>JASAOG010000273.1:0-680000 GCA_030265305.1 Biomphalaria pfeifferi
CAGTTTTGTAAAGAGTGTATGCTACAGGCGTGTGAAATTATCTGCCCCGAGAAAAAGAAACTCTTCGAATGCATAAGTTTGACGGCGAACACAGTTTGCAAGCAGGATCACCGAGTCAGCGACAAATGTTCAACAGCAACTGATTGCCGCTGCAAAAGACTTTGTAGTATATTCCATTGCACCGACGAGTCTACTGGTGTAAAAGACACCGCATACTGTGCGTATTCATTCGTGGTCGGTAATAAATAAAGAATCTCATGACATTGTAGGAAGGGTCGACGAAAACTTGAACATTGTTGAAGAGCTATTGGACTTACTAGCCATGAAAGGAACGACGACTGGACGCGAAGTGTTTCAAGGAACTGGAAGTTTGTGTTTGAACAGGTGTGGGCTACCCGGGGGTAAAAACTACGGAAGGTGCACCAGCAATGTGTTCAGAGAAGGTTGGTGTTGTTGGATTAATGGTAGAGAAACGGTATCAGCTCAGCTTGGTGGGACCTTTTGCAGCCATACACTGCATTCTGCACCAAGAAGCACTCTGTGGCAAAAGTCTACAAATGAAAGAAAGGATGGATGTTGTCGTGAAGACGGTGAACTTCTTACGTGCACGGGGGTCTCAACCACAGACAGTTTGTGTCATGTCTAGCTGATTTAGAAACGGAATACGGAGAGTTGCTTTATCAAATGGAAGTCAGATGGTTGAATCGTGGAAAAGTGCTGCAGAGATTTTTTGAACTGAGACGGAAAATAGCATTGCTCATGGCAATGAAAGACAGAGACATACCTCAGCTCAGTGACCTAATGTTTTTGTTGGATCTTTCTTTCTTACTGACATCACGCAACATCTCATTGCACTCAATTCACAACTACAGGGCACAAAGCAGCTGATTATAGTGATGTTTGAACCACATCAAATCATTCAGATACAAACTGACTTTGTGGGCCACTCAGCTGGCAGATGGAAACCTAGCTCATTTGTTTTTTCTACAGAGCATTACGGTTGAACCACAGCGCCTGAAAGACTACGTAGACATCCTCTCCAGACTACTGGAAGATTTTTGAACACCGCTTCAGCAATTCACTGCTCTCGAACCACAGTTTTTCCTTTTTGCCACTCCTTTTCGCAGTTGAAGTGAAAAACGTTTCAGAGGAAGTCCAGATGGAACTACTGGACCTACAGTGTGACACTGTTCTGAAACAAAAATACGCTGACGTTGGTGTTCCAGATTTCTACCAGTTTTCTTCCCAGAGAGAAGTTTCCAAACTTATTATGCGCAGCTGCTAGAATTCTAGCGATGTTTGGGTAGCACGTACGTATGCGAACAGCATCTGAGATCAACCTTGCGGCTTGCCACTACACGCGACTTCAGGCCTAACGTCGATGGTCTAGTCTCTGCAAAACGCTCTCAGTTTAGTGGACAGAAACATGAGTGACGAGCTATCTGCAGTAGGCCTAGTAATTATGGTTGTATTTTTGGGGGGAAACTACAGTTTCTGCTTTTTAATTAGTGACAGAGACAACTTATTTTAGTAAACTAAACTGCCTGTGCATGTAATAAACTACACTAAATGTAATTAATAATTATAAAAACTTTATTTTAGCATTTACATGCAGTAGAGTCAGTAGTGTTCGTAACATTTAATGAAAAAACATTCTCTTTTTGTGGTGGTGGCCCGCTGAATGGTTGTTACTTTCCACTGTGGCCCACATGCTGTGAATGAGTTTTGAGACCCCTGATTTTATTCTATATTGCGCCCATTACGCCTGATAAATTTTAAAACTACTATTTTAACTACCTTATGGAACCACTATAGTAAAAAGAAATCTAAATCCAAACCTCCGCTGCCTTACCCAAACGCGGGAAAGGCTGGTGACCCTTAGGCAGATAGGGGCACACTGTGGCTGGCAGAGCCGTTTTGATCGGGCTAAGGGCTGGGCCGAAGGCTCTTCGAGCCCTAAGTTTGAAAAAAAACCCCTTTATGGACGCCAAACAGTAAAACAAAAACAAACCTGTGGGAACACAGTTTTGTTTGAGAAACCCGAGTCAATGCCTATGTAAAGCATTGCTGTTTCCAATGCCTTTGGCCCCCGACGCATGCTTGGCTGCACATGGCCGAAGGCCGAGGACACCGGGAGCCTCCGCCATTTATCCTTCATTGTACCAAGCTAGCCGTGGGGGGACTCGCCATTTTTGTAACGGTCCCTTTGAGGAACAGCGCATTGGATGTGTGACAGGTTTGTGGGGGACTTTTTTGCAAAACCGCCGTTGCAAAAGGTGGACTCTCGTCTACCCGTGGGCATCCCCATGGGAATTATGTTTCGCCATTCATTTAGCCTAGTTGCCCCCGCAAGCAACCGTTTCCACCCGGAAATTTACTTTTTCCTTTTTTAGTTAGCAATACTTCCTGGCTAGGCATTCAGTAATGTCGCTGCTGGAAATACTATACCCTTTCAGACCTTGCAATCTGTACGTCAGGTGGTTGTGTAAAGGTCAATTATTTCCGTTTTCCACTGTTAACAAACGCGTCGTGTGGCCAGCCAGCACAACGACCAACCGCCTTTACTTTTTTGCCCAACTAATGTCAGTTACCCATTAGAACTGCTTGGACTTAGAGGGTGCCCTAAAGATTAATTAAAAACTACAGTCTTCACCAGGATTCGAACCCGGGATTCCTCGATTAGGAAGCCTCCATGTACATATTGTTACATTCTCTCCTAATCAGGCCTTCTGTAAACACTGCTAACACAACACAGTACATCTAACACACGAATTAGACAACAAGAGTTTCAAGTAACAATGTGACGGTTTAACGACAAATACATCAACAGCCAATACAACACAATTGGCTAGCACTAACTTCAAATGCTTTAACACAATAGAACTGCCTACTAAACACTACAAGTCTTTCTCTGTCTACTTCTAGACTCCTACAGCTACATTTTCAAGGACTCATTTGTAGCACACTGTCCTTACTGCTTGCTGTCCTGGACTCAACTGTCCTTTCTTACACATTGTCTCTCGGCCCGTAAAGGTTTTTCGATCATATGACCATAACACTGGTCATATTTGCTTGTACTAGCGGTAATGTCCCTTGTTCAACAGCCGTTGACCTGTGTGATTACGCCTAAGTCTCTTGTGTCATTAGGTCAAACACACATCAACCCTATCAGTCCGCAACTGGAGTTACAACATATTTTTTTACAATTTTAAAACTGATATCTTTTGTAAAATTTTATTTTAAATACGAAAAACGTATACATTTATTTACTCATTGTGACGTCTGCTACGACGTCTGCTACGGCCAGCTGTTCTGAATCGGTGAAGGAGTCGACCGGCCTGTCTATTGATATGCGATGAGAGTTGGCTATTGACCTGGCGGAGTCGAGTCTGTAAAGAGATATAATTGCGCACATAGTAACAGTATCATCGACACAAAAGAGTAGATTCCTTTAAATTTTCTTTAACATTTTGTAATGATGTCCTCAACAAACAGTTGTTTGTTTGTTTGTTTATATTACGCTACGTGCGATAATAAGTTTAGTTGTTTGTGTAGATCTTTCTACCATCTGTTTTGGGTCCGAACTTTTTCATGAACATCTACCAGAAGACCTATCTGTAGAAATGTCACTAGGCCTGCTTGTAGGTCATCTGTAGATACATCTGAAGATCTATCTGTAGACCTGTCAGCAGACCTATCTGAAGACCATCTGTAGATACATGTGAAGACCTCTGTAGACCTGTCTATAGGCCATCTGTAGATACATCTGAAGTCCTCTCTGTAGACCTGTCAAAAGAACTGTCTGTAGGTCATCTGTAGATACATGTAAAGACCTATCTGTAAACCTATCCTAAGAACTATTTAGTTGCTGACCGGTGTATAGCTTTGTCGTACGCCAAGAAATTCAGGTTATACACCTCCCAGGTACGCTGTTCTGCCTCATCGTGGCACCCGGGTGGGAAACGGCTACTTGAGGGGGGTAGCTAGGCTAAATGAATGGCGAAACATAACTCCCGTGGGGATATGCCCACGGTTAGACGAGAGTCCACCCCTTGTACGGGCGGGGTTGTAAAAAAAGTCTCCACAAACCTGTCACACATCCATGCGCCGTTCCTCAAAGGACCGTTACATAAATGGCGAAGTCTTCCACGGTTAGCTTGGTATAACGAATGAAAATGACGGAGGCTCCCGGTGTCCTCGGCCTTCGGCCATGAGTCGGGGGCCAAAGGCAATGGAAACAGCAATGCTTTACATAGGCATTGACTCTGGTCGCTCTCAAACAGAACTGTGTTCTCACAGGTTTTTTTTTTTTTTTACTGTTCTGGCTGGACGGCCAAACAGGTTTTTTTTTCAAACTTTGAGCTCGAAGAGCCTTCGGCTCAGCTCATACTACAATCAAAACGGTTATACACCTTCATACCTGAGAGAGAGAGAGAGAGAGGAGAGAGAGAGATATGAGAGAGAGAGAGAGGGAGAGAGAATAAAAGGAGAATTGCTGAAAGCAGCACGTAAATTAAAATACGCACAGAGAGACAAAGAGAGAGAGAGAGAGAATAGAGAGAGAGAGAGAGGGGGGGGGGAGGAGAGAGAGAGAGAAGGAAAGAGAGAGAGCGAAAGAGAGGACAGAAAAAAGATAGAAATAATGAAACTTGAGTCGTGAGTACGCCTATTATAAATACCTATCATTTCTCTCTCTCTCTCTCATTTTGTCTGTAGAAATGATAACCTCAAGTGTTTACACACATATAACAATTGTTTTCTCAAAAACTACTTCCTCTCCACCTCTCTCGTCCCACTCTCCTCTCTCCCCTCTCTCTCTCTTCCCTCACCTCCTCTCTCCCTCACTCTCTCTCCCTTGACTCTCTCTCCCTCCCTCACTCTCTCTCCCCTCACTCTCTCTCCCTCTCTCTCTGATATTATTGACAAAAAAAAATCCGATCTCTACACCACGGGATGAACGCGTGGTGGGGGTGGGGGGGGGGGGGGGTGGAGAGGTAAAAGTAGGGGACGTAACTCAAGAGAGGCGCCAGGGAACAATCAAACAAAACCCTGCGATAGAACTCGATGGAGTGAAGGAACTATAACGGCTGACAAGGGCTGCGTGAATGGGTACCCTGCGCCCCTCAGTCTGGTAACGGCTTAATGTTGTTTGTCATAAGTAATACTCATTATCGACACCTTATTAACCACACACCCCTTTTTTTTTTCCCCCCAGTTCACCTTTCCTTACTCCCCCCCCCCCCACCTTCTGTCTGTTACGCCTCCCGTTCTTCCAAACACACATCTGCACCGACTGCCTTTTCCAGCTTGCAGGGTAATTCTTTTTTTTTATTTTTTTTATGGGGGAAAGTTGGATAGTGGCGGAATTGTTATAATGCAGAAGAGGAGCTGCCAGAGGTGAGTAGTGAGAATAGTCATGCGAATATTGAGATGGTTTCCTGGTCGTCGATAGTTCAAACCTTGTTGCATGTGCAACGGAGGAAGGAAGGAAGCCATGTACTCAACACTGTACTGTCTGCATTTTCTTTTGGGAAGTAGGTAATGTGTGGGATGCCAAGTACGCTTGAACTTGGCTTGGCTTGGTCTACCTAAGAAGGGGGCTCGAGGTTCGACACCCGACTCGGGCAGAGTTGTGTTTACTGATCGCCTAAAGGCAGCAAGAATAAAACCTTCACCCAGATACCCCCTTCTCCCCCCCCCCCCCACCGGTCCACAAATGAGATTGGACCATAGCGCCCTGAGCATGCTATAAGCATGAAAGTTAGTTATTTAGTTAGGTCCTCCCGCGCCGTTCGGCGCATTGGGCAGCAAGCTGTCTCCCATAACCATAAGGATCTGTCGTTGGCAATGTCTGAAGCCTCCTCCCACCTGGTGTCCACTGTTCTGAGGTCCTCCATGAAGGTGTGGCGCCAGGTAATACGTGGACGTCCATGTTTGCGCTTTCCTCGTATTGGCCTCCATGTCATCGCAACTCTTGGTATGCTTAGTTCATTTTGTCGTAGAACATGTCCCGCAAACCTCATGCGACGCTCTGTCACAAGCTCACTATGTGTTCGACTCCCAGTTCGGCATAGGATTTCCTTGTTTCAGACCTAACCTGTGTAAGCATGAAAGTAGCACTATATAAAAGCTATATATTTTTTAAATTTAGGCTTAATATTAGCACCATGTAAAACACAATTAAGATATTAAATATGATGCTAAAAATTTACAAATTCATTGAAGTTTGAAAATCAAAGGACCAACTAAGGTACAAACCATTAGTTACTAGGAAATAAAAGAGACTCGATCATCTTAATTGAGATCCACTATCAAAACCCCCCGTTAACATCTCATAGACCCCCAATTTACTTTTTTTCAATCTCGTACGCCGATTGGAAGTCCTTAGTCTATAAAGACCATTTTGGGATCACTGGCTTGCATGAACAAAGAAGAAGTGAATAATGTCTTAACATTTATACTTTTTTTCAATTATTAAACTTTTAGTCAGTTGTTATACATAATGAATTATTTTTTTTAGGATACCTCAGCTTTTTAGCTTTTGACTTCAGTTGAGCTATTGACATCCAGGAATCCTTGGGCTTTTGCCTCGTTTTCTTTGCCTTTTTTTGGTCATTGCCTCTTTTTTGGGCATTGCCTCTTTTTTGAGCATTGCCTCTTTTTTTTTTGGCTATTGGCCACTTTTTTTGGGCTATAGGCCTCTTTTTTTGGCATTGCCTCTTTTTTGGGCATTGCCTCTTTTTGGGGCTATTGGCCTCTTTTTTGGGCATCGCCTCTTTTTTGGGCATTGCCTATGTTTTTGGGCTATTGGCCTCTTTTTTGGGCATTACCTCTTTTTTGGGCATTGCCTCTGTTTTTGGGCTATTGGCTTCTTTATTGGTCTTTTTTTGTAACAAAAAGATACATATTTTATTAGTAAGCGTAGAAATTATATAGTTACATTTTTTAAAATACAATGATTGGAAATATGACAATACAAATAATTACATTGAGGTTGTCATAATATTTTAACGTTTAAATTGCTTTGTACATTAAAAAAAATTTTTAATAGCATATAATAATAATTTTTTTTTAAATAAAAGGTACTTTTGATATATATAGTGTGAATGTCAACAATAGGTAATTAAATAGAAACAATCAAAGAGTGAAGGTAGAAACTTAAATGATATTAAAATATTTAAACCTCTTAGTCACATTTTTTCTCCACTTTGTCTCCATTACTTAGGGTTGTTTCCCTTGTGCTTTGGCTACAATACCCCAGTTCTTTATATTAACTTCTATCAAACGTGCATACACATCTATGTGTGTGCACACTCATGCGAACATAGGCATTTAAACATTTATAGTGTTTCTTTTATTGTCTCCCTTCATATGACAATTTTTGATTTCCTCCCTTGAGATTCGGAAAACTACTTCCTCATCATCAAGGTGGAAACCATGTCTGCTAGAGTCAGTATCTCGGAAGATTCAACTCTGCGACAGTTTCTCTGTGACTGTCTTTTAGTCACAGGGGTCAATTAGAGTCGTACAGAAGGTTATTTTATATGTATCTATTTATCTATCTATATCTATGTCTATATATATATATATACTTTTTTTTTCTTGAATATTTTTCCTTTTCTTTTTTTCCTCTTCCCGTCTTTAACTCATTCCCCCAGAACTGACGATACCAACGTTGATTCCACCAGAATGGGGTAAATAATTACGGAGAGAAAGAGTTAATATAGTATTTCTCTGTAGACTACACAAGCATGCCCAATATTGTCAATGGTGGTGGAGAATTATGTATACACGCATGAAATTATTAAGTCGCATAAAAATTATTTTTTTTTTATCTGTACTTTTTATTAGTGACATGAAACAAAGAATTAAATGCGACTTAAAGCATTAAAACTATATGGATATCCAGAAACGAGTCTAAGTCTTTTCTGAACCTGTAAGAATGAATAGTTTAAGCTAAAATACTGAAGAAATCAATAAATAATTTAAAAATTTCTATTGCAAATATTATCTCAGTAGAAACCCAGTTCTAGTTGTATGGTAGATTCTATCTTACAGTGGAGTGCCTGGAAATGTGGTGGAAGACAATGTAAAGCTGGTAGAGAGTATCCTCGGCATGACTCCTCCACTACTCACTTCCCTAAAAGTATCAGCAAAAATCTTAGGCGTCCAATGGAACAATCATATTATCCAATCGAAATAGACCAGAAATGAACAATGGTTTCACAAACATAAATTCAACACATTTTATTAACCATTTTCAAGGTGATCAAGGCAAACATTAAAAAGTAAAGCTTCGTGGCTATTGACAATTCATACAAAAAACAGAAATGGAAAAGTGGTTTGAGTGCTGGGACAAGTCCCAAAAAGCCCGTGGAGTCTGGGAGCGCATGAGGCGCCCTGACCACACTTCCCCGTGGTGGAGGCTGTCCAGGCCTGAGCAAGCTATTATAGCACAGTGCTCATATTTCTCGCGGCTAAGGCCAAATTTTTATTCACGGTGCCCCCGCTGCGGGGAAGAAGTGGAAACCGTGCCTCATATTCTGTTGAACTGCCCCAGACTTGCTGATCTCCGTCTCGACAGGTCCGGGAAACCCTAAATTCTCGACCTGTATGGCGACATTTATGCACTACGCAAGACAGCAGGGTTTCTGTCCAGGACTTTTGCAAGAGAGGATTTGAGCCTCTCAAGCCCTCACTCTAATGGAGTTTGATGATTGACAATTCATATACAGTTGTTCCATCTTGGAACAAAATTTTTATTCTGAAGTATTTAAACTATTTTAAATTACAGATGAACAAGTTATTAACATATAAAAATAAAATGTTCCTTTTCTTGAAGTAAAACTCAACACATGTAAATAAACATGTGCATCAGTTAGCAGAGAGCCTAGATAGTGAGTATCGTTACAATATTTTACTTTCAAAAAAAGTTATTTATTAATGTGTGTGGAGGGTAGGGCTAGGGAATTTTCCATCATTTTCGGGCCCGGGGAACTTGACCTCTTTGGGAGGGAGGGGGCTGCATTTTGGTTAATACTAAAAATTTTTAAAAATTTCAAAAAACCCACTAAGTTGGGGGCCCTACTCAAGTGGGGTCCCGCGGGGATTTTCAAATTCTCCCCCCTCCTCCCCACACCCTAGCTACGCCACTGGGTAGGGCCCTTGGAAGCACTGTCGTAAATCCGGAGCTGTATGTACTTATTCCTAGCTTGCTTACAAGCGTACAATTCTAAATCATTCACTTTTCTGCCAGTCGTAAAATGTGTGAAAAAAAATGTTAAGAAAAAAATGTTCAGAAAAAAACGTTTAAAAAAATGTAAAGAAAAAGATGTTAAGAAAAAAATGTTAAGAAAAAAAAAATGTTAAGAAAAAAAGGTTTACAAAATGTGAAGAAAAAAAATCTGGATATACTTTTATATCTTGTGGAGGTCACTTTCATGTAGCTCGCACGAGGTCGTAGCCCCGCCTGCCCTCCCTTAAATCTGGCCCTGAATTAATTATTAATTTACAGTGTTTAAAGAAAAAGAACAGAAAAAGGTCACATAATGCTTATACATACATTATTATTGATCAATTTAAAACAAATTAGAAACATTCATTTCTACCTTGCTAATTTATATACTTTCTTTTTACATAAATATTATGTAAATTTTTTAGAACAGATATAGAACAATAAATTTGTACTACTTTAAACTGACACTTGTATTTGTTTAAATCACCACCAAATATTATCTACACTTCTACAAATATTTAGGCTTCGTAGGAAATAAGGACAGATCCTTCCGAAAGAGTCCCAATAACTTCGTTTGACTACAGCAAAGGACAACCTAGTGTTCGTTAAGTATGGACAGTTTATGAGCAATTTTAACGTGAACTGTTGTGTAAACCTAAAACTTATGATAGTGTCTTATGTGTTGTTGGCAATGTAGTCTATTCAGTATTGAATTTTAAAAAATGTGATTAAAAGAGGAAGGAGGGCCCAAAAAAGAGGCATATAAAGCCCCAAAAAGAGGCCCAAGGATTCCTATGATGACAAAGCTAAAATTGAACAGCGCAAATTCTGAGGTGTCCTTTAAAAAAAAATTATTATTGTGCAGGGATATAAGATTACATTTTGTAATTGTTAAAATGATGTTTTAAAATCACAAAGAAAATTAGCTTGTTCAAGCTACCGCAATAGCAAGCTAACAAATTGTATTCAATTTTCTCAGACACCTTCCGAAAGCTAACCTTATATAGCTATATCAGGTATTCGATATTGTTGACCCTGTTACTGTGTTTCATATTTTAAAACAACCACATCAATGCATAATGAACTTTTACACAGGCCGTGATGTTGGCTTTCTTTAAAAGTTGTTTTTCAGTTATTTTTTTTTTTGTATCTTAGTCTAGGTATTTGAAATATTACATGAAAAAAATTATACCTTTTAAAGTAAAATAAATGCTACAAAGTGATTCTGTCTTTAATGACCTAGTTTCATATAAGAATTACTGATCACGTTTTTTTAAACAAATCCTCTTTGAAGTTAAACTTTAAAGATGATTGCCAGGACTTTTGAGAAAGCAAGACAAATCCCTACATAGGCCTAAATATAGGATTGTGTTTATAATTATATATTATATATGCCCAACCTGCGATCGCAGCCTCTCTAGTCACACAAGAAGTTGCAAAAGGGAAAAGATCGTCTCTCGAGCCGTAAAATACCACAGTTTATAATTGAACCAACTCAAATTATTTGATAACTCCTCACTTTGTTCAATTTTGACCACTGGTGAAAACTGCTGTCAGCTTTGAAATGTAAAAGTCTGTAAAAAAAAAACAAAAAAAAAACTATTGAACAAATGTGTAATGTCTAGTCATGTTATTGCTTTGTTATTGATTTGTTCTCCAGTGATTACAAGCAAATAATAAAACCAGCAAGTTTCTTCTTGAACATTCTATCAAAATGAAAAAAAAATTCTCTCAGATACTATGCTACATCTTTTTAGACTGTGCTTATTCTAACACAGGGGTTCTCACCTGTAGGTCGCGACTCCCCTTGTGGGTCGATTGACCATTTGCCAGGGGTCGCCTAAGACCATCGAAAAAAATGGATTGTCTATTCTTCTATTGCTGCATGTGTGTGTGTGGAAGGGGTCGCAACAAAGTGGGGGGTTGTAAAAAGGGGTCGCCGAGCATAAAAGGCTGAGAACCGCTGGTCTAACAGAACTCTAGGACACCTCGGTGTCAAATGGTGAAGATTAGTAGTCCCGACGTTTCAGTGTGGAAAAAAATATCGCCAGACGAGACATATTAGCAATCATAATCTACTTATATCTGGTCCTCATGAGCTCACTGCAATGCTATTGCTATCTTGGTTCGATGCAGTGGCGTAGGGGTTCACGATGAACCCAGGCCCACGACCATTATGGACCCACGACCATTAGGGCCTACACCCTCTGGAGTTGCACAATAACACTAAGGGGTTCATTGCTATTGAGTCCATGACTCACGACCAGTTGGGGCCCAGATGAGAACTTGGTGATGATATCGAAGTGAGAAAATAATTGCACTTTTGTAAAAACTGATGAAAAAGCTGCAAAAAAAAAAAAAAAAATTTAAAACGTTACACCAAGCATTAAATTCAACTCTTTCTCTCCGTAATTATTTACCACATTCTGGTGAAATCAACGTTGGTATCGTCAGTTAGGAGAGAGAGAGTTAATTCAAAACAGCTTATAATTTTCACTAGTGTTTCGGATTACTTTATCAGGTTTCTGGTAATGGGTAAAGTAAATAAAAGTTTTTATCTTGCAATGTATGGGGCAGGGGATGCCTACGGTTAACGAGGATGTCACGTGGCCAGCACAACGACCCTTTACTTTTCCCCATCTAATGTCGGGCTCACATTAAAGTTGGGTGGTGTCAGAGGCGTACTAAAAAGTCTCAGTTTTCACCAGGATTCGAGCCCTCGATTCAGACGAAAGGCGCATTACCTCCGCACCTTCCTTATTCTAATTGAGACTAATTCAGCGTTTTGGTGACATCTGTTTCCAGATCGTCCCATTTTATTTTTGTCTGCTGTTGTGACACGATTAGGATTTTGGCGGGAAAAAGTTATTTGTTTCATAAAAAAGGGAAAAGTTTTGACTTAAAGACATTGACGCGCCGAATTAAAAAAATACTCTAGGGGGGAAAAAAAGCACAAAAGACTTTTGGCAGCCATAAAGGTCGGCTTTAGTAACTGAAGTAGAGATTTAGTTTGATGACATTCGACGGCTATTTGGTTATTTCTTTAACTTCTTGTTCGACACTCGCTATGAGCAATGTCTAATTTATATTGTCGGCCTTTCGCCTGTGTTATTTCATTTCGTTAATTAAGTGTTACTTTGACTATATGCATAACAGAGCGGAAGTATTACAGGAATTGGGGCAGCGGTGGTAGAGAGTTTGTTTAAGAATATGTTATTGTCTTGCAAAAAAAAAATAATAAAAAGAGGGGGTGACAATGACAGTTAGGTATATATGGATAGTCCTGATTGTCACGAATAAAAATTTGGACTCAGCTGCTAATTATTCAACTTTGTCAAGGTTCATTCTGTTTCTTTTATTTTCAAGTTTCCCAAACATTGTCGTGCATAATTGTTATGTCTGACCTTGTGTCAGTTCGTCCAGTATATAGGTCATTCTCGTAGTTTCGATTGATTACGAATTATTCAAGAATTTCTATATAAGAAAGCTTCACTCGGTGTTCTTTCAATTGGACGAGAAACAGTCGAAAGTTAAGAAATAGTTGCCCTAGTTTCTAACTTCATGCTTCTTAAAAGCCAATAACAATTTTAGTAATTTTACGCTTAATATAACCTTTGTTGTTGTTGGTTTTTTTTTAAAAGTATTTTCTATGTTTTTCTTGTTCTTTGTAATTCTATAAAATAAGATAATTATCTTTTTGGTCCAGTCAAATGGCCCTCAAATAGAAATTCAGTTTGACTACAAGTTGACCATCTCAGCGTAACTACTGTAACAATAACAAGATAGATGCAAATACGAACACCCTTCACACGCGAAACATGCACACTCTCAACTAGCGCTTTTATGAATTACACTCCTATGTACTTCTCGATGACGACAGATGAAGTGGGATTATGGCACACCCTAGTGTGTTATTATCTTATTCAACTATTGGTAAGTTGGCAGAGCGTATTAGTTGAGGCCATACAGTTGTGGTTCAAATCCGTAGATCGTGTTGAGACAGGCGATTGTGTTTGTATTTGGAGAGATTAGGAATATGTTTGGTGGGGGGGGGGGGGGCAGGGGGGCTGGCACGTGTTGCTACGTCACGCTGTTGTCTGGTAAGTGGGCACAAGCGGCAACTTCATGGAGGTCACGGCACAAGTCACTGGGGCAGTGTGTTTGGGGAAAGGGAGGGGGGAGGGAGGGAGATGAATTCGGTGTGAAACTAATGACGCCGCCGAGGTGGCACAAGGGCAAGAACTCTTTGATGTGGATGATTTCGTTCTGTATGCCATGAGTAGTCGTTCTTGTTTCCATTTTGTCGGAATTGAAGCTGTGTTTATGTTTATCAAAAGGTGGGCATTTCACTCTGATCGTTGTGTGCTTGTAATTGTATACGCAGGACGTAGTTTGTTATGTGTGAAGAATGATTTCATATGCTATAGTTACTTAAATCAACATGTTTTGTTCTGACATACTAATTATTTGCATACTGTGTATATTTTACCCATACCTATCCCTTAGTCTGATAGACCGTTGGGGCACCATGCAAGATTTGTTGATAGCCTTTCTCCATTCCTCCCTGTCTTTTGCCTTAGAACCTCTTTCAGTGGCAGGCCCGTCCATTGGTTGGCTGCCTGGTCGTGCGGTTTGCGCGCTGGACTGTCGTTCGGATTTATCGACGATCGAGGGTTCAAACCCTGCCCGCTCCCATCCCCCGTCGACCTGCGGGAGGTTTGGACTAGGAAGTAAACTATCTTCAACTCTGAAGGAACATCCGAAACATGTTTACAAACAGTTTATGCTTTCTTCCATCTCTTTCTCTGTCTGCCTCTTTTTTTTTTCCTGGTACTGTTCCCTGAAGGAAAGTCTTTGTAATGTGGCCATAGGTTTTTTGCTTGTTTTTTTTTACGATAGTTAGCAGGTCACGATGGGGCCCAATCGCTGTAGTTACCCTGTCTATAATCTCTTGATGCAGTCTTTAAATGTGATGCAGTCTTTAAATGTGATGCAGCCTTTAAATGTGATGCAGCCTTTAAATGTGATGCAGCCTTTAAATGTGATGCCGTCTTTAAATGTGATGTAGCCTTTAAATGTGATGCAGCCTTTAAATGTGATGCAGCCTTTAAATGTGATGCCGTCTTTAAATGTGATGCAGCCTTTAAATGTGATGCCGTCTTTAAATGTGATGTAGCCTTTAAATGTGATGCAGCCTTTAAATGTGATGCCGTCTTTAAATGTGATGCAGCCTTTAAATGTGATGCCGTCTTTAAATGTGATGTAGCCTTTAAATGTGATGCAGCCTTTAAATGTGATGCAGTCTTTAAATGTGATGCCGTCTTTAAATGTGATGCCTGTAAATGTGATGCAGCCTTTAAATGTGATGCAGCCTTTAAATGTGATGCAGCCTTTAAATGTGATGCAGTCTTTAAATGTGATGCAGTCTTTAAATGTGATGCAGTCTTTAAATGTGATGCAGTCTTTAAATGTGATGCCGTCTTTAAATGTGATGCAGCCTTTAAATGTGATGCAGTCTTTAAATGTGATGCAGCCTTTAAATGTGATGCAGTCTTTAAATGTGATGCAGTCTTTAAATGTGATGCCTAGGATCTTTCTGTAGCATCTCAAGTCGGTTGCTAGGATCCTCCTCTCTAGCTCTGCATATAAGAATGTGACCATGACCAAGTGGGAGGGGGGGGGGGGAAACAAGTTTGATTTTGGTGCCGAGTGCAATGCCTTTGTCTTTCCATATTACTATTAGTTTTGAATAATTATAATATTTATAGTATCTGTATAACTATTTATAGTATCTGTATAACTATTTATAGTATCTGTATAACTATTTATAGTATCTGTATAACTATTTTGTGTGTGTATGTGTGTGATATGTAATAGATGTACTGGGACTAAGATGCTATTGTCGATGTTTAAATAAGACGTCAAGATAAAATAATCAGTGAGGTATTTCGCGAAAAGTATATCCGCAGTGTTATGAGCCTTAGCTGGCTTGGGCATGTTCGCAGAATGCCCCCCCCCCCCCCCCCCCCGCGGTAAGTTATGGCTAGTTTGCTAGGTTGTCATAAATTTCAAATTTGAATTAATATCAGAAACTTTTAAGACAAATAAATGAAACATTGAAGTATTTACCTAGATCAGTGTTTCCCTAACTGTGTTCCGCGGTACCCTAGTGTTCCGCGAGGCCTGAAAAGGTGTTCCACGAACCTCTGCAATACTGTAATTAACTACAAGGCTACCAGGTAAATTAATCTTTCTAAAGTGTTCTAAGCTAAAAATAAATATTCAGAATGCGCGAAGCTAGAGAAAAGGTTTGGGAAACACTGACCTTAATCTAAAATAAATGGAATGGGCTGCCTGAATCAGACAGGATAATCAACTTAGCAGAGTTTAAGTCATTGATTAACATGCTTTACTAAATTGACACATGAAATGCGTAGGACATAATTATCTTCTTTTTGAAGTAACGTCTGCAATATATAAGATAATAAGATAGGATAAGATAAGATGAAAAAGTTGTTGTTTTGTAACCTTCTGTGTAGTTATTACCTGGCCTCTACAGAACATGCTCTCTTTCTGAACATCTAACTGCCCTTACCACTACGTCATAGTGCTACCGTGTAATACTTCTTTTTTTATTGTGTCGCCTTCAACGACCTATTAACCTGGCCGCATGGATATTTCATACAATGGTATTGAGCCCAGACCTTGTAATTATGTAGTTGCTAGATCGCCTCGCATTGTCGAAGTTCCCTTTAAAGACCAGACTGGACTTAGAATACAAGAACCATGTCAAATGATAATAATCAGCTAGAGCACTCGGACGCACTGACACACATAAATGTTGAATTCTATGAGCGAGTTGCGTTTTGGCTTTGATGGGAAAAAAAAAAAATCCGCGGCGTCAATGGTTCGACCTTAACGGGTCAGTTATTTCAAGGCATACCCTCAACGCCCCACCCCCCAATCTTGTCCCCCCCCCTACCCCCCCCCCCCCCACTGGCTAGACGTTCTGATATGGCTGCAAATTTAATAAGCTTGGCAATCACTATTAAGTACTGCCATTCGTCAAGAAAATGACTTTTTAATTGAAGAGCGGGAGCGATGACTAAGTCTGAGGCTTGCTTTCTGCTTGGGCCTTCGTCTTTCATCGCTCCACTGGCGCCCTTGATGGCGTCTCCAACGGTCTCAATATCGGGTCATTAGTTTGCTCGCACGCGCGATGGTTGTTTTTTTTTTTTTTTACTAATAAACGTCCTTATCAAAGAGCCCCAGTGGACGTTGTCCATCTTTCTGGACAGGTCAAGCATCTGCAGGTGCACCCTATTTGTTGGTATCCTGGGAATGAAAAAAGGAAATTCAGGATGAGAAGAGGGGGGAGGGGGTAGTATTAATAGAATTGCTAATAGGTTTTCTTTAAAAATTATTATTAAGTTTCCGATGGTCAAGGTAAAATGCGCCATTACTTGGCAGACAAGGCCATTGCTTGGCCAGCAGGTTCACTTTTACTTAATATCTGGTTGGTCCATCAATTTAGTAAAAAAAAAAGTGAAGGTCCCCTTTCAGACCTTTCGATTTATAAGGTTAGACTATGTTAGGGACATCTGTTTCTTTGCCCAACGGCACACGATCAGGGTGCCATGTGGTCAGCACAACGGTCAACGCCTTTACTTTCCCCAAATTAAGTCGGTACCCATTAGAGTTTTCGGTAGACTCAGGACAAACAAAAGCCCTAACAAAAATTCCAAATATCAAAATCCCAGTCCTCACCGAGATTCGAACCCATAACCACAGGCTCGGAAGCCAAGCGCTTAACTACACATTTCAGCTATTACATTATGGAGAAGATGAGATTGTCATTAAAGATTATGAGAGCATGAGAGTCAATGGGAGAGAACCGTATGTATGCCTATACATGGTTATTATTATTATTATAGCCATTATATAGCATTTCATGCTTATAGCATGCTCAGAGCGCTTTTGGTCCAATCTCATTTGTGGACCAGTGGTGGGGAGGGGGTATCTAGGAGTTGGTTCTGCCCGTGTCGAACCTCGAGCCCCCTTCTAGGTAGCCAAGCCAAGCCAAGTTTAAGCGCACT
The DNA here is from genome assembly GCA_030265305.1 of Biomphalaria pfeifferi. Lineage (NCBI taxonomy): Eukaryota > Metazoa > Mollusca > Gastropoda > Planorbidae > Biomphalaria > Biomphalaria pfeifferi. The sequence goes on from JASAOG010000273.1 coordinate 17,332, forward strand.
TAGCCTCTCGACCACGCTTCCCACGTGGTTCCCACGTTATGTTTTATTATCAAGCTTACATCAGCTCACTGTGGTACAATATCTGTACACGTTATTTCTCCCACACCCATTCTCGGGTCAGACTGAAACTACTCATAATTATTTGTTGTACCCAACGAAACATGAATGAATTTTAAAAAAATGAACCAATTAGTTAATTTATTGTTAGCAAATAATTATTTTGTTTGGTTTTAAAAAGGGAAATAAGATAAGATAACTTTTATTGATCCAATCAAATGGAAATTCAATTTGACTACACTTGACTACTTCAGCGTATTAGTAACTACTGTACAATAACTATACAGATGCACATACGAACGACATTGTGGAAATAAAGGGAAATAAGATAAGATAAGATAACTTTTATTGATCCAATCAAATGGAAATTCAATTTGACTACAATTGACAACTTCAGCGTAACTACTGTACAATAACAATATAGATGCACATGCGAACGACATTCACACACGAAAAACACACACACATAACCAGCGCTTTATAAATAGACTTCTGTGTATTTCTCGATGATGAAAGAATGTTAATTTTTAATGATGTTAGTCATCCAGTGTCTATTATTACTGAATGTTTTAATTTTCTTCTTTGATATAATTATGTTTTCACAGAACTGGATGTACGAATTAACAGTCGTGGTAAGTTCATCTGTCGGGGTAGTTGTTTACAAACATGTCCCAATCTGTTTGCTCCAAACAACTTTGTGGCTGTAAAACAGCGTCGTCAGACCGTGACTGTATGGACTGTACTTCGGGTTTTGTTGTTTTTAAAATGCTACTTATTGAGATGTGGCTGTATATGTGGAGTTATTTTCCTTATTACATTGTTACACGTTTTGTTTCTCCCACTCTCGGATCAAGTTGAAATTTTGCATAATTATTCATAATCGATTTCAACACATGAATCAATAAAAAAAATTAACCAATTAGTCAATCAATTAGCGGTAATTAAAAAATTTAGTTGTATTGTGAAAAAAAAGGAGCTTATTAATGCAGGGGCTCACAAAGACCTTCCTTCAATGAAAAAGAAAAAGAGGCAGACAGAGAAAGCGATGGGAAGACAACTTAAAAGAATGGACGGGCCTGCCATTGAAAGAGGTTCTATCTATGGCAAAAGGCAGAGAGGAATGGAGAAGGTCAACAAATCATGTGTGGTACTGGTTACAAGGCATGGCAATTATCATATCAAGATCGACATTTTGGTGCTTCAAGTATTGAATCTACTCTTAACGCGAAGAAGTATGCTTTAACGTCCACTGTAATCAATGAATCTGGGCCCATTATATACACCACACTTACAGGCTGTACCGCCACATCTAGATCTGCAACTTTCCTTGGTTATCTGAGGTCCTATTTCTCTGTCGTTTTACTCGACATGTCACTCTGGTGCTATCATGCCATCGGTAACATTCAATTGTGGAATTTCCATGTCAGGGGCCGCGTTCTTAAATTCATAGATTCTATCATCGCCTGCTCCGTTTTAGACCTTTTCATTTGGCCTAGACCTTGACTGGTATCAAACTTTCCAATCAATGGACAAGAGAGACAATTCATGCTGGACTCTCCATTCAAAGGGTGTGTTGGGAGCGCAAGGGGAAATAAACGACAAATCTCGTTGAATTTTGAGATCATTGTGATACCAAGAGGGGGTCATTAGTAATTGTCAGCTTTATCCAGGCCTTCATCGTCTCCCTTTGCCATAAAACAAAATACCTTTAAGAATGTATGAGAATGTACTGAGTGACGCCCCTTAGTTGAAGCATGAAGTAATTTTACTGTAAGTGGCTGTTTTATGGATTATTAAAACATTTTAAACCACCATTCATCATAGCCCTTTCTAAATCACGTATTTTAGGATCATTCAATGTTTCAAACCACTAGAGTTACACCACGCACTCAATTAGCCTATATGAAATTTTTGTATGATTCAGGGGAAACAGCTAGAGGTACATACCACACGAAGCTGTGTTGAAAACAGGGGTGGACTGGATAACAAAATCGACAGGACATTTCTTTACCATCCGGCCCATAAATTGTATATTATATGATGGACATCCAGTTCTAGGTCTACCTGTCCTCAAAATCATTTTGTTAAATTTGATAATGTATCGATAGCTGTACACATGCTTACAGTGAACACTATGTCCTTATAAGGAATAAAGGCTTTATGTTGCTTTTTAATCGCAAAGTGTATAGGCCCTAAAGGGATGAAGCTCTACCTATGTAGGCTATCACAACATTTTGGAAAATATGTTAGATTAAATTAGTAGGCCTTAGTAGTCTGTAAAAGATTTTTTAAAAAATACTTCGCTCAGAGGCCCCTTCCCCTCAAAAAGGAATACTATAAAACATTAAACAATTTAATAGTGGCATCCATGAGGCCCATATCTTATAAAATACAGGCGTGAATTCAAAATATAAGATGCTTTCTGTGGTCCTACCTGGCCACCTGGTCAAATTGCAGCTAGTTCGCCCCTGGTTGAAATAACTAAAGTTTATTCAAAGGTCCCAATTATTATTATTTTTTTTAAATAATAACGTCTTTACGTTAGATTACAGCTAGATTCAGACAAGTAATAGTGTCTCAAAAGTCAATGTTAGTACAATTTCTTAACAAAATTAAACGACTTAAAGATGTTTCAACTGAATAAAGAACTGTTTTACGAGTTCTACATTCTACACATTTACATTCCTAAAACACTTCTCGGTGTAAAACTGTTAAATATTGATACAAACTTTAATCTAATTCTACTTCCATTATTTAACAGTAACTAGAGCGAACATTTTTCTGGCCTTGTAAGTAGCAAAGTCAGTAACCAGTACATATCTATTTCTAGACTTTTAGCTGTTTCTCGCACTATGGATAGAACACAAAGTGAAGCCAACCTGCTCTGTGTCACAGAAATTCTTTAAAAAAATTTTCCTGTCAGATTTCAATATTCATAGCAATTTTAAATAAAGCATAATTAGAGGTTTTTTTGGCTAAATATCATGGTAATGACTTTCTTTAAGAACTATGAACCAAATAAATACTAAGCATTGGTTAAATATAGATACATTTTCATGATCAACTAACATAGCAATCATAGACTTCATGCAATTACGAGTTTTGTTATGGTTTTCATTATGCTCCGTCTATTAGAACAAAGGCGTTGTCAGAATGTGAATGTATCAATTTTACATTTTCTAAGAGGTCATAACTTAATTGAATAAAAGGACACATTTACTTATGAATTTGAGTTTAAAGGAGGCTGGGGAATGTAAATTGTTTCAGAGTTGTTAACCTTTAATTGTTCTAAATGTAGAAAATAATATATTGTCATAGACCTCCATTGAAACATTATAATAATAAGGCGTGTGTTCGAGTCCGAAGATTAATGAGAGTTAATTCAGTATTTCCCGTGGCTACGCAGCCCCAGCAATATAAAACCTATAGCTATCTGTTGTCCACAGCCGTCTCAGACTTCTGTGCTACTGTGGACTGAATTCAGTTTAAAGCAGGGGTTCTCAACCTGTGGATCGCGACCCCCTTGGGGGTTGATTGACCATTTGCCAGGGGTCGCCTAAGACCATCGAAAATATGGATTGGTATTGTCTACTCTTCTATTGCTGTATGTGTGTGTGAGGGGGGGCGCTGCAGAGTGGGGTATTGTAAAAAGGGGTTGCCGAGCTTAAAAAGTTGAGAACCGCTGGTTTAAAGAGTGGTATTGGTCTGCGCGAGCCAATTATCACTTTGAAATTACTCTGGAGGCAATGCAATAATTTATATAATTAAAACTTTATAAGAAACATGGATACAGTGAATACTTTTAAACAGATGGTGATATCGCCAAGCAGCTTTTCCTTTCACCTGAGCTTCAACAAAATTGTAAAGTGCTGTGCAGCTATATCCTGCCATTCTTCTAAAAAAATAAAACGCAGTTTCAATATCAAATTTGGGGCGGGGTGGGGCGAACTGCCAACCCCCCCCCCCCTTGGCTACGCTCATGGATATAGACGCCTTGATGCGGCTGTGTGGCACCTGTGGCTACGTTCCCCTTGTAAAATATGTCAATTCAAAAACAAAAAGAACAAAGTGTACAGGTTGTTTCAAAGCAATCTTTCTGTTCAAGTTACCTTGCAAATCGTCTTCGGGTTCCTCTCAAAGGTGTCTACCTGTACAAATTGCTCATCACATCAAAATAAACCCGGTGACCCCTTGATCCCCAATGACCCCTATGGTGAGCTCTGACATCTGTATTTACATGCATTGTTCTCTGACGTCTGTGTACAGACTTGTGTATCCGAGCGGAGCTCTAAAAGAAAGTTTATTGTTGGCTCCCAGAGAGTTGGCTCAGAGTTGGCATCATGATCCTTGGTGGTCGAACAATCTGCTACCTGTGTGTTTTTTTTTTCTTACGTAGGGGCCCTTCATTGTTGAATGTGGGTGGGACATGTGTTTATACATAAAGCAGGTATTAGAGAATACGTCTGTCTTTTTCAACTTAAAAAAAAATTGTAGAAAAAAAATTGCAGGACCTTTCATCTTTGTTTACAGTCGAGCAGAGAACAAAAAATAATGTTAAATACGAGTTGGACTTTCTATCCTAGCTAAATGACAAGTTTAGCGTCGTATCTCGAAAATCTTCCACAGAGCTTTCCTGGGATGACCATGAACTTAATATCTCTTATCTTATTGTATCTTATAATTAATGATGTTTCTGACAACGAACTGGATTGTTCCATTTTGGGGGGAAAAAATATACATCTTGTATGAATTACGCGCTCATGTTATATTGGGATATTGGGATGGGAGTGGGGAGCCGGTGTTTCCCCAAATAATTCAGCTAATGTGTTTCTTTCATAATGCCATTCCCTATCACTGTTTTCCTCCCTCTGTCTGTCTCTTTTTCTCTCAGTTTCTCTTTCATGACGCGTAGGTGTTTGGCTTTTATTTTAATAATGACAGTTTTAACTTGAGATGAAATGAAATAAATGTGGTAGACTTTAGTTGTAATATAAATATGGTATTTTGAATTAAATCTAGCTTACTACAAAAACACGTCTTTTCACTCTGGCATTCTGGAGTCGTCTGGCGAACCCAAGACAGCTTACGACAAAGACACCAACCAATCGGTAACTTCTACTCATCGTCACCAAAGAAACACACACACACACACCATAACAGGGCCTCACATCTCAAATAACTTAATAAGCGTATGTCCGCTCCTGTTCATAGACGTATTTGCCTTACTTCCGGCCATTGTCAGTATTTAGGCGACTGTCATACTTTAGGCAACTGTCATACTTAATTCTACTGTCATACTTTAGGCCACTGAGATACTTCAGTAAGTAAGTTTCATTACTCGGTAATTTAAGATAATTATGATCCAGTCCCTGTCACCGGAACCAGTGTTTGCAATACGAGGAGGTGGTTTCTTAATTATGCGTAACTTATTAAAGTAAAAAAAAGTTCCCCTTTCAGACCTTGTGGTCTATAGGGAAGCTGATGCAAAGGTCTGTTTCTGTGGCCTACGGTTAACGAGGGAGTCATGTGGCGAGGCCAATGACTAACCGCCTTTACTTTCCCCCAACTAATGGCAGGTACCTATTAGAGCTGTGTGGACTCAGAGGCGCCCAAAGATTTCGAAATTATAAATCCCAGCCTTCTCCAGGATTTGAACCCGGGACTCCCGGTTCGGAAGCCAAGCGCTTTATCGCTCAGCCATCGCGCCTCCCTCGTAACTTATCACTGCTTATAGTGCTTTATACAAATCAAAGTTTAGAAAATGCAAGTCAGGTTAAAACTTAGGGCGTTGCTTTATGCTATAAGACGTACACACCAAAGGAGTTGAAACAACATAAAGGCCAGTGACGTTACAAAAGGGGATGAAACACGGGGGCTATTACTTAATATTCACTTCTGTTGACATTATCCACCCTGGCAAACGAGAGCAATCTCTCGTAATACGTCTGCCTTTCACCGGCACCTCTCGGCCTGGCGCGATTTCCCAGCAGAAAGTAATGCACCACAGACTCGCTCTATTTCCTATATACCTGCTTGTTTATTGTTCCTTGCTAATCGCTTCATCGTTTACTACTGACTGGCAAAGGTTACGTGAACCCGTCGAGTTTTCACGCGCTGGCCCGCGAATCTAATTCGGCCTTCAGTCGTTGTCAGTAGCAATACCTACATTTGATTGGCTGCTTGTTATGACGGCTTTTAAAAAATTACAACTAATAGCCTTTATGTAACAGCAACTTTAGTTCCACTTTCAGATCTATAGGGCAGATGATGTTACGGTCATCTGTTTCTTTGGCCAACGGTTAACGAGCAGGGTGTCATGAGGCCAGCACAACGACCAACCGCCTTTACTTTCCCCAACTAAAGTCAGGTACCCATTAGAGTTGGGTGGACACAGGGGAGCCCTAAAAATCGCGAAATTCAAAATCCTAGTCTTTACCGAGATTCGAACCCGGGACTTCTGGGATCGGAAGCCAAGCGCTTAAAAATTCAGCCTAAGCCCCTTAACCTTACGTTGTCTAGTATTGTCACGTGGGTCCAACCTCTGTTTAGTTTACAATTACCAACCTCTTGCAAGATCTCTGACTGGCTTATTTCAAAGAAACGCTTGTTTTAAAAGAAAGATAATCTAAGCAATATGAACAAACAAGACTCTAAATACGTGGGGGGGGGGGGGGGGGTATAAAGATCTCCCACATTTTAGATGAATCTACTAAAAGAACCCAACTATCTAGAAAACATTGCTTATGATTTTGAAAGTATATTTAAAAAAAAAAAAACAGCTTTTTGAAATGGGTTTTCAAACTTGTTGTTCGGTCTGGTACGGCTACATGTTAATTGAGCCGAAAGCGTCGCTATTACAGATTGGCTGTTTTAATTAAAAGCTTCAAACAAAGTCACGATGTTATCCAATTAAGATGGCCTGTGAAAAAAGAATGAAAAAAATGTAATAATGATTGAAAATGGTAGAGTCTGGCCTTACGAACGCAACCAGTTCCACCTCTCTACTGCCACTACAGCCCATACGGAGCCCCCTCCAAATGTGGGATATCTTTATGCCCTATCCTGTAGTTCAAAAAACGCATTGCCTTTGTGAGGATGTTGTGTGCCTATTTGTATTGGTTAAAGAGATGCTGATGAAACCACGAATAAAAAGACCATTTGATTATAAATAGAGTTTCATTACAATGTGTAAGCTAGGTACAGTTGTACGACTTGGACCATTTGAGTAGTAGAGCGGAATACGGCTCGATACTGTTGAAAATAGTTCAGTGCAGAGAAGTAGAATAAAGTACATAGAAGTACAGTGAAGTACATAGAAGTACAGTGAAGAACATAGAAGTACAGTGAAGAACATAGAAGTACAGTGAAGAACATAGAAGTACAGTGAAGAACATAGAAGTGCAGTGAAGAACATAGAAGTACAGTGAAGAACATTGAAGTACAGTGAAGAACATAGAAGTACAGTGAAGAACATAGAAGTACAGTGAAGAACAGAGAAGTACAATGAGGAACATAGAAGTACAGTGAAGAACATAGAAGTACACTGAAGAACATGGAAGTACAGTAAGTTCATAGAGGTACATTGAAAAGCAGAAAATTACAGCGAACTATAGTGTTCAGTGGAACTCATACTGATAATAAAATGACTTGTTTAACCCTTTAAGTGCTGAGCTGTTTTACAATGAGTACATACAAAATGGAATTACAATTCTGATGTTTAGAGGTTCAACTACCACACGCGTTTTAGGGGTTAATTAAATCTTTTCTATTTGATCTCTGCCAGGGCCGGATTTAAGTCAGTTGGGGCCCTGATAAAAAATGTGGAGACTCTTTTTAGACTGAGATGAAAATGGACTTCAGTTCATGCTAGTTTCATTACACATTGGATCACTTGTACATTGTTTTGTTTAATGTTATACGTATGTCAGGTGTTCCTTGAGATTTTTCAAGATAATTACATCCTAGCCCAAACCTCACGCAGGACGATAGCTCTAGGAAATAGCAGCAGCAGGTCTCAAACCAGGCTTCATCGATACCATCGATTGACAGTCCAGGCTGTCATTTAATCTCACTTTTGTATGTTCAACATACATATATCTTTTTAATTTTTTTTTAAATTCTTTAGTTTGCGGAGGCTTTTTTTTTTTCTAAGTCCTGAGGGGCTACAAACTCGCACTGTTGTAGATCCGACCCTGGATTCTCTTCGGTCATTAAGTAGAGAAGACAAACTGGGTCACTCTGTCGCCCGGGGATACGCTTTGGCCTAATTACACCGTAACCAGGTCAAGTACTAAGCTACCGTTAGTTCACACACTTTCATTGCTGTCAACTATCTCAATCTAGCAGGTAATCTGATCCTCATTTACAAGTCAATGTCTTTAACGTGGACACACTGTGTCTCGTTCTGTTACCTATACGCCTTACCCTGGGTCTACCTTTGTAGCCTATTCGCCTATACATGGATCTCCTCTGGTAGCCTATCCACCAATTCATGGAACATCTATTAAATAGATCTATCTGTTCTGGACAGGATTTAGACGATAAGGTTCTTACCAGTACCGGCATTAGGTATAGACAAACTAGGCAGCCGCCTAGGGCTTCCGATTGCTGGTCTACTTAACTCTTTCTCTCCGCAATTATTTTTCCACGTTTTGAAGGAATTCTTCATTTGCTTATTACTATTTCACTACCCCTGTTATGATTGGGCTTCAATAGCTTTGTCATTTGTTATCAGAAAATGTTGTATTTGGTATAGAATTAAATGGAAATGCATGCTCTTTTTTATATAATTCAAAGTCAAGTTTAAAAAAATCAAACATTAATTTAATTTAATGAGGTCAAAGTCAACGATGGTATCGTCGGTTAGGAGAGAAAGAGTTAAGATCTATATGTTAGACTACATATGTTACAAGATGATTGTTTTAGTGAAATGTTAAGATCTATATGTTAGACTACATATGTTACAAGATGATTGTTTTAGTGAAATGTGGAAACGTTATTTCTAGTCTGGTGATCATAAATCGTCCCTGAAGCACATTCGTGCGATCGGCAGACCATATGTTATAGAAGGCCTGAACTCAGACCTGCAACGTCACAACATATGGGCAGTAAAGACCAATAGCTTGTTGCTACGTCACAGGGCTGTACGACGTGGCAACAAGCTATTCGTTTAAGGGTCATTCATCTTGTATTTTTTCGGTCATTTTTTTTTTCATTTGGGGCCTCTAATTACCTAAGGCCGGCCCTGCCCAAAGCTATTTGAGATGTGGCCTCCTAGAAATACAAATTAAATAGAAACATTAAAAAAAAATAAAGTGCTATTAAACTTTGGTTAGGGACACATTATATTATGCGTCCTCTGTTTAGTACTCCTCAAGAAAAAAAAAAGTGATGAAATTAGTAATAGGTCCAAACTAACGCTAATAAATCTAGATTAGAAATATTTGTACCGATTGTTTTTGTTTAGCGAAATTTCATGTTTTTAACTCTCTCAATGCGCTATGATCTTATCACTGTCTAGACCAGTTGGGAAATATAATGTAAGCTTAATGCGTTATGATAACATTACAAACATAAACAGGAGAGAGAGAGAGAGTTAAAAGGACAAACAAATCTAAAAAAGTTGTAAACTGATAGTTCTTAATGTTCTTCTTGAATGTAGTGTAGCATGATGTCTGTCTGAGAGCAATGGGAAGTGAATTCCAAACCTTTGGTCCGTGCAGTGAAAGGGCCCGCAGACCGTAACTTATGAGGGAGAAACGTGACACCACTAGAAGCGTTGAGTCCATGGAGCGCAAGGCTCTCTGAGGGACATATGGGGTGATGACCGTGATCAGTTCCCTAACGTCATTGCATTAGTTCCTTCAAGAGCTTTTTGAAGAGATAACAAGAACTCTAAGTGGGCCAATAAAGTCAAACATCGCCTCCCATCATGTCACGTCACTCTACATCGCGTCACGTGTCATCTACGTCACATCATGACACTTCATGTCACTTTACGCCATGACACGTCACGTCACACCACGTCACATCACATGTACGTCACATGAAAACATTGCACTTCACGTCATGACACGTCGCGTCACGTGATGAAAAGTCACGCTGCAGCACGTAAGGTCATGAATCGTCACGTCACGTTACATTGCGTCACATCGCATCACAACACATGTCTCTGCAGTATTTAGATTAATGAAACATCGGTACAACTAAGACCATGTGGTGCCCTTTCTAGGATGTAATGAGATCCAAGTTTAGTCTATCGATTTTTAAAATGAGCTTTTTATAGACAGCATGGGACAATTCTACATTTTAGATTATTGTACGGCCCCCTTCTTTAGTTACCATTACATAGATGAAACACCAGGGCCGGCCTTAGATAATTGGATGCTCTAGCTGAATTGAATTTTTGTGGCCCCAAATAAAATAGAAAAAATAAAACAAACAGCGAAAAAATAATCATGGGTACTGTATGAGGCACTAGGCGGATGCCTTTACTTTAAGCCGGCCCTGGAAAAACACACAATCAAACTACAAGACACACAACTGCATACAAACGCATAGTTTAGTAATAAGATATATATCAATTAAAATTCATGAATACTTATAATAAGTAATCAAAATGTATGGAATATCTGTTAATTCACAATTTTTACGAAAAATTACAAAATCACAATAATGAAACATTTTATTTAGTTTATTTAATAAGGATTTATGTATAAAAATAAAACAAACCACAAGGAATCTTTTTTATTTATCTTGTAAGTGAATAGTGTATGAGGGATTTATCTCTCTATAAAATTAAACCTCATAATGCTATTGTAGCTATGTGGTTTCTTTTGACATTATGAAATGAGAATGGTATCCTTTTTTTGCATCTATAAGGTATTATTAGTATTATTATTATTGTGCGGCCGGAGACTAAATCATTTCTCTACATATAATAATATTCTTGTACCTGTGGATTCATATAAAGTCTCCAAGTGTCTGTTTTATAGAATTTACTTGTAGCTTCTTTAAGCGCAGGTGAGATTGAAATGCAAGAAAAAATCAGAACAGGGATAAAAGTGAAAGTTCTTTCCCCTTGCTGCCTTATCGTCCGTGGGTCTACAAAGATGACAAGGGGAAGTAACTGCTGATACTCTTTTGTTCGGTACATCGTAATCTAAACGTTTTCAAAGGCATTTGTCTGCCTGAGTTATCTCTCTTTCTCCTAGTCTCAATGCTACTTGATCTAAAAATAAACTATAATGTAACCACTTAGAATCGTATCCTATTTCTACAGATTGCGTTTTCCTTATTAGTGTAGTAGTTCTCAGCCCCCAATTTCAAGTGATGCCTATTACAAGCTGTCCCTTCCCGACCAACATGTCATTTTTTCGCCACCGGATACACCAGAATGAAACGACTTATGTTCCGGAAGCTAAAAATTGGAACTCGTGAAACTTGGTTTTTGTTGAGCCTCACTCGAGGACGCTGACCATGACCTCCGTGACCTATGTCGAAGGTGCCGCGCTGACCATGACTTCTGTGACCTATGTCGGAGGTACCGCGCTGACCATGACCTCTGTGACATATGTCGAAGGTGCCGCGCTGACCATGACCTCCGTGACTTATGCCGAAGGTGCCGCGCTGACCATGACTTCCGTGACCTATGTCAAAGGTGCAGCGTTGACCATGACCTCCGTGACCTATGTCGAAAGCGCCGCGCTGACTATGTCCTTCAAAGCCGCATACTACTACAGCGGCCCCAAACAAGATACCCGACCCGAAACACTCCCAAGGCACAAAGAGGCACATTTCTTATTCAATAAGCTAGAACAAATTTGTACAAGTGCTGCTTCTTCCCTAATGCCATTAGAGCATGGAATGTTGCCAGATTAGCCAGGAAAACCAACGACTTGGCAGAGTTAAGTCATTGATTAACATGCATGACTAGATTGACACATGAAATGCGTGGAACGGAATTATCTTCTTTTTGAAGTAACGTCTGTAATATTATAAAATAAGAAGAACACTCCAATAGAAGAAAAACTATCTGGAGAAATTTCTCATCTGGAAACCAGATATTGGTGATAATTAGAAGAAAAAAAAAGCGATTTCCTAGATTCGTGACGACTTCTCTTAAAACCTGAAAAAGAGATACGTACATAACGATTGTTCCTGAACATTAGTTTATTAAACTTTCAAATGAAGAGTGCCTTCACGTGGAAATACCTCAAGACGTTAAAGATAAATTTCTTTTCCTTTCTTATAAATATATTGTCAAACTTGACGTTTTCCCAGTGTGGCCAACGAGCTAGTGAATCTTTTCACAAAGATATACATCATCTGTCAAATTTCTTGGAAAATCGTTAGAACCGTTGTTTTTTTTTTATATTCGTGTCCACCCAGGTTCCAACCTCCCACCCAGAAGTTTCCACGAAGGTGCGAGCTCGACTACTTTCACAGTAAAAACAATAGTGTTATACGAGACACATAAAATAAAAGATTTAAAGATTTAAATCTGGTATGCATGTCTTTGTTTTCTTTTCGTGACGTGCAGGATTTGAACAGAAAACATCTAGAGGCATGTTCACGTGACGTTGAAATAGCCCAGTATCCCACACACGAAGAGCTCTCTCCCAGACCCTCTCAATATGTCTCTCCCTGTCTCTCTCGTCGTGTTCTTTATCACCTCTCTGTATTTCCTATATTAACCCTCTCCCACTTGAATGCATTATGTTTACGTCTGCTGTGTTGACCAGAACGAGGTAGACACGCCCCCCTTCATGTTTGTTACAAACACACATGCAATCATCCAAGGTGAAAGAGGAGAGAATTCTTAATGGACCTCATTCACCAATCGTAAACAACCATCATTTAGTCACGTGATCTTATTGATAAAACAACTGAAAAAAAAACTGTCACGTGACAACCATAATGAATTAAACATGAGATCGTAAATTATATAGAAGAGATAGAGCACCACGTGGCTAAATGTTTTCTGTTTACGATTGGTGAATGAGGTCCATTCCACAATGATCATAAGTAGATAGTCTTGATCAAATTTGATATTAGAAGGATCGTACAAACTCGACTCCATTAGTCTTTGTCTATGGTATTACTGTAATTTAATATTAGTGGGATTGTAAAAAAAATAAAAAACTATAGGACTATTCTTATATTAAATTGATTAGTCAGTACTCGAGTTTATATTTTGGATGTTGATATTAATATTACAATGCTTAGTTGCTGTAACAGAGAAACCAACATTAACTTACATAAATTTAAAATTTAAAAAAATAAAAAAAATTAATTGTTATGAAGTGAAAGACAATACCGTGACAGTTCGCGTGACTAAATCCTTCCTCTATTTCCGGTCAACTGCTGTCCTCCGTGAGGGGGTCCCTACTTTCACTTTGGCCAGCCGGTTTTTCTTCGGACGACCCTTTCTTCGTGCTCTTTGCACTGTACCAAGAAGGGTGACATTAGAAGCTGAGTCACGTCTTAAAATCTTAAAAACTAGATCTAAGCCTCTTCACAAAATGGAGAACTTCTCCACGTAACAACGAATATATAAAGTCAATCTCTGTATGTTTCTTGTATTTTTGGATTTTGTGCACTCTTTTCTTCTTTTCCTCCCCCATGATATTGTTCCATGAAAGAAGGTCTTTGCCATACTTGGTACTACTATATAGGGACCTCAAAACAGTAAACATTGATACTGACATTTGGAAAGATATAGCCCTAGACCATACTAGAGGGAGAGAGACGGTGACCAAGAAAGCTATGGACAGCGAGAAAACATGGGCCTCAGCTCTCGAAAAAAAAGCGTGTCATACGTAAAACGTCCAGCTCCTCTACCACCAAAGCGAAAGCCACTTTGTCCTGAGATATTTGTGGACGAGAGTGTCTCTAGAAATAGGGCTCCACAGTCACATGAAAAAGTGTTCGAGAGGAACCATAGTCGTTCTACTACTGACGGAGGTCAGTGAAGATATAATATATTATAGACTAGACGACATTCGATCAGGTATTTTAATGGTTTCAGAACAATGAAGCATTATTTCCTTACCAACAATTCCCCCCCCCCCCCCCAAAACCGAGTCCTTACTCCCACATCCACAACCCCCTCCCGATCTATCTATAGCCAGATACTTATCTCCCTCTATGACAGATCTACATGATGTACGCTTAAAGCCAGCGGCAGACAATCCTCGCTTCTGAGCGTGTCTTATCGTTCTTTGTTTGTGAAGTTGCATCGGGACGACAACTCTCGTTTGCGATTAAGGAATGGAATTATCTTCCCTTTGAATCGCTTCCAACTCCACACCTCCTCTTGCATAACACAGCGTTCTCTCTACGTCTCGGGTTTGTGGCAGCCGCTCTAATTTTATGGCTTATAATAAAACATATTAATAACAATTGTATGTATCTGTGGGGGTATCAGCTTTTGAAAATAGAATAGAGATTCTCAACCCGTAGGAAGTGTTCCCTCCTTCCCCCTCGTGAGGCTTGGGGTACTCGAGAGGTTTGTTACACTTATTGAAAAAATGTTTTTTGCTAGTTTACAATTCTTCGCTAAATCTGGATATATTAAAGAAAAGCCAAAGTTGGGAGGTACTTATCTGCTTGGTCTTGTGGTACCGACTTCGGACCTTGCCCACCCCCACCGTCCTCGGTAGGTTTGGGTTCGGATCTAAGATTAAAATAAACAAAACATTCCCATAAGTAGCTTTAAAAAAGTCAGAGATCTACCTATCTATCTGTCTATCTATCTATCTATCTATCTATATGAGGGAAAGAGAACAACGCTGGCACTAGCTCCAGCTGAAATAACCTGCCCAGTGTGCCGCCGAACATTCCGGGCTCACATAGGTCTCACCAACCACATGAGGAGACACAAAACCCCAGTGCAAAGCCCTCAGCCCCCTGGATGACAAAAGTGGCCAGCATCGAACCACGATGGACGAACTATATATGTTATTGTTACATTAGAGGCTATCAAATAAATATTGTTAAGTTTCAGATTATTAAATAAATCAGTCTGAGGAGCTAGCTTGAAATGAATGAATCTGTTTTAAAGGCTTTGATTCAAATGAATTTGGGTTAGAGATTATGAAATAAAATACTCACAACATCTAGTTTATAAATATTAGTCTTATGACGTTATCAAACGATGCCTTTATTAGCAACATGGCGTCGAAAATCTATTTTTAGAAGCCGAACCTGTCGGTCATACCGTATCTCTGTCTCCTCGGTTGTGTAGATGTAAACAAAGTCACGGCTTGTGGTCAGCGCTACTAAATCTGGTCCTATGACTTAAGTCTAGACGAAAGTCTCGGCCTTTGATGTGATAAGCACGTGATAGCAATATCTGCTAACTTCTGCAACTAAGTTCGCAGTGACTCACCCAGCGTGCACACGTGATGCCGCTCTCTTGAACTTGCCGTTACGAAAATATAACTTGCGGAAGTAACTACAGTTTTATGAAATAAACACATTGGAACAGGCAGTTCACTGTCATGTAGACTTAATAATGTAAATGGCAGGCGGGGGTGGGGTGCTCTTGGTGTAAAAAGAGGAGGAGGGGGTGGTAAGGAGCCCTTTTTTAAGATGAATACAGAGAACAGATAATGTAATGTTTATGTTTTTTCAAGCGGTCAAGATAAACGATGAGATTATATGGTCAGCACAACGACCTAAAAGAGGCGCGGTGGCCGAGCGGTAAGCGCCAGGTTCGAATCCTGGTGAAGACTGGGATTTTTAATTTCGGGATCTTCGGGCGCCTCTGAGTCCACCCAGCGCTAATGGGTGCCTGATATTAGTTGGAGGAAAAGTAAAGGCGGTTGGTCGTTGTGCTGGCCACTGTAGGCCAAGAAACAGATGACCTTTACATCATCTGCCCTATAGATCGCAAGGTCTGAAAGGGTAATGTTACTTTACTTTACGACGACATAATAATCCATCCATCCATCCATCCATCCATCCCAGTGGCTCTGGCCTGCTTCAACACATTCCTCCATTCAGATCTCTCCTGGGCCTTTCGTCTCCACGCAAGACCTAATGATATTACTGTGAATGTCAAGTAGTTTGGTGGCTAGGTGGCTAGTTGGCTTAGGTTGCCAAGTAAATCAATAAAAAAAAAATCCCAGTTTCTGGAAGCCCAGCGCTTTAAGACAGACCGAGAGTAAGAGACATATAAAAAGATAAATTGAGAGAGTAAAACGAGAGAAAAGAGAACGAGAAAGCGAAAGAGAGAGAAAGAACAAAAAAGAACGATAGAAGAAGAAGAGAAAGAGAGAGAACAAAAAAACGGGAAAAAGAAAAGATCAAGAGAAAAATAAAGTGAGAAAAGAGAATGATAGATAGAGGGAAAGAAGAGAGAGATCATTTTAAACTGTTTCTCTACTTAATGCTCATATCGTGGATCATGTCATGCAAGCCCGCAGCCAGAAATATTTTGGCCCTAGACAACCTCCCCCTCCCCCCAGCATATGAAAATCTTCAAACACGTACACAAAATTAAAAAAAAAAGCGTCAAGGCCCCCCCCCCCTTCCAAACCTGCTGTTGGTGCCCCGGACAGATTACTGTTTGCCCCCCTCGGAGAGAGTCATGGAAAGACAGACTAAAAGTATGAAGGGGCTTGTCATTGAAAGAGATTCTATCCAAGGCAAAAGACAGAGAGGAATGGTCGACAGATCACGTGTAGTGCCCCAGCGGTTTATCAGAATATGGGACAGGCGTGAAGCCGAATGTGATGTTCCTTGAGGAACACAAATAATGATGATGATGATAATGATGATGATAATTATGAGGATGATAATGATGATGATGATGATGATGATGATGATGACGAAGATGATGAGTCCCGTGAACTCAATATCCTAGGTTAGACAGCTTAGCTTTTACTACTCGGCCACCTAGCTTTCTTTCCTTACTGATCAAAGATTTAAAAAAGGACCGTGTTACTGTTCTGATGTTGTGACCAGCAGCTAAACTTAGAACCGACCTGCCTGTCCGTGTGTGTAAGGTGGCCACAACGTAATAACCACTCCGCTAGTTAAACCAAAAGCATTGACTCTATTACCCCCCCCCCCCCCTTGGCTGCAACCCCTCTGGTAGGCCTAGCTACCTCTCGCAAACGACACCAACTACCTGAATTGAGATTATCTTCCCTTGATTGACAGACAGACAACAACGGAAAAAAGGTGGATCTACATCGGGCTGGAATTAGTTACAAGTTCACTTCGCTGACTAGAGATAAGATAGACAAGAGAAGGAAAAAAAAAACTGTCCCCCGCCCCTCTTCGCGTCTTCTCGTCCCTATCCCTCCCCTTTTCGCACTTTCTCCATTCATACAAGTTGACTAAACGTATTGGTAGCAATTTCCTTCTATCTTTGTTGCCTTTTTTTTTTAACGCTATTTTCTTTTTTTCGGAAATATCCGATAGATCGTGAAATTTCTTTCAAAACGTGAACTCGACAAAAGAAGAAAAAAAAAAATGTCTGCGCACTCAGCACGGACCGGGGTGGGGGAGGGGGGGTCGCTCTCGTCTGTTGTGCGGTATCGGCGTGGCGGTTGGGAGGTGCGCGAGTGAAGTCGTCTGCTCAGGCGGCAAGTGGGTCACTGACATTAGCGTAGATCAAAACGTGACATTTCATCGCTCGGATTATTGATGCAAATTTTCTACTCTTTGATTAATGTGGATAATGTGTGTGACTCTGTACTAGAATTTCGCCCGGATTTTAAAAAAAAATAATTTGTTTACAAGGTAAAGAAACTAATTAGGTAGCTGAAATTTGCATAAAAACTTTGAAAGTTTATTCTATAAAGTCATTAGAGTCTATATTTTCAAAACGTCACCTGTAAGCAAGGCACATTATCTTTATCTCTCTCTCTGTCCGTACAAACAAAACATTATGTAGTTTATCTTATCTTTTAATTATTTAGTTTTTCTTTTCTTTTAATGCTCGTGTATATTAACCGTTATGACCATGATTCCCACTGTCTGTGCACGTTGCAAGACGGAAATTCGCTTTTTTTAAAAATATTATAATTGAAATATCATAAGTTTTTAATTATGCGAATTTCTTTCAACGAACGCTCTGGGCATATCTATACTTTAAAACACAAATTCATATTTTCCAATGTCAGTATTGCATTTTTGTAATGTAAGATCTTCGTAATTGTCCTAAGATTGAGTCTATGACTCTTGGAACTCTAAGCCAATGGAAGCTTGCCTCTGTCTGAACAAACTTCTGTCTGGGAAAGATCCAAGCAGTTGAAAATGTTAACATCCCTATTACCGATGGCTCGTAACTCAAGACGCTCGGGTCAGAAGCGAGGTCAAAGGCTGAGCACACCGAAGAAACTTGACCATATTCTTTCTCTGTACCACATCACCGTGAAGGTGTCAGTAAAAAAAAAACAAAAAAAAAAACAACAGTCCCTTGTGAATAGATGCCTGAATAGTGAGATCTTTGTTTGGGGCTTTCTTCCATACCCGCCAGTGCAATGGACTCGATCCTTGGACACCCAACGGGGGCTCTATTTGCTTCCCAATTGGCATAATCGTCTCCTCAAACGACCGTTTCCACCCGAGCCAGACATTGAGGTTGAAAATCATTGCCTGGGTCTTGCATATCTAGATTTAGATCTAGTTCTAGTCTAGGCTTTTTTTTTTTAAAGAAAGCTGCAAGTCGCCTATATACCTGAAATTAAACTTGCTTTGTAGATTTCGGTGCTGATATTATATCGTTATTATACTGATATACCGAATAAGAGCCGCTTCCAGAGCTGATTACAATTATGAGTTGTATATGTAGCTTGTATTATACCAGGAACGGGTCGTTTAAAAAGCCAAATATTAAGTTTAGCCTATCAGTATTATTTGTTATGTAGTAAACCAAATTCAATTCAATTAATTTTACTTTACATACATCTGTTGATAAACTTTTTCTTATGAAGTCACGGTTTATCCTTTAACTTTATCTTCTACCGTTCAGTCTGTTACTATTGTTGTATTTTTAGGTTAATTAATTTTCAATTGTTTATGATTTAATACTTGTGAACTATGAGAACTTACAAATAAAAACATGTTGGGAAAAAAAAGAGGCAAGATGGCCCATAAAAGAGGCAAAGAAAAGAAAAGAGGCCCAAGGATTCCTATGATGATAAAGCTAAAAAAAAAAAAAAATCAGTCTGAAAGTAAAGCATTCTTAACAACTTTATAAGTCATTAAATGTGGTACAAATAAACGGAATAACTGATTAGCTATAAAACTCAGTACTAAAATGTAATCAACAATTGTAGTGTACGCACATCCTTCGTGTGTTGAATGTGCATTTAGTGCCGGGTTTACATTTGTGGAGGCCTGGTCAGGACCATCGTCGTGGCCTCTACCCTCCTCATGCTTTTTTTTTTTTTTTTTTTTTTTAAAAAGGAAACCTCAGAATTTGCGCTATTGATGGGGTTCCGGGGGCTACGCATTCATGCACTCTTAATCATCTCGCTCCCTAAGCCTACAAGACTAAAGCGTATAACCAAAGAATAGATTTACTAGCGTCCGTTAAAAGTCCAAACTTAAATTGACACCTAATAAACAAATGCATAAACAAATGCGCATAAACAAATACACATTAACACACGTTTCCCGTGTGTTGAACGCGCTTTTAGATAAGTGAGCGCTGTGTCAGTTTTGAGTGTCTGCGTTGTTTGTTTGGGTCAGACGTAGTGTAACACATGTGTTACACCAAAATTGTGGCTCAGCAGAAGTAGCCTACATCAGCCTGTATGAGCTTTTGCACATTGACACGACCAGAAGGTCATGTTTCTTAGTCGTCTGATTTACATAAGAAGATAACTATAAGGCAATGAGTTAAATTGCTTGACTCGCTCGGAGGTAACTGAATTTGAAAGTGATTCTCTAGGTAAGATCTAATATAGATCTATGGCAATGATCCGAATCGATCTGTTCCACTGAAGTGTGAGATTATGTGTGAACTCTTCGATGTTTAGATTCATGTCCGAAGCGCGATGACTACTACAATCGATTCTCTTCCTCGGATTGATCTGGTACACATACACACAATCGTACTTCTCAGATGTACACAAACTCGCAAACACACGCTCACAAACAACTCAACCATTCACACGTCTGTAATCTAACTGAATCAGACTAGCAGACGACAGTCAAAATGAGCACACTTTTCAATATGGACTCGTTAGTATACAAAAATTTTTGAGAATGTCAATCTTTAACAATCATGACTGACTGCATGGGAGTGCATGGGATTCGCTCTGAACTGTAATCTCGATGGTCCAAAGTTCGAATCCTTTCCGCGGATATTTACCTGCCGCTGTGTTGGTGAGTTAAGGCTAGGAAGTATATAACTTAATTTTTGACGCAACATTTAGGAAAATGTAAATCAATCAATACATAAAGACACTATTAGCTTTTTTTTTTACAAATCTTATATCAACTCACTCTGTCTGCCTGGTAAAAAATTTGTACACGTTATTTCTCCCACACCCAAAATCGGATCAAGCTGAAATTTTGCACAATTATTTCTTATACCTGACAACACCTGATTCAATAAAAAAAAATAAAAAAATAAACAATTAATTAATTAATTAAATGGAGGCTCGCTTGGCTTCTGAACTGGAGGCCCCGGGTTCAAATCCTGGTGAAAACTGGGATTTTTTATTTCGGAATCTCTGGGCGCTTCTGAGTCCACCCAGCTCTAATGGGTACCTGACATTAGTTGGGGAAAAGTAAATGCGGTTGGTTGTTGTGCTGGCCACATGACACCTTCGTTAACCGTAGGCCACAGAAACAGATGACATCATCTGTTAAATAGATCTGAAAGGGGAACTTTTAAAAAAATTAATTAACTATTGGCAATTAATTAATTATTTTGTTTCGTATATTTAACAATCGAAAGAAATCGTACTTGACAGATGTGATAAAAGTGAATTAGTCCCTTTGAGGAATCTCTAATTTAAAAAATACGCACACATTAACAGCGCTGTATGTACTGTGTGCATATGTAATCAGGGGCGGAGCGGCTTCGTAATCTGCCCTGGCATTAACATACAGTCCGGCAAACAAAAACTTCTTCCATATTATAGTCTTGAGCCAGGTCGCATAGAGCAACATTTCGCCATGGCTGCTACTCCACTGACTGTCAAGTCTGTAAAAGATCTTTTTTTTAAAGATAAGGCTCTCTGGTGTTTATAAAAAAAAAATATAATATCTTTTTCTTACATCAAAGCGGTCCAATAGGAGGCGACACCGACCGTCTATTTAGTGCCTACCAAACGGGCGTTTGCCCAAATACCCATATAGCAAGTCAGCCAGAGTATGTAATGTTAGTTTATAACGTAGTTTGCAAACAGGTTAAGACGCTCAAAATTAAGAAATACATCTTAACTAGTCGACCAGCGAAGTAGCATACGTCGCTATTTTGCAGGACCTGCCTTAGGCCACTGCAAACTATGCAATCGCAGGGGGCCCCTCACTTTCATAGGACCCGCGACCTATGGGGAAGATGATGTTAAGGTCATCTGTTTCTTTGGCCAACGGTTAATGAGCATGGTTTCATGTGGCCAGCACAACGACCAACCGCCTTTACTTTCCCCAACTAAAGTCAGCTACCCATTAGAGCTGGGTGGACTCAGGGGCGCCCTAAAAATCCCGAAAATTAAAGATCCCCAGTCTTTACCGAGATTCGAACCCAGGACCCTAGGTGGCACACATTTTGTACAATGCTCAGTGCATCTGTTTGTGTGGCACACATTTTGTACAATGCTCAGTGCATCTGTTTGTGTGGCACACATTTTGTACAATGCTCACTGCATCTGTTTGTGTGGCACACATTTTGTACAATGCTCACTGCATCTGTTTGTGTGGCACACATTTTGTACAATGCTCAGTGCATCTGTTTGTGTGGCACACATTTTGTACAATGCTCAGTGCATCTGTTTGTGTGGCACACATTTTGTACAATGCTCAGTGCATCTGTTTGTGTGGCACACATTTTGTACAATGCTCAGTGCATCTGTTTGTGTGGCACACATTTTGTACAATGCTCACTGCATCTGTTTGTGTGGCACACATTTTGTACAATCTTTTTCTCCCACTTCCCATTCTCGGGGATCAAGTTGACATTTCACAATACAGTACTGCCACTAACCATATACAAAATTAATAAAAAATCAACCAAATAATTGATTCGTTAATTGATCATGTTTAATCTATTAATAAGGGATAATTGATCTATTGTAATTAGTTGATTTTTGGTCAATATATATATATATATGTTACAGTACTGAGCGAAAAGGCTGTATATGTGCAGTTATTTGTCTTATATAAGTTTAGTTCAAATTAGGTACTTTTTTTTAAAATTTAGCTTGCTAAGATTAGACATGAGATACAGTTCTATAACCCTGGCGCCAAAGAGTCTCACTAAAGCTGGGAAAAACATGCTATATATATAGATCAATGTTGCCCAAACTGGGACTTTCGGGCCATATTCAGCTTGTGACGTGGCCCTACCCGAAAAAACATGCTATAGAGACATCTACACCAGTGCATCGAGAATCCGCAAAGAATCGTTTTCTTGGGACACGGCGATTTTGCGGTGCTACGACCTGTGGAAAAAGTCTCGAAAATTTTAAACGCCCCCCGGTCGAACAAGGTTGGACACCACTGCCATAAATCTACCTCTAGGGCGACGAAAAGAAAAGCGCGCATCTTAAGCCGTTTGAAAGATCTCTTCAATCATTCCTTTGTAGTATCCAATTTAAAATCAGACTATGACGTGAATTGTTTAAGATTTCTGGGATATCTTTCAGAGATGAAACCAATCTTTGTATACAGGAGAGTCGCATCAAAAAAAAAATCTGGGATTAGTCTTGCAGTAACGTGAAAGAGGTTTATGTCTAGCGTTCTAAACTTTTGCAATTCATGTTAAATTAAGTTTTGTAAAGGGGGGGGGGGGGGAATATGTGTGATTTATAGGTCAGTGTTCAATAGATCGCACTTTTCCAATGTCAAGTATATCTTTGTGCAGTGGCGTAGCTTGGGTTGGGTTAGGACGATTTGAATTCCAAAGTGTCCCACTTGAGTCTCCCCCTCACTCAAGAAAAGTCCTAAATTTATTTTAACACTAAATATTGAATATTATTATTATAGCTTTTATATAGCGCTACTTTCATGCTTATAGCATGCTCAGAGCGCTTTTGGTCCAATCTCATTTGTGAGACCAGTGGGGTGGGGGGGGGGGAGGGGGTATCTAGGAGTTGGTTTTCCGTGCTGCCTTTAGGCGCCCAGTAAACACAACCTCGAGCCCCCTTCTTGGTAGCCAAACCAAGCCAAGTTCGAGCGCACTTGGCCTCTCGACCACGCTTCCCACATTTGTGGTATATTTCGCCACTGCCATGTAATCTTGCTATTCGCGTGGAGTCAAGAATACTAGACAGCATTGATCTAGACTCTAGACGATGTTATGTTTTAGATGATGTTATAGATGATGTTATAGATCAGGGGTTCTCAACCTGTGGGTCGCGACCCCTTGAGGGGTCTAATGACGATTTGTCAGGGGTCTCCTAGGACCATCGAAAATATGGATTGTATTTTGTGTATTCTTCTATTGCTGTGTGTGTGTGGGGGGGGGGGGTCGCGGCAGAGTGGGGGAAAGTAATAAGGGGTCACCGAGCTTTAAATGCTGAGAACCGCTGTTATAGATGATGTTATAGATGATGTTATAGATGATGTTATAGATGTTTTTACTACACAGAAATCATGATGTGAGGCGATATGAATTTAGATTTATCACATGTACATTATCTCGCCACTAAACAAACGTATTATTCATGAAAAGACTCTAAATGATTTTTTTTTTTAAATTAATTTTACTTAGATCTATATACTGTACCAGTTTGAGTTTAGACTTATATAATTATGATTTACATTATTTCATGTCATGATAGCGAATGTCAAAATGCAAGTGCCCCTAAAAGGTCAAGCCCCCTTCCCTCCGGGCCATCAGATCCCTAGCTACGCCACTGTCTTTGCGTGATTACGGTCTAATAAGTCTCAAAGTAAAGACTTTACTCTCAAGAATTCCCAAATCACAGATTACCTCATCGTAAGACTACGCCCTACCTTGACACTGCTTAATCTGGACATAGGAGCTCTTTTATACTATAGTCTTAGGTTTGATCCGCTAATCATTTCTTTCCCACACTCCATCTATTTTTAAATGATGAGAAATATAAGGAGAGAGAGAGAGAGAGAGAGAGAGAGATTCGAACTACAATTGTAAGGTTTAAGAAGCCGCGCCGCACCCCCAAAATGAGTCTGGAAATTGTTACAACTTATCGAAAGTTATAGCCATCATTGTCCCGCCTCGATCTGCATCTGACCATAGAAAAATGATTATGGGACTATATATAAGGATTTTCCTAAGACGACCTTAGTCAAGAATAGATTCATGTATATACAATTTGGGACCCACTGAAACAACGCTTCGCAACCTATGCCTCGACCTCTTTAAACGAGTGTTTCTCAAACTGTGGCGCCCCCTCCCCAAATCAGAAGAATTTTGTTCGCGCCTCCCTTAGCTAGCTGGGTGGACCTAGGAGAGCGCTGTAGGCTCTCACAGGAATGTCTGGAGATCGGTGTATTTGTACCAGTGGCGTACCAAGGGAGTCAAGCTCTCGAGGCGGTGGGCGCCACCACTCCCCATCACCCAATCGTTTACGTAATTCATATTTGCATAAGAACACCCACACGTAAGCCACACACGTAAGCCGCACGTAAGCGAAATAAAATTTAAACAAAGAGAATGGACGTAGCGACATACTTTTTTTTTTATGTAGTGCTTTAATTATCATTTTGGCGACCCCTTACACTACGGCGCTGAGGGCAACTGCTCCCACCTGCCCTCCATTTGTTACGCCTCTGATTTTCTATGTAACGCTAAGCGTAAGAATGTTGAGTCCTGTCAGTGGATTAAAATAATGATCTTATCTTATCTTATAAATTACAGACGTTCATCCGCGTATCTATCTTATCTTATCTTTTAAAATACAGACGTTTGTTCGGTTGATTACGTCCTACGCG
This sequence comes from Biomphalaria pfeifferi, assembly GCA_030265305.1. Taxonomy (NCBI): domain Eukaryota; kingdom Metazoa; phylum Mollusca; class Gastropoda; family Planorbidae; genus Biomphalaria; species Biomphalaria pfeifferi. Next base: position 42,499 of record JASAOG010000273.1, read on the forward strand.
TCAAGCATCAAGCCATGCATGTCAATCAGTGACTTAAAATCTCCCAAATCGTTGTTTTTTCTTCCTGACTCAAGAAACCAATTCAATGCTGTAGCCGCACTAGGAAAGAAGGAGAACTTGTACAAATTTATCCTAGCATATGGAATAAGAAATTGTATCTTTGTGTCTTTCTGAGTTAGTATTTTATTAGGTTTAGTTTATCTATTTGTAAATTATGACCCAGTGTTTTATGTATTTTTTTCTACTTTACTTTTTAGTCTTTATGACTTGAAGTGTTTCTGAATTGAGTGATTTTACTCATGGTGTTTCTGTAATCAAATGTGTACACTCGATTGTTATAAATCTCACGGTTCTATTTTGAATTTTTTAAAATTTGGTTTAAAAAATAACAGAATTATAACAATGTTATTAGTCAATGGTTAGTCTATGTTAAATATCTTAAGGCCTGATGGCGTGAGAACCACTGAGGGCCAACTACTTGACATGATTACCTACTAACTAGCCCACGGTCTGAGTGAGCATGTAATGTTTAATCCCCGGATTACTAAGTGGGCTTAAACGTCCGTAGGCCACGAGGCCATTAAGAATGCTGACTGCATGCACTTGCTGACCACTTTTCGGTGCGGGGTGGTCATTATTTATGTATACGGCTGGACGCGTGGACTAACAATAAATCAAAATGTCCGGCAATTATGGGCTAGGCGCTCTTGTCATGGGCAATGGCGAACCTTAATGAGGGATACCGTCTCATATGTAGCTTCTTAAAAAGTACTGCATAAACAACATAACTATTCATACGTAGGCCCAAATTAATGTTGAGTCACGCAGGGTCGGCCATAGTCCACTGCATCGAATGCAACCGCAGTGGGCCCCACACTTTCATAGTCCCCGCGCTAATTCTATGTGTAAATTATTTAGTTAAACCATTATAATTTTCATACGGACAATAAAGATTATTATTATTAGTATTATTATTATTATTATTAACAGCAGCTTCTTGAAATCCTCGGAAATTGCTAAATATACGAAAAAGTCCTCGAAATTTACTAAAATTATTAAAATCTGAAAATTCCTAAAACTCTCCTGGAAAATTGACCGAATTGTCATTTTTGAGTGTCATTCAGTATGGAAAACGTCGATCCTACGCGTGATATAAAAAAAAAGGTGGGTGGGTAGCCAACTTTCATGGAATAAAAGACCAATTTTGTTGTCTTCTACGAAATCTTAATTTTCACTTATTATCCTTATTCCTACCCAGACTTGATTCCGCGCAATCCGTTTGGAACAGGGACCCGCAATAGTTAGGGCCGGCCCTGGAGTCACGCATATACCAAGCGCCCACCTCCCTTAATGTTTTCCACGTCTAGGTATAGCATCAATATGAACTAATATATTATTATAATGAAATATAACTTCTAGTGCTATAACATAACATTCCTTTTGTTATAACTTGCATCGGTAAAAGTATCCACAGTTATCGCCCCTGACTGTTAAGTAGAATTAACAAGCCTGGTACTGGCTGGAGACAGTCGTGTGCTGACTAAACAATGTTGCCCCCCCCCCCCCCCTCAAAGATTAGTAAGACAACCAACATTAATAATAATGACCACGGCAACTTCTTGGTCAACCCTGTGTACTATATATACGTACCGAGTGATAGAATAAACTGTTACTTGATATCCAAGCTGTAATGTGAATTTTTATTTTATTTTTGTGTGCAGATGCTTTGGCATCCATACAATTCCTATCGCACAAAAGATAACTATACTTTATGATTTTATGAATGTCAAAAGGATAATCTCGTTTTAGGTCAGCTCAAATAGAATAAATAGCATAAATAATAATGTTAATATTTACATTGTAATGTAAGTATAGTTACCCATTTAGACCTTGCGATCTATGGGGCAGATGATTTAAAGATCCGCCGCCTTTACTAATGGCAGGTACCTATTGGAGTTGGGTGGACTCAGACTCAGTGGTGCCCTAAAGATCCCAAAAATGAAAACTCCCCAGTAAACAAGGATTCGAACCCGGGACCTCTCGGTTCGAAAGCCAAGCGTCTTACCACTCCGCCACGGCGCTACCAAGTTTTAATGACAGGTGTATAAAGTACTGCGACTGGTCTATGATTGGGAGGGGCGATAAACAGTACAGATTTATCGTTGAACAGGCACTATAGTACCAAGGTATACCTTTCGCCTATGAAGCGGCTGGTTTAATGGTTAAAAGTTGTGAAGGAGTAAGACGGTTGTCATACTACGCATCATAAATTAAACCCTTACCTTGACCCTAACCCTGACCTTTCTAATGTGGTAGTAAATTTAGAGGCAAGTGGTGGGTCAAACGATGGTCACTTGTTTCTGTTGTCACCAGTTCACGACCAATAGTATTTAATCTCCTCAACAATTTTTTCAGGTAGCCATTAGGCTAGATGAGATTCGAACGTCATACCCTCTAAGTTCTGAAGCCAAGCGCAATATATCCCTCAACCACCTCATACTCGCGAGGTACTAGAACTGTCTTCTTTGAGCACGTGTTTGGTTGAAAAAGTTGATAAGCCTGTTGTCAATGTTATCATGGCGTTATGTTGAATGACTTTTCTACGAATGCCAACAGATGCTCTTCAACATACCAGTCTTCACTACCGTGGTTTTTAATGTCCCCTGAAAGCAAGTCTGTTTGTAGCCAATGTTTGTTGCTAATGTTTGTATATCTGCTTTAATCTGTTTGGTAATTCACCTCAAGTACCTCTGCAAGAGCCTACAAATGAACGCCCCCACCCCTCCACACACGTGTTCTCATAAATCCCAATCTTGAAAAAAAAAGTCAACCTGATTTTATTTCATTCTTTCTCTCTCTCCCCAGAAAGCTAGCGCCGTGAAAGACCGCCCGCGGAAAAGAGGCATACACAATATATGTCACGTGATTGGACTGTCACGTGATTGGAAAAAAAAAACGACAGATTAAAAAAAGAAAATGCCACAGTATTTCACAACGTGTCCAGACGAGAGTCAGGTGTCACCCAAACTCCAGTGTTGACAGTTGAGGCACGCCCCTGCTGAGTCTATTAAGCCTGTACTGTACCAAGTCTGCTGATTTTGTTCCAGGGCACCGTGAAGTCTGTTCATTATGTAACAGGGCACCATAGGCTGAAACATATCTATTCTATCGCTATTACAATGCAGACACAAAATTGTGTTTTCGATATTAATATATGATAAGCATTGCAAAACATTAACGCATGCTATGGAGTCATCCATTAAAAAATCTTACTTAGACATTACGAGAGAGATCTCAACCTTTTATATATAGAAGTATGGCTGTTTGTAAATATTTTCTTAAGAAGAAACAGTGTAATAACTAAAATTATTAATTTAAATCTAGAAAAATATTTAAAATTAATTCCTAGATAAATGTTTACAGTGTGGGCTAATTAAAACAAAATCGTATTTGAAATACTATATGTATTCAATGAGTTGCTTACCTTGTGTTACCCCAAAAATAAAACAATGACATTTCTCATGGTCAGCTTCAATTTCTTAATTTCGATTCTGATTTTATTGCTTCTGTTGGCCAGCGGCAAGACTGCCAATTACGTCATTCTGTCCACTTCCAAAGAAGGTCTTCGAGAAGTCCGCATAGCCTACAAAAACAAGTTGGTAATGGAAGTATCGCTAGCAGACGTCCCCTCAGCCAATGGCATTGTTTTCAGCCGTGCCACGGACGGGCAGCTATTGGTCGAGACCGTGTCACGCCACGGGCTGATCGAGGACTGCAATGTGCTGGCATCATCTATCGACGTAGCTTCCTTCACTACCGACTTCGAACGAGTTCAACCGGAACTCAAACTTCGGAGCGAGTCGGAAGTGATGGATGTTTACATGGGAAAACGAAATCTCTCTACTTTGTACTCTCGTGACAAACATCTCACTGACAGAGCGCATCCACAAACGACGTCCCAAAACCTTGATTTTAAATGGCTGAAGCAAAAACTAACAGCCAAGCTTGGCGCTGTGTCCAACAGCACATTTCTGTCCTCATTCCTTCGTTATCTTCGTATAAAAAGACTAGCTAGTGACTGCAATAAATATTACCAAGAAGCGCAGAGCCGCCTCGAGGCGCTGAATCTGCTCGTAGAGAACTCTGAAGCCTTAGAGCAAGAGTCTTTGAGGCTGCACCTGGACGAGTCCCGCGTAAGAAAGCTGTTTGGGAAAAGGCAGCATCGACGACGGCATCATCACCCTCACCCACAGCATCACGAGTTGTCGAATGGCGCCGGTGCCTCCATAATCAACGCGACGTCTGCTTTGCCGGATCCTTTGTTTGAAGAGGTGACATCTGTAGACTTCCAAGTATGGATGTCTTCGCCAGCAGACAGATTTGATTGGAACAATGACACTAGGCTGTCGTCTGCTAATGTGACAGAGAACCAGATGTGGATTAACGCAACTTCGTTGACTGCTGCTTCTTTATCGTCGTCAATTTCTCATTCATCAACACTGACAGAATCGACATCCAATCTATCGATATTGTCTTCTAATTCATCAACATCGACTATAGATTCCCTGAAATCAACTTCAAATCTATTAATATTATCTACTAATTTATCAACATCGAGATTTATTTATCAAGAATTAATTTCAGATACATCGATTTCATCTTCCAATTCATCAACACCGACATCGGATTCCCAAGAATCAACTTCGAATTCATCGATATTATCTTCTAATTCATCCATATCAAACATATCGTTGCTGTCTTCTTTTTCCACATTATCATCCCAGAATGCATCGCAACAGACTTTAAACGGACATTTACCAAATGATCATATGTCAGGAGCAACGGATTCTATTGAAAACAGACTTAAGACAGCGCACTCGACTACAGACAGTGAAACGCTTCCCGGATCTGACGTCTCATTCCAATCCCAACACCACGATGCAGAGGCCACTCACCCCATAAATGCAACATCTGGTCCCGACACGACTGGCGAGATGACATCAAGGTCAAGGCCGAAAAGGGATTTATTGACAGGATGGATGATATTTCCGGGAACAAAATGGTAAGCAATCGTTTTATTGTAGGTTATTATCTATAGTTAGATGTATTAAGATGTATTAAGCTCGTCTCTATGAGAGAGGCGTGGTGGCTGAGCGGTAAAGCGCTTGACTTCCGAACCCTTGTTAACCGTAGGCCACAGAAACAGATGACCTTTACATCATCTGCCCTATAGACCACAAGGTCTGAAAGCAGAACTTTATTTTGAGAGAACAAATATATTCTGTAAATTTACATAATACCTACTCCAGGCCTAATCAACTCCTGCAAGCCTATTTTCAGTTTTGGCCATTTTTATTTATTTTTATTTGCTGGTAAATTAATTTTCTCAGCTCTACTCAGTAAGTTCTTTAGAGAACTTTTTTTTTTGTAGCCATAGCTTTGTTTTTCTTTTTACTGCACCCATGGACCGGAAGTTTTGTAGATGACACTGGGTTGTTTGGTGGCCTCCATTAGTGATAAGACTTACAGTGTAGTTATTCAATAACTTAGTGATAATAGGGAATTTCTTTAGTGACATGACGGCTGATTAAAAACTTTACGAGGATATAATCTAGGAAACAATCAACGGAAGAGTACTTTGATACTTCTTTAGAGCAAGAAGTGTTTTTTCATATTGTAAACTGAACGACATTGGACTTGGCCCAAATTTCGCGAATTAAATAGCTTGAGGTTTTAAAAGCAATCAGTAGTCTTTTATTTTGTTCTTATGGGTAATGTTTGATTAGAATTAATATAATAACTAAACTCAATACAATAATGTTGTAAACCTGGTGTACTGGAGTGGTCAAGAAGGTTCGAGGCCAGTAGAGACACTATAAAAAAGCGAGTGCGTCAGAATCACTACACTTCACGTTACCTCGCAATGTGACCAGTGCGAGGCGAGGACCAGCACGGTGTGTGAAGTCAGGCGGAGCAAGACTAGGTTTTTGTAAAGACAGTGTTAATGTTGTTTGCCAATTGCGATGTATTTGAAATTAAACTGATTGATACTTCGGAGCCCTGAGTTGTGAGGTTCTTTAAGTTCCTTGTGTCGTGTGTTGCAGTTTGAAGGGAGCCTGAGTAGTAGAGAGATACGTAACAATAAGAACTCTCAAGAAAACTTGTAAATTGGCGTCTTCATAATCACCATCAGCATAGAATAGAAGCTAATGATATGGACATATGGCCTCTTTGCGTCTAACCTAAAAGTGCTTTTCATTTTTTCGTAATTTCTTTTTAAAAAAAATTAAAATTAATGTTAAAGTTATGTTTCCACCAAGCTTTCATCTGTACGAGTCTAAACTGCCCACAAGTTGTGACGTCGCGGGTCAGTGTTCAAGCCTTCTATAACGAGTGGCCTCGCTTTACCCGACCCCCCTCCACCCGCGTCCCCTAGTTATCTTATATAATACAGACGTTACTTCAAAAAAGTAGATGATTACGTCCTACGCGTCGTGCATCTAGTCATGCATATTAACCAATGACTTAGATTCTGCCAAGTCACTGGTTTTCCTGGCTAGCTCAGGCAACCCATTAAATGCTCTAATGGCACTAGGGAAGAAGGAGTTTTTGTACAAATTTGTCCTCGCATATGGGACGAGGAATGTGCCTTTATCTTTGTGTTTTTCAGAGTATTTTATTAAATTTTGTTTTTGTATTTGAAGATTATGGTTCAGTGTTTTAAGTGTTTTATGTATAATTGCTACTTGACCTTTGAGTCTTCTGTCCTGAAGGCTTTCTAAATTTAGTGATTTTACTAAAGGTGTTACTCTAGTCTAATGTGAATATTCGTTTGTTATGAATCTCACTGCTCTATTTTGTGTCTGCTCCAGTTTCTTAATGTTTTCTTGAGTTGAGGGGTCCCAAACGGAGGATGCATATTCTATTATTGGCCTAACCAAGGTTAAATAACATTTTAGTTTTATGTTCTTATTTGATTTATAGAAATTTCTTTTAATAAACCCTAATGCTTTTTTTTTTTTTTTTTTTGTTTGTAGTTTCATTAATATGTGGATTCCATGACAATCTTTAATTCATTATAACAGCTAAGTATTTTGCGTTTTTAGTTATAGTTGGGTTCTGTGATAATATTTTCGGCCAGAATCCAGCTTCAGAACTGCGTCAATATGGCAAGGCTGTCCCTTCTTTTATGCAGTCCAATTAGCTCTTCTCTTTACTTAACATTCCTTTCACTTCAGGGCCCTATTTTAGCTTTACTGGCTAGCACGTCTTCCCCCCCCCCCCTCTCCTCCAACTAAGACACACAACTAGACGTAAACAACACGGTAAGTCTTCTACACACTAGTTGCCTGTGTTTAGCCCCGATCTGTCATCGGATGTCATCGTGAACAATGAAGTATGCCTCTCCCTTTTCATCTATTGGAACCCAAAAATTCCGTGACTTAACCTACCATTTTAGCCTAAATGAACGCGTCTCAAATATTCAAACTTTTCCCACCCGATCTAAGTACATAAAGTTTATTATAAATAATGTAAAATTCAAATTAGTAACCACAGGACAGTAAGTTTTAATGAAGCAAATCTGTCTATAAAAAAAAAAAAGCCCACAAAAGAGGCAAAGAAAAATGTGCTAAGGCTCAAGGATTCCTTTGATGATAAAGCTAAAATTGAATAGCGCAAATTCTGAGGTTTCCTATTAAGAAAAAAGAAAAAGCATTTCTCTGTGGTAGCCTACTATTAAGAATGAACTTATCAACTAATCATTTCCCCTTGCAGAGCCCGAAGTATTATTTCATTCACAAAATATCTGTGAAAAGGGAAAACAAGCTTGAAGCTAAGCATCTTACACCTGTTACCTTGACCTTTTGAACAAAACTATTGGAAGAGTTAGGGATTCCTTTTTTAACGTCGAGCTCTTGTTAATGGATTTCGCAAAATGTTTTCACTTTGAATCAAAGTTGTTCTCAAATTAAATGTGAAAGGTTATAGTATAATGTATAAGACACGATAGGATAAGATAATTTGATTGGTTCAAATATATGGAAATTCAGTTTGAATTTAGTGATGCGCAAAGTACGGCCCGTGGGCCCTATCCGGCCCGTAACGTAGTGCAATCCGATCTGCCGACATTGCGCAATGAAGCGTTTTGGGATCCATCGATCCCATTGGACCGTGACTCATTTTTTTTAATGAGGTGGCCCGCTATATGTGTATCGTTCATTTTATATGGCCCCACTGGCCAAAGCCCACCATAATTGTACATAACTGTTATGTAATTTTTTTCCAGAACCCATTGGTTTTTATCAAAAGACACTTGACCCAATGCATTGTCCCCTGGGATGAAGCGGGAATGCTTAGTAGTACAGTGTTTATCTTCCGAACCGAGATGCCCCTGATTCAAATCTAGGTGAAGAGTAGGATTTTTAATTTTGGACGCCTTTGAGTCCACCTAGCTCTAATGGGTACCTTACCTTGGTTGGGGAAAGTAAAGGCGGTTGGTCGTTGTGCTGGTCACATGACACCTTCGTTAACTGTCGGCCATAGACATAGATCGCCTTTACATCGTCTGCCCTATAGATCGCAAGGTCTGAAATGGGTACTGTTGTCCTTTTTGGGAAGTAGTGCATCATTCAGGAGCGTAGCTAAGAATTCGCCATCATTCGGAGGCCCGGGGGGCTTGAACTCTTTGGGGTCCCCTGCATTTTGCGTAATATTTAATGTAAAAAACACTCCCGGGTGGGGGATTTTCAAATTCTCCCCCTTCCTCCCTCTCTTACCCTAGCTACGCCTCTGGCATCATCGAATCGTCAACATAATCTTTACATAAAATTACATTGGGCATGGGGGAAGCTGGTATCGGACAAACAAAATTAGGATCGATTCCCCTCAGCAGACACTGTCTTGAATATTTGCAGGAAGTTTGAATAGTTAAAACATTTTTCAATTGCCTATACCGATAAGACAAAAGATGATAATGAAAGGTATGGGTTTGATTCTCAGGTGCGGCGATGGTGATATAGCAGAGAACAAGCACGACCTGGGCCACCATGTTGAACTGGACAAGTGCTGCCGCCGACACGACCTTTGCCCTCTGGTCATTCCAAGGCTCTCGTGGAAGTACGGGATGTTTAATTACAGGCTACACACCATCTCACACTGCAAGTGTGACCGCAAGTAAGTGGACACCTGTCTCATCTATTTCTAATTATAGATTGTCTCACCTATTTCTTACTATATATAGTCTCACCAATTTCTTACTATATAAAGTCTCACCAATTTCTTACTATGTAAAGTCTCACCATTTTCTTATCATATAAAGTCTCACCTATTTCATATATTTTGTTTCTTACTTGTCTCTATAAGCTGTCTCACCTGTCTTCATTTGCTGTCTCAGCTGTCTTCGTTAGCTCTCAGATGTCTTCCTTTGCTGCTCCTTTCTATATATGCTGTCTCACATGTCTCTATTTGATGTGTCCCCTGTCTCTAGTTACTGTCTTACCTGTCTCGTACTAATTGTCTCACCTGTCTCTATTTGATGTGTCCCCTGTCTCTAGTTACTGCCTTACCTGTCTCGTACTAATTGTCTCACCTGTCTCTATTTGATGTGTCCCCTGTCTCTAGTTACTGTCTTAACTGTCTCGTACTAATTATCTCACCTATCTCTATTTGATGTGTCCCCTGTCTTTAGTTACTGCCTTACCTGTCTCGTACTAATTGTCTCACCTGTCTCTATTTGATGTGTCCCCTGTCTCTAGTTACTGTCTTAACTGTCTCGTACTAATTGTCTCACCTGTCTCTATTTGATGTGTCCCCTGTCTTTAGTTACTGCCTTACCTGTCTCGTACTAATTGTCTCACCTGTCTCTATTTGATGTGTCCCCTGTCTCTAGTTACTGTCTTAACTGTCTCGTACTAATTGTCTTACCTGTCTCTATTTGATGTGTCCCCTGTCTTTAGTTACTGCCTTACCTGTCTCGTACTAATTGTCTCACCTGTCTCTATTTGATGTGTCCCCTGTCTCTAGTTACTGCCTTACCTGTCTCGTACTAATTGTCTCACCTGTCTCTATTTGATGTGTCCCCTGTCTCTAGTTACTGCCTTACCTGTCTCGTACTAATTGTCTCACCTGTCTCTATTTGATGTGTCCCCTGTCTCTAGTTACTGTCTTAACTGTCTCGTACTAATTGTCTTACCTGTCTCTATTTGATGTGTCCCCTGTCTCTAGTTACTGTCTTAACTGTCTCGTACTAATTGTCTTACCTGTCTCTATTTGATGTGTCCCCTGTCTCTAGTTACTGTCTTAACTGTCTCGTACTAATTGTCTTACCTGTCTCTATTTGATGTGTCCCCTGTCTTTAGTTACTGCCTTACCTGTCTCGTACTAATTGTCTCACCTGTCTCTATTTGATGTGTCCCCTGTCTCTAGTTACTGCCTTACCTGTCTCGTACTAATTGTCTCACCTGTCTCTATTTGATGTGTCCCCTGTCTCTAGTTACTGCCTTACCTGTCTCGTACTAATTGTCTCACCTGTCTCTATTTGATGTGTCCCCTGTCTCTAGTTACTGTCTTAACTGTCTCGTACTAATTGTCTTACCTGTCTCTATTTGATGTGTCCCCTGTCTCTAGTTACTGTCTTAACTGTCTCGTACTAATTGTCTTACCTGTCTCTAACGAATCGTTTCATCTTTCTCCTACAATTTCTGTCTCACGGGGTGTCTCTTTATATGTGTCTTATCCAGACATGTCTTCTGGCGTCTATGAGTATTCCGTCTCGTGACATAAGTCTTCAAATTAGTAGACCAAGACACTTCGACCTATCAAATGAAATCACGACTTTGAACGACGGAGTAACAATATTGTCTTCGAGTGTCTTACAACTAAATTTGTCACCATTGTTTTACAACTTAAACACACACATAAACACTTTGGTTTTAGCGTTTATTTATTTATAAACCTGGATTCTATTTACACGACTATTTCGTTTGTTTATTTCCGCTATTGTTTTGAAAACAATGCATTCACCAATATGATATGAAAATTTACCGCATCTTGTTGTATTTTTTAAATAATGGTCTTTAATAGTCTATAATACTTTAGAGAGTCTTTGACAATGACTTCATTTCTAGGTATGGACATTTTGTTTATTTCCTGTAAGCATACTTATTCAGATGTTCATAAATGCTTACACACACGCATCGCCAACGGCGTGGACATCATTAATGGATGCTCTATAAGCCCACTCTGTAGACCAAACGAAAATGTAGTTTTATAACGAGGGTAGGGACAGCCGAGGAGAAGATAATTCGATTGGGAAAGAAATTTAGAGGTGGGGGGAGGGTGTTGTGACTGAAAGGGAGGGGGGGCGTCGTGACTGAAAGGGAGGGGGGGGGGGCGTTGTTACTGGTATAATTCAAGGGAGTCTTCGTTACTGAAGTACTATACAGTACAAAAAAAAAAAAGTTCTCCTTCACGTATTATCTGTCCATAGGATTAGATCGGGTTCAAGTAGTAGCTGATAGCTGGGCTTGTGGCTTTGATCTGGTTGCAATAAATTGTCAGTTCGGAAGAAGACAAAACAAAAGAGGGGGGCGCGAAGGAGTTTGTAAGGGCTTTCCAAACCCAGCTATACAAACACAAGTGATTTCTGTTTTTCAGCTTTATCTTGGTGAAGTCAAGTCGGGGTCATTTGTTGGAGGGATCCGAACTCGTGTAAACCTCATGGACGTCAAGGTGTAGGAAAACATTTGTGATGCGAGTTAGAATCCTCATTCATTCACCATAGTTCACTATTTGTCAGATACATCGTATTTCACTATTTGTCAGATACATCGTATTTCACTATTTGTCAGATACATCGTATTTCACTATTATTCAGATACAGAGTATTTCACTATTTGTCAGATACAGCGTATTTCACTATTAGTCAGATACAGAGTATTTCACTATTTGTCAGCTACATCGTATTTCACTATTTGTCAGATACATCATATTTCACTATTTTACATCGTTTTCAACTATATTAAAATTTATCAGAGTTCACTATTTGTCAGATACATTACAGTTCACTAATTGTCAAATTCACCATAGTTCACTAATTGTTAGGTTCACCACAATTCCCTAATTGTCAGATTCACTATAGTTCACTAATTGTCAGATTCACCATCGTTCACTATTAGTCAGATTCCCCACAGATCACTAAATTGTGGACTATTCACTGTTCACTATTAATCATTTGATGATTCACTACATCCATCATTCCCATCCATCCATTTATTCATCTAACTATCAATCCATTATTCTGACTATCCATCCAATCTTCTTGAATTCACCAATCGCGCATTTATTCATCCATTTACTGATTCACCAATGAATGATTCATCAATAAATTCATCCATTTATTCATCGATCCTTTTGTCTAACTATCCAATCAATTCTTCATTAATTCGCCACTTATCCATCCCTCCATTCATCAATTCATTTAATCTTTTACCCATTAACTAAAACATTTTCCATTCATCTATCGATTTATTTATTTCATTTATCTGTCTATTCATTAATTCGTCCATTAATTAAAATTAAAATTTGTAATCAATTTCCACGAAAATATACGTTGATTTTCTTGAATTTCAGTTCATAGTTGAGCGCTTTTCTGGCAGTGTAAAGTACATTTGAAGACAGCTTTCAATAGTATGCTTCGACTCCAAGCTAGACATTTAGCGCTCCTCTGGCGCTCTCAAACTGTCAAGGTATAGGGAGAGTGAATGGTCCATGACCGCTGGCATCACACCGGGGGCCCCTTCTACTAGTTTGGTAAATAGCCCGTTTGCTTTCTCCGTAGCCTGACGACGGTTCGCTAACAATTACGGCTCCAGGCCATTGACAAACTTTACAAGAGCGGCACGCTACGTTCTTGCCAGTGTAACACTTTGGCCAGGTAGCTGGTTCACAAGCCAGCAGACGCACTGCTCGCGGTATGCCACGGTGGCTCAGCGGACTGGCGAGACTCCCGATAGCACCATTGTGATAAGTACCCGATAGTCATTACTCTCTGCGGGCGGTCAAGATAGTATCACCTCTACTGTACCTGCTTCATTCTAGTACCCCACAATCACCCCTCCCCCTTTTGCTACACTCTAACACACGAGAATTTTGTTTCTATTCTGCGTAATTGTGCGAATCCTGACAGATGAAGATGTAGCAAAATAAAACAGAAATATGGAGGAAGCTTTGCGAACTGTATTTCCTAATTTCTGTCTTCTGTTCAAAGAACACCTGAAGCAACCATGGGGGTATTCAATAATAATGATAAGGTTTGTCTTCGAGTCCGAAGATCAATGGGGAATTCAGTATTTCCCGTGGCTACGCAGCCCCAGCTGTGACCTACATATTTTGCTACATCAGTGCAGGCATAACTATTGTCCGCAGGTGGTCAATTTAGATTTTCTTTTCGACGTCAACAGCCGTTTCGGCAGCCGTTTTTCTTTTGGTAGGATGTTCAGTATAGACAAGGGAAATCTACGTACAAAAGATGATACCAAATGTTATCTTAATCTTTACTACTGCAGGAAGCGATAACCTCCCACTAAATTCCTATTTTCTCTTGTCTTTTTTCGTTTGTTTTTAGCCGATGAACATCACGTGCCAACGTCATTTCTCTTGATCCAACATGATCTCTTATTTGCTTGTCTCTTGCATTTTCTATATAAAGCTCAATATTAGCGACTGATTGGGAATTTCCGAAGCCGAGTATGGAAGAATGTGTTGAATCTTTAATGTGACGAACTCAATCAAGCTACAGGGGGAGAATATCCTTGATACAGACGACTTTACTGATTTCGGAAGTAGGGTTAAAACGGTGGAACCGATATCGATATATGAAATCGCATTATATATAATATATATTTACAGTGCTTTTTTTTGTAAAAGAATAGGTGCCGGTTCTTAGTATGGATGAAAAATTCGACAACATTCACACACGAAACGCATACAACCAGCGCGTTATGAATTTGACTTCTATGTACTTCTCGATGACGACAGCTGATCTTGTAACACCCTGACCGAAAGTGGGATAAACGAGTTTTTAAAATCTTTCTGTTTTGGCCCTAGTGGAAAGGAGACGACCACTTCGAAGTTCATATCTTAAATAACAGTGGTTTTATGGGTGCAGGTTGTCCTTAAGAATCGTGAGTGTTTTGGAAAGGCATCTTTCATGAAAAAGCTCTTCAAGAGATGGTAGGACCAGGGGCGTAGCTAGGAATTTTCCATCGTTTGGGGGCCCGGGGGCTTGACATTTTTGGGGGCCCTGCATTATGCGTAATATTTATTTTTAATGTAAAAAGCACTCATTTGGGGGCCCTCTCAAGTGGGTGTACGAGAGGATTTTCAAATTCTCCATCTCCTTCCCCGACCCTAGCTACGCCACTGGATAGGACACACCCTGAGAAAGCCAGCTACGAATGTAGCAAGACAAGCACTTGATCTGTAAGGAAAGAGTAAATTGGGCAGACCCAAGCTCACCTGGAACATGTTCGTCATCGGCGAAGCTGAAGATACTGAAATGACTTTGGAGCTGAGCAGATGAAAAAGTTATTTTATACATTAATTTGTTTATACCGTTTGCTAACAAAATAAATCTAAAAGTTATCTTTAATAATTTGAAATATCGTATTTTATTAGTTCTTATATGATCTACATATTATTAATATTGTTTGACAATAACCCTTTTAAAAAAAAAATTACCTCCCCGGCGGGGAATCGAATCCCGGTCTCCTGCGTGACAGGCGGGGATACTTACCACTATACTACCAACACATATATGGTTTATATATTATCTATAAATCACTATTGGTGTCATCTCTCTTGTTCGGATTTAATGACCCTTGATCTATATGTTGTATCTCGGAATATTGTGTAATGCACTGTAATGTGTTTGAAATTTAGATTACTAAATAAAACAAAATGGAATTTGTTTTTGAGAGCCAGTCACGTACTTCTCCCAAACCTAATCTTGGATCAAGCTGAAACTTTGCACAATTATTTCTTTTACCTGACCTCACAAGAATCAATACAAAAATTTAAAACCAATTAGTTAATTAACTATTGTTAATAAATTATTTGTTTGGTATCTTGAACAAGGGAAAGAAATAGTAATTGACTGTAGTGGTGTTATAAGCTAAATTTAGTGCACTTTATAGGTCATCGTCTAAGTCTTAGTGAACACAAACCTGAAAAATAGGTCTAGTCTATAGAAACAATACATAACTACAATCTTTCATGTTCATAAGCTTTCCACTAGTAGACTGGTTACCGTGTTGGCTTGAGAAGGCTTGAGCCATGAGTTCAAATTCAGGTCATTATAATCATTTATTTTTTTCGTTTTATTAATATTTTTTATTGTCAGTCTAGATCTATTACAATTTTAATTACATGGTTGATCCAACTAATTAATACAAGTAAGCTTGATGCAGGCTTTGTTTTTTTGTTTTTTAAGTATTTTTGAAACTATTTTTTGTGTTTTTATTATTTACTTGGCAACTGCCATCTTTCACTATGACGTCATAGGCATTATCTTTTTGCCTACTTAATCTCAAAAATCCAATATTACGTTTTTCTTTAGTTTCCATTATAGTGTTAACGCCTTTCTTCGTATCCCTTTCTCTTCTTTTCCTCTTACTGAATCGTATTACTTAATAAAGAACGTAAATGAAATTTTAAACTAAAAAAATCAGTGTAAACAAAGATCTGATAACTGAGATTAAATTTGTGTGTGAAATTTCCTAATTAGTTCTAATTATATTGCTATAGTATGCAGAATAAGAGTATGTCGCAATGGTCTATTTTTTTTTTCAAGTTTTATGTTTTAGTGGTAACATGATCTTGCATATTTTTATAAATTCGTTTATTAAATGTACTGAAAGATAGAGCTGTAGCGTACGTAGCAGAATGTCTTTTTATGTTTTTATTTGTAAGTTCTCATAATTCACAAGTATTAAATCCTAAACAATTGAAAATTGATTAACCTAAAAATACAACAATAGTAACAGAAACATTATTTAATATCAAAGACATACTACTTAACCATCCTAGCCATTGAATCCTTAAAAGACAGAACAATGATACAAGTATCCTCTACCCCAGAACAATCAACACAATATTAAATATCCCTGACCCCCATCACCCCATTTCTGTCTTTACATCTCTATAAATTATACTTTAGTGAATTTCTGGGTATGTTGCGTTCAGAATAGGACAACGGTCTACTTTATTAAGTTGTATGTTTTATTGGTGAACAAGATCGTGCATATTTTTATAAATTCGGTTATTAAATGTACAAAAGACAGTGCTGTAGAATACGTAACAAAATACCTGTACATTTCTATAAAATATACTAATATCACACACACACACATAGACACATACACACACAGACACACATATCTACCACCGTTTATTAGTCAGCCATGAATCACATTAAAACGACTTAAATTATCCACTTCAGGTACAAAATGGTATCATTATGGCTCCCCGTCTGCCCAGCCCCTTCTCTCTCTCTTCTAAATCGGGAAGCAACTACAGCCCTGTTCGACAGCTCCAAGGTGTCGGGCTGTTCACGCCAAGTAGCAAACATGGCTTATCTATAGTCTCTTGACAGTTGCTGGTGGTCCCCCCCCCCCCACCACCAAAAAAAAAATTAGAAAAAAAAGGACAAGGGGGTACAAGACAAGGGCGTAAGGGCGCTGTGTTTGATGTGTGTAAACATGTAGTCATTGTCTGAGTATCAATATCGTATTGTACGCTCAATCCCGTTGTCACATTGGAGCAACGACCTGTTTAAAGATTATTGAAATATTCACACTTTATAATCTGCAAATCCGGTGAGATTTACTATATGTACTCAGCTACTACGATCAAAAAAGCATATTGTCATAAATCACCCACCTTGAGCTCTCCGCCCTCGAGCCACCCTTCGCCCCTCCTGCTCAGCGCCCATAAAACTCGGAAAGACATAAACTAAGTTTTCCGAACGGAAGATTTGAATTGCAGAAGTCAAGGGAGATAACCCACGCACGTCTGCTATAGCAGTTTTCATGGTTGAATAGCCTTATCTCGGCTACTCCCTACACCCGGGCACCCCATATATTTTCTGTTATTTTGAGTCCTACATACGCCAGGGTGCCCGATCTACCTGACATTGAACTTCAGTCATAACCACGTCTGCAGGCGTTATCACAGAGCGATTCCCAGGAGTTGTGGTTCCTGGCACATCGTCTGCTAAGATCTACATCGCTAAGTGCATTTTCTGAATTATTATATATGTATATTTTTTTCTAATACCGTCAGGCAATCTATTTTTAGTAACCCACTTCTGAAGGCATCAAGTCCCTTACAATAGTGGCGTAATGATTTCCAGGCGTTGGCTCAAGTTCTTAGATCGCATATTGTCTTCATCAGCCGAAAGAAAGTAGTTCCGTGATTAGGGCCTAATTGGTCTCGCGGGGCTACACATGAAAGCCTGAGTGTTAAGGTCGTACACAACATGGTCAAAGGTAAGTTGCTGGGTTCCTAAAAAAAAAAAAACGCCCCAGATTTACTGGGGCAACACCCAAATGCCTTATAGTGGAACAGTGATGGACTATTTGATAATATATCTAGTTCTCTTGCGTTCGCGACCCGTGGACCCAATTCCACAATGGCGAGAACTGGAAGGTCAAATGTCAGACTAGGTCAGCTAAATGGCGGATAACCTTTTTCGTTATCGATATAGGTAATATCTTGAGCACCTTAGAGCACCGTCAGAATAACGACTGGAATACATAAAAGGTAGCACAAAGAGTGTGCGCGTGTGTGTGAGTCAAGTGCTGAGCTTACCTGTTGTATTCATACACCCCCCCACACACACACACACACCACCTTGCCCAATTCTCAAAACTTTGTAGAGAACAATACTAGCATCTGATGACCCGGCTTTTAATAAGATGGTAAATAATAGCTTCGAAAAACCAGACTTTTAATGAAATAGTGAAATACTAGCTTCTAATAACCCGCCTTTTAATAAGATAGTAAATACTAGCTTCTAATAACACGCCTTGTAATGAGATAGTAATTACTAGCTTCTAATAACCAGGCTATTAATGAATAATTAAAATATTAGCTTCTAATGACCCGGCTTTTAATGACATTGTAAATACTAGCATCTAATAATCCTGTTTTAAATAAGATAGTAAATACTAACTTCAAATCACCCGGCTTTTAAGGAAAAAGTGAAATACTAGCTTCTAGCGACCCGGCTTTTAATGAAATAGTAAAATATTAGCTTCTAATGGCCCGGCTTTTAATTAAATAGTAAAATACTAGCTTCTAATGACCCGGGTTTAATGAAATAGTAAAATATTAGCTTCTAATGGCCCGGCTTTTAATGAGATAGTAAAATACTAGCTTCTACTAAAACAGTCTTTTAATGAGAGAGAACAAGTAATAGCTTAGTCCGGCTTCTAATGACAGTCGGTCAAATGTATTCGGCTCTAGGAAACAGTAGTATTTCTGTATTAATTCCCCCTTCCCTTGTTGTACATAACTCGTAATCCGTGTCTCTTCTTAAAGCAAGAAATCGTCAAGAGTTATCTTATTTAATTTAGCGATGTAGAGTTGTCTAGTCTAAAACTATCTAGTCATATGTAGAGTTATGTTATTTATGTTATGTTATGTTATTTAACTTAGCTTATGTTATCTTGAACGCAGTTATGCAATCTCCTTTACCTTTACCTATTCCTTAGTCTGTTGGACCGTTGGGGCACCATGCAAGACTCGCTGACCGTTTTTCTCCATTCCACTCTGTCTTTAGCCTTAGTTGGAACCTCTTTTAATGGCAGGCCCGTCCATTCTTTTATGTTGTCCTCCCATCGCTTTCTCTATCTTCTTCTTCTTCTTTTTCCTGGTACTGTTCCCTGAAGGAAGGTCTTTGTGAGCCCCAAAGATCTTGTAATATGGCCATAGATTTTTAGCTTGCGTTTTGTTTAGGATAGTTAGCAGGTAATCATGGGGTTCAATCGCTGTAGTAACCCTGTCTCTAATCTCTTGGTTTGTTATGCGCCTTTGAATGCAATCTCAGAGCACATAAATAAGTCATGTGTGCATAATAAGCTACAGTAATTAGTTTTAATTATAATTTCATAAGCTCCTTCGTAGGTTCATTAAAATATCCGTATTTAGACAAATGTAATGATCGGAACTCAGCATAAAAGACTTTCACGGTAATACTCACACTAGGAGAAGACAACTCCAAGCCAACAGATTAACTATATTTTTACAACCCTTATATAAACGCACTCTGTCTGTCTGTCTGTCTGGTTCAAATCTTTTACACGTTATTTCCCCCACCTCCCATTCTCGGATCAGGTTGAAACTTTGTACAAACATTCTGTGTCATTAACAAAATATGAATAATAATAATATAAATAATAAAATATTTATTAATTAATTAGTGGTCATTTATTAGTTTTCTTTGATATAGAAAGGGGGAAACAGTATTGAGAAATATCACTCTAAATGTGCAGTTCTTGTCATGTAAGCTTTTTTTTTAAAGAATTTTTTGTCTATTTTACTTGATATAAAGAGCAATATTTCATTGTAAATATGTATTGCATTGGACTTCCCTCCATGTACTATAGTTCCAAACTGATATTGCGTGACGGTTTTAAAATCTATATATAGAGGAAACAAGTTTCTTTCAGGGTTTGTCTTGTCAGTCAATAAGTTTTAAGCTACATGTCAAGTCTACTTTTGTGAATTTATTATTGACTTTTTTTCATAATTTCTACTTGAAGAATTTTAATATTTTATTTCGTAAAGAGGACTTCTGTCGTTTCTTAACCCGAAGAAAGATCTCCGGCGTACTTTCGACATTGGACCTAACATTTTGAAAATGCGCAGACGTTATAGACACTTAACCCCATTGTAACACTAAGATTCACTTGAATATACTCTTGTATTCTTCTTAAAGTAAACTCATTGTGTATATGTTTGTTTCTATGTTTGTATGCTTGTATGTATCAACCAACTGATAACCGGCACTGTTTCAATCTTATTTAGCTTATTTTGACACACCTTGGTGAACCTAGTTGATCAGGTGTCCGCAGTGTTACCAGGTAGAAAAGATAAGAGACCTCACATGGTTATGTAATAGATTACACGTGAATCACGTTAGAGTTCATTACAGAGCGTCGGCGTCATGTTTTGATTACATCATTTTGTGATATCTAGGGCGCCTCTTCCTGAGTGTATACCTCTCTCTCTGAAGATCGGTTTAAAACTAAAAAGATTTTTTTTTAAAGTTTAAAAAGACACTTTCGTTTAGCGCAGTTAGCATTACAAATGTGTCTTAAAATGTGTGTCCAAATGTGTCTTAAAGTGTGTCTTAAAATTTAATATTAAATTCCGTGCTGCTATACCTAATCATGGTAAAGGCATCGGGACTCAACTCTGAGGAAAAATCAGAAGCAGGCGACCCTTAGGCAGTTTGCAGCACACAGTGCTACACATTGGCAGAGCCTGCGACGCCGCTGACTTCAGACTGTATCAGCACTTGCCATTCCTTAGGGCACATCAACTGTGCGGAGAAGGAGGAACTGATGTGTGGGCGACATTGTTCCGACCACAGCTTATGCCCAGGCATTCATCTTATTTTCATGAGGTGATCCATATTCTTCATTAGTTTGAGGCGCGAAAAGCTTCTTTCACCCCATTACACAATTACCGTTAATGCATAATGCCGTTTTTTATTTATTGCGCGTAGGATTGGCATTTTCCATATTGAATGACACCCCAAATGACATTTTTTTTTTATATTTCAGGAGATTCATATGAGTTTTCTAAAGATTTTAATAATTTCCGGATATTTCCAGGACTTTTTCGTATATTTTGCAATTTCAGGAGATTACCAGGTGCTCCTGTTAAATCGACAGGAGGCCGCGGTAAATCTTAAGTTATGCAATGGTTTAATTTAATAAATTATATACCTAGAATTAGCACAGCGAACATTGAAGATTAAAAAACTGATTTTTAATTTTATTCAAAATTGTACAAACCAAACTATTAAATGGTTTTAAAAATGTATAGTTTGTCATTTTTTCCATTAACTGCAATCAGCAGCAATTGAATTGAAAACAAGACTTTTGTCTTTAAAATTGATGGGGGGAAAAATATCGCTATAATAGACAAACCGGAAAGAATAACCAATCTTAGATTATATCTAGTCCTCTAAACTCCTCATGCAAAGCTTTTTGGCTTCAGTCTTGGGTTGACGACAAGTTAACATCTGGAAACCGTACCGTCTGTCCACGTGATGTCCAGGAACATTGTTGATTAGCCCAGCTTTAAGTGTTGGACATAAAAACATCATATTGTTATAACCCTATTCGCGACGCAAAAGGGTTAACTGTGTATGATCAGCTGACATATGTGACACAGGCCAGTAATACGGTTTAGCCTGTTAAATTGAAAGGCAAGGGACAGTACTGGCATGAACTTAGCACGTGAATAGCGCCCGTGTAACGGTCATCTGATAATAAGCCTGCGCAGACCAGAGAAACAGTGTGTAGGAAAGCGGAGTTCAAGACCGGATACCGGGACTGTTAGTCAGCCATGAAGTCGTCCCTGGTGCAGTCCTCCAGGGAAACGTACGAGTCCAAGAAGAGACAGTAGAGTTACGAGTTTAGTACAGTGATATACAGTCTAACGTTGTAGTAGTTGATTGTGTTGCCAATCGTGTCATATTGGCTGTTTTATTTGACCCTTATTAAAGTACCAGATTATTTGGAGCGTTGTTGTCAAGTTCTTGATGTGTTAATGTGTTGTGTTTAGCAGTGTTTACAGAAGGTTGAGTAGGAGAGAGAATCGTAACAATATCAATAGGACCTCAGGCTGATCTGTCAGCTGGTAAAACGATCCAATAAAATCATTAACTATGAATAATTTTGGATTTTTGCTATTTGTAATGAACTTGAAAAACTGATCCACGCGCTACTGCTCCTAAATCTGCGACTATGACTTTATAATTGATGCACTGCAGCGAATATATTATAAGGAACAGTGTATTTGATCATGAACTATATAGGAATATAACTTCTCAATAACCTTTGACCCCTCAACAGTATTATACCCTCATATATCTGCGACTATGAATTTATAATGGATGAACTGCTCAACGTGGATGTGTTAACCCAGCGGTTCTCAGCCTTTTAAGCTCGGCGAACCCCTTTTTACAATCCCCACTCTGCGCGACCCCCATCCACACAGCAATAGAAGAATACACAAAAACAATCCATATTTTCGATAGTCTTAGGCGACCCCTAGCAAATCGTCAATCGACCCCTAAGGGGGTCGCGACCCACAGGTTGAGAACCCCTGCGTTAACCTGTTTGTCTTTTGTGTTATTGTAAATGAAATTATAATCTGAATAAACCAAGGAAAAAAAAAGACTTTATAATTGATGAAACTCCAGCGAGTATTTTACAATGAACAGTGTAAATGATCATGAACTATATGCAACTTTTCAATAACCTTGACTGCTCAAAAGTATTATATGGCCTGGACTTGGATGCGTTAACCTCTTTGTCTTGTGCGTTATTCTAAGTGAAAGTATAATCTGAATTTAAAAAAAAAAAAGATTGAATGGGGATAAGAGGGTCGGTTGCTCTGAAGAAGACCAGACGCCACTTTAAAAAAAAAAAGGCTTACAAGCTGTATTTTTACCAAACACGTCTTGGAAATATTTTTTAAAAGCACTTTCGCAAGGATTTCAGAATTTGCAGCAGTACAGTTAAAAAAATAATAATAATTATTTACTGGACGCTAAGGATTCAAAATAAACACCACAGTATTTCACTATTGTGGCGTCACTGTAAAGGGCGTTTGATAGGGCGTAGAAATGAGGGGCAAAGGGCGACTCGTTGAGGGAGTAGCTGACTGGTGCAGCTCGTATATAACCTGGCGATAACCTTTGTTCACATTATGTTATCGTCTGCAAGCCAAGCTCAAAGAGTTGTTTTTTTTCCCTTGGTCAGATAAATATGTTTAAAAATTGCTGCCCTTGAGTGAGCCAACACATACCCATTTGTTCAGGAGGAATTATTTATAGAATGTACTTAACATGTCAAATAATGTTGGTAGATGTTTCAACTCTATTCGGTTTATTATGGAACTATTTGGAAACGAAGCATTAAAACGACAGACATAGTGCACGAGGTTTTAAGTTTTTTAATTTATTTATTAGTTTCGTAGTTAATTTTAAAAATATTTATTTTTGTGTGCACAGAAAGTGTTACACCGAGAAATTTTGATTTGTATAAAATGTAGTTTTTTTTGGTGTCCGTAAGGTAAAGCCGCTATTTATATTGGGCTGTCAGTTCATCTGTCCGTCCGTCTGTGCTCAACATAATTACAACTTTCAGTGTTTGCAATAGTTAATGATGGGACTTTTGGTCTTTTGGACTTCATCTTGTTTTAACAATGGTTTATAATTGTGTGCATAAAATATGCAGACTTAATTTTACAAAAACCTTGAAACGGTATTTGTTTGATATAATGGTTTTAAACTTTTAAGATCTAATTATGATAGATTGACGGACGAACAGATTGCCAGATAACTAGAACAGCGTTGTTGTTTTTTTTTTTCCTTTCAAAAGCACGTTTGTTTCAAACACAAGAATTTGATTATGTAAACCTTAAAGTCACGTGACTAACGGTTCGTTTGATCGCGCATGTGTTTTTGTACGTATGTGTGAGAGTGTGTGATTGTGCTACGTGAGTTACTCGTGTGACACATTTCCAATGTCCCGCTCTCTAGTCTGACTGTGCGTGTTGCTATTTTTAGCCCCACATGCACGCCCCGACCCCACACGGCTGATGAGAGAGTCGAGGTGACGGCTATATTTAGAAGCACGCACTCCTGTGTGAATGTGGTGAGTAATATTACATTAAAGACAGCTCTTCACATGGGCGGGACATTGGACGAAGGCACACCTCTAGCGGAGTGATATTTTAATAGTTCTCTAAAGGGAAGCTAACACCAAGGGCAAAGGGAAAAAGGGGGACAAACTGTAATTCTTGCTTTGAGAACCTATTTATATTCAACATACTGCAAGCTTTTTAAAAACATAAATGTGTAGCTTAATACTGAAACACTATTGAACTCATAGAGTGGGGCATTCATTCTTTTAAAAATATATTTTATTCCTAACAATAAACAGTGGAAATGATCATGAACTATATGCAACTTTTCAATAACCTTGACTGCTCAAAAGTAAAAAAAAAAAAACAGTGGAAAAGATTCTTGTTATATTCAGTAAGTGATTTGACATTCTCTCTTTGACCACTTTTTGTCCAGTTGTCTGTTTCCTCCACTGTAGAAGTGTATATATATTACCTGGTAGCTGTGTCTGACTGATGGAGGCTAACACTAGTCTGTAGCATGGTCTCAGTGCTTTATTTCATCATTCACACACACACATAGATGCTGCATGATTTATTGGCTATATTACATAATGACTTTGCTGACAATTATTAAAAAAAAAAAAACCCAGAAATTTTTGACACATAGATATCTAATGCAGTTTAGTTTTTTTTTTTTTTATTTATATATATTTTTTGTTTGTTTTTGCTTTTTTAAAAATCTCTAGACTGGAGAAAAGTGGAAATAAAATTTATTTCTGGAAAAAAAAAACAAAAACAACAGTGGAAAACAAATGAACGATGAGAAAACAGCAAGTGACTATAAAGTAGCTAGAGGATCAGTGCTACATCTTGTTCTTGCTCTATGTGGAGGTGGAGATTGTAAAGTTAGCTAACAACATCAGAATATGGTTAAACAACTTATCAAAGTTATTTGTTTAAATGTCAGAAACTAAGTAAATCTTTTTTTTTTTATACATATAAAAGGAAAAGAAAAAACAAACAAATTTGGAATTAGTTTTGAAATCTAAAATTCATTGTAAATCAAGTACATATGTATGTAACATACTTCTGTATATATACATTATGGCAGTGTTTGAGAAAAGTAATTTATGTATTCAGATCTATGATAAATTTTTCATCTTTGGTAAAATAAATTGTTTTCTAAATAACTTTTCCTCTTTCTCTCAAGATCCATCTTTTTATTGAAAATGATTTACAAAGGTCATGGAGTATATTGTGCTAATTGTGAGAAATCAATAGTAAAAAATTGCATGATAAAGAGTGAAAGATGTTTGACTTGTATGTTTATCTGTCTTTGCTTACGAAATAGATATTTTGCTGTTTTTTTTAAAAGACTTTTGATTGTATTAAAATGTTTTTTTTCTTTTTGGATAAATAAATTGTTAAAAAAAAAAAATAAAAAAATAAAAAAAAAAATAATAAACAAGCTCCGAAAACTATTTTTAAAAAAATGATACATAACTTTAACTATTGTTTACGAATACATGAATCTTGTTTGGGCTAGCTGGCTTAAAGCTCTACATAATAATAAGGTGTTTGATCCTAATAACTTAGAATTGACATTTAGAAAAATAATGGATTTTAGGGTAGAGAATTATCTAGTTTGATTTTTATATGCTTGTACAATACTCAGTTAGTATTCCAGAAATGGGGTGTTGGGGGTCAGGGATATTTGATATTGTGTTAATTGTTCTGGGGTAGAGGATCCTTGTATCATTTTTCTGTCTCTGGTGGTTTTAATGGTTAGGTAGTATGTCTTTGATATTAAATAGTATTTCTATTACTATTACTATATTACTATATTTTTAGGTTAATCACTTTTTAATTGTTTATGATTTAATACTTGTGAATTATTAGAACTTACAAATAAAAACCTATTTTTAAAAAGCCCACAAAAGAGGCAAGATGGCCCATAAAAGAGGCACATAAAGCCCCCCAAAAAAAGAGGCAAAGAAAAGCGGTCCTAAGGCCCAAGGATTCCTATGATGATAAAGCTAAAATTGAATAGCGCAAATTCTGAGGTTTCCTATTTTAAAAAAATAAATATAAATATATTAACTAGAAAAAGTATTTAAACAATTAAAAACATTTGATATTCATCATATGGACTCAATTTGTGACATGTGAGAAATAAATAATTTTTTAAAAAGCCCACAAAAGAGGCAGGAGGGCCAAAAAAAGCCAACAAAAGAGGCAAGAGGGCCAAAAAAAAGCCCACAAAAGAGGCAGGAGGGCCAAAAAAAAAAGAGGCCTTAGGCCCACGAATTCCTATGATGACAAGGTTAAAATTGAATAGCGCAAATTCTGAGGTTTCCTATTAAAAAAAAAATGTTACATACTAAGAGTAACATGATAATTTAGGACGTAAACTCTGCTAAGATTTTTACATTTTTAACAGACACTGACTTAAGGCAGAGTACAGCATGTAATTTCTGTCTATGTTTTGTCAGGTTTCAAACTGAGTAAAATCAACTTATTGTTGGCTATAGTAGATGATAGTTCGTTACGTGTCATCGGGTCAGCTTAGTGTCAAACGATGGCAAGTTTTGACATTTTCAGGAAAATTTCTCCGCATTCTCTGCGAGTCTGTTGTCTCCGTAATGTAGGAATTATTTCAAAGTACATACAGCATCTATGGACTGTCTATATTTAGCTGTACAGTCATGGCCGCAGCTGGAATGACACATCCGAGAGATATTTAGTGACGTTAATGCTATACTTAGGCTTGTTACATTTATTGGTGATACAAGTGTGAAAAATGTATTTGTTTATATTTCACTACAATTGTCAGTTATTACCAGTCCATCCCAGTTGTTAACAAAATATCCGTTGAGAAAGTAGCAGTAATGAAAGTAGCTTCAGCGAAAGTAGCGGTAGAGAAAGTAGCCTCAGATAAAGTAGCAGTAAAGAAAGTAGCGGTAGAGAAAGTAGCGGTAAAGAAAGTAGCAGTAGAGAAAGTAGCGGTAGAGAAGGTAGCAGTAGAGAAAGTAGGAGTAGAGAAAGTAGCGGTAGAGAAAGTAGGGGTAGAGAAAGTAGCAGTAGAGAAAGTAGCAGTAGAGAAAGTAGCGGTAGAGAAAGTAGCAGTAGAGAAAGTAGCAGTAATGAAAGTAGCAGTAGAGAAAGTAGCTTCAGAGAAAGTAGCATTAGTGAAAGGAGCAGTAGAGAAAGAAGCATTAGTGAAAGTAGCAGTAGAGAAAGTAGCATTAATGAAAGTAGCAGTAGAGAAAGTAGCATTAGTGTAAGGAGCAGTAGAGAAAGTAGCATTATTGAAAGGAGCAGTAGAGAAAGAAGCACTAGTGAAAGGAGCAGTGGAGAAAGTAGCCTTAGATAAAGTAGCACTAGCAAAAGGAACAGTAGAGAAAGTAGCCTCAGATAAAGTATTACTAGTGAAAGGAGCAGTAGAGAAAGTAGCATTGGTGAAAGTAGCAACAGCTTAAAAGTATCTGTGCTGAAAGCAGCAGTAACCAAAGTAGCAGTTAAGAAAGTATCAGAAGTGAAAAGTAGTGGATACGAAAGTAGCATATGAGAAATAATCAGATTAGAAAGTAGCGGTAGTGAACGTAGCAGGTTTAGAAAGTAGCAGGCGTGAATGTAGTGGCATTGAAAGTTGCAGACCAGCAGCAAATGTAGTAATAGATAAGATAAGATAAGATAAGAAAAGATAATAAGATAAGATAATTTTATTGATCCAATCAAATGATAATTCAGTTAATAGTAAAAAATAGTTAGCACACACATTATCCAAATGCTAGTCTTAAAACATATTTTTTTTGTTTCTACTAAACTGTTGTTACTTTCTAGCTTCCAATCAAGCATGCATTTGGGTCATTCACGTACAGCGTAGATCCCTACCACCTCTGTTTAGCTTTGAAGTACTAGAGTACCGTGACTGAGTACTGACATCAAGTACTGTCAACCTCACTCCCCAGGAGAGTATCATCGTTAGCCCCGCCTCATTTACATATTCAAATGTAGCTTTCCTTCGAGCCCAAATGCATTCACGGCGACTATCCTCTAAAGGTCACACACAAACCCAACAAACTGTTCACGCTCTCCTGACAGAAAAAAAAAACCTAGAAACCTAGCCCACCCTTCGAGACCTGGTCTAGAGTACTTTTAACCTCTCACTTTTCTCTCGGCATAGACTTGGTCTACATAACTAAAAGTTAATATTGATTTTCGACACCTTTTTTTTGAAAGCTTAGTGAATTAGGTCAAACCTGTTGTGCTGACTTCATCGTTTCCTCCTGAGTTTTGTGTTTACCTGGTCTTTAGGCTTACGTGGGGGTTGCTCATTAATTAATGGAGGGGGATGGGGGGGGCGGTAACCGATACGAGGTTCGAAGGACCAGTCATTTCTAGTGCACTGACCCTAACAACATGATTGTTGTTTAAACGGCTGCAATAACATTTTTATTTTGCCGCTGTTATGTACTTCAGTCGACAGCTTAATTAAATACTGTTTATAAATGATAATAGGGCTATCTTGTAAAATGATACAAGCGGTGGGTCTGATATTCAAATAGTTACAAATGGCCAGTTTCTATCAGACTGTGGCTTTGTAATTGAAATAATTTTGTTTTGTTTTGTTAAATAGGAAAACAACTAATTCTCTCTCTCTCTCTCTCTCTCTCTTTCTTTATTTCTCCCTCCCCCCTCTCTCTCTCTTCCTTTCTTTGTTTCACTACCTTGGTATTTTTATTGCTTGTTCACTTTCTTTCAAAGTATCTCACACTCTCTCTCACTCTCTATCTCGCTCTCTAGCATACTCCCTCGCCCTATTTCTCTCTTTTTTTCTCTTTCTCTCATTTTTCTATTTCTCGCTCCCTTTTTTTTCTTTCTCTTCTTTCTCTCTCTAACACACACACTCTCTCTCTCTCTCTCTATCTATCTATCTCTCTTTGTATTTATAATTGCCGCCACTTCCTCTAATGTACGCCCTTCTTCATTCTATTAGACTCTACATCTACATTCTCGTTAAACTTCGGAGCCTTTGTGCGTCATTTGTTCATTGCTTCTTAGCCAATTATCTAATCAACTGACGGACAAAAAGACAGACAAACACCAGGACGACAACAATCACGAATCCCGCAAAAGTGTCAGCCTTTAACCTGGATCCTACGAAGAATTAATTGTTTTTACGTGTGAAATGTGTGGGTGGCGGTCTAGACTTGTTATCCGAGCGTAGTGGTGTGTGTGTGTGTGTGATGTTGGGTTGAACTTGTTATGTGAGCGTAGGCTTGTCTGTGTGCGTGTGTGTGGCGGGGGAGAAGGTTTGAAATGTAATTATAACTGTTCATTAACTCAGTCTCGTGTTGGAGATTGCGTCCCTTGTCCTTAAATTAAAAATCAGTGGTCGAGAATTAGCAAGCTCGTAAACAATCAGAAACAGGAGCAATTTGTGGCCCTTGACCTTATTGATCCACTATTTCAACCTTGACCCTGTAGAATGACATTAACTTATGCTAAATGCAAAAAAAAAAATATATTATTTTTAATATGTGGTTTATTCAGATTATACTTTCATTTACAATAACACACAAGACATACAGGTTAACGCTTCCACGTCCAAACCATATAATAAGGTTGGGCAGTTATTGAGAAGTTGTATATAGGTCATGATCAAATACACTGTTCATTGTAATAAACCCTCTTGAGTTCTTTAATTATAAAGCAGCGGTTCTCAACCTTTTAGGCTCGGCGACCACTTTTTACAATTCCCCACTCTGCCGCGACCCCCCCCCCCCCCTCCGCATACGCACACAGCAATAGAAGAATAGACAAAAACAATTCATTTTTTCGATGGTCTTAGGCGACCCCTGGCAAATCGTCAATCGACCCCCCTCCAAAGGGGTCGCGACCCACAGGATGAGAACCCCTGTTATAAAGTCATAGTCGCAGATATAGGAGCATAAGCGAGTGGTCCAAAACAGATCAGTTTTTTCATGTTCATTACAAAGAGCAAACATCCAAAATTATTCATAGTTAATGATTTTGTTGGTGAGTTTACCAGCTGACAGATTATTATTATTATAGCTTTTATATAGCGCTACTTTCATGCTTATAGCATGCTCAGAGCGCTTTTGGTCCAATCTCATTTGTGGACCAGTGGGGGCAGGGTGTATCTAGGAGTTGGTTTTCCGTGCTGCCTTTAGGCGCTCAGTAAACACAACTCTGCCCGAGTCGGGTGTCGAACCTCGAGCCCCCTTCTAGGTAGCCAAGCCAAGCCAATTTCAGATCAGCTTGAAATCCTATTGGCCTGAGATTTTTATGTTCAACATCAAATACTTAAAGCTGGGCTAATCAACAATGTTCCTGGACATCACTCAGTGATCCTCACGTTGCGGATAAGACGTGAGTTCGGCGCCATTGTATACAGGTACAAAGGAAACTTTAGTAGTCTGACCGTTTCTTCTCATTACCATCGGAGAAGTTTCCACAAGTGGGCAGAACTCCACCGGCTGACAGAGATAAACTGTCATCAAATCAAAAATTTAAGCTAGACAACATTGCAGTGCGCTCATGAGAAATTTCGTGGACTAGATATGTGTCGATTATAAATACAAGCATTTCTGTTCTGGCAATAATTTTTCCCCCAATGAAACCCCGGGACAACTAATCTTCACCAGTTGACACCGAGAGGTCATGGAGTTCTGTTAGAATAAGATAAGATAAGACAATTTTTATTGATCCAATCAAATGGAAATTTAGTTTGACTACAATTGACAACCTCAGCGTAACTACAGTAACAATAACAATATAGATGCATATACGAACAAAATTCACACACGAAAACACATACGCACTCCTAACCAGCGCTTTATGAATTAGACTTCTATGTACTTCTCGATGCCGACAGATGATCTTGTAACACTCTGACCGACAGTGGGATAAAGGAGTTTTTAAATCTTTCTGTTTTAGTCCTAATGGAAAGGAGACGACCACTTCGTTATGTAACAGTGGTTTAATGGGTGGAGGTTATCTTTAAGAATCGTGAGTGTTTTGGAAAGGCATCTTTCATGAAATAGCTCTTCAAGAGATGGTAGCTGTGTTTGAGTGATATACGATGCTTTTTTAATTTGTCTATTTAGTCTCTTTGTGCCAGTGAAGTATTACTATACCAGCAGACCGAAAAGATAAAATATAATATCTGTGAGTAATCATTTGTTTTTTATAAATAGTCCAAGAACAAACAAAGCTCCACTTGCCTCTCTAACCTTTCTAATAAATCTCATACAAAACACAATTTTAAAATATAATTCAGTACCATGCATCGCATGTGATTAAATTCCTTACTTTAAAAAGAATAAAAATAACAACATTATAATAATTATAATTTAAAAACAAACATTCAGTAAATAGAGACTAAAACTATTAGATGTGATGGATTACTCAGAGCCATAAATGTGATATAAGAATTGCATATCAAAATCAAATAACTAACCTGGATTAAAAGTAAATACACTCATACGCCTTCTTTCTTACATCAATAAGTACAAATTATTATTTTTTTTTTTAAAAAGGAAACCTCGGAATTTTCGCTTTTCTATTTTAGCTTTATCATCATAGGAATTATTTTCTTTTAAAACTATAACCAAAATTGCTAATAAAATATAATAAAATTTATGTTAAGATAAATATACAATGTTTGCTGTAGAAATGGTACTTGATGAGTGAATACAGTTTTAAAAATTTAATTATCTGTTGATTGCATAAGCACACTCTCTGATGTTACTGAGGGTCAAAAGCCAAAGGTCATGCCACTAGTTCTAACTGTTTTCTAGTTTTCCATGTTTATGTTTGTATCATTCTGCCCTGTATTTGAAGTTTGCGTAAAACTTCCTATCTCAGGCTTATCTTCCCAATTCCAGGATTATCCTTACTATCATAGCATTATCTTACCTATTGTAGGCTTATCTTCACGTGTCATACATTTTAGCCAGAATAATCGCCCTTGTTCCAGGTTTATCTTCCCTTTATCAGACTTATCATCACTATGACTCTTTTAATTTCCTATCCCAGGCTTATCCTCACTGCCTCAGAGCTATAACTCTTCTTGAGGTATCTTTACATTGTATGCATTAGCACATCCTCCCTATCCAAGACCTACCTTTCATATTCAAGGATTATCTTCCCTTTTTAGTAGGCTTATCATCACTTTATCCGACTTATCTTTCCTATCTCAGGCTCAGGCTTATCTTTACTATCTAGAATATTCTTACTATTTATCCATCTTCCATACCACATGCTGCTTTTCCATACAATAGGATTATCTTCGCTATCACTATCTTTACAGTCCCTGGCATTTGATTAAACAGTTGTTTTGATTTACTGAATGAAAAAGGGAGGCGCGGTGGCTGAGCGGTAAAGCGCTTGGCTTTTGAACTGGGGTCCTGGGTTCGGGTCCTGGTGAAGACTGATATTTTTAATTTCGGTATCTTTGGACGCTCCTGAGTCCACCAAGCTCTAAGCGTGGTCGAGAGGCTAAGTGCTTGGCTTGGCTACCTGTGAAGGGGGCTCAAGGTTCGACACCCGACTCGAGCAGAGTTGTGTTCACTGAGCGCCTAAAGGCAGCACGGAAAACCTTCTCCCAGATACCCCCTCCCTCCCACTGGTCCACAAATGAGATTGGACCAAAGCGCTCTGAGCATGCTTTATAAGCATTAAAGTAGCGCTATATAAAAGCCATTTTTTCGTATACAATGTGTCGTGTTTTTTTTTCTTGACCTTTCTTGAAAATTCTGTAGTTTTTTGCTTTTTTTGGTCTTGCTATCTACTGAAGACTTTGTTTAGAAACTGTTCTGTTCTATCCATCTCGCTTTACGTTTTTCTTCCTTCTTCTTTTCTTCTGTAATCAACGTAAACTCTTTTCTTTCTAACCTTTTCTTCCTGCAAGGCTTTGTGTTGATTTAATGTTGTGTTTCCTCCTGTGTTTCTTTTCATCTATTGTTAATGTTGTCGGTATCGCTTCTTTCATTCAAGGAGTTTGTCTCGTGTGTTCTTTCTAGAGAAATATTTTTTAAACACTTTTTCTTTCATATGTTCTTTTGTTGTTGTTGTTGTTGTTGTTTTAAGAGCCTTACACCTTCAACTCTGTTTTAAGATATGTAGGTAAGTGAGAAATACAATAGAATGAAGATATGTAGGTAAGTGAGAACTACAATAGAATGAAGATATGTAGGTAAGAGAGAACTACAATAGAATGAAGATATGTAGGTAAGTGAGAACTACAATAGAATGAAGATATGTAGGTAAGAGAGAACTACAATAGAATGAAGATATGTAGGTAAGTGAGAACTACAATAGAATGAAGATATGTAGATAAGAGAAAACTACAATAGAATGAAGATATGTAGGTAAGTGATGAATACAATAGAATGAAAATATATAGGTCTAGGAACTTTCGTTGGGATACAGCAACATTAAAGGCTAAAACTCTTGACTTGTGCTCATTTGTTGAGGTGCTCATTTTGATGGTGGTTGTTGTTTTTCAATTTTTTGTTTAGAAGATTCCCCTACCTTGCCCCACCACCCGCCTTACGTTATTTGTTTACACATAAACTGAGCTTCATGTTGTCTACAGTGCTGGATTTATGTACAGACCACAAGAGCTATAGCTTAAGGCGTCCTATGTTTTTTTAGACCCCTGTCAGAAAAATATTTATTCTTTGAGTGCGCTTAAAGCAGCGCTGTCCTTGCGAACGCCGGTATGGACAGTATAGAGGGACTTCTTATGGCCCGACAGTTACGCTGGGCAGGGCACGTGTCCCGTATGGGGGACGAACGTTTGCTAAAAGCAGTCTTTATTTGGTGAGCTAAAATAAAAGGTGGTCGACGTAACAGAGGCGCCCCACGGAAACGCTTCAAAGACCAGCTTAGGCCCCAACCCTAACCCTCACATAGAAGAGAGCACCTGGTTGCATGCGGCCTCAGATGGATGTCACACACAAAGGTCGCGGGATACACAGTAGAGACCAAAAGACAATCCGCTGCCGAGGACAGACGCAGACTGCGAAAAGAAAATTTTAATCGACCACCGGCTGCCAATGATTATGCTTGCCTTGGATGTGGCAAAATATGTAGGTCACAGTTGGGGCTGCGTAGCCATGGTAAATACTGCATTCCTCATTAATCTTCGGACTCGAAGCCTTAATTATTATTGATGACTTGAAGTTGAAATGGTTGTCATTTCCCAATCTATAAAGATCTTTTTCTTTATTGTTTATCAGTCTAATAAATACTCAGAAAGACACACACGTTTGAGACACATGTCTTATTCCATACGCTAGAATAATATCTATCTATCTATCTATCTATCTATCTATCTATCTATCTATCTATCTATCTATCTGTCTGTCTGTCTGTCTGTCTATCATTCCACTCATCTATTCATCTATATTGCTATTTATTATTATTTTAAATAAATTTTTAAATCCTTTATTTCTTTTTGTTTTCACGACTTTTTTTTTCCTTGCTAGACTGACGTCTGCTGGTAAAAACCAAAAGACCTACTTAGTTCTTGAGTTTATATCACAGGGCGTGAACGCCCTCCGCCTGTCTAAAACTTCACGACCTCGACCTTCTAATCATAAATGTCAGCTACTGGTCCGGACGCAGAAGTCCCATATATTAAGTCATTTACCAACACTAATTTCTGCTCATCCTGCTATTAAACTCAACGATTTAGTCTTGTCTAATTTTAGACTCATGATAACGCCCCGAGAAGCTGTCTCATAAATTATTTTTCAAAATATTTTTATTCATTTTTTTTTTTTTTATTAAGTTTTTTTTTTTCCGTTTTGAAAGTATGCTATATAGTTTGTGCGCTGATGGTTTCGTGTAACACAATATTAATAAAATAAATCTATCGGAAAATAAAATAGTTTATAAGCACCTGAATATCTGCTAATTGCAATGTTACAAAAGCCTGCATTTTTCTTTTTAAAACTAAATATTCACACTAATAAGCCACACGTATTCACATGCATATTTTTATAAGCGTCGATAACTGCTAATGATATTACTGTTAATGATTACTGCTAATGATTACTGCTAAAGATTACTGCTAAAGTTTACTGCTAATAATTACTGCTTATGATTGTTGCTAATGATCACTGCTACTGAGTACTGCCAATGATTACTGCCAATGATTACTGCTACTGATTACTGCAAATGATTACTGCTAATAACTTCGGAAGTTGTATTGGAACTTCATCGAAAACCCACTAAAATAGTATAATAGAGCTAAAAATAGCTTCAATAAAAGTCCAGGGGAGGTAACAACAGACATTTTACATTCTTTATAAAAGTTTAAAAAGGTAAATTTATATCAATTTGATTTCAAAAGGGGAGACGAGAGTTGCAGTAGCCACTATCGTATTAAGATTGTATTACACCCTCCTATTAACCATTTTGTGCTCCTATAACAGGCTAATGATGTCTGGATTTCTCCATCGGCGATGTTAATTTTTACAGCACCAGTAACTAGCAGAATATAAAAACATTCTTTTAAAAAAGCCGAAAGAAATCTACACTGCAATCAATAGCCCATAATAGTTCACAAGTTATTTCCTTTATTTGGCATCAAACAAAATAATTAATTACTATTAACTAACGACTAATTGAGTATTCTTTTTGTCTCTTGATTCATGTTTTGTTAGGTACATAAAATAATTGTTTAAAGTATCAACTTCATCTGAGAATGCGTGGGGGAGAAATAGCCTTAACAATTATTTATAAAGGGACAAAATCCAACAAAGTTAGCCACATGTGCGAATACCGAAGTATTAGTTTCCCTTGTTGCTATTAAACAAAAAAATGAACTACCAATTATTAATTGTCTTACCGGTTTACTTTTTTTTAAAAAATTGATTCGTGTCTTTGTTTGGACAATGTTTTACGTTTCGGATGTTCCTTCAGAGTTGAAGAGAGTTTACATCCTAGTCCAAACCTCCCGCAGGACGGCGGGGGATGAGAGCGGGCAGGGTTTGAACCCGGGACCATCGATAAATCCGAACGACAGTCCAGCGCGCAAACCGTCTGTGTCAGTGAATAATTGTGCGAAAGTTTCACCTTGATCCGAGGAACGGTGTGGGAGAAACAACGTGTACACACTTTTAAAAATACGCAAAGTTATACTATTAACCCTCCCCCCCCCCCCTTCCCAAAAAATGTTTTTTTATGACTCCTCACATTTGAGAATTGAAATGTCGGACAAAGAACGACCAGTCCTTGAAAAGTTTCGCATGATATGCATGTTTAGTAATTGTCCAAATCTAAAACAAGATGAAACTCTGGGATTTACACATGTCTTTAGAGGCTCAACTTGTTTGGGAAAAAAACATAATCAACTACAAATATTTTTTTTAAAATGCTGACGCCTAGTTTGCTATTTTGTTACGCCGGCATCACGAGGAAGTTTGGACAGTCTGTACTTATAGCAAAAAATCATTGACGGGATTACTATGTCTCGGTCTGACATTGAATTCAGTGGATCAGTGGATCTGTCTTTTTCGTTACAAAGCTAAAATCAACTCATCTGTCTGTTAGGTAAAAATTTGTACATGTTATTTCTCCCGTACATAATCTCGGATCAAGCTGAAATTTTGCACAATTATTTCTTTTGCCTGGCAACACAAGAATCAATTTTAAAAAATAACTCATTTGTTAATCAAATATCAGTAATAAATTATTATTTTGGTGTCGAACAAGGGAAAGAACTTGTACTTGACGTATGTGCTGGCATAAGTTGAATTAGCTCTCTTTTTACTTTTTAGGTCGCCGCGTTAAAGTTTGACGCAAACAATAGATAAATATGAACCTTCTTTTTTTCATATCCGATTCCCTGGCCGAGTGGTTAGTGTGTAGGCTTTGAGTAGGCTTGAGCCCTGGAGTTCGTATTCTTTCAACTTTGCATTTTAAAAGCGATCACGATTACATTCACACAGATATCCCCTTCGCCCCCCCCCCCTCTGGTCCAGACAAGTGATTTGGAGATACGAGATACAAGATACCGTTTACAAAAACAGACACACACCAAAAATCCTTTGTTCCCCTCCAATCATTGAATAGAATTGATCTATCTTATGTATACATTTCACATGTGATGTTTGAGTAAAATTGGTGTGAAGTTTTGAAGGTATATTTTTTTCTATAGTTATCATGCATTTTTGTAATGCACATATTCTCTGGCTCTGCCAGGGTCGAGCTTCGTTAGAGAGAAACAACATTTTATTGTAGTCCCTTTAAAATTGTCTTCTGGTGATGTGATAGGCCTGCAGCAGTACCGCTATCTGATAGGCAACGAGAATCTTCTAGGTAGGAATGGTAAGGCCCTTTGAAGGTATCTTAGTCCAGTTGTCATTATGGCCTCAGTTGATATAAGATTAAAATATATATTGCTAATTTAGACAACTTCCATAAACGCTTGATCTCCAAGCTTAGGTTCCCATACATTCTTTGTTTTTCAATGTCAGTTTTCCTTATTATTATATTATTATTATTATTATTACTATTATTATTATTATTATTATTATTATTATTATTATTATTATTATTATTATGTAAGAAACGAACGAGTATTCCTTCGCTGGCGATGCCAAGGTCGAGTTTCGTTAAAATGAAACAAAGTTCGTTGTTGTCCCTTATTATGATTATTATTATCTTATCTTATCTTATATAATATAATACAGATGTTACTTCAAAAAAAGAAGATGATTATGTCCTATGCGTCATGCATTCACTCATGCATATTAACCAATGGTTTAAATTCTGCCAAGTCACTGGTTTTCCTGGCTAGCTCAGGATTCCATTCCATGCTCTAATAGCACTAGGGAAGAAGGAGTATTTGTACAAATTTGTCCTAGCATATGGGATATTATTATTATTATCCTAATACAGAATCTAGGTCTGCATCCCAAATTTTGAGACTCGCTTTGCTTGTCTATGTTATGAGAGATGATAATACTGTCTAATCCTATTGTCTCTAGTGCACCAAGTGGGCGCAAGCCAAGCTGGTGTAATCTTGTCTCTCAAAGTTTAGCTTAAAGACACAAAACAAGTTGATAGTGTATAGACTCAGTTTGTGCAGTTCGCTTATACACAGTCCAAACATTTTCATTTTGTGATAACGTTTTCTACTATTAAGAGTTCATTGTATACATCATACTGTGTATTTCAAATTTGAGATAGGGAGCTTCTTGATGTCATGACATTGACAGGTGAATTCTTGATGTTATCACACTGAGAGAGGCCACATCTTAATGTCATGCCTTTGGTCAGATCAACAATTTTGTGTTTCGCCTAACCGAAAGTGTCCTAAATGAACATGTAAGCTTTTAAAAGGTTCCACTGTTCTGAATCATTCGATCACATTTAGCCACACATTTAGCCACATGAATCCACACATTAAGCCACACGTATCCACATATTTACACACACATTTAGCCACATGTATTCACACATTAAGCCACACGTATCCACATATTTACACACACATTTAGCCACATGTATTCACACATTAAGCCACACGTATCCACATATTTACACACACATTTAGCCACATGAATCCACACATTAAGCCACACGTATCCACATATTTACACACACATTTAGCCACATGTATTCACACATTAAGCCACACGTATCCATATATTTACACACACATTTAGCCACATGAATCCACACATTAAGCCACACGTATCCACATATTTACACACAAATTTAGCCACATGTATTCACACATTTATTTACACATTTACCCACACGTTTACTCGCATTTACCCACACATTTAACTGCATCTGCTCTCACAATTGGCTGCATATAACCACAAATCTAGCTGATCTACCCACACAGGTAATCATATCTGCCTATTCATTTTGGCACCTCTTGACAAATACCCGGCTTAAATTAGCCACGTTACCATATTTTATGCCATTACCTTTTCACCAGAATAAATGTTAACATTTAGCCTTTAAAAAAATCAATTCTGTTCATCGTAACATGGTACAAAAGGAGAAACATATACACACACATAATTAATACTTCAACCGCCCGATCTAGAGAGCTTGTTAAGAAATGCGCACCAAATACACACACACACTAACACCTTCATTCACACATTAACTCACTGACATGCATTTAAATCATGATTCCCCTCCCCAAAACTGCTACAATGCCCCCCCTCCGCCCCCACTTTACAGACACAATTAGATCCAGTCTGTAAACCAGGTTAAGGGTGTGCAGGTCTGGGTAAGGGGGACTAACTGCAAGGAACAGCAAAACACAACACTCTGCATATTGTCCTAACAGAGACAGCAATAGGTGCCAAATGTTGGCATAAAAATAGAAAGTTGTCAACACTGGAAGTGCAATTAGAATGTCAAACTAGTTTTTTTGAACCTATACCCAGTGAGAAATTAGCGACATACACCAAGTCCAGTCTTCATTAGACATACTGGGCCCCTTCAGTACAACTTGCTTGATGTGTACATATACAGCCACATCTCTCAATAAGTATGATTTATTTCTTTTTTTTTTCACTACCATACAGAATAATTAATTGCCAATAGTTAATTAACTAGATGGTTAAGTTTTCTGATTGATTCGTGTTTTGTTAGGTACCACAAATAATTGTGTACATATTTAACTTGTTCCGATAATGAGTGTTGGAGACATAACCCGTACAAAAATTGTACCAGACAGACAGAGTGAGTTGATATAATCTTTGTAAAAGCTTTCCTAAAATATTCACATTTTTTTTTGTGTGTAACTAAAATTTGTGGCTTTGATAAAAGCTACTTAAATAACAAAATGTTTGGCTTTGATACAAGCTACTTAAATAACAAAATTTCTGGCTTTGATACAAGCTAATTAAATAACAACTTTTCTGGCTTTGATACAAGCTACTTATAACAAAATATTTGGCTTTGATACAAGCTACTTAACAAATAACAAAGACGGTACAATCTCTAGGGAGAGAATAAATATCCATTAATGACAGTAGCGAGAAGTCGGAGTTAGGCGTCTAGAGAACCTAATTGCTATAAACATACTTAATTTACATGGATCTAAAATGTAATGCACTATTTTTATATTAGTTATGCATATGTAGATATCTATATAAAAATGTTTATTAAATGCTTTACATGTTTCGGATGTTCCTTCAGAGTTGAAGATAGTCTGCTTCCTAGTCCAAACCTCCCGCAGGACGACGGGGGATGGGAGCGGGCAGGGTTTAAACCCTCGACCGTCGATAAATCCGAACGACAGTCCAGCGCGCCAACCGCACGACCAGGCAGCCATCCATATAGCCATAACATATTCCACTCAGGGGTGGGGTGCTCGCGGTATGTCACCAAGACGGTTGAAAGAAGTGCAAGGTCAAAGGTTAGAACAAGACCAATATTTAATTACACCCCGGGTGACAAGGGTTAAGTATGGCGCCGATAAAAAGAGAAAACACCTTTGAAGGTTTTCACCTCTGACCCCGTTCATTGAAGGTACATGAAGTATTGATCCTAATAGAGGAAAAAGAAAAAAAGGTAAATATCCGGGGAAGAAAAAAGAAAAGGAACATAGAAAGAACTCTTTTGAGACCTCAACAGTTCCCGATCGACAAGGGGAACGAAAGCGCAACAACTTCTTTTGGCGGTTAAATACATGATCGTCTGCTGGGTTTGAAAAGAGTTCATTCATAGCCTCGTTCGGAGAGTCTCACTGGAGAAACATTTGTCAAACTCCATTAAGTGGGCTTAGCCCCGCCCACTTCCATTGATTCCCGCG
This sequence comes from Biomphalaria pfeifferi, assembly GCA_030265305.1. NCBI lineage: Eukaryota > Metazoa > Mollusca > Gastropoda > Planorbidae > Biomphalaria > Biomphalaria pfeifferi. The sequence continues at coordinate 83,252 of JASAOG010000273.1, forward strand.
AGACTTGTTTTCTTAATTGCAAGCATAATTACCATAATCAATACTTTTTAATGGCGACAAAATTATAGTCGTTGAGCGCAGTTAATCTGTCACACTGAGGAGAGTTGATAAAAGATGGTTGATATTGTAGCGTTGAATAGAAAAAAACAACAGTTTTGATGTTGTGATGTTTTATTTATTTCTCACGTTCAAAGGGAAACAACAAGCTCTTAGAAGCCGGTTTTCTGTCTCTTCAGGGCACAAGGAGGTGTTTGTTAACTCCCCTCTCTCCCTCCCCCACTTGCCTTGATCGCCCCCCTTGGTGTGTGAACGATCTGTGTGGGGTCTTGATCTTGTATCATTCTGTTACTAGTGTTTATGTTATGCTACTGTACACTGCAGGCAGCTTCACTAATAAGGAACTGTAGCAAAGAACAAAGCTACAGCATATTGAAGATTATATTCTTCAGAGACTATGGCGATACACAGGACACCTGTGGCAGAAACTTGCATTTAGCTTGACAAGACAGGACTCAAACCCCCATGAGGAAGAAGGTGCAGCCCAGAAATGCATAGCGCCGAGATTCGGATGCAGATTGGCAAGACAGGACTCAAACCCCCACGAGGAAGACGGTGCAGCCCAGAAAAGCATGGCGCCTAGATTCGGATGCAGATTGGCAAGAAGTGGGAACAGTCGTGATCTCCGTGACCCCATATCGAAGGCGCCGGAACAGTTGGAAAGACTCACCCTAAACCGAGACGCCTGGATGAAGAAGACTAGATCCTTTTAGAGGAAGAAGAAAAAAAAGGGGGGGAAATATCCGGGGGGGGGGGGGGTCGGGGAAGGACCATGAAAAAGAACTACTGAAAGAGATCTTTTGAGACCACACCAGTCCCCGATCGACAAGGTGACCACATGTAGAGATGAAATGAGATGAATGTGCAATAACGCCTCTGGCGAGGCATATCACGGTGATTCCTTCAGAGTAAGAAAATGAATATCAGCTAAGCCACCACGTTATGGAGGGTAAAAATAGTAGATCTTATTTTATATAATACAGACGTTACTTTCAAAAAAAGATGATTACGTCCTACGCGTCATGCATATAGTCATGCATATAGTCATGCATGTTAATCAATGACTTAAATTCTGCCAAGTCACTGGTTTTCCTGGCTAGCTCAGGCAACCCATTCCATGCTCTAATAGCACTAGGGAAGAAGAAACATTCGTACACATTTTGTCCTAGCATATATTCCGAGGAGTATGCCTTTATCTTTGTCTTTCAGAGTATTTTATTAGATAATACTGGTACTATGTGTGTATGCGGTGTAAGTTTGGTTATAGTTAAAGTGAAAATAAAGTTATATTAGCTATATTGCTGACCTAATTGTGGTTTTAAGAAAATGACTAAAAAATAAATTGCGGTGAAAGTCTAACATCTTGACAGTCGAGGGTCATGTCAGTTCAATGACAATGACGTCACCATAAGTTCACTAGGGGAGATCAACTGTGTTAACATTGGCTAATACGCGCAGCAGTTGTCATCCCTTGTTTTCAACGAGAAAAAGCAGGAGGGGGGATGGGGCGCGAGTGGGCGCTGATGCAAAGGGGGCTGCCAATTCTGAGCATTTAGTATTTGGCAGGTAGTGAGGAGAACAACTAAGTTGGTGTGCAGGGGGGGGGGGGAGGGGGTAAACGCAGGGGGTATAAGAAGGAGCGAAAACTACACACACACACACACACTATACATACCCTTACACACACTACTCTTGACTTTGGTACTGATGTGTCAATTTGTGAAGTTAAGACAGTTGGCGGGGCGCTGTAAAGCCCCCCCCCCCCCCCCAATACAGTGTATTGGTTTGGGCTTCTGGACGTAGCCCCTTCCCCTCCCCTCCACTCCGAACACCGCTTGCATTGTTTGTCGGAGAGATCATTTGTTGTGTTTGTTATTGCCCCTGGTGAAGTTTGTTATTGCCCCTGGTAAAGCCTGTTATTAGCGTGGTGCACACAGTCTCTCGAGTCAACAAGATAGATTAAACAGTGACTTAATATATCTAACTCTTCTAGCGCTAAATATAGACTCTACCATGACTCAATACTTACTCTTTTTTTTTTTTAACTTAAGACAGACTTTACTGGGACTCGAGATAGACTACTATGACTCAAGACTGACTTTCGATGACTCTAGACCTTTCTATGAGTCGAAAATATTGTTACGATCTTCTTTTTTAATCAGGCCTTCTGTAAACACTGCTAAACACAACACAATACATTAACACATCAAGAACTTGACAACAAGGCTCCAAATAATCTGGTACTTTAATAAGGGTCAACTAAAACAGCCAATATGACACAATTGGCAACATAATCAACTACTACAACGTTAGACTGTATATCACTGTACTAAACTCATCAACTCTACTGTCTCTTCCTGGACTCGTACGTTTCACTGGAGGACTGCACCAGGACCGACTTCATGGCTGACTAACAGTCCCGGTCTCAACGCTCTCCGGTCTTGAACTGCCGCTTTCTTACACACTGTGTCTCTGGTCTGCCAGGCTTATGATCAGATGACCATAACACGGGCGTTATTCTTGTGCAAAGTTCATGCCAGTACTGTCCCTTGCCTTTCGATATAGCACGCTAAACTGTATTACTGGCCTGTGTCACATATGTCAGCTGATTACACACAGTTAACCCTTTTGCGTCGCGAATAGGGTTATAACAATATAGACCTTTCTATGACTATGACTATACTATGACTTAAAATACACGTTACCATGATTCAAAATAAACCCTACCATGACTCATCATTGACTCTTCTATGATTAAATATAGACTCTAATAAAAAAAAAAAGACTCTACTCTGACTTAATATTGACTCTATTGTAACTCAAAATTGACTCTTCTAAGACTAAATATTGACTCTTCTGTGAAGTACTCTACTCTATTATTAGCTATTGTGACCTAATATTGTCTCTACTGACTGAAAATAGACTCTACTGGCACACAATATAGACTCAACTAAGACTCAATGTGGACTCTATTTTGATTTCTATACTGTTTAGCGAGCCCAGCTAATATAGATAGTTAAGATAGAGCCCTTGTAACTATTTTCTTTCCACATAAAGAATTCATTACTTCCCTTCTTTCTAGAACCAATTTTGGCATCTCTGGGATCGTAACTTAACAGGAAGCCACAACGCGCTAAATGCCTGGTTGTTTGTTTGCGCAAGACAGGGGCGTTAATGCAATGATAAGGTCGCCGCCTCGCTCAATGGCAGCTCATGTGACACGCGACCATATTGTCCGCACATGTGGTTGGGGCCGTCTCGCTAGGTGACGTCATATTCCTGGGAATATTACGTCAGACCCTCACAGCCCAGGCAGAATCTCACTTCGTACTACTGCAATGCGTTTAAAATTAAGCCTGGGCGTAGAATAGAAGACATAAATTACTTACATCAGGGGGGGGTGTATCCTATGACATAGGAATGACCTCATGCGAGGGGCGTTTCTAAATCTAAGCATGCGATGTAACTAACCAGGGGAAAAAAATTAATTAATTTAAACTTCAAATGACCAGTTTTATATCAGGAAATAATTTTATTAAGAAATAAAATAATCACATTTGTCATGGCGATAACAAAATAATTCAATCGGTCCAATAAAAACATTTAGTTGAGCCATCAGACACCATTGACAATGTCAAAGACAAAGAAGGAATTCCACCAGACCAACAGCGTCTCATCTTTGCTGGTAAACAACTTGAACATGGCCGCACGTTGTCAGATTACAACATTCAGAAAGAATCAACACTACACTTAGTCCTTCGTCTGAGAGGTGGTATGCAGATCTTTGTCAAGACCCTCACTGGTAAGACCATTACACTTGAGGTTGAGCCATCAGACACCATTGACAATGTCAAAGCCATAATCCAAGACAAAGAAGGAATTCCACCAGACCAACAGCGTCTCATCTTTGCTGGTAAACAACTTGAACATGGCCGCACGTTGTCAGATTACATCATTCAGAAAGAATCAACACTACACTGGTCCTTCGTCTGAGAGGTGGTATGCAGATCTTTGTCAAGACCCTCACTGGCAAGACCATTACACTTGAGGTTGAGCCATCAGACACCATTGACAATGTCAAAGCCAAAATCCAAGACAAAGAAGGAATTCCACCAGACCAACAGCGTCTCATCTTTGCTGGTAAACAACTTGAACAAGGCCGTACGTTGTCAGATTACATCATTCAGAAAGAATCAACACTACACTTGGTCCTTCGTCTGAGAGGTGGTATGCAGATCTTTGTCAAGACCCTCACTGGCAAGACCATTACACTTGAGGTTGAGCCATCAGACACCATTGACAATGTCAAAGCCAAAATCCAAGATAAAGAAGGAATTCCACCAGATCAACAGCGTCTCATCTTTGCTGGTAAACAACTTGAAGATGGCCGCACCTTGTCAGATTACAACATTCAGAAAGAATCGACACTGCATTTAGTCCTTCGTCTGAGAGGTGGTCATAATTTCTTGGCAAAAGCTGATCTTTGTTTTGTAATGCAAACAAGTTGAATCAAAATGTATGCAGACTGAATTACCTACTTTAAAAAAAAACATTCCAACCATATTTAATTCAATTATAACCTTTAAAAAAAAGTTTTTTTTAAATTTTGTGCCATTAATCAGCATCTTTTGAAATTTTACAATTTGTATTATAATTGCCTTGGCAGAGTTACAAACCTTGAGGAAAAAAAACACACTTATTTATACATGCAACTATGTTCACTGTTCACTTAAACCCTGATATAGTAATTTAACTGAGACCAATGGTTAATTTTCAGATATTGAATAAACCTTTTAATTCGGAAAAAAAAACAAAAAAAACAACATTTATACTTCTTGGAACCTTTGCGTCTCCACAGGATATTGTTTACACAAACCTCCCCCACAGTTTCAGAATGACAACTCACCATCTATAAAAACGTCTGCGTGCGTATGTGTCCCAGAACTGTTGGACTTTACTAGTAAATAAAGCCATTGACCTTCAAAACTTCGGAGATCAGGCATTTCGTGTGAGATGCAAGCCCATGTGGATTGTATGGCTTAAAATGTATGCGGACCTTCAGGCGTCTAGGGCAGGAAAAAGGACAAGCAAATGAAAGCAAGAACTATGAACAATTTCTGAACAAAGTTTTTACATTTGTTGTTGTCGTGCCATAAAATTCGTGTTTTTCTTTTGTTTTTTGTTTTTGTTTGCAATGTTTTTTTTGGATAATAAAGTGGGGGGGGGGGGGGGGGAAATATTCATATTAAAAAAAAATAAAAAATCATATTTAAAAAACAAAACAAAACAAAAAACTCTAGTGGGTAAAAAAAAAAGTACTATGAACAGTACAAATAATCCTGAACTATTTACAATTTCTCAACAACATTAACTGTTCAACAGCATCATATGGCCTGGACGTGAATGCGCCTTATTTAACATGCCTGTCTTGTGTGTTATTGCAAATGAAATAATAATCTGAACAAACTACATTAAAAACAAAGTAATGCTTCATTATTGCAAAAAGAGCATTACCTTGTGACGTTATGCATCATCTTTTGTAGCGGCCTTCGAAAGGGGAAAAGAAGCTATTAGATTTGTGTGGTGTCTGTCCGTCCGTCCCGTTTAGATCTCCTAAACTAGAAAAAAATATTGAAAATCCGACATCATGATATTTTAGACCTTTCAAAGTTCCTATGCAACGGCTACCTTTTTGTTTTCTGAAGGTGAAAATTTTAATTTTTAAATTCATATATGCAAGCAGTTTTTTTTTCATAAAAATACGCCATTTTAACAACTATTCACTATTAATAGTAACAAGCACAGGAGACTATTTAGTAAGGGATATAACAAGTTACCATATTTTTAACACATTTATGCAAATGGTTTTAGATTTTTTGTAAAGAAAAATAATTTGTTTTTACAAACGTAATGCTATGTTAGATACGTTCTGTCATGCTAACTATTACATTTACAAAAAAAAAAATGGTTACTATTTTTTTTAAAAGAGAACAAATGTTTTTAATATGCATATAAATGAAACATAATTTAAAACAACAATTAATAAGTAGTTTCCCCATATAATCTCATGAACTGCATAGCTGCACCGGATACATGTGACACCTAACTAAGGATTTTTTTTAAAAATGAGGCTTTGAATAAGAGATTTGCCCTAAACAAAACAATCAGATCAATAAGATAATCATTATATGAAATCAGTTAAGGCAGGTTCACATCTAACTTCACCTTTCACTTTCACCTGTCCCTTGGTCTGCAGGACCGTTGGGGCACCACACAAGATATGTCAAACTTCTTTCTCCATTCTTCTCTGTCATTAGCTTTTGATATCATTCTGATATTCTTTCTGAAAAATATTGAAACCTCCTTTTTACTTGCCTGGGTGGAACACTTCGGGGGCCGATTTTGAGTTTGCGTAGGACGTAATCATCTACTTTTTTGAAGTAACGTTTGTATTATATAAGATAAGATACTGTCTTTGTATCCTTGTTATTTTTTTTTATATCTTTTACGTTGTTCGGAAATTTTCATTGATAAAAAAGTCGCAAACCAAATTTAATTTTAGGATGATTTAATTTTTCTGAAAACTTATAGCGGTCATTCCAAAGATATATATTACAGTCAAATTTGTTAGAAAATCGTTAAGAGTCGTTTTCGTATTAAAATTTATATAAATGCAAGAATTTTTCCTTACAACCCCTTCCTAACACCCACCTTGAAAAGAGCACATGCTAATATAGGTATATAGTAGATGAGGTAAAGGTCATCTGTTTCCTTGACCAACGCTTAATGAGCAGGGCGAAATGTGGCCAGCACAACGACCAACCGCCTTTACTTATCCCCCAACTTAAGCCAGGCACCCATTTGAGTTGACTCAGAGGCGCCCTTAAAATCAAGACGTTAAAGTCCTAGTCTTCATGGAGATTCGAACCCGGGACCTCTCGTTTCGAAAGCCAAGCGCCTTACCACTCAGCCACTCCCCGCGCCAGACCCCGCACCTTTTTAACGGTAGCTTATCTAAGAAATATATAGTGCACCGTGTGTACTCTAAACAATATCAACAATATAAAGTGTACATAGCCATGTAAGTGAATAGAAGTACACATTTCGGGTGTCTACCCAAATACTCTCAGAAACGACACGTGTGACGCACTGTTGTGCAATTTCATAAAAATATAAGGGCCTGTATACATAAATGGTTGGCAAATATTTATAAGGGTGATTCCCTTTTACATTGGAGAGTTGTTTTGTTTTTTTTTTCGGTTGGTGTGTTTGTGTACATGTGTGTTAGTATGTATGTGTGAGCATTATTATCTGCCACTGTACCTTCTTATCTTATCTTATATAATACAGACGTTTCTTCAAAAAAGAAGATGATTACGTCCTACGCGTCATGCATTTAGTCATGCATATTAACCAATGACTTAAATTCTGCCAAGTCACTGGTTTTCCTGGCTAGCTCAGGCAACCCATTCCATGCTCTAATAGCACTAGGGAAGAAGAAACATTTGTACAAATTTGTCCTAGCATATGGGATGAGGAGTGTGCCTTTATCTTTGTGTCTTTCAGAGTATTTTTCTTAAATTTTGTTTTTGTATTTGAAGATTATGGTTCAGTGTTTTATGTATAATTGCTACTTTACTTTTGAGTCTTCTGTCCTGAAGGCTGTCTAAATTTAGCGATTTTACTATAGGTGTTACTCTAGTCAAATGTGAATATTCATTTGTTTTGAATCTCACTGCTCTATTTTGTGTCTGTTCCAGTTTCTTAATGTTTTCTTGAGTTGAGGGGTCCCAAACGGAGGATGCATATTCTATTATTGGCCTAACCAAGGTTAAATAACATTTTAGTTCTATGTTCTTATTTGATTTATAGAAATTTCTTTTAATAAATCCTAATGCTTTGTTTGATTTTTTTTTATAGTTGACAGTTTTTCATTTATTATAACACCTAGGTATTTTGCGTTTTTAGTCTGTGTTACTGGTTTGCCATGAATAAGATAAGTGGAATTAATTTGTTTTAGTTTTTTTGTTACTCTTAACAACTGACATTTTTCTGGGTGGAAAGACATGCTCCAATTTGATTCCCATTTCTGTTATTCATCTAATTCTCTTTGTAAAATATCTGTGTCTTGTATTGTTTTTATTGTTCTATATATTATGCAATCGTCTGCAAATAATCTGACTTTTGTTCCTGAAGTAATGCAATTTGGTAAATCATTTATGTAAATTGAAAATAGTAGTGGACCCAAGACTGTTCCTTGAGGTACACCTGAGTTTACTGTTACATAAAGTAATACTAACGTCCCGATACTCAACTCTAATGATTTTTAGCATTCGTCTCTGATTCATGTCCTTAATTTCTGAGGCCATTAAAATTAACACGAATTGAGGCGCTTCCCAGTACCTTGCTCAAGAACCACGATTAAGTCCAAAGATTATGTCAAACAAATGGGACAGTGTCACGGCAGTAACACGACGGATCCACACTAAGCTTTGAAGACAATAAGTCCCAAATAAATAAAATGTCACAAAACTTGACAGCGAAAGAGAAAAATGTTTATACTGTGACCTCTGGCTATTGAAATAGGAAAATGTTTATACTGTGACCTCTGGTTATTGAAAGAGGAAAAACTAGTAGTAATGAGTCCTAGAGTTTAGAGATCTCGGGTTCGAATCTCGGTGAAAACTTTCAGGATTTCTAGGGCGCCCTGTGTCCATCAGTCGTTAATGGGCACCTGACATTAGCTGGGTTGAGTAAAAGTAGTAACAACGGTTGGCCGTTATACTGGCCACACTATACCCTCGTTAACAGCCGGCCATTGAGACAGTTGACTTTTCATTATCTGACCTACAGGTTGAAAGGACTGAATGGAACCCAGCACACATTGAAATAGAAGGTTGTGAAAAGGCAGACATGAGATGAGAAAATAAACAAATGAACAATTTCTCTACCCAGAAAATATGTAGAGAATGAGAGACTAGAATAAACTAGAAATGGACAAGCTTTCACACCAATTTAAAAACAAATGCGATGCCTATAACAAGCTGCTCCGATACGATCAACACAGTAGTGCAATACACGAATGAAAAGCAACAGAATGAGACAACATATGTTCCGAAAGCTAAACATTGTTGCTAGCAAAACATGCAGTTGTAGAGCATCACCAGAGAATGCCGACCTTGCCCTTTAAAGATGCATACTTAATCGTGAGAAGATAATGGACCCGAAATCCTCCAATAGAAGAAAAATCATATGAAGAACTGCTTGGTGTGGAAACCACTTACCCTTGTGGAGCATCACCAGAGAATGCCGACCATGCCCTTTAAAGAAGCATACTTAATCGGGAGAAGATACTGGACCCGAAACCCTACAATAGAAGAAAAATTATATGAAGAACTGCCTGACCTGGAAACCACTGCGCGGTGAATCTCAAATATCTCTTATATACATGGGACATAAAAAACGAGAACAAAATCATACCGCTAAGAAAGGTTTGAAAGGAGTCTACTTTATAGTAGTCAAGAAATAAGTTTTGTTTATCTGTTGGGGGCCAAAACCCAAGCAGTTTTACATATCATGGTATCAAGGTCCTCACAGGAAGGAATACAGATCTATATTTTATTATATTTTAAATTCAAATTGGTTTAATGAGCCATAAACTGGAAAGGATTAAGATCACTTTAAGTTTATTCAACCCCGAGTACGTATTATTTATGTCAGCTAATTGTCCCGAGATCAAAGGTTAATAATTAAGAAAGAATTTCCATACATATTATAAGATATGTGATCCAAAAAAAAATGTCAATATTTGGTATAGAACGGAAGTACAGTCATAATTATATTTACATTACCTCCCCCTTGCACATTACCTCCCCCTGGCTATAGGCTTCTCTTTCCAATTTTTTTGTATCATTCAAACAGTTTCACTGCTATGTGTTCGTGTGTTTGGGTTTCAAACTGTTTGACAGGAAGTGACCTTTAAAGATTGCATGTCTACACAGAAATATCGAGTCAATATTTGACTCGTTACGAGTTCCGAGTCGCGACACAGTAGACGACATGGGGACAGGTTCTCTTCATATCTATTCATATTTTAAAAATCTAAATCCAAAATATATAAATAAAATGAACCTTACACTGCAATGGTTGCATTTATCTAGAGTAACAGAATCAAGTGGTGAATACTTCTTAGTATTTTTAGAGGTAAAAGCCGATGACCCAAAGACCGATGTATGCTGCTAAATGTTATTTAGGTCAAGAAATATCTTATATATTACAGACGTTATTTAAAAAAGTAGATAATTACGTCCTACACATTTTATGTGCCAATCTAGTCATGCATGTCAATCAATGACACAAACTCTGCTAAGCCGTTGGTTTTCCTGGCTGACTCAGGCAACCCATTTCATTCTCTAATGGCACTAGGGAAGAAAGAGCACTTGTACGAATTTGATCTAGCGTCTGGGACAACAAATGTGTCTCTATATTTGTGTCTTTCTGAGTATTTCATTTTTTTTTTCTATTTGTAAATTATGGTTCAGCGTTTTATGTATTATAGCTACTTTACTCTTTATTCTTCTCTCCTGAAGTGTCTCTAAGTTTAGTGACGTCACAATTGGCGTTACTCTAATCAAATTGATATATTTGTTAGTTATAAATCTCACTGCTCTATTTTGTGTCTGTTCTTGTTTCTTTATGTTTTCTTGAGTTGAGTCTTCTTGAGTTAATTTCAATGACAGAGTCACAAAAGAAGACTTAACATGAAGCTTGATACTTACTGACTGATCCAGCTTTTCTTATATGCATGTAACCTCTCAAAAATAAGCTTCTTAAATAGACAAGAAAGAGCCAGACATTTTCTACTGGGAAGATCCAGGCTTATTTTTAACTCCCTAGGCAATTGTTTGTTCTATTGGAAGCCTACTGTTTCGAGTTTGTTTGTTTGTGCTACACGTATGTTTCTTTCAGAATTGAAGATAATCTACTTCCTAGCTCAAACCTCCAGCAGGACAACGGAGGATTGCGGCGGGCAGGGTTTGAACCCGGGACCCTTGAGGCGACAAACCACTTGTCACAAGATCAGGCAGTCGTCATTTGTGTGCAAAATATCTCTTGTGTGCAAATGAAATTTTGTGAAATTTATCATATTTCAATTCAAGATCATGCAAGATTTGTCGACCGTCTTTCTCCCTTCCTCTCTTTTATGTTGTCTTCCCATCGCTTTCTCTGTCTGCCTCTTCTTCTTTTTCCTGGTACTTGAGGGCCTTGTAATATAGCCATAGATTTTAAGCTTGCGTTTTTTTTTTCAATTATATATTGTCTCTAAATACAGATTGAGAAGCTTATAAGTATTCAAACTTATAGTCTTTGAAAAAATGAATGTGATTGGCTTAGACCCAAACGTATCTTCTGCTAAGAAGACTTCTGACCAATCATTACTCCAGACAAAAAATTTGACAATTTATTGCTCTGTATTCAATACGACACATGCAGTATAACTTCTGGCTATATTCTCATCATCATCTTTCCTTTGCGTTTCTCATGGAACATAGGGCCTCGACAAAAACACTCCACTCTCCACGGTCTTTTGCTAGTTTTTGAATGGCCTCCCAGCTTTTTCCTATCCTCTCGGCTTCGTCGCCACGTTCATTTTGGTCTTCCTCTAGGTCTTGTTCCCTGGGGGTTCCACTCTAAAGCCTGCCTAGCTCTGTTGTCGATATATTGTCTAAGGGTGTGACCAATCCATCTCCACATCCTCTCTAAGATCTGCCCCTGCATATTTTTCTGTCCACTCATCTCCCACAGTTTGGTGTTTTCTACTTTGTCGTACCAGTGTATTTTAAAGATATTTCTCCGACAACTGTTGATGAAGGTTTGTAATTTTTTATTGTTGCTACAGTTGTTCTCCGTGTTTGAGAACCTTTGCAAAAAATATAACTATAGTAATAGACACCCATATGCACGGATATTAACTTCACCTAACATCAAATAATGCAAACTCGCTTTCATTTGTTTTAAACTGAAATACAAATGTTCCTCTAAGTCTTCTCAGAACTTGCACTTGTAGACACCGTTAGATTTATTATACATGTATTAGTCACCGTGATATATCAAGTTTTATGCAGACGATCTAATATATATATATATAAAACGTCAAGTGTTGCATAAATTTGCCATGTCCACAATTTCCCCTTGACAAAAAAAAAGTTTTGTACTGCAAGCAAATATAGACAAACATGTCTTACCAATGCCTGCCAGGGATTGCTGTCAATGAAACTGATATACTAGTTATCTGCCCTTGAAGATATTCATGAGGGGGGAGTTTTTTGTTTTTTTTTTAACTTGAATTACAACGGGAACTTAAGGAGGTGGAAGTTTGTTTAGAGATTTAGAAGGGAACTGTGGATTGGAACAAACAGAGGAACACAGAGAACCTGTGTTTTGGAAAAACGTTCTTTGCGCATCTTGTATGCGCATCGTCTGCTGATTGAGGAGTGGCGTTATACTATGGCTGGATCACGTTACACGAGATTTCATTCATAAAACTCTAGATGAAAGTAAGGGAAAAAAGTTGTCATAAATTCTCCACGTAATAAAACTCCCGTTTTAACTGGCTAAACATGATCAGGCTTTTTTTGTGTGTGAAATTTTAAAATCTTTGAAATTATATAATAGTCTCGACCGGCGTCGTCTGGTTCAGTGTAGAGGAAGTGATCTCAAAAAGTAGGATTATTGCTGGCATCTGTCCTGTAGATGTATTTATGAATTCGTTGCCCAGGTTTGGCAACATTTTGAAATCCTTCTTTAAGAACAAAATAAAATCAATTTCTATCACAATTCCTCTGCTTTAGGCTACAAACTCTTCATCGGGCCAAAATTGTGGAATCTGGGTGGGCGGACATGGTTTCTTGAAACGGTACAATTTCCTGTGGCTGCGCAGCCCCAGCTGTGACCTACATATTTTCTCACACCCAGGGCAAGCATAGCAGGCCTTAATTATTAAATAGTTTAATAAATAAATAAACTCCCATTAACATTTTGCGAACCGTTCGAATCTAGAGGCCTGTTTATACTCTGAGTAGATATCCTTTTTTTTTACCTTTATTTATCCCTTATTAAATGTTCTGTCGAAAGATTGAGGGCGCTACAAAATATTTGGGGGCATTAGAGGCGGAGGGGACGCCCTGGTTTGCTTCTTCTAACCCATTAGCATAGCTCTGACATTTCTCTCATTCAATGAATCGAAGACCGACAACTCTCGGTCCTGGGAGTAAGGGCACTCGTTAGCCTCCCCTACTCCCCGTAAATATATCCGTTTCATTTCATGTGTTTATTTCACTACTGTTGTTTACACACTCTACAAAATCAGGACCAATTAGACCCGCGGGTGACTACCAAAAGTAGGTCAACTTTTTTTTTTCTCTTTTGCAAAGGGAAAAAAAAATGGAGAGATAGTAATGAAGAATTATTTTCAAATATATTTACAATGTTAAATGTTAGGTACTAACACTGGTAAACTTAAAAAGAAAACACCTCCGATACACAAACAAATTATAGTACTTGGTAAGTATTCGGAGTTATACTTTTTATTTAATCTCACCTAGATCTAGTAATAGATCTTGAATAACTAATTCCTTTGAGAGTAGATGCTACAGAACACTGCTGGGTTGTAGATCTCGCATGTATAATAATTATAATATAAAGTGAATACTTTGGCTGGGAAAATACGTCAAGCTGTGCAGAGACAAAAGGTGAGCTGGTGAGGTCATTTTTAAAGACACGGCTCACTTTTAAATATCAACATTGAAGGGAGCACGAAGAAAGGATCGTCCAAAGAAAAGCTGGCTGGACAACATTAAAAAATGGACTGGCCTCTTAGACCCGCTGCTGACAGGGAAAAGTGGGGGGATTTGGTTTCGGAAACTGTCACAACACCCTTACGACTCAAGAAAGGAACATAATGGTGAGGATGAGATGATGATGATGATGTTGATGATAAAATAACGATAATGATGGTGTTGATGATGATGATAAGATAATGATGATTAGATGATAATGATAAGATGATGGTGATGATGACTATGGTGTTGTTGTCGTTGATGATGATGATAATGATGATAAGATGATGATGTTGATTTTGATGTTGTTGATGCTGATGATGATAAGGAGGAGGAGGAGGAGGATGTTGATGTTGATGATGATGATGACTATGATGACGAGATGATGCCGATAACATGATGATGACGATGTTGATGAGATCTTATGTGTTTGTAGCTATAACGTTTACATTCGATTGTATTGAGATGAAGTTACCCAATTGATGTACTGTCATTCGCAAAAGGATTGGGTCGTAGCACGGATCCTAGAGGAACACTGGTGACATACTATACAAAACCAATATTGGAATTACGTAGTGCTGTGTGGGTGCATCGTTAGTACATTCCTGTAGCAGCCACTTTTACTTTTCATATACCATTTAGAGAGGCGCTGTGGCTGAGTTGTAAAGCGCTTGACTTCCGAACCGGGGGGTCCCAGGTTTGAATCCTGGTGAAGACTGGGATTTTCAATTTTAGGATCTTTAGGCGCCTCCCAGGCCACCCAGCTCTAATGGGTACCTGACATTAGTTTGTGGAAAAGTAAAGGCGGTCGGTCGTTGTGCTGGCCACGACACCCTCGTTAATCGTTGGTCACAGAAACAGATGACCTTTACATCATCAACCGTATATATCACAAGGTCTGGAAGGGAAACTTTACATTACTTTGTACCAATCAGACCAATTATACCAATTAGAGGTGGGTGGATTCTGGAGCGTCCTATGAATCTCCAAGATCAAAATTCCAGTCCTTAAGGGATTCAAACTTAAGACACCTCGATTCGGCAGACGAGCACTTTGCTACAAGCTTAAAATAATCCCACATTTATAAGACTGTAAACGCATTACTTCATTGTCACAGTGTTCTAATCAATTGAGGCTCGCGAAGGAATACTATGAGAATCCTCATTCAAGATGATCGCTTCTAAAAACTCAAACTTTGGGCTGCAGATGAAACGAAATCAATATTTGCATGAAATCTTGAGTTACCCCTTTGTGTGCATTGAACGTTTTTGTTAACTACGAGATGATTGGTCCTTAGTTTTGTTAACTACGAGACGATTGGTCCTTGGGAAATGACACATGATATCGGAGACGAGAAGCTGAATTTATTAACATATTTGTGTACGAGTGTATGTGTGTGTGTGTGTGTGTAAATGTATATTTTTTCATTCACTACTTTTTGTCCCATGTGCACCTGCATACAAAGGTAGTTTAAAATGTGTCCTGACACACTGTCCTATTTCGTTTAAAAAATCAATCCTGAATGTGTGCACAAGTGATCCAAGTATCGCTTGTCGCATAGCGTTATTAGCTTTTTCTTATGTAAAGACTTTGTTTGCTTAATGACTAAATGAGGTCAAGCTATTTTTTGTATTACTCTTATCTTATCTTATCAATTAGAGACGTCCTTTAAAGAAGAAAACAATCACGTCTTACATGTGTTAATCCAGTCGTGCATGTTAATTTAAAACATAATAACCAAGTTCTACTAGAGCAGCGGTTCTCAACCTTTTATTCTCGGCGACCTTTTTTACAATCCCCCACTCTGCCGCGACCCCCCACCCAACACACACACATACAGCAATAGAAGAATAGACTATAACAATCCATATTTTTGATGTCTTAGGCGACCCCTGGCAAATCGTCAATCGACCCCCAAAGGGGTCGCGATCCACAGGCTGAGAACCCCTGTACTAGAGGATGGTATGGACAGTATAGTTACCATTCCACAGTTGCGCTGGGTTCTGACACCTATGCCGTATTGGGGAACATACAAAACAAGAAGCTAAAAAAAAATATAAAAAAAATAACAAAGCTTATATTTAGCGTACTTGTATAAATTAGTTTGGAGCACTCATAAAATCTAGACCAACAATTAAAAAAAAAGCATTTATAAAAATTTTTAAAAAAAGGGGGAGAGACCTGAATTTGAACTCAAGCCAACACGGTAACCACTCTGCTAGTAGAGTGCTTATGAAGATTGTACAGTTATGTATTGTTTCTATAGTATCGTCCTATTTTTTCAGGCTTGTGCACTAAGACTCAGAAAACCACCATTAAACGGTGACTAATTCAGCACCACTTCAGACAAGTACAATTTCTTTCCCTTGTTCGAGACACCAAATAAAGTCATTTATTGCCAATAGTTACTTATTTAATTAGTTAATTACTTTTATTGATTCTTGTGTTGCCAGGTAATAGAAATAAGTGTGCAAAATACAGCTTGATCCGAGATTGGGTGTGAGAGAAATCACGTGTACAAACTTTTTACCAGACAGAATTGATATGAGCTTCGTACAGAGGATCTATTTGGGAGGAGGGGGGAGCTTATCTTAAAACAGGACGGCGTTTAAAAAAGCCATTGTGTATTGTGCACTAGAGATCCAAGTTTCCCTTGTCGCATAGCGTTATTAGCTCGCTCTACTATAAAAACTTTGTTTCATAAAGAGTTGAAACTATTTATCTTTTATTCTTACCCTATATATTATAGTGTGTATATATATATATATATATATATTAACGGTAAATTAGGAAATCCGGCATTCTGTGTAGTGCCTAGGTAATCTAAACAATGCCTCTTCTTATCTTATAAACTACAGACGTTACTTCAAAAAAGAAGATGATTACGTCCTACGCGTCATGCATATAGACATGCATGTTAATCAATGACTTAAATTCTGCCAAGTCACTGGTTTTCCTGGCTAGCTCAGGCAACCCATTCCATGCTCTAATAGCGCTAGGGAAGAAAGAGCATTTGTACAAATTTGTCCTAGCTTATGGAACGAGGAATGTGTCTTTATCTTTGCCTCTTTCTTTTTTTAGGCAATGTCCGACGTTATTTCATACCTTGCCTAGCCATTGTATACTATGCCAAAATTAGAATGTCGAAACTTTGTTGGAGATTCTCGTGCATGGCGGAAAACATATAAATAACCAGCTTTTTGGTGTATCCGGTGTACAAAAGGAAGGAAGAGTTGCTAAGCTAGGTGTTTTTTTTAAAGTTAAATACTTTTTATGCACATTTTAGCGCTGGTAAATCAAATATTTTAAGCGCTGGTGAATCAACTATTTTAGCGCTGATGAATCAACTATTTTTAGCGCTGGTGAATCCACTATTTTTAATGCTGGTGAATCCACTATTTTTAACGCTGGTGAATCCACTAATTTTAGCGCTGGTGAAACAAATATTTTTAGCGCTTCCGTTGTTATTTTTATTTAGTTGACAATGTTTAGTTTATCGCGAAAATCTTCAATAATGATGACGAATATTCAGCGGCATAGCTAGGGTGTTGGTAAGGGGGGGAAAATGAGCGTTCGAGTTTTTTTTTCTTTTACATTAAAATTAAATATTACGCGAAATTCAGCGTCCCCCAAAGTGGTCAAGCCCCCCCCCCCCCCCACGCCGGACCCAAAATGATGGCAAAATCCTTGCTACGCCACTGCTAATATTTGTATAGGTAAAGTCTGAAAGATCCATTAAAAATGATTTTATTATTTTAGGAAAGAGCTTGTTCCCTAAAACAAGAACACTCCTTGTCAGAATCTTTTGGTACCTTCTGATTTTAATTGTAGTTGGCAGGTGGATCAATCATTTTTTTCATTTCTATCCTGACAGAAAAAACAAGCTTATTATGGCTTGTGGGGATCATCTTACCGCGTTCTTTGACCCCTTTCAAGAAATAGTTTTTACCTCGATAGATTTATTTAAATTGTCTGATGCTTCATTAATTTTACAGACGGACACACGTCAGGAATTCCGAAACAAAGTTTTAAACAGTATGAACGATTACTGACCTATAGTACAGAGTGACCTTGGTAGCCCACACCCCTTGCAGTGCCAGGGGTGGTATTGAAAGAGCTATTAAAGAAATTGAAAATATGCTGCCCCAGATGCATGCCAAAAATAAAACATGGGCTGCTTAATTGTTAGAGCATTCTTTGATTGACTTGTGAAATTTCAGGGCAGTTAATCCAGATATTTAGACTCCAGAACTCTTTGTTTGCAAAGTTAAATTACGTCTTTCAAAGTTTTAAAATGATTGTTTGCAAAATATGCAGACCGAGGAAGAGCTGGAAAATATCACTGAAAGAGTACTAAATATAGGACTGAAAAATTAGCGGATGCTAAAGCTACAATATAGTAGTAAGGAAAAACGAAGGACTGAGAAGAACCTTAAGTTTCAGTGGTGTTACAAATTCTAGAGTTACAATTGCAGAAAATGCGGACGAAGCATCTCAGTTTTATTGCTAGGGTCCCCTCTCTCTAGTTCTGCAGGGATATATGAATGTGGACATGAGCAAGGAGTCTGATTTCAGTGTCGCTGGATATGCCTTTGTCTTTCCTATTGTAAGTTTTTCAAATGCTGCTGTGGACTGTGCAAATCTGGCCTGTGGTTCGGGTTTGGTTCCTTCATCTGAGACGATAGCTCCCGCATATTGGAAACCACTGACACTGATGTCCCTTTTAAAGCCCTGTTGGGTAGATATATCAGAAAAAAAAAGTCTTTCAAATTGGGGTTATTAGGAGAAAGACTTTACAAGGAGAGGGTCCTATGTTAATTGGTTCCCACCGGTGGACCCATGTTCCCATTTCAACTGTAAATATGTTTTCACTGAACCACGGCCCTTTTTCCCACAACTCTACCACACTCGAAAAATCAAGGCATGAACACTACAAAACCAAAAAAAGGGTATCTTAAAGTTCATTTCACTAGAGAGTTACCTCCTCTTTGACAGAGGGAAAAAAAAACAGTCATTGAATGAACATGAATCACTTCCCCTGTGTGTATTGCAATGTTTTCTGACAGTGTTAACCTGTATCTCGCGAGAGTTGTGGGTAAATGAAAGGGAGGGGGGGGGGGGTGTCCCATCAAGCAGACGGACTTCAAGGGAGAAAAAAAACCTCAGTATACAATTTTTATACGCGCCGGTGTCAATAGACCGTTTCGTATCTCTCCGTATAATTTTTTTTTCACCCCAGTTCATTCTTGACTCTCACGGTGTTCCGAAAGGGGAGATCAACTTCGTTTCTTTATCAAAACCGGTGTCAGCTTTTTTATTTTATTGCGTTTCCGCCAATCAACTATTGACCCTTTGACGCCAGCAGACGACCTCTTCGTCGCCATTTGCCGCTCCAAACTTCCGATGCAGTTCTGCATTGAGGTGTAATTATTGCTTTGAAATTTGTTTTTAATAAATGATTTATGGATAGATTTGAACTTTGATTGTTTGTTGTTGCTTTTTTTTAAGTTGGTGTAATACAGGGGTTCTCAACCTGTAGGTCGCGACCCCCTTGGGGGTCGATTGACGATTTGTCAAGTGTCGCCAAAGACCATCCAAAAAATGGATTATTTTGTATATTCTTCTATTGCTGTGTATATTTGTGGGGGGGGGGGGGGGGTCACGGCAGAGTGGAGGATTGTAAAAAGGGGTCGCCAAGCATAAAAGGTTGAGAACCGCTGGTGTAATATGACGCATTAAGAAGCGCGGACGAGAGTCTTAAAGCAGGGGCCCGTTTCTCATAAGTCTAGACGTTTATGTCTTTTCATTGTCTACGTTCCTATTGGTTGATTCACTAGCAGACGAACAAGAAAAAACAAAACAAATTATGTTTGTTTTTAAAAAAAACCAACACAGAAATTATATTAAGTGTAATTGTGTCATATATTTTGGATAAGTCATACGATAAAAAATTAAAGTTCCCTTTTCAGACCTTGTGGTCTGTAGAGCAGATGATGTAAAGGTCATCTGTTTCTGTGGCCTTTGGTTAACGAGTGTGTCATTTAGGAGGCACAATGACCTACCGCCTTTACTTTTCCCCAAATTAATGTCAGGTACCTTTTTTAGAACTGGTTGGACTCAAAGATCCCAAAATTAAAAATCCCAGTCTTCACCAGGATTCGAAACCGGTACCCCCTGTTTGAAAGCCAAGCGCTTTATCGCTCAGCCACCGCGCCTTCAAAAAGTCATGCGGGACTCGAACCTGCGATCCCCGACTTTGGAGGCTGGTGCCTTATCCATGGGGCCACAGAGCAGTTATATGATCAAATTTGTAATAGATCTAGACTAACAATTACAAATCTGTGTGATTAGAAATATTTTTTACCAATTGGTTTGTTGATAGCAATTTCACGCTTTCTCCGAGAAATTTTCAACACGTTATTTCTCTCAAAAGCCATTCTCGGATCAAGTTGTAACTTTGACAATATGTCATTGTCCTTAAAAAAAATGAAACAGTCAAAATAATTAATTAGTTTATTAAGTAATTGGTTTTAATCAATAAGTTTTCTTTGGTATAGAAAAAGAGGAAATAAATCTTACATCATGAGATTTTTTACTGTAAATTTGCAGTTTTTCCCCTTATATAAACTTTCTTTTTTTTACGTACTTTTAGTTTGTTTTTTGCTTATTGTTTACATAATATCTCTTTCCATAGTTCGATTGACTTAACACACAAACGCTGACCCATTTTCACACGATCGTAAACGTAGAGTGCAGTGGAGTGTGACCTGCGCTACGACTGGACATTGTCTCGGCCTGAAGCTTCGGTGGACAACTAGATTTTAGATCTTTGCTTGTTTCTTCTCTGGTTAACTAGTTTTTCTGGACAATGTGCAGCCAAGCGTGACGACCTTAACGTAAGACCAACCAGTACAATGCTTAATGGACCTCATTCACCAATCGTAAACAAACAACATTTAGCCACGTGATTCTATATATCTTCTATACAAATTATGTCATCCATAAAGGCTGTCACGTGATACGTATTTTTTATTGTTTCATCAATAGTATGACGTGGCTTAAAGCTTTCATTTCTTAATATTGTGTGCCTTTTTCTTTCCTGGAACTGTTCCCTGCAGAAAGGTCTTAGTGAATCCCGTGGATCTCGTAATCTGGCCTTTAAGTAGAGAAAGCCCCCCCCCCCCTCTTTTCAGACCATGCGATGATGCTAAGTTTATCTATTTCTTTAGACAACGGTTAACAAGCAGGGTTCGAATCTCAGTGTAAACTGGGATTTTGAACTTCGGGATATTTTAGGGCGCCCCTGAGTCCACTCAACTCTAGTGGGTACTTGACTTTAGCTGGGTAAGGAAAGGTGGTTGGTCGCTGCACTGGCATCATGGAGCACACTGGCTTTAATAATGGCCAGAAGGTCACCATTTACGCTCAACCACTTTTGTGATCAAAATATATATATATAAAGAGAGAGAGAGAGAGAAAGACTCCCAAGACTGCTCCTTGTGCTGTTTAGAGAGTTCAAGACATGTTAAGATGTTCCCTCAGAGATGGTCATTATTAAGTCATAGGTCAAACCTCCTGTTGGGCGGCTGGGGTTGGAAGCGGGCAGAGTTTGAACCTAGGACCACCGTGATGATCGTCCAAAGCGCATTCCATACGACCAGGCTAGTATCTATATCATAAATCATTTTATAAAATGTTTCGCCTTAAAGGCCAAAGTGATAATAAAGATCACGGGGCAAGGGTCATTTAATGTCCATTCCATATTATTTCAGAACTCTCAATGTGTGTGTTTTTGTGTGTGTGGGGGGGGGGGTCAACAAGGCGGGGAAGGAGATCTCAGGGAACAAGGCGTTGTACCTGCCACGCCCCAGCCCCTCATACGACACGAGGGAGGACACCCAAGGGAGGGTATCTGAGGGAGGACATCCGATCCGTCAATATTTGATCTCGAGCCAAACGATATTGTTAGAAAGTCGTCAAACGATCTGATGGTCAACAAGGCTTAGCCCACGACCCGGGTCAAAGGTCACAGGGGGTCATGTGATCACCATGCAACAGGTAACTGTAGCCAGTGCTCTAGTTAGCATTTTTACAGAGCTGCTGTAAAGTTATGTAATAACTAATACAAAAATTATAATAAAGAAATGCTATATGGAGATGTAATAAAGGTGTTTAATAAAGTGTTATGTGTGCGTTGTATTTGGCAGAATATGTAGGTCACAGCTGGGGCTTCGTAACCAGAGGAAATACTGCATTCCTCGAACACAAGCCTTATTGTTATTTAAAAACAGATCAAGAATTAAAGTTCCTTCCTCTTTGGTTTACCTTCAGCTTTACCTATCCCTTAGTCTGTTGGACCGTTGGGGCACCACACATGATCTGTTGACTATCTTTGTCCGTTCCTCTCTGTCTTTTGCCTTTGATAAAATCTCTTTTTGGTAATATTCTTTAGTTACTTTGATATACATTATTTGAACACAATGACCACCTTGACAAGATTCCTACTTCTGTAGGTACCAGTGATTTTGGATTAAGCTATTTTGGGGTTCAGTAGATTAATTTGATTAATTAATTAGATTAGTTGATTGAAGTTTAGCTGTTTGTTGTTTAGTTGTTTGGGGTTTCAGTTGTTTGAGGTTCAGTTGTTTGGGGTTCAGTAATGGGGTTTCAGTTGTTTGAGGTTTAGTAGTTTGGGGTTCCGTGATGAGGCTTCAGTTGTGTGAGTTTCAGTTGTTTGAGGTTTAGGTGGTTGTGGTTCAATTAGTTTATCAATATATATATAAACAGAACTTGATATTATTTATATATTTCGAATGAAAAAAATTGTCTAGCTGACTTTCACTCAAGTTTCTATTACATGACTTCAAGGTCGAAAGTTTATTAAAAAATTGAATCCCCTGTAGCTGTATACGAAATAATTTTTTTTTAAATATTTTATCGCATATCAATTGAAAATGTCAAAAAGTTTAACTCAGACCCACCACGACTCGAACAAGGAGCTAGAGATACTCCCCTGATCAGATTACCTTTGCGTCTATAAAAAGTTAAAATAGTGCTCGATTTTCAATGCCTTTATAGATCCCCATCTCGTCTGCTGGAGTGATCCATGTAGGCAAGCTCAGCAAGGACATTAATTCTTGGATTAGTTTCCCGCCCAAAAGGATTGCGTCCCTTTTATCCCACTCGGTGTAGCCTAAGTTTTGAGAATGGTATGAAACACAAAACTACTTCAGACTTGTGAGAACTTCTCGGCATAAAAAAAAATAAACATTTCGCAGCAGCAACGAAAAAATAGGTTCTGAGGTTTCATTTGGACTTAGATGGATATTGTGAAATATTTTCGATTGACATTCTGTCAGAAATCCAAGCGTTATGTAGATCTATTTCTAAGACAAAAGAAAACTTTTTTTTTCACATTCAAAGCCTTTGAAGATTTTTATATTTTTTTTTCAACTTGGGTGATAGCTTTCTCTTCCCACAAGCTTAAAACAACTTCCTGTTCGTAAGGTGACAAAGGTAAAGGTCATATTACGATGGCGTCTGGATAAAGTAATCGATCATTCTGCAGTAGAATGAACCCCGAGCGGATAAAAGTGAAATGCGTAAGTGAAGTATGAATTAACCGATAAAGTGTTGTCAAGATCTCGGTCATGTTGATCTGTCAACAATCAATATTTTTGTAGTCATTTTCCTTGGTTTCTCTATTATGGCAGGCCTTGGCCATCACCTTACCTGTAAGAGACTATATTCAGCAATCACTCTACATTAATTTCAGAATAAAATTGCTGTATCATTTCGTGTTAAAAAAAAGTTTTCCCTTCAGACCTTACGATCTATAGGGCAGATCATGTAAAGGTCATCTTGTTTCTGTGGCTCATAGTTAACGAGGGTGTCATGTGGCCAGTACATCGACCAACAGCCTTTCGTTTTCCCCAAAAAACGTTAGGTACCCATTAGGGCTTGTTGAACTAAGATGCGCCATAAGGATCTAGAAATTAAAAATCACAGTCTTCACCAGGATTCGAACCCGGTACCCCTCGGTTCAGAAGTCAAGCACTTTACCACTCAGCCACCGTGCTGTAAATGTACCTTTTATCCATTACATAAGCTTTGTAAAAAATGTTTTAGGTATTTTTACTTTTTTTTTTCTAATCTGAATTTGTAGAAAGAAACACTTTTGTGTTTGTTCCCTCGTATAGTCAGATTTCACTTTTTCTTTTTTATTGTATTAAATAGCACAAAGGGTTCAATATTTTTTTTACTCGAGAAAGTTCTAGACTCTATCATCATTTCCATCAACATAAAAATAGTCAATAAAAACAGTAATAAGATACAGTTCTATGCCATGATCCGTCACTGGCTGCCGTTGAGAGCCCTTAAGTAGTGTCCTCCACTGCAATCGTTTACTATAGAAATCCAGAGAGAGAGAGAGAGAGAGAGAGAGAGGTGATACATGAGCTCAGTAGGTTCGGGAGTGAAGTATCATTACATATCATTTACATATGTCTTCTAATGAGACATTGTCGTGGCTTAATGCGATAGTTATCCAAGGGCAATAAACGCTTCTTCACGACAGAGTTCTCTGTTCTTGAAATTTACACAGCTATCTTTTTACATCAATTTTAATGTGCATATTAAAAAAAACACATAACGCATACAATATCTGGCCTTCTCTCTCATAATGTTGACATATTTCTTCCCATAAATCTGACTGAAGCGCTAAGGTTATCAGGGCGCAGTAGTATAAGTTTATGTCGGGAGACTGGAGATTACAAGTAGGCCTTTAGACGTAGATAGTTCAAAATCAGGTTTTCTTTTGTGTTTTAGTGTTAAATAATGCACATTGAAATTGTAGCACACTGCTACTGCTACCCCATCCACCACAGAGCTAATCTACCACAGGGCTACTGCTACCCTAGGTGCTTTCTCATCCACCACGGAGCTAATGCTACCCCAGGGCTATCGCTACCCCATGTGTTACACTGGCCACCGCAGTTATTGCTACCCCATCCAACACAGAGCTACTGCATCCCCATGGGCTACACTTACCACCATAAAGCTACTGCTACCCCATGTACTACCCCAGCCACCTCAGAGCTACTGCTACCCCATGTGCTACCCCAGCCACCTCAGAGCTACTGCTACCCCATGTGCTACCCCAGCCACCTCAGAGCTACTGCTACCCCATGTGCTACCCCAGCCACCCCAGAGCTGTCATCTTCCGATATTTCCTTTTTATAACGTATTGTTATTTGTATTGCAACAAGTATCATTGCTTAGTGCTACACATTGGCCACATCAAGGCTACATTACCTAAACGTTGCTACTATTATATATGCTGCCACTTTGTGTTTCTCTTGTTCCCTATGGTTATTAATCTGTTAAATACTAGAAAGCCAAGTATACATATATATATGAACAGATTTCACTTTTTCCCCTTTCGTATTAAATAGCATATATATATATATACATATATATATATATATATATATATACATATATATATATATATATATACATATATATATATATATATATATACATATATATATATATATATATATATATATATATATATATATATATATATATATATATATTGAGACGGCTTCAACAGTCTGTAGATGAAAGGCTCAGAGAAGAACAAGCAGGTTTCCGAAGAGGCAGATCATGTACAGAGCAGATTTTCGTTCTACGAAATATCATAGAACAAAGTCTTGAGTACCAACATCGGCTAACGATCAGTTTCGTGGACTTCAAAAAAGCGTTTGATAGTGTCCACCGAGAATCACTATGGAAAATAGTTAGAGAATACGGTATCCCAGAAAAATTCGTCCAGATCCTACGACACCTTTACAGTCAGTCTAGTTGCTGCATTAAAACAGAAGAATTTTTTTTTTACAATCGAGACAGGTGTGAGACAGGGGTGCATCTTATCTCCCTTCCTTTTCCTCCTAGCCATCGACTACATAATGAGGAGAGCAATGAACCAGACTGCCTTTGGTATTCCATGGCATGAACAACTCCGATTGACGGACTTGGACTTTGCTGATGATGTTGCACTACTCGGGGCTACAAATAAATGCATTCAAGAAATGACGGAGAGCCTAGACAGAGAGGCACCCAAAATTGGCCTCCGCATAAACTTGGATAAGACTAAAATTATGCGAGTGGGATATAAGGCAAAAGGTGTCCCCGTCAGACTTGGCGAGTCAAAGCTTGAAGAGCTGGACAAGTTCACTTACCTTGACAGCATCATAACAAATGATGGAGATGCTTACCATGATGTAGCGTGCCGAATAGGAAAGGCAGGGAGCATTTTCCAAAGGCTGCAGCCTATTTAGACTAGCCAAGCCATTGGACTCGAGACAAAAATACACCTTCTCAACACAATCGTCATTCCAACTGCTACATATGCATGTGAGACGTTGAAGTCATCTGTCAAAATTGAGAAAAGACTAAATGTGGCTCAACAGAGATGGCTGAGACGGATTTTGGGAGTCAGTTACACAGATCGGGTCTCAAACAAGGAAATCCTATGCCGAACTGGGAGTCGAACACTTGGTGAGGTTGTGACTGAGCGTCGCATGAGGTTTGCGGGACATGTTCTACGTCAAAATGAATTACACACACTAAGAGTTGCGATAACATGGAAACCAAAACGAGGAAAGCGCAAACAGGGACGTCCTCGTATTACTTGGCGACACACCTTCATGGAGGACCTCAGAATAGTGGACAACAGGTGGGAGGAGGCTTCAGACATTGCCAGTGACAGATCTTTATGGAGACAGCTTGCCGCCCAATGCGCAAACGGCGCGGGAGGATCTAAGTCTAAGTATATATATATATATATATATATATATATATATAGAGAGAGAGAGAGAGAGAGAGAGAGAGAGAAAGAGAGAGAGAGAGAGAAAGACAGAGAGACAGAGAGAATCAGACAGAAAGACAGAGTTACAGTGATGTTTTTATTGTTTCTGGTTATTTATATTATGTTTCCGCTGTGACCTAAGAAAGTCTGTGGCATTTTACGTATTTCTTGTATGACTAAAGAGGCCAATCCTTGTTACACAGCTGCGATCGCAGACTGGGCATATGTAATCACCAGGCGCCGTTGCGTTTTCACCCTTCTTTCTACTACCCAATCAGCATCTATTGAGGGTAGCAGTGGGGGTCAATCAGGGATGTGTGATCTAAGAAGTAATATGAAATGATGAAACTGCAAAGCAATTTCAACATTTGTTTTTTGAATTTACATTAGGGTTGTACTAAACGTGAGAAGATCCCAGTCATAGGGGTTGTCCAAAACGTGAGTCGTTCTTTGTCA
Source organism: Biomphalaria pfeifferi (assembly GCA_030265305.1). Lineage (NCBI taxonomy): Eukaryota > Metazoa > Mollusca > Gastropoda > Planorbidae > Biomphalaria > Biomphalaria pfeifferi. The sequence continues at coordinate 110,477 of JASAOG010000273.1, forward strand.
AAGGGGTTGTCCAAAACGTGAGTCGTTCGAAAGCATAGGGGTTGTCCAAAACGTGAGTCGTTCCAAATCATAGGGGTGTCCAGAACACGAATCGTGTCTCTATGGCTCAAGCGGGAGTTTGAACGAAGACACGCTAAAGTCAATGTCAACTATCATCCGACGATGCCCACACATTGTGACATATGACACTGGGGGGGGGGGGGGGGTTAATCGGACTATCATCTTCGTATCTTATTTTTTTCTCCCTCTTTTGACTTTCCCCTCTGTGAGACTGTCGACTTCTGCTGACACTCCAGTTACAGTAATATTGCGTGCATTGTTCTCGCCCTTTGTTAGGACGTTGAACTGTACGCTTGATTGGGGGCGTGGTTTCAAGGCAGAGACAATTATGGGTCAGTGCTATCTCTTATGAGAGAGAAAGAGGTGAGAAGGGGTGGTGGGGGGGGGGGGGAGACTTTGTCTGCGTGTTGCCTGCTTGCGCGGGAGAAAAAAGAGATTGAAAGAAGAGATTTCAAAGAGGCGGAAAGAGGAGAACAGAGGCACAACAATATGGGAGGTACGTTCAAGAGGGGGGGGGGGCTTACAAACAAACTCGAGTCACTTTCGCTAAGTCACAGATGGTGTTGAAACTCGGCTACGATTTCATTGATAGATCACGTGACCCCGAGAGTTATATTGAACTGTAGAAGTTCTAGTGTTTCACGGGTCGGAAAGAGGCAGACACCTTTCCTCCCAAACCACCCTCCTTTTTTTTTTCGCTCCTCCATAGCGTAAAATCAAATCCAACCCGATACACATACATAAATAAGCTCACTTATACGGACAATTTATATATGCACACTAATATCTACCCACATACATAAGCACCCACATATGCCAGAGACTTTTCTGAGCTAGCAAGGAATCGTGTTGTCTTTCTTCACAAAATATTCTTGTTCACCTATTTGTGGAAAATACGAAAAAACATGCATAGTTGTAATCCTGCCGGACCAAGTAAAACAAAGGACGTTTGGGCCACGAGGCCTTCATCAGCTTCAAAGCAAACAAAAAATAACAAACAAATACAAATTAACACAAATAGTTTTGAGTTAACTTATATGTCCGATGTTGTTCTCTATCGAGGCAGAAAAGAAATGAACTAAGCTGGTGTAAAAGCGCGGGAAAACGGAAGGGGGCGGAGATGTCAGGCAAAGATGAATGGGAAAAGGGGGTACCGTAGTGTTAGTGCCCATTGCATATTAAATAAAAATGTGCTGGTTGTTGATCCCGTTAGGTTGGAGGGTGCCTGACATGCAAATAGGTTTGTTTTCGATCTGCAGACTGTTGTTTTTGTCTTTTGAGTCTTTGAACTCACCTACGTGTGACTCTTGCGTTTTAGCTACCAAAGCCTAGAGAACGTAGATACAGAAGTGAAGCTAGGTGCTGAAAGAAATGATAAAATAAATTATAGCTTTTATATAGCGCTACTTTCATGCTTATAGCATGCTCAGGGCGCTATGGTCCAATTTTATTTGTGGACCAGTGAGGGTGGGGAGGGGGTATCTGGGAGTAGCTTTTTCCGTGCTGCGCTCAGTGAACGCAACTCTGCCCGAGTCGGTTGTCGAACCTCGAGGCCCCTTCATAGGTAGCCAAGCCATGCCAAGTTCAAGCGAACTTAGCCTCTCGACCAGGCCTCCCACATTTAACTCTTTCTCTCCGTAATTATCCACTAGTCTGTTGGACCGTTGGGGCACCACACATGATCTGTCCAGCGTCTCTTTTTTCTAATTCTGTCTTTCACGTTAACTAGAAACTCTAAAATGGTCCCTCCATTTTTCGCTTGTGTCTTCTTATCGCTTGCTCTGTTCGCCTCTTTTTTACCTGGTACTGTTCCCTGAAGGAAGTTTTTTGCGAACACCGATGACCTTGTGAAATTGCCATACTGTTTAAGTTAGGGTCTTCTGATTAGCGCGTCGTCGTGGGCACAATTGCCATTATGTTCTCTGTTTGCCTCTTCTTTTTTTTCCCTGGTACTGTTCCCTGTATGAAAGTTTTTGCGATCCCTGAGGACCTTGTGACTCACTCATAATTTACATGTGACAAAGTTTATACCAGATTGTTCTTATTTAATGATTTGATTGCCAGGGGAACAAAAGAGTGTTTGTGTCTGTTTGTCTTTGCTATTGGTGTCTTGTATCTCTTTTGTGACCCAAAGGGTGATTCTTTATTTCGAGGATCTTGTTAGCTTTTTTATAGATGATTGTCATTATTATTATTATTAATATTATTACACTCTGAGCATTTCGCAATGTATTATTAAATGTTCTAAACTAATTTTCTGGTACTTAGTTGGAAGCAGTGACCTTTCAATATAATGTCCTTGACATCGTTTGTAAAAGTTCCCCCTCCCTGTCATACCTTCCCTCTTTACTTTACCCAACTAAAATCGGGCGCCCATTCTCAGGGGCGCCCCTTAAAATCTCAGAATTCAGTCTTCACTGAGATTCAAACCCAGGACATTCTTATCTTATCTTATCTTTTGCAGACGTTACGTCAAAAAAAAAAAAGAAAGGAAGATAATTACGTCCTACGCATTTCATGTGTCAATCTAGTCATGCGTGTTAATCAATGACTTAAACTCTGCTAAGCGGCTAGTTTTCCTGTTTAGTTTGACTATTTATCTTAAAAGCTCTCTTTTACTTAGACCGTAGCTACCTTAAGTCAGTGAAGACCAATAGTGCGTTGAAAGGTCACAGGTTTGTTTTCAGGCTACTATCACCGTTCCTCTCGGTGAGACAAACCCCCCCCCCCCCCCCCCCCCCCCCCAGTAATATAAAGTTTAATTTCTGAATGGACCTCCATCACCAATCGTAAAGAAACAACATTTAGCCACGTGATCATATTGATAAAACAATGAAAATTACGTATCACGTGACAGCCTTTATGGATTGCGTAATTTGTATATGTATTTGCACGTGGCAAATTGTTTGTTTACGATTGGTGAATGAGGTCCATTACAATCGTCATTGATGTTGACCTTTAAACTTAACGAACTTTTTTATTTTTTTATTTTGTTTATTTCCAGGTTCCGGAAGTGCCTGAAAGCCTCGGAGTCACCTTTAGCTCATCTGATTGGTCAAATATTCTTCAACGTCGTCGGCCCACAGTGCTTCAAGTTCAAACAGGAGACAACGTGCGTTCAGAGGTTCTGGTGGGGCGGCTGTCGGGAGTGGAGTGAGACGAAGGTGGCCTTTGTGAAGAGACAGCGGCGGTTTAAATGACCCAGTTCAAAACTTCAACACGTTTAGAGCTTTTGAAACGCCCCTGGGATACATTCAGTAGGAAACATACACTCAGTAACTGTTTGAATAACGTTGAAGGGATTATTAGATCTGTATGCAGGGGCGGAGTTGTGTGTACAGAAGTTCTCAGATTGGAGGTAAGGGGCTCTGCTGCTGAGTCTTAATTGAAACGATCGTTTCTTCACGGATGGCTGCCAGGACAAGTGCTATGTGTTTCGGACTGTCGTCTCGAGTGCCCCTAGCTCGAAACCTATCCGCTGCTCTCCGCAGTCTGAATAAACTTTATTTCTGAAGGAACTTCTGAAGGAACATCTGATGGAGCTTCTGAAGCTAATTCCACAAGCCTGAAGCATTTTCTCGTTTCTTCAAGTCTTTACGACATGTTCTCACACCTTTCCACAACAAGAAACTCCACAGGAGATAGTTTGACCTTTGAACTCAGCCTCGAACTGATAAGTCTCAACGAATGCAAAGCTCACCAAACGTGTGACAGGAAATGACCTACACCTTTTCTCGTCGTCATTAAGACTTTGGCATTGACAAAATGGGGTGGCGTCATCTTTTTATAACCAATGATTGGTTCTACTGAAGAAACAGAGTTGGGTCCCTTTCATCTCCTAGCGTCATCAAAGCAGAAGTTGTTTTTTTGTTAGTTTTTGTTTGTTTTAGCTCCCATCACTGTTAGAATTGCACTTTATATGAACAGTAAGCCACTTGTTAGGCATCATGTAGCATGTTATTAAAACTATTGCTCAGTGTCCTTATCTTATCTTATCTTATATATTACAGACGTTGCTTCAAAAAGTAGATAAATACGTCCTACGCATTTCCTGTGTCGATATAGTCATGCATGTTAATGGCTTGCTAAGTCGTTGGTTTCCTGGCCTTTCCAGGTAACCCATTCCATTTTCTAATGGGATCTTTGGGCGCCTCTTGAGTCCACCCGGCTCTGCGTAACTCTCTTGGAAAGACAGAAATAGTTCATACTCTCATACCGTGTCTAACTTGATTATTTACGGTGTAACTCAGGGGTTCTCAACCTGTGTGATCAAACATGTTTAGGTTATTAATATTAAATATTTGATAATATATAAATTAATAATATATTTTTTTTATTTGTGTGTGTGAATCTAGGCCTGTGAGCTCATTGTGCTCGACATGATTACTGACTTCTGCTGTGAAAAGTAAAGACGATTGGTCGTTGAGCTGGAAACACAATACCCTAGTTTACCTAACATTAGTAATCCTTATATTATCTGCCCTAATTAGTGCCATGCGTAGAGGGAGATTGTATTTGTATGTGTATTCTGGGGCAGCTGCCCGCTTGTGTGTCTTGTACATCTGTATGTATCTGGGAAGCGTGGTCGAGAGGCTAAGTGCGCTTGAACTTGGCTTGGCTACATAGAAAGGGGCTCGAGGTTCGACACCCGACTCGGGCAGAGTTGTGTTTACTGAGTGTGACGACCCTGTTTTATAAAATTGTTGCTTTATAAGCTGTTAATAGATCAAAATTATGTATCTTTTTTGATTGACAGATTTAGATCAGGCCTGTTACGAATTAGTAATTTCATTTGTTAGCACCTCTAAACAGAGAGAGGGGAGGTACAAAGAAAACAAGCCACCCATAGTTTCACCTTGTCCAGCTAATCCAGAGTCAAGCTACTGATGCTAGCCGGGGGGTAAAAATTTGTGGAACGAATTGCACCATTTTCCCTTCCCCCCCCCCCCCCCCAAAAAAAAACCAGTGGAGTAAGGGAAGTAATTCAGGAAATTTATTGTGTATTCATGAGTTGTCTTTCTTAACTTTTTTTATTTTGAGTACAAAGTTTAATATGAAATGTAAAGATATTTCTATTATTACTCTCCGTACTTGAACAGGGGGAGGTTCAAAGGTCAATTCTATATTTAGACGCATGCTCTGTGAATGTGGGAAATAGTGTGAGTTGAATTGGTGCAGGATGCAGATTTCTTGAACTTTGAATGTTATAGCGTTTTTGATGTATGAAGTGCTTCTTTGTTGTGGTCGGTGGAGAATACAACGACACACACACACAAGATGTAGCTCATAGTTTATTTTAGTCAACATATTTTATTAGCTACATGCTGCCCTAGAGCAAGTTTTGATTTTCTGAGTATGTTTTTCTTTGAATAGAACTCCTCCTACAAAGAGCAGGGTGCCAGGACATCCGCTCTATTATCAGCAGCAGACGCCTTGGCTGGCTTGGCCACGTTCGTAGAATGCCAGTAGGTCGACTTCCACAGGACATCCTGTATGGAGATCCAATAGAAGGCAGGAGAGCCGCTGGTCGCCCACTTTTACGTTATACGGATGTATGCAAACGCGACATGAAGCTCTTCAAAATCGACACTGGCAACTGGGAAGAGGTGGCACTGGACAGATCCACATGGAGAGAGAGCAGAAAGGAAGGGTCACGGATTGCAGATGTCATACACAACAGAAGCAGAAAGAAGGGTGAAAATGCAATGGCGCCTGGTGATTATATACGCCCAACCTGCGATCGCAGCTGTGTATCAAGGATTGGCCTCTTTAGTCACACAAGAAGTTGCAAAGGGAAAAGAGCGTCTCTCGAGACGTAAAATGCCACGAGAACTCCTCGAGGCAGGAGAGAAGCTCCAGCTTTACTTTCCTATCTACAATTTTTTTAATGGCATTTTACGTCTCGGGGGAGGGGGGGGGGCAATGTTTGTCCTTGCTACCTCTCGTGTGACTATAGAGAGCAACATTTGACACACTTCCAAGGGCACAGGCTGGACGTTTGCGATCACCGTTTTCAACCTATTTCCTACTACTGGTCAGTTCATAAGATTCTGAGGTTAGATCCCTCCTTTATGATTGCCCTGTATGTTGATCTAGTCTGTGCTTGCTCTTTTCTCAAAGGATTCATATCACGCTGTCATACATCAGCGTATCTTAGGAGCAGACGACCCGCAGCTCTGCCGCCTTCAAATGATATACTTTCTGGAAGTTGAACTTAAGGCATTCGATGCACATTTCCAAGCCAGCCAAGGCGTCTACTGCTGACAACAGTCTGACTGTGTGAATCTCTGAATGATCCGTCTGTTGATAGGTTTGGAGTCTCTTCTACAGACAGACCCGTCCATTTCTTAATGTTGTCATCCCATCGCTTCTGTTGTCTGCCTCCTCCTTTTTTCTCCTGGTACTGTTCCCTGCAGGAAAGTCGTGATATGACCGTACATTTAGACTTGCGTTTTTTTTTTTTTACAATAATGTGTAAGGTCATCATGAGACACTAGTTCAACTTTGTGAAGCTGTTTACTAAATACTATTAAAAGTTTATTGCACTATTACTAGTATTGATATGAGTCTTGATATCTTGAGTCAATCAGTGTTTAAGATAGGTCTTAATTAAATGAATAAGTAAATAAACAAGAAAAACATGCCATGATCCTATCACTTATATTGAACATGGGGGAGAGGGGGAGGGAGAGATACCTGGGTCATTTTAATCTAATAGGTTTTAAAAACATTTTTTAAAAAAAGGAAGGGGGGACGACCTGAATTCGAACTCATGGCTCACGACTCCAAAAGCTGACGTACTAACCACTCTGCTAGCGAGGTGCTCATGTCTTTAGAAGATTGTAAAGCTATGTATTGTTTGTTTCAAAATTACTTTTAAGAGGCGACATATTTAAGGGACTCATTAAACTTACTTACACCACTTTTTTTTCTCTTGTTCGAGATACCAAACAAAATAATTTATTACCAATAGTTAAATAACTAATTGGTTAATTCTTTTTTTGATTCCTGTATTGTTAGGTATAAGAAATAAGTGTGCGAAATTTTAGCTGGATCCGAGATTGGGTGTCGGAGAGGCGTTAGTAAGTAGACTGACCACCGATGTTTGGTAAACAGATTGTGTTTTACAGCTGTATCATTAAGACAATGAAAAATCCATTCTTTCCTGACCTGTAGACCTATGCATTTTATTTATTGATCTACACACATCGATAGAGTTAATGATTTGACTTTATATAGTGTTATTGATTTATACTGCACACATGTATGTGTCAGTGAATATTACAATGGTTAAATATCTTTTTACTTTTGTAGATGTTATATACACTGTACTTCTGTCTGTTTGATTATATAATTATGAAAGGTTGTGAATTATAATTTTAAATTTGTTCATGTGTGTTGATGTTGTTTTGATGTTGTGATGTGAAATGTCAGAAAGATTATTAATGTAAGAAATAAACGCCCCAATGACATACACACAATCATGAATGACACACACAATCATGAATGATATGCACACAATCATGAATGATATACACACAATCATGAATGACGTACATACAATCGTGAATGACACACACAATCAAGAATGATATACACGCAATCATGAATGACATACACACAATCATGAATAAGTACATTTATACACATACAATCCCACACAGGCACAAATTCAAGTTTCTATATGTTAAGACAAGTTGTATTATTGCAAACATGGATTTCCCCGAATCAACCAAGAAAACCAACAGTACTATCAACCAAGAAAACCAACAGTACTATCACCAAGAGAAAACAGGTTTGTCTCTTCCTAGAGACAGTCAGCACGCTCTCTTTGTTCTTTGTACACTTTGCGTTGAAACTAAGACTCAAGAGAGAGAATTCCTATTTAACTGATATATTTTTAAAAAATTGCAAGTAGATCCAGTGGCGTAACGAGGAGGGGTGACAGTTGCTTTGGACGTTGAGGGGCATATTGGGTGGGGTGCACAAGGGGGTGCCAAAACGTTATTTTAACCTATTTGAGAACTTCAATGGGACTGGATTAGGCGCGGTGGCTGAGCGGTAAAGCGCTTGGCTTCTGAACCGGAGGTCCCGGGTTCGAATCCTAGTAAAGACTGGAATTTTTACTATAGGGCGCCTCTGAGTCCACCCAGCCACCCAGATGATGTAAAGGTTATCTGTTTCTGTGGCCCAAAGTTAACAAGAGTTTCATGTAGCCAACACAAAGTCCAAACTCCTCAGCCATTAGAGCAGGGTGGACTCATAGAGGCACCCTACAGATCCTGAAATTAAAAAATCTCACGTGCTACTAGATAAGTTGAGATACAAGGCACTTAAAGAGTTTCAGAATGGGCAGCACTTAGCCATGAAATCATGAAACAAACAAAAAATAACTAAACACAATAAAGCAATGTAGGAACATAAACTTTGACACTTTGTATTGACACTTTGTATTGAAACGATACCACTTAATAGAGTCATTCATCCTTGGAATCGAATGCAATGCCTTAGTTTCATTTTCTTGTAAAAAGAAATCCTTTTCATTGATGTACTGATCTATTCCTGAAGACAGACTCAGAAGACGTAATGATAACCTTAAATAGGAGCCAGGGGCAACTACTTTGTCTGCATAAGTTGCGCTAAAAAATATGTAGGTCTGCATAGTCATGTGATTCACTGCACGCATCCTTAGATCTTCAGAATCAAAGACATTGCCATTATTATCATTTTAACTTCTGATAAGCAAATAGCAAAGTTTTTTTGTTTACCTCTAGTTTTGTTAGGAAGATAACTGATGTTAACATGTTGAATCGAAAGGGAATAAAACATCTTGTGCATTGTCATTTAAAGGTATTTGTTTTTAATCTATTTTTTTTAATCATTTATTTGTATTGTATTATTGAAATTCGAAATTTCAGTCTAAGTCATCATAAAATCCATTCTTTTGCTGCTGTTGGTTTGCTATGAGAATGAAAAATTCACACATTAAAAGTTATAATTTTGATTTAAATACTATTTTGAACCCCTTCCCATCCCAGACTTCCATGGTCCGTCTACTCCTCTGTTTTTGGTTACTGAACCTTATATTTAGCTCAAAGGTGGCTGTAGACGGGATGTGTGGCCAAGTACGCTTGAGGTCCGAAGCTATACACCCGACTAGAGCAGAGATGTGTTTACTGAGCGCCTAAAGGCAGCAAGGATAAAAACATCATTCCCCCCCCCCCCTCCAATCCAACTGGGGCACAGATGAGATTGAACCATAGCGCTATAAAAAAAAGTTGCGTAATATAAAAGCTATTCTTTTAAAAAAAAAAAAAATTCTTCGAATCAATTTCAAAACTGTTCGCTTTTTATGTGTTTCGGAAAGCATGAAATTTCATGGTTCATGACATATTTTTTTGAAGAGATGGTAGCTGTCGAAGTCTTTGTGCCAGTGAAGTATTATCATACCAGCATGTGAAGGCACAGGTATTTAGACTACAGATTATTGGTGTATTAAAAAAAAGTTTAATTATTGTTTTTGTCAGTTTTGAGCTTTCCCAGCGCCATGAGATAGCAAAATCGTTGATGGTACGCAAATCTAAAAATCTTACATAAAGTTTGAAAACTAAATTTTTTTAAAGAAGATAAATTTTTATTCATAAATGCATACACCTTTTAATTTCATTGTATAGTTATGTAGAAATACTTAATGAAATCACAATATGCATCCACGGTGGTGCCCTTAGGTTTACATACAATGTGTCTGTCCTCTACAGTAGGGCTTAAGTCCCAAGGATTCCTATGATGACTAAGCTAAACTTGAATAACGCAAATGCTGAGGTCCTTTAAAAAAACGTGTTCTCACCAACTCTGAACTCCCTCCTTTTATGTAACCCATCAGCAATCAATTGTACACAATGTCATAATTCCTTAGTCTAAACAAACGCGCACACACACACGCACCATAACAATTAATTAACATTCATTTTTTTTGAAAAGGTTGAATAGTGGGCTGAAGACTCCAAGAGAAGCTTTCCTGTACCCGAGAATACACCTGAGTTCTACAGCGTCACAACTCCTCCCCTATTCCTTAGCTGGCCAATAACACAAACTGCGCAGATCGATTCAACATTATCAACACTCGTACCGAAAAAAATTCAACACTCCATCCGACAAGTTGATGACGACTTTAATGGAGACATCGCCACACATTGTTTAGTCAAGGGGAGACAACGACTATCTCAAATAGATCAGTGTTTCCCAAACTGTGTTCCGCGAAACCCTGGTGTTCCGCGAGGCCTGAATACGTGTTCCAAGAACCACTGGAATAATTAACTAAAAGGTGAATTGATCTCTCTAAAAAAAATAAGCAAAGTGTTCCGATTAATACTCAGAATGTGCAAAGTGTTCCGTTGAGGAAAAAAGTTTGGGAAACACTGAAATAGTTGTATAACTTTACATCAATAAACACATACAACTTTTATATAGGTTTAATTCAAGTCACTTTTCCTCTTGTGTGCTTGCTTAAGCCTGTGTTGGTGTGTGAATAAGTTCTGTGTATGCTGGGTTAAAAAAAAAGAATGAAACTAGATCTTTTTAGATTTCTAAAAGCCACCTTCATTTGACGCTCGAAAAGTACTACACCACATGCTTTGCTTATAATGTTATAGATCTTATAATGTTATAGATCTTTTAATAATGTTATAGATCTTATAAAGTTATAATGTTATAGATCTAGATTTCTAAAAGCCACCTTCATTTGATGCTCGAAAACTACTATACCACATTGTTATGCTCCTAATGTTATACAATTCTTATAAAATGTGTATATACCTCAAGCAATTACTTATTCTAAGAAGAGATACATAACTTATACACAAAAACCTGTAAGTATTCGATCCAAAATTGTTTGTTTTCAATTTAAAAAAAAAGTAAAATTTCCTTTCAGGCCTTGCGATCTATGGGGTCGATGGTATGTGTTAAGGTCATCTGTTTCTCTGGCCAGAGTGTCATGTGGTCAGCACAATGACCAACTGCCTTTACTTTTCTCCAACTAAAGTAAGGTACCCATTAGAGTTAAGTGTAATGTGGTCAGCACAATGACCAACTGCCTTTACTTTTCCCCAACTAAAGTAAGGTACCCATTAGAGTTGGGTGTCATGTGGTCAGCACAATGACCAACTGCCTTTACTTTTCTCCAACTAAAGTAAGGTACCCATTAGAGTTGGGTGACATGTGGTCAGCACAATGACAAACTGCCTTTACTTTCCCCAACTAAAGTAAGGTATCCATTAGAGTCGGGTGGACTCAGGGCCGCCCTAAAAATCCCAAAAAACAAAATCCCAGTCTTAGCCGAGATTCGACCCCAGAACACCAGCTTCAGAAGCCACTCAGCCACTGCGCCCTCCTGCTGTGTTACAGTTTGTCCTATATATTTTTTAGAAACAAAAATGAGAACTATTGTCCAGAATAATAAGTGGCTAAATGGTCATCTGCTCTATAGATCGCCAAGGTCTGAAAAGAGTACTTTACTTTCTGAACGAAGTGGTCGTCTCTTTTCCATTTTGGACTAAAACAGAAAGATTTAAAAACTCCTTTATCCCACTTTCGGTCAGAGTGTTGATCAGCTGTCGTCATCGAGAAGTACATAGAAGTCACATTCATAAAGCGCTGGTTGTGAGTGTGTATGTGTTTCGTGTGTGAATGTTGTTCGTATTTGCATGTATGCTGTTATTGTTACAGTAGTTACGCTGAGGTGTTCAATTGTAGTCAATCTGAATTTCCATTTGATCGGACCAATAAAAATGAACTTATCTTTATCACCCAAAACTCTTACTCTTGTCATCCAAACGTGACTATCTTTCTGTTATGAAGCCGTTTTGAAGCGGTCCCTTTTGGCGCGATAGCTGATGGCGATAATTGATATATCACATTTTCTTTAAAGATAATCTTTTTTTCACTTTACTGCACTATAGTAGGCCTACAGTGGTTCCCAAACTTTTTCTTTAATGGAACACTGCACATATTTGGAGAATTTAGCGTAATACTTTGCTTCTTTTTACAAAGCTTATTTCTGATGTCTGATGTTTTATGTCTTATGGCTGTCTTATGTTTTATATCTGATGTCTTATTTCTGATGTCTGATTTTTATGTCTGATGTCTTATGTCTGATGTCTTAAGTCTGATGTCTTAAGTCTGATGTCTTAAGTCTGATGTCTTAAGTCTGATGTCTTAAGTCTGATGTCTTAAGTCTGATGTCTTATGTCTTCCGTTTGATGTCTTATGTCTTAAGTCTGATGTCTGATGTTTTATGTCTGATATCTTATGTTTTATGTCTGATATCTTATGTATTATGTCTGAAGTCTTATGTATTACGTCTGATGTCTTATGTATTATGTCTGATGTCTTATGTCTGCTTGATGCTAAAACCACACAGTTCACGAAGCTGTGGAGACAGAATTGAAAACTTCATCTCATTAGTTAACGATGAGAAAGTTTCTCTTGACGTGTTGTGTTTCCATTGGTTGGGGACTTGGGACATATAGATAGCCATACACATATGTACACACAAATACACACTCCTACACACACAAACTTATATATATATATATATATATATATATACTAGCCGGATAGGACTCGCGGCCTGCGGGCCTTAGTTAGGGTATTACTAATCTACTGGGTTGAATTTAGGTCTTCTTATGTCAAACGTGGAGAATGTTCCCTTCACATTTGTTAAAATTTTGCCACTGAAAGTAAAAAGTTAAAACGTTTCGTTACTTAACAGAAATACACTTTTGGAACTTTTTCTCTATTTCGCCCCCTCCGCCCCCCCCACCCCACCCCCCCCCCCCCCCACCCCCATTGTGGGAGTGAGGTTAAACATACTCTACGGTCTTCGCCATGACGCAAAGAACATTCATGCCAAGTTTTAATCAAAATTGGTCAAACGGTTTTGATTTCTATTCGGGACATAGATACATGCAGGACATACAAATGCATAACGTATCTGCATCACATATTTTCCGTACTCCTGATACACCCGAAAATGTATTCATAGCTATCCGCCATTGGTGAAAATCCCTAATTATAAACTAAACTTTCTGTTCTGCTTGACAGTAGTGATTTCTGTAATCTTTCTGAGCTCAATGGGAAGCGAGCTGTAATTCTTTGGTCGATGCATTGTAAAATGCATCACTTCTTAAATTTAACATCTAATATTAATGTGGAAAGAAAAATTATGCAGATTTTATAAACTAAAAAAGTTAGCTAATTGCTCAAGTTAAAAAATGTGTCAAAATTATACATAGCAATATCCGGCAAGCAATAGACTCCTGTGTAAATGTGTTCATTAGGCATGAATCTACCATGGACAACCCAAATATCGTTAACCTTAATAGTTGAGAAGACATGAAACTTACGTATTTAAATTAAGTGTTTTTGGCAATGTTATCTTCTACTGAACAAAAAAAAGTCAAAACAAATATTACATTTAACAAATGTATCTTTTTTTTTCCAATTTTATCTGAACGAAAGAGTTTTAAACATTGAACCTGTTACTACTTACCGTTTGTCTAGAATAACTTTCACGATCGAAGCGGCAGTGGTAAATTTTCCCATAAGCTACCCTGTATGTGCAGTTTTCTCCCAATAAATGGATGGCTGCCTGGTCGTGCGGCTTGCACGCTGGACTGTCGTTCGGATTTATTCGGATTTATCGACGGTCGAGGGTTCAAACCATGCCCGCTCCCATCCCCCGTCGTCCTGCGGGAGGTTTGGACTAGGAAGTAAACTATCTTCAACTCTGATGGAACATCCAAAACATGTAAAACATTTTACAAACAAACATTTTAAATACTGATGTTAAATTATCGTTTTATGGTATATCACAGAGTGTTACCTTTTTTTTTCTCCCCCTTTTACTTTTAAGATTTAATTCTACAAAATTCCAAAATTTTTTTTTACCATGTTATACTTCAGTGAAAGTACTGCTTGTTTAGTTAGTTTACTTAGAAGTTAAAATTAATTTGATGGTGCAAAAAATTGGTTAGAATTTGGCTGCTCAGAATCAGGGGGGGGGGTGCTTGCGGTCGACTATGTCTTAACAGATTCTCAGGGTGAATATGAGAAACAGTTTATCTATACGTTGCTTGTATATTTTAATCTTTCAATGCAACTGTTGGGGGGGGGGTAGTGGCTTAGCTGGGGTGAGAGGAGGACGGGTCCAAATTTGAAAATCCCCAGGGCCAAATGAGTGTCCGAAATGTGTTTTTACATTGAATATTACATTTTACGCCATCATCTCATGTCATAATGTTGAATGTCAAAATGCAGGGGCCCCTAAAGAGGTCAAGCCCCCCCCCCCCCTCGTCGGGTCCCCAAATTCCCTAGTGGGAGTATTATTTTTATTTTAAAAAAAATAATTTTTCGTCCAGTTATTCTCTAAGATACGAGTACGGTAGTTTGATAACGTAGATGCAGGTCAAGACAAGCTAGAAGTCCGGGTCTGGAGACATAAAACACAGTAAAGATTAGAATGGAGAGATGTGCTAAAACAGGTCATGGCCCTCCATTGGCTGTAGCGTCATTAAGATGAGGAAGTAGAGAGGTGTACTAACACAGCATAAGAATGACTTATCACTTTTCATTTATGGATGAGAAAGCAGTACATAGCCTTTTGAATATTTTGATATTTTGAATTAAGAAGATAAAGTAAAAGTTAAAAAATAACTTAAAAACATTTTTTTTTTTTTACTTTGGAGGTTAGAGGAACCAGACACTTTCTGTTTGGCTCGCTTTTCTTTCAGAGCTAAGACCGATGCCATTTTGTTTTGCTATCCATTTCGTTCTTAGCCACCAGTTTTCTCGATCTCCACCTAGTGTTGTCTAGGGTTATGTCTACGTCAACGCCCACTGCTTTAAGGCCTGGTATGGACCTCTGCGCACAGTGGCAGAGTGGTAAAGCGCTTGGCTTCCAAACCAAGGGGTCAATGGTTCGAATCCTGGTGAATACAGGTATTTTAAACTTTGGAATCTTTATGGCACCTCTGAGCCCACCCAGCTCTAATTACTTCCTGACATTAGTTGGGGAAAAGTAAAAGCGGTTGGTCGTTGTGCTGGCCACATGACACCATTGGATCACAGAAACAGATGACCTTTACATCATCTGCCCTATAGATCGCAAAGTCTGGAAGGGGAAATTTACTAACTTTACTATGTACCGCTACAATGGTTAGTAAACATTACTATATGACATATATTTATAATATCTTACAATGGCGATATATATGACAGATACAATCTTATCTAAATAAAAAAAACTTATCATTAAATATAATCACGCATTCTTAATTCTTAATTTCTTAATTCTTCTTATCTTATCTTATCTTATATAATTCTAACCATATATTGATTTAATAAATCCAGTTTCTTCTTTATCTGTTCTAGCACTAACAAGCGATCAACTTTGCAAGACACAAATGTCCAGTCCGTACAGGAAACTTTGCCTGACCACTTCTCTACTGACCAGTGCGATAGTCTTCATAACATTCATGTACTGGACCTCTTTGACCAGTCCAGCCCAACCTTTCAAAACTCAGACGCTAAGTGTGAAAAACAATTTAAGCTTGCAAATGAATGTAAACATATCAAAACCGCAATTACAGAAGCCTACCCAAACGAATAAGTCTATTTATAGCTTTTCTAATCTTCAAGAAGAGGTCGAAGCATTGTCGGAAACATTACTCAGTAAACTAAAAAACTATCGTCAAAGTAAAAATGTGATATTCAAACCAACCTGTCAAGGTAAGAGATACCGCAGTAACAGCTGTGACGAAAGTGATCACTGCTTGCAAACAGAGCTTCCACGAGATCCAGTAGACCGTGTCACCCAGCTGGTAACGCCAGAGAGGCTCAGACTAACCCAACAGCAACGCAAAGCGCTCCAGGAGATGGAGAATAGTGTCAGGGGGCGCTACGACGTCATTATTGTGACAGCAGCATCTTCCAACCACTTTCTAGAGACGCAGGCGCTCCTCAAAAATATCCACTCCAACGTCTTCCCCTATCTGCGAAACTATTCTTTAATCTTCTACGACATCGGCTTGAACGCTTCAGAAAGATCCGCTATGCAGAAGTTTTGCAGGTGTACAGTGTTGGACTTTCCGTTCCATAAATTTCCAAACTTCACCTCACAACTTCGGTGCTACTCATGGAAGCCAATCATCATTAAATCTCAGCTCCCCAACGCCAACGTTGTCGTCTGGGCAGATGCATCAGTCAGATTCATCAAAGGCGCCATCACCGCCTTCGTGGGCAGCGCCCGGCAGCATGGGCTTCAGCTCGGTGGAAGTTACTCGTGCTCGCCGATTCGAACTGCGCGAAGCATGTATCATTACTTCGGAGATGAGCCGTGTGCTTATTTCTGCTTAGGTCAAGCCAAGGCCACTGTTGGCGTGTATCACAATGAGTATTTCGTGGACAGAGCCATCCTGGAACCATGGGTGGCCTGCGCCTTGAGCCAGGACTGCATGTGTCCTACTGATCTTCCCAACACAGGTTGTTCCAAGGCCAAGGTCATCGAAGCGCAACTTTCCAACCTCAATCAACCAATCATGTACGGGATGTGTCATCGCTTCGACCAATCAGCGATCAGTATCATCATTCATAAACTCTATCAAAACTACTATAAACAAATTTTCATTAACAATCACCCGTTTTGTCAAATCTTGCGGAGGGATACAGAAAAGTATTTCCCCGAAGAAGATAATGTCGATGACTGATAGCTTAATCGTAAAAACTAACAACTTTATATATTAAGTTATATATATTTATTTGAGACAATCAGTGCATTAGGTTTTCACTCAGATAACGAGGCGTGCCAACTACAAGTCAATCAGACCTAGACTCGATCTAGACTTTAGATCTACTTCCGAGGCGAAGTTACACAATAATAGATGCTTACAAAACTAGCCTGTGATGTATCAATGCGCCTTAGTGTTGTTCAGGGTCGTAGACTTATAGTACCAAACTGCTGGTAGGCAACTAAATTGCAGTAGGCATATTGAATATTTTCTTATAAAACTTGAACTAACTTGAAAAACTTTTTTTGTAATTTGTAAACAAAACTAAATAGAACTTTTATTACAATATAATATCACACTATATTATTATGTTGTATTACAATATGTTATTACATTATAAACTTAGATAAAATGATATCACTGTAGTCGACTTCAGTAATAATATAAAATGGTATTTTAAACAAAATCAAGGGGCCGTTACATAAATGGTATGTCCCGCATGGTTAGCCTGGTATAGAAAAGGAAAATGGCGGGGGTCTTAGTGTACGCAGCCTCTTGCCGTGAGTCTGACTCACCCGTCAGACAGAACAGTGTACACTGTTCTCATTCAGGCAAGTGAGATGGAGCTCTTGCTCACTTTTGCTGGCCTAGAGTTCCAAGAGCTGAAGGCTCAACTCTACCTGACAGTTTCAAGAAGAAGAAGAAGAAGAAAAAATCTAACTCGCCACAATAGCACTTCTTTTCAGTCTCATGTTCTGGAGTCGTCTCCCCTAACTGAGACCGCTGACGACAATGCTACGTATCTTACATCATTCATAACCAATTGCTTACCACGTCACCATAGAAACACACACACACACCATAACACTCAGCACCAAAGATTTTTAAAAAAAAGGGGTCTGTTGCAAGGTTTGGTAGTTGATGTGAAGATTGACGTCATCTCACAACTTGCAGTTTAATAACCAATAGAAATTTAGTCTATTTTGACCTAAGTGACCTATATACATATTAACTAGTTTATTAGTTGAGTTTACGTAGAACAATGTTTTTTTAGAGATGTGTTATTAATCTCTTCAGACTTTGTGTCAAATATGGTTAAAACCGAAATCTTCTTCTTATATGATTACATAGCATTGGAAGAATCAATATAGAGTGAAGATGCAAAGAGCAGTGTTTACCAGACTTTTTTTTTTTAGGTCTGTGGGTCCTATACATGTCTGCATCTCTGTCACAAACCACTTCAACCAATGGAACCTAGCCCTGAGTCTTTTTTATGGCCTGACTCTTCATTATGCATGACTCTTCATTATGCCATGACTCTCCATTATACAATGGCTATCCATTATGACCTGAGTCTTCATTATGACCTGACTCTTCCTTATGTCCTCTCCATTATGGCCTGACTCTCCATTACGGCCTGCTCTTCATTATGGCCTGACTCTCCATTATTATTTATTATTATTATTATTATTATTTTCATAACAGCCCTGAAGGCAGAAGTTTTGAAGGGATGTTTATGATCACGTCACAGGCCAGATGTAGCCCGCGGGCAGTAGTTTAGGCATGAGTGAACATAGAGGACTGCAATAGTCACTACATTGTCATGTTTTAAAATAAATTAATCGTTCATCATGGTTGAGTTGGTCCATTACAATTCAACTTAGCCAACGTCTGATGGTTCGATGCCGAGTTTCTTCTTATCTTATCTTATATAATACAGACGTTACTTCAAAAAGAAGATGATTACGTCCTACGCGTCATGCATTTAGTCATGCATATTAACAAATAACTTAAATTCTACCAAGTCACTGGTTTTCCTGGCTAGCTCAGGCAACCCATTCCATACCCTAATAGCACTAGGGAAGAAGGAGAACTTGTACAAATTTGTCCTAGCATATGAAACGAAGAATGTGCCTTTATCATTGTGTCTTTCTGAGCTTCTAAGT
The DNA here is from genome assembly GCA_030265305.1 of Biomphalaria pfeifferi. Lineage (NCBI taxonomy): Eukaryota > Metazoa > Mollusca > Gastropoda > Planorbidae > Biomphalaria > Biomphalaria pfeifferi. The sequence goes on from JASAOG010000273.1 coordinate 129,267, forward strand.
TTCTACGGCTTAATAGAGAAGAAAAGATACACTGAAACCTACTCTGATGATTCTTATCTTATCTTATAAATTAAAGAAGTTATTTAGAAAGAGAGTCGACAAATCTTGCATGGTGCCCCAACGGTCCAACAGACTAAGAGATAAAAGCTAAAGGTATAATTTAAAATGAGAAGATAACTGCGTCCTACGCATTTCGTGCGTCAATCTAGTCATGCATGTTAATCAGTGACTTAAAATCTGCTAAGTCGTTGGTTTAACTGGCTTATATCATTGTTAAACTTTGCTTTTAAATCTGTACATATCAGTTTACACGGGAACAGTGTTAAAAAAGATAAGATAGATAAGACAAGATAATTTTTATTGATCCAATCAATTGGAAATTCAGTTCGACTACAAATGACCACCTCAGCGTAACTACTGTAACAATAACATTATAGATGCAAATACAAGCAACATTCACACACGAAACACATGCACACTCACTATAAAATATGTTTAATGCTGAATTCTCTATTGTGTTGGTTAGTAATATGGGTATTGGTTTTGATCATAGACTATATATATACAGGACTGCCAACTGTGCGCACAAACGCCTATATTATTCAATTAAATAAGTCCCGTTCACCGAGGCGTCCTTGGTTGCAGTGTACGTTAGAAGAATAACTTTCGGTGAATTAGTTTACCATATAAAGAAACCATCATTAAAGATAAACACTACGTTCAAAATATTTCTTAGTCATAATTTTGGTAACAGTGCGATAGACATAGCCAGATTTTTATAACAACAATATCTGATTTACCAACTTAAAAAAAGAGCATTTACATAGATAATGTTCTAACTAGTTTATATATATATAATTAAAAACCCATTAAGCACTTTTGTTCAAAAACAAATTATAGTGGTGTGTATGGTCGTATATGTAGATATAATTTATAGCCATAGGTCACTAAGTCTGGGTCAAAGTTTACATGTTTACTACGTGTACAATTAATTTTTATTGAAGTAGGAACAATGATTCTAGAATTCTATTAGGTTAAGAAAAATTTGGAACAATCAATTTTTTATGGCTTTAAGAATAATTGGATGTTATTTAGGATTTAATTAGTTTAAAAAATTAATAACTTGCAGAGCTAAAAGTTTTATGCATATTTTTCAATTAGTCATAAATACACCATTGCTTGTAATTTTTAATGGCTTCATTCTCCATTAATATATATATATATATATAATGCATACTGCATGCTATCTTTAAAAAAACTACAAATAAATTTTAAAAAATAGGTATAGAATCTAGATGTAAATAAAAGTTGGTAAAGATGTCAGTGTGTAGGCTCAGGGACTCACTATTTTCTTTTTTTTGACTGACTCACTCACATACTTAACTTCTATCACCCATTATAGGCTTATAGGCTACCTAAGTAATAAATGACGCTCTCAAAACTGTATTGACTCTTTCAATAATCGCTTATTTAACTCATATTAATAGTATACAATATAAAAAGAAATTGTCAAATGTGATGAAAAGAGATAAAAAATATATTATCCAAGCTGGCATATTATCATTCAAACATCGTGAATGTCATAAAATAAGTTTATACCGGAAGTACCTCGTCTCACATTTTGGAGTTGAACGAAACTTATGCTTAGTTACCCTTAGTGTTGGCAGTCCTGTATATATATTGTCACGTATTACAAATTGAATTCTACTTTTAAATGGCTTGTCTAGGGGAACGTGACAATAGAAAAAGCTGTTGTGTCACTTATCTTAAGTCTGAATTTAATCAAAGACTTACAATGAATAACAAAAAAAAAATGACACAAGAAATCGGAAGGTAAAATATCAACGTAATGTTTAATCATAATATAACTCAATACAAAATGGAAGGGTTGACCAAAACCCTTTTACAAAAATGGCATGTAAAAATATTACAATACAATAGTTTGAAAATATAATTACAAATACAAGCAAGGCCTTGAAAAAAGAAAAATCTTAACTTACACGATCAAGTGGTATACCACGCACGGGTCACGCAATGTCTCCGCTATTCTGTCTCACGGCTGTCTCCGTATGTCTGTCCGTCAACGTTACGCGAGCGGTCTTTATATAATCTACCGCGCGTCGATATCTGGTAATTTCTAGAACAGAAAGCCATCAACACCCAGATCTAGAACGCTCTTCAAAGAGACAGAAGCAAAGAAAAAAAAAAACACCCTCCTTTCAACCAGAGGTACACACATAGGTCAAGGACCGGTCACTGTCTGTGTGGCTTGACTCTTGAAGAATAAAATAAAAAAAAACTTATTACACAAAGGGGCAGACAACCTACAGGTCAAGAAAAAAAAACAATAGTATCTAGGCATTGTTACCTAGATACGTAACACCTCCCTCCTAAAAATAAAAAGTTTACATTTCCACGAAATGGAAATCTTTTTAGAATAATTACAAAAATGATATTTACATTACAGAATGTATTTATCATGATATATAAAAAAAAATATATACATCAAAATACTTTTTACAATCTAGATAAGGCATCGGCGATAACATTTTCGCTGCCTTTTATGTGTTTAAGATCTAGGTTGTACTCTTGTAAAAATAAACTCCACCTGAGAAGTCGTTGATTCTTGCCAGACATTTTGTGGATAAATGTAAGGGGATTGTGGTCAGTAAATACAACCAGTGGCCATCTGGACCCACTGATATAAAAATCAAAGTGTTGTATAGAAATAATCAACCCAAGACATTCTTTTTCCACAGTAGAATAATTTCTTTGATGTCTATTAAATTTCTTGGAAAAGAAACAAATAGGATGCTCTACTTGGAAATTATCTTCTTGGTAAAGGACTGACCCAACACCTGTGTCACTGGCGTCAATAGCTAACCTAAAAGGTTTTCCGAAATCAGGAGCCATCAAAATGGGGGAGCTAGATAATATCTGCTTAATTTGGTTAAAGGCTTTCTGACATTCATCCGTCCAAGTAAATCGGACGTTCTTTCTCAGGAGGTTTGTTAAAGGACTGGCAATGACAGAAAAATTTTCGCAAAATTTTCTATAATATCCAGACATTCCCAAAAATCTTCGGAGTTGTTTCCGATCAGCAGGAATAGGGAAAGCTTGGATAGCTTCTACTTTGGCCATTACAGGTTTCACCTGGCCTTGTCCTACAATATGGCCTAAGTATTGGATGGAAGCCTGGCAAAAATCACTCTTACTCAGGTTTACAGTAATTTTTGCATGTAAAAGTTTAGTAAAAAGACAATGCAGTTGTTTACAATGGCTAGAAAAATCTTGGCTAAAAATTACTACATCGTCTATGTATGCGTGGCAATTCTCCATGTCAGCAAGCAGGGCATTTATCATTCTCTGGAAAGTGGCAGGAGCATTTCCTTTGCCCTATCAGTCAGGGGAACCTGCCAATAACCTGAAAGTAGGTCTATTTTGGTGATGTACTTAGCGTCACCAATACGATCTATGAGATCGTCTATCCTAGGGATAGGAAACGAATCGGTCTTTGTTACAGCATTTACCTTACGGTAGTCTGTACAAAAACGATAAGTCTTGTCCTGTTTAGGTATCAAGACACATGGGGAGCTCCAGCTACTGGAACTTGGTTCAATGAGGTCATTTTCAAGCATATACTTGATTTCTGACCTAAGTATGGCAAGTTTTTCAGGGTTGACCCTGTAAGGATGCTGCTTGACTGGAGTAGCCTCGCCAACATCTACATCATGCATTATAACATTAGTCTGTTTTGGTACATCAGAAAAAATGTCATTAATTCATTAATGAGTTTCATGATAACTGGCCTTTCTGTCGAAGACAGATGAGACAGTTTTACATCCAAATTCTGTAATACAAAAGAATTAGGTATTTTGTATTGTCCAAATTTCTCCTTTACAATATCATCATCAATAGGAGAAACATGGCTATTTGAACAACTTTTGACTGTATTTAAAACACAATTACTCTTCTCTGAGTGATCTGGCCGAGATACATAAGGCTTCAGCATGTTTATGTGACATAGCTGAGTCTTTTTCCTACGGTCAGGGGTTTTGATTGTGTAATTGAGGTCACTAATTTTGGTCTCAATTTCATAGGGACCAAAGTATCTGGCTTGCAAGGGTTGACCTGGTATGGGCAAAAATACAAGCACCTTATCCCCGGGAGAAAATTCTCTAACACGGGCCTTTCTATCATACCAGCGTTTCATGCTGGATTGGGTGTTTTGTAAGTTATTTTTGGCCAGAACACAAGCATCATAAAGTCTAGTTTTAAACTTACTTACATAGTCTAAAAGTCCTTCAGTGGCTGTTGGTGACAACAAAGTCTCTTTTATACATTTCAAGGGACCGCGCACCAAATGGCCAAAGACTAAGTCAAAAGGGCTGAATCCCAACGATTCCTGGACGGATTCACGGGTTGCAAACAGCAGCATGTGGATTCCTTCGTCCCAGTCTTTTTCGTGCTCAAAGCAATAGGTTCGGATCATGTTCTTGAGAGTCTGATGGAATCGCTCAAGAGCGCCTTGCGACTCGGCATGATACGCACTCGACATGCAGTGTTTGATGCCCAACTGAGTCATGACTTGCTTGAAAAGATTGGCCGTGAAATTCGTTCCTTGGTCCGATTGGATGGACTTTGGTAGACCAAATAGAGTAAAGAACTTGATTAAGGCCTTTACAATGTTTGATGCTTTTATGTTCCTTAGAGGAATAGCCTCAGGAAAACGAGTTGAAACACACATAATGGTCAACAGGTATTGGTTGCCAGCTTTTGTCCTTGGGAGAGGACCAACACAGTCAATAAGTACTCTGCTGAAAGGTTCTTCAAAGGCTGGAATCGGCTTCAGAGGAGCAACAGGGATCTTTTGATTTGGCTTGCCAACCATCTGACAGGCATGACAAGATCGGCAGTACTGGATGACATCTTTCTTCAAAAGTGGCCAGAAGAAGTGTGACATAATCTTGTGGTATGTCTTGTGGATGCCGAGATGACCTGACATTGGTGTGTCATGAGCCAGATTCATGATGTACGCTCGGTATCTTTCTGGTAACACGATTTGATGGCATATTCTCCATTCTTCTTCGTTGGATGCGTCTGGAGGTTTCCATTTCCTGAAGAGCATATCATCTTGGATGTAGTAGCACGTTGATGCTAGCTCTGCCTCTTGTGATGTCATTGCGGTTTCTCGGAGTTTGGCGAGCTCTGGATCCTTCTTTTGGTCCTCAATCAACTGTTTTCGAGTTGATGCCGGCTTTTCAGAATTTGGCGTTGGTTCTTCTTCAAGAGAAGCAAAGAATGTGGTGCTCAAGTCCACATCATCGTGGTTACTGTTGGCTTTGATGACGTTCTCTTCTTGAGATGCTTTCAACCTCATTGCCCTTGTTACTGCACACGCTGGATATAACTCTAGGTCTTCCTCGGGTGTGGCAGATAAGTCGGGTGTTTGAGTGACGATGGGTTCGGCTATCACCTTTCCACCTGCTAAGTCATTGCCTAACAGCAATGAGATGCCTTCCAATGGTAATGTTGGTCGGACACCTACAACAACCGGTCCAGTAATGAGATTTGACTTTATGTCGATTAGATGTAGAGGCACATCTATACATCCAAGCTCTACGCCTCGTAACAGGATGCTCTTCCCAGTCGATGATGATTTTGACAAGGGCAAGATACCCTCTAAAAGTAGCGATTGTGAGGCACCTGTGTCTCTCAAAATGGTGATAGGTCGTAGACTTGTAGAATCACCGGGTAGTGATACGAATCCTTCCGAAATGAAAGGCTTAAAATCCTCTAATAAAACATCAATTTTAGTTGATGCAGACTGGACTTGGGTCGAACTCTCGCTGGAGTCATTGACATCTCTAGGAGACGCAGTGGAGAAACTCTTTCTTGAGTCAGTAGAACATCTTTTGGATGTATTTGGAGAACTCTTGATGGAGTCATTAGAACATCGGGGTGATGTCTTATGGGAACTCTGGATAGAGTCATGGGAACATCGGGGTGATGTATTATGGGAACTCTGGATAGAGTCATTGGAACATCGGGGTGATGTATTATGGGAACTCTGGATAGAGTCATTGGAACATCGGGGTGATGTATTATGGGAACTCTGGATAGAGTCATTGGAACATCGGCTTGATGTATTTGAAAAACTCTTGGTTGAGTCATTGGAACATCGGCTTGATGTATTTGAAAAACTCTTGATTGAGTCATTGGAACATCGTAAAGATGAATTTGAAAAACTCTTGTTTGAGTCATTGGAACATCGGCTTGATGTATTTGAAAAACTCTTGTTTGAGTCATTGGAACATCGTGGAGACATTTTCGGAGAGTCTTGTACAGTCAATACATTTGAAACAGGTGGTGTCGAGGTATTCTTGATATGACTTGATGATGAGGGAGTAAACCTCGACGACCACTGTACTGTGCAAGCGCTGACTTTTGAAGGAGCTTTTTCGTTTCTCTTCCTCAATTTCCAGCAATCGTCAATTTTATGGCCTTCTCGTTTGCAGTAGGAACAAGTAGCTTTACTTGTAGTAGGTTTTCTGTCATTTGTACTGCTGTTCTTGATGGAGTTGCTAGCAGTGGACTCAGGCTGTTTGACTTGTTTTGGCTTGACATCCGTCGTATACTTGGCAAATTGATGTGATATTATATAACCGTCTGCCAACACTGCAGCCTTGTGCACATCTTCCTCGCCACGATCAGCTATATGCGTACGGACGTCCAGCCGCACACAACTCTTGAACTCTTCCATCAGCATTAGGTTCTTGAATTTTGCAAAGTCGGTGCCGATTTCCCTGGAAGTGAGCCATTTCTCAAAGCGTCGCTCCTTTTCCCGCAGGAATTCTACATGGGTTTGGCCATCCGATTTGCGACAATCCCTGAACTGCTTTCGGTAAGCTTCCGGAACAAGTTCATATGCCTTAAGAATTAAGGCCTTAACAACATTATAATCTTTTTGTTGTTCAATGGTCAAAGAACAAAATACCTCTGCAGCTCTACCAGTCAAAACTGTTTGCAGCAAAGTGGGCCACAAAGTTTCAGGTACATTAAAATTTTTCACAGCAAGTTCAAATTGTGGAAAATAATTGTCAATTGTGGCTTCATTAAAGCGTGGAATTATTTTCAAAAATTTTGTTGCTTCAGCAGTATGACTGGCAGGGGAAGAATCTGGTCTTACATTAGCAGCTAACTCTAATTTTTTTAACTCTATTTGTAATTTCATTTCCATTTCTTTCTGCTCTCTAGCCGCTGCAAGCTCTAATTCTTTTTGTTTAATTTCTTGCTCTCTAGCCGCTGCAAGCTCTAATTCTTTTTGTTTAATTTCTTTCTGCTCTCTAGCCGCTGCAAGCTCTAATTCTTTTTGTTTAATTTCTTTCTGGGCTTCTATTTCCATCTGTTTTAATTTTATCTGAAGTTCTAAATCTGATTTACCCTCATCGGGTCTAAGGGTTTCTAAAAGGTCTTCAGAAAACACTTCCTCGTCTACATAATGGATTACAATGTTATCTCTGATTTCTTGTTTAAGGGCATTTGATTTTATTTTTAACCCTAACTGTTTAGAAATAAGGACCAGTTCCTTCCTAGTACAAGCATCAAGCTCTTCCACAGAGGGATTTGCAAGAAAAACCTGAATATCCATGACTAACTAACAACTATTACAAGCAAAAAAATATGTATACAATGTAAATATACAGTACAAAATCAGTACAACAAAAAAACCTTAAGAGAGTTTGGTCAATACTATTGATACTTTACTTCCGACTCTTTGACACAAAAAAAAATTTTTTTGTTAAAGTCAACTTCGCCTTTACAAAATTACTCAAGTAAGACGAAAATAGGTTCAGAAAAATATCCGGGACGAAAGCCCTCAAACTTCTTTTGTCACGTATTACAAATTGAATTCTACTTTTAAATGGCTTGTCTAGGGGAACGTGACAATAGAAAAAGCTGTTGTGTCACTTATCTTAAGTCTGAATTTAATCAAAGACTTACAATGAATAACAAAAAAAAATGACACAAGAAATCGGAAGGTAAAATATCAACTTAATGTTTAATCATAATATAACTCAATACAAAATGGAAGGGTTGACCAAAACCCTTTTACAAAAATGGCATGTAAAAATATTACAATACAATAGTTTGAAAATATAATTACAAATACAAGCAAGGCCTTGAAAAAAGAAAAATCTTAACTTACACGATCAAGTGGTATACCACGCACGGGTCACGCAATGTCTCCGCTATTCTGTCTCACGGCTGTCTCCGTATGTCTGTCCGTCAACGTTACGCGAGCGGTCTTTATATAATCTACCGCGCGTCGATATCTGGTAATTTCTAGAACAGAAAGCCATCAACACCCAGATCTAGAACGCTCTTCAAAGAGACAGAAGCAAAGAAAAAAAAAAAACACCCTCCTTTCAACCAGAGGTACACACATAGGTCAAGGACCGGTCACTGTCTGTGTGGCTTGACTCTTGAAGAATAAAATAAAAAAAAACTTATTACACAAAGGGGCAGACAACCTACAGGTCAAGAAAAAAAAACAATAGTATCTAGGCATTGTTACCTAGATACGTAACAATATATATATATATAGTCTATGGTTTTGATTGATAGACTTATTGATAGGTAATTAAATATAGTGATTTCGATTTGAAAGAGTGTCGATTGGGAGATAGATATGTAGGTACATTGGTAAGTGATAACTCAGGGCCTAATTTATGACTTTACGGCCGCTCATGGCCTCAACCATACATGAGGCCTCCATGTTTAATAAAAAATATTTATAATTTTTAACTAACGTGTGGTGAAAAAAGTGCATGTAATTGTAAAGTGCCTTTAATTGTAAAGTGCCTGTAATTGTAAAGTGCCTGTAATTGTAAAGTGCCTGTAACTGTAAAGTGCCCGTAACTGTAAAGTGCCCGTAACTGTTAAGTGCCTGTAACTGTAAAGTGCCCGTAACTGTAAAGTGCCCGTAACTGTTAAGTGCCTGTAACTGTAAAGTGCCTGTAATTGTAAAGTGCCTGTAACTGTAACGTGCCACAAGTAGTGGAAGACATGTGGAGACAGGAAGAGGGGACTGTTGTGATCCGGCTAAGGTTGTGGGAGTCTGAACAGTTTGGGGATACGTTCTGTCCTGTGTGATACTAGCGAGGTGTTCGGAAGACCTGAAGCGACACCGGGGAAGTGTGTCGGTGGCCTGTTCTGCTGTTCTGGTATTAATTAGGACTCTACTTAAGGCAGCGGTTCTCAACCTTTTAGGCGACCCCTTTTTACAATCCCCCACTCTGCCGCGACCCCTCCCCCAACAGCAATAGAAGAATAGACCAAAAAAAAATCCATTTTTTCGATGTTCTTAGGTGACACCTGGCAATCGTTAATCGACCCCCAAATGGGTCGCGATCCACAGGTTGAGAACCCCTGACTTAAGGCATTACTTCCTGTGACTTTATAGTGGAAGTCCAAGTCTAACTATTTGTTGATGCTTGTAATAAATTCATCGTTTTTTTTTATTATCTCCTGACTTTCGTTGAGTGCCTGCCTTAGAGTTACAACAATATGTACAATTATTCATAAAACACTGAACCATAATCTTTAAATACAAAATCAAAATATAATAAAATACTCAGAAAGACACAAAGATAAAGGCACATTCCTCGTCCCATATGCTAGGACAAATTTGTACTAATACTCCTTCTTTCCTAGTGCTATTAGAGCATGGAATGGGTTGCCTGAGCTAGCCAGGAAAACCAGTGACTTGGCAGAATTTAAGTCATTGGTTAATATGCATGACTGAATGCATGACGCGTAGGACGTAATCATCTTCTTTTTTGAAGTAACGTCTGTATTATATAAGATAAGATACGATATGTACAAGGCAGGCATTTATATACAAGCAACTCCACTAGATGTATTTTCCTTCTCTCTGTTTACAACACGCACTCGTGGTCGGTCTCCAGCCCACTAACTGGCCAGGTACACATCACGTGACCGTGCGTCACGGTTGGCCACACATGCCGTATAGTAACCGTGTCACACCATAATGAAAAGTAAAGTAAAGTGTTTTTACATGTTTCGGATGTTCCTTCAGAGTTGAAGATAATTGCTTCCTAGTCCAAACCTCCCGCAGGACGACGGGGGATGGGAGCGGGCAGTGTTTGAACCCTCGGCCATCGATACATCTGAACGACAGTCCAGCGCGCAAACCGCACGACCAGGCAGCCATCCATAAAGTACACGTCTTCTAGCGTATTTAAATGTGATTTTTTTATATTTTTTTTTTTTTAGAAAACCTCAGAATTTGCGCTATTCAATTTTAGCTTTGTCATCATAGGAATCCTTGAGCCTTAGGTCTCTTTTCTTTGCCTCTTTTTTTGGGCTTTATATGCCTCTTTTTGGGCCCTCCAGCCTCTTTTGTGGGCTTTTTATTTTATTTTTTTATTTTTTTTTACTTTTTATTTTATTTTTATTTGTAAGTTCTCACATTTCACAAATATTAAATCATAAAGAATTAAAGAGAAAATTGGAAATATGATTAACCTATACTTAATTTCTTTACATAATAGTAATGAAAATATTATTTAATAGCAAAGACATACTACATAACTATTGAGACTATCAGAGACAGAAAAATGATACAAGGATTAGCATATCAACAGCTAAAGGATAACCAACCAAAATTAAAAGCAAATACACACCAGCACGTACACACTAACACATGAATGACCGCACCCACACACCAAATAGATACTGAAATCATCAGATGTGATGGATTATTCAGAGCCACAGATATGATATAACAATAGCACATCAAAAACTAAGACAGGATACTAGGATAAGAAACTAATGGCTTTAACATCAATAATACACGAGAAGGAAGATACTGTGATGACATGCTGCTTGGTCATGCGGTTTGCGCGCTGGACTGTCGTTCGGATTTATCGATGGTCCCGGGATCAAACCCTGCCCGCTCCCATCCCCCGTCGTCCTGCGGGAGGTTTGGACTAGGAAGTAAATCATCTTCAACTCTGAAGGAACATTCGAAACATGTGAAACATTTTAAAACAGAACATTTAAAACATGCTTTGTTGTCGATAAACACGTAGGTATGGTTGGACTGACCTTAGTAGGGCATTTAGAACAATGCTCGGACTGCCTGCATCCAAATGAGCCGGTGGCCCGAAGTCGAGTTGGACACTATCATTTAAGGCCCGTAATTCACTGAAAGATGTGCAAATTATTCTCTTAAAAACAAAAAAGTGCAAACGGAGCATCTGCTCCTGGTACTCCATCCCATGGAATAGCCTGCCCAGTATGCAGCCGAACATTCCTGGCTGACACAGGTTTCAGCAGCCACACGAGGAGACACTAAACATCAGTGCAAAGCCCTCAGCCCCCCCCCCCCCCCCCCCCCCCCTGGATGACATTAGTGTTTGTCATCGTATTTAAAATTTTAACTTTTATATAGCGCTACTTTTATGCTTATAGCATGCTCAGAGCGCTATGGTCCAATCTCATTTGTGGGCGGTGGGGGGGAGGGGGGTATCTGGGAGAAGGTAAGCACAACTCTGCTCGAGTCGGGTGTCGAACCTCGAGCCCCCTTCATAGGTAGCCAAGCCAAGCCAAATTCAAGCGTACTTGGCCTCTCGAAGACGCATCCCATATTGTGAGGAAGGAACAAATGTAGTAGCCTATATCCATAGACAGATCATCTGATACGCTTCAAACAGTGTCTCTAGATCAGAATGCCAAACTTCTGAAAGTCATGATTAGGAATGCCATAGTTTGGAATATCATAGTCTGAATTATAAACTTAGAATGTCATAGTTCCGAATGTCTTAGTTTGAAATTACATAATTTGGAACATCATAGTTTGGAGTGTTATAGTTTGTAATATCATAGTTACGAATGTCATGGATTGGAATGTCATAGTTCGGAAAGTCAAAGTTTGTAATGCCATTGTGTGGAAATATTATAGTTTTATTTTAATCTTTACACATTTTATTTCAGTAAAAACAATAATCAGAAACAGTTCAGCCTCCATATCATCAATGTAAAAGAATTTTCTTTATATTTTAAAATACACAATTCAACAACATAATCTAAGGGAAAGCATTCAAGACTACAAGGAGAGAAACTTTATTGTCTCCCTTTGAAATTGAAAGTCTTCATTGGCGTATTGTCTTATGTGGTATCTAGACTAGAATTGTGGAGTTTCTATTGGTGAGTTAGATAAGTGTTGTAGCTAAGGTCACCCATCCAAGTTTTGGTGGCCTTGACTCTCAAATCTTGATTCCTTGAGATATTGTTTTAATGTAATTTGACATTCATTGGTGTCATTCGAAATGATTTTCTTTGGTTACAATTTAACAAGCTGAAGGATCCCTCAATAAAAAGTTCATGTAATCTAGTAAAGTTCCACTTTCAGACCTTGCGATCTATGGGGGCCCTGGCGGATGCTATAAAGGTCATTTGTTTTTGTGGCTCATGGGTAACGAGGAGTCATGTGGCCAGCACAACGACCAACCGCCTTTACTTTCCCCAATATATAGGTTTTTCAGGGTCAGGCTGTAAGTGAGAAAGAAAATGAGTGAGAAAGTCTGTCGTAGGTAGAGGAAGAGAAACGAAGAGAAGGAGAGAGGAGGAGAAATAGAGAAAGAGACACAGAGGCACGAGAGAAAGAGAGAATTTTAAAAAAGTATTAGAGAGTATTAACACAATAAATGATAAGTCTTTATCTTGACATCCCCAGTACATGCTTAGGGTTTTGTATCTTTTCAATAACTTACTTTAACTGTTTACAAACACTATAAAAGAAATAAAACAGGTAGAACAATTTTGCATTAATTTAAGTCTTTAGGTTCCCAACAGTAGGACGGATTCCCATTAAATTTGTCTCTAAGATTATTGATATAGGTCGGTGAGTCTTTGGTTGTATGAATAGCCTCGCACACAGCACACCTAAAAGGCGCCTTGTATCTCTCAAACCATCTGAAAATGGAAAACAAGGGGAGATAATAGAACACTGATAATTTATAACACTGGCCGTAATTAATTAATGGGCTTGTAAGAAATATACAATGACTAAATTTTAAAAACTATGGCCTCCTTCAGTCGTAAGATGACTGTGACTCGTCTCGTAAAGGGCGATATGAAAGCCTGGGCATTGGCTGTCGTTGGAATGTTGTCGCCAGGGCCGGATTTAAGGGGTGGGGGGAAGGCGGGGCTACTCCACAAAGAGAGGGACCCACGTGATATAGAAAAAAAAATCCATTTTTCGATGGGTCAGAAATTTTACCTTTTTGTTCTATAGCTTGCATACGTCTGTTTTCACATGTGTACCGAAAATGCGTCCAATCTTACGGTTGTAAACATTGTCGTGATTAAGAAATGTCTGCTTTCAGTAATATATGAATGCAGCTCAGGGTTTACGCAGTACGTCAAACCAGACCTTACCCTCCACCAAATCAAAAATATACTTTTTTTTTTAAACTAAAATACGCATAGTAATATTTTTTGTCTTAATTTTCAAGCACTTTGTTTTAAAATATGGCAGACTTTTAGATATACGTATTATTATTAAAAAGTGAATTTAAAAAAAAAAAAGATTTTTAAAACGTGTATGGGGCTTCCTCTTACTTATCTACGGCCTTGGTTGTCGCCCATACAACAGTTCTACCCTTCGTTGGGTCGAGAGGAACTGCTATACCCTTAGGCTGCTGGTAGTACACTGTTCTAAATTTCACCCTCCCCCCCCCCCCACACACCTGGCAGATAATTGCTACACTATTGACCCCAAAAGTATCAGCAGTTGCCCGTGTTTTTTTTGTGGACATTTTAAATAGTAGGCCTCGTTCAGTAGTAGAACGACTTTGGCTCATCTCATGGAGCACCTTTTCATGTGACTGTGAAGAGTGGAGCCCTATTTTGGAGCAGGGCCGGTCCTACAGATTGCGGGGCCCTATGCGTTAGATTTATAATCGACTAGCAAAATATTGCTTTTGTTTATTTTTTAAAAGGTCAAGATAGATTTCAATATATATTTGTGCGCCAGTCACAGTGACTATTAAAGTAAATTAAGTATTTGAACTTCTTGTAGTTAAAATTCACCCCGAAATTACAATTTTATGTTTTCTTTTTTTAGATTTGCATGAGTTTTCAGAAGATTTTAATAAATTCATGGGATTTTTAATACTTTTTCGTATACTTCGTTTTTCAAAATTTCAGGAACCCTTTAATAATAAATTAAAATGGTTTAATTTAATAATTTACACCTAGAACTCGCGCTGGGCCTTTAGAAGTGCGGGGCCCACTGCGGCCGCATAGGTTGCAATGGCTTAAGACCGGCCCTGTTTTGGAGAAACACTCACGTTCACATATATCGCATGTTAAGGTGGATTTCCCTTTAGTGGTAGAGGAGCCGGCCATTTTTCATATGGCACACTTTTCTTCTAGAGCTGAGGCACATGTTTTTTCGCTGTCCATAGCTTTCTTGGTCACTGTCTCTCTCCATCTGGTGCAGTTTGGTCAGTCTCAATGTCCACTGTTTTGAGGCCTCGTTTGGTCACATCCACGTTACGGAGGTGGAGGCTACCAGTTTTTCTTGAGCCAGATGCGAGTTGACCGTAGACACTGACCCCAAACAGTATCAACAATTGCTGTTCTTTGGAACTTTTAAATAGTAGAAACTTAATTGCCATACTTTGATGAATAATCGACCTGGTCGTGCGGTTTGCACGCTGGACTGTCGTTCAGATTTATCGATGGTCCCGGGTTCAAACCCTGCCCGCTCCCATCCCCGTCGTCCCGCGGGAGGTTTGGACTAGGAAGTAATTATCTTCAACTCTGAAGGAACATCCGAAACATGTAAAACATTTTACAAACATTTTAACATATTGAAGGATAACAGACCTAACTGACCTGCTCTTAAGGAAGACAGATCTAAATGACCTACACTGATGAATGATTGACCTACACCAACTGAAAACTGACCTGCACTTCAGGAACACAGATATAAATGACCTACACCGATGAATGATTGACCTGATTGACCTACACCAACTGAAAACTGAACTTATAGTATTACGCTGACCTAACTGATCTAAACTGAAGAATAACTTATCTAACTGACCTAATCGGGTAGAAGTAAGAAGGATAACTGACCTGTTTTTGCGTTTCAACATTTTAACATATTCTTTTTGATTTGAGCCAAGCTGAAGGAGATATTTGGCCAGATCCTCTGGTGTCTGTAAATGAAAGATTCAAACATTGCATTTTATAAAGCGTTTATATAATAAGATTTAATGTATTGTTAGCATTATCTTATATTCTTCTTATATAATACAGAAGTTACTTCAAAAAAGAAGATGATTACGTCCTACGCGTCATGCATCTAGTCATGCATTTTAAACAATGACTTAAATTCTGCCAAGTCACTGGTTTTTCTGGCTAGCTCAGGCAACCCATTCCATGCTCTAATAGCACTCGGTAAGAAGGAGTAATTGTACAACTTTGCCCTAGCATATGGAACTAGGAATTTGCCTTTATCTTTGTGTCTTTCAGGGTATTTTATTAGATTTTGATTTTGTATTATGAAGATTATGGTTCAGTGTTTTATGTATTTTTTCATTGTCACGTGACCTGACTCGTAATTACTGGACATTGAAAGCAATTATTACATTGAATGAAACTACAATAACAGAATAAGCCTTGTCTTCGAATCCGAAGATTAATGAGGAAAGCAGTATTTCCCGTAGCTAGGCAGTCCCAGCTGTGGCCTACATGAAACTACAAGATGACTAAACTAACTGACATAATTCTTCAATGTGCCCAAGAAAACCCAGACTTAAAGTAAAAAGCCAAGATCACCTTAAAATCAGAAGCGTCGACAAAGATTCCAGAAGGCAGGTACTTCTTGTAAT
Organism: Biomphalaria pfeifferi; assembly: GCA_030265305.1. Taxonomy (NCBI): domain Eukaryota; kingdom Metazoa; phylum Mollusca; class Gastropoda; family Planorbidae; genus Biomphalaria; species Biomphalaria pfeifferi. Next base: position 145,199 of record JASAOG010000273.1, read on the forward strand.
CCAGGCCACCTCTTACCACTGGGATGACGTCAACTTCCTGGAAGAGCTTGAAGAACTTCTCTGAGATGTAGTCTTTGCAGAAGGAGTTTTCAAAAGCCAAATAAAACCTATTAATACAAGACAATCACTATAATCTACAACAGTGTTCCTCAAAGTGGGGTATGCATATCACCAGGGGTACGGGAAGACTTTGTAGGGGGTACGCGTTGCACCTCATTAACTAAGCAGATGTTTTTAAAATACCCATTTATTATGTATTAACAGAAGTAATTGGACCTCAGACAACTATATGGGAAAAAGACACCATTTAGTTGGGTCCCCAGGCTAGAGTGGTCAGTTGGGGGAGGGGAGGGGGCGCGGTGGCTGAGTTGTTAAGCGCTTGGCTTCCGAACCTGGGCCCTTGGTTCGAATATCATAAAGATTGTGATTTGAGTTTCGGGATTTTTATGGTGCCCCTGAGTTCACTCAACTCGAATGGGGGGGGGGGGGGGGCTTGATTTTAGTTGTGGAAAGTAAAGGAGGTTGGTCGTTGTGCTGGCCACTGTTATGACATGATTAGGATTTAGTTATTTGTTTCGGGAATAAGGGGAAAGTTTTACTTAGCGACAAGTGACGTGACAGATCTTTAAAAAAACAAGAACGCTCTAGGTGACGCTACAAAGAAGACGCTTCGTGTAGAGCAGTACAATAGATATACGGATTTACGGACATAGCTGACATCGGACGATTCCCTTCTTGATTATTAAATATATTTGTAGACCAACATCAGCGTCGACTATATATTTTGATTGTTTCGGCCTTTCGCCGGTGTTACGGAAGTAGTTTTTTGTTACTTCCAGTCAGACGTAGATCTACACTAGCTATATTTCAAAGAATCAACACCGCGCGGAAGCCTTAACACCACATGTCCACATGGCAGCGTTGGCCAAAGAAACGGATGATCTTAATTAACATCATATGTCATATAGATCGCAAAGTCTGAAAGGGGAACTTTACTTTAGCTGAAATATGCAAGATAGACACTACGAATTTGAAAATGGATCTAATAGTAATTCCGTTATCAGAATAATCTTTTTTTTTTCCTTTGTAAGTATTGTTATAACCCTAGTGGCGGACTGCTGAATGGGTGCGGCCTACAGACACACATGATTCAGACCAATCACACAGGTCAAGGGCTGTTGAACAAGGGACATTACTGCTAATGCACGCAATATGACCAATGTTATGGTCATGTGACCAAAAAAGCCTTTACAGACGAGAGACGGAGCGTGTTAGAAATGAGTCAGTCGAGTCCAGGACAGCAAGAGAAGGACTGTGCTGTAACTTGTGAGTCCTCGAAAATGTAGCTGTACGAGCTAGACTTTTTTTTTTTTTTTTTTTGCAGGGGTTCTCAACCTGTGGGTCGCAACCCTTTGGGGGGGGGTCGATTGACGATTTGTCAGGGTCGCCTAAGACCATCGAAAATATGGATTGTATTTTGTCTATTCTTCTATTGCTTGGGGGAAGGGTTGCGGCTGAGTAGGGGATAGTAAAAAGGGGTCGCCAAGCTTAAAAGGTTGAGAACCGTTGAGCTAGAGAGACTTGTAATGATTAGTTCGGCAGTTCTGTTTTATGTATCAAAGCATTTGAAGTTGGTGTAGCCGATTGTGTTTATTGGCTGTTGTTGATGTATTTGTTATTAAACCGCCACATTGTTTATTGAAGCTCTTACTGTCAAGTTGATATTTTAGATGTGTTATCTTATATAATACAGACGTTACTTCAAAAAAGAAGATGAATACGTCCTACGCGTCATGCATTTAGTCATGCATATTAACCAATGACTTAAATTCTGCCAAGTCACTGGTTTTTCTGGCTAGCTCAGGCAACCCATTCCATGCTCTAATAGCACTAGGGAAGAAAGAGCATTTGTACAAATTTGTCCTAGCATATGGGACGAGGAATGTACCTTTATTTTTGTGTCTTTCAGAGTATTTTATTAAATTTTGTTTTTGTATTTGAAGATTATGGTTCAGTGTTTTATGTATAATTGCTACTTTACCTTTGAGTCTTCTGTCCTGAAGGCTTTCTAAATTTAGTGATTTTACTAATGGTGTTACTCTAGTCAAATGTGAATGTTCATTTGTTATGAATCTCACTGCTCTATTTTGTGTTTGTTCCAGTTTCTTAATGTTTTCTTGAGTTGAGGGGTCCCAAACGGTGGATGCATATTCTATTATTGGCCTAACCAAGGTTAAATAACATTTTAGTTTTATGTTCTTATTTGATTTATAGAAATTTCTTTTAATGTGTTGTGTTGTTGGGCAGTGTTTAAAGAAGGCCTGATAGAGAAGATCGTAACAGTATGAAATATATTATAAATAAATGATCCACGTGATCAGGACCCAGCAAAATTATTTACATACTTACACACCGTCGATATGTTCGACATCTCATTTTGTTTTTTTTAATCACAAAGGGCCTTCTTATTTAAAGGGAGATAAGTAATAAGGGTAAACTATTTTTATACTCTTCATTCTCCCCCTTTAAACTGGCTAAACTAAATAAAAGCGCGCGTGTCAAGGGAGGTAGGGCTACTAGTTATTAAGGGATGTATCAGAACATTTCACTCACTTGTATTGTTTGGACAACATAGGCAGGCATAAGGAATTGTCGCTGGTCCTGTAATGAATGACCCCACACTTCCGGTCACTACAGCCACCGTAAATGTCCACGGGAATCAGCTTCCTCATTCTCTCAATGTAGAGCTCCCTCTTGCTCCAAGTTGTACAGTGGCTAACAAACCAGGCCGTGTGATTTGTCTTCCCCTGGTAAATCTTATCTGTTATAAAAAGAAATGTAGTTTGAATTACTGATTTTATTATTATAAAATACAATCGTCATGCTATCCTATGATATATATAAGTGAAATGCGTAGGACGTAATTATCTTTTTTTTTTTGAAGTAACGTCTGTAATATATAAGAAGAAGAAGATATAAGTTACAGACGTCCTTTCAAAAAAGATAATCATGTCCTACGCATATCCAATTGTTAATTTACACATGGATGTTAACAGGGCCGGATTTAAGGGAGGGCAGGCGGGGCTAAATCCAGGGCCGGCCTTAGGCCACTGCAACCTATGCGACCGCAGTGGGCCCCGCACTTTCATAGGACCCACGATAATTCTAGGTGTAAATTATTAAATGAAACCTTTTCATAACTTATAACAGATTTCCCGCGGCCTCCTGAAAATCTCCTGAAATAGCAAAAATATTCGAAAAAGTCCTGGAAATCTCCGGAAATTATCTAAATCTTTTGTGAAAACTCATAAAAATCGTCTGAAAAATAGACAAAATTGTCATTTTGGGGTGTCATTCAACATGGAAAACGCCAATCCTACGAGCGATAAAAAAAAACGGCATTATACAATACCCGTAATTGTGGAATCTAGTGAAAGAAGCTTCTCGCACCTCAAGCTAATGAAGAATTACTTGAGGTCAACAATTCTCAAAGATAGATTGTAACATTTGGTAATTTTTGCTATTGAGCGTGATCTATGTAGGAAACATAATTTTTATGAAATGCTGTATGACTTCACTACACGCAAGGCTCGTAAAGTAATTCTGTGCATTGTAATGAATACATAAAATGCAAATACGAATTTATGGTTTCTAATGCAAATTCTTAATTTTCACTAATTATCCAAATCCCTGCCCAAACTGAGCCCTTTCCCAATCCGTTTAGCAAAGGGAACTGCAATGGTTACGTCCGGCATTGGCTACGGCATTGGTTACGACCTTTACTAGAGAGGGGCTTCCACGCTGGAGAACAAAATCCACATTTCGACGGGTCAGTTGTATATTGTGCTTGAACGGGTATGGACAAGCTAGTTGACCTTCATTGTTTTATTTGGTTGAGTGAACAGCTTATAAGGTGTGTAAGGTAGGACTGAGTAGAAAGGGGTCAGTATACAACAGAACGCTGAAGTGGCAGGGGCGTAGCTAGTAATTTGCCATCATATGAGGCCCCGAGGGGCTTGACGTCTTTGTGGGCCCCTGCATTTCGCGTGATATTTAATATTCAATGTAAAAAAAACACTCTTTTGGGCCCCCCCCCCCTCAAGTCGGGACCCGGGGTGATTTTCAAATTCTCCCTCCTCCCACCCTCCACCCTAGCTACGCCGCTGTGAAGTGGACAGCATGCACTAGAGAATAGAGAATGCCCAGATAATAAAGATATGTGTTAATTGTTATTAAAGCCTTCTTAATTTGTTTAAGATATCTGTAACAGTTAAATGTGAATATTGGTGAATATTAGTTTGATATAAGTCTAAACGGCTCTTTTTTCTTTTCGTCCCGTTCTATTTTCTTGAATTGTGGGATGCCATACAGTGGACGCTAATTTTAATATCAGTCTAATTATGTCACTTAGCATTTTAGTTTTATCGTCTTGATTAATTTGTAATGGGTTGTTTTTTTTCCTCTTCATTGCCCTTAATAAAGGCTCTATCAGTGTCCTAAACCAGGGGTTCTCAACCTGTGGTTCGCCCCCCTCCCATTTGGGGGGTCAATTGACCATTTGCGAGGGGTCGCCTAAGGCCATCGGAAAATTGATATTTAAAAAATATATTTTGTGTGTGTCCCTCACGTGTAATAACACGCATATTTGTCTTATAGTCGAAATACTTTTACATTATGGTAATATGGGTTTAATAAAAGTATTCAGATTATATTATTATTAAACAAATTATGAAGCGATCGTCAAGTATCAATAAAATAAAAAAGAGGAAATTACAAAGACAGATCTAAGAACATTGAAATATAGCCAGGGGATACGGATGAAACTTAAGTGAATGTATCATCATTGAAGGTATACATGATTTTTATTGGTAGTTTATATATATATAATTTTTATTCGAAAATATTTGTTGCGGACCATATCTTCGTTGTTGCAGTATACTTTTCAACAACCGAGATTACTGACCATTAAATGCGTCGAAACACAATTGCGGCATGAAACATTTCTATGGAGATGATCTATATATATATAGCTCCTCCTTTGTGGTCGAAGATGAGCACATTTCTCATTTCCTATGGACTCGAAGATGGCTGTAAAGTCCAATCCTCGCTTCAAAAGACGTCCGCATATGTGGCATGGGTGGGTTAGGTCTGTTGCAGATAGACCTGGTTCTCCTCTCAGCTTTTTGTTGGTTCGGCGCTCTTTCGTCCTGGCCACTCTTCTTGCTTCAAATCTTGAGACTCCGAGACGCACAGCTTCGAGCCATGAGGAGTGATCGAGAGCTAGTGCTACCCAGCCGTGAATGTCGATATCGCATTCCTTGAAGGAGCTCTTTAGAGTGTCTTTGTAGTGAAGAAAATTTAATTTTAACACTAGCTAAATCCCATTTACCTAAGCCAATGAACGAAAAATATTTTATGGTTGGGGTTCGCCGTCTATTTTAAAATTGTATTAGGGGTGTCGCGGAGCTAAAAAGGATGAGAACCGCTGTCCTAAACGAACACAACGACTAATACACGAACCATAATCTTTTTCAGGAAGCTTCCGTCTCCGCAGCTGACCAAAAACTAGCGGGTAGCTTGCGTCCAGTTGGTAGGTGAGAGTCAAGTTAAATTTAGATCCCACGTCATCTCGAGCCAAGTCATATGCTTTGACTGCTGGGTCGTGGGTGTACATCAACCACCTGGGGATAGAGGGGAGATAGTTTAGTTAATGGACTATCTTGGGAGACCATAGCATACAGTTCGTGATTAGCTACCTTCAGTCGAATTAAACATTGCACTCTATCCGGAAGAAATGAAGAAACTAATAGTGAATAGAATAAATGAGAAATGGACAATGACAAGAAAGATAATGCCTATTATAAGCTACTAGTCGACCGGCGGCGAAACATAAGCCGCTATTTTGCAGGGCCGGTCTTAGGCCACTGCAACCTATGCGACCGAAGGATCCGCACTTTCATGGGACCCGCGCTAATTCAAGGTGTATTAAATTAAACCATTTTATAACTTAAAACAGATTTCCCGCGACCTCCTGTCGATTTACTAGAAGCTCCTGGAAATGTCCCGAAAATGCAAAATATACGAAAATGTCCTTAAAATATACGGAAATATATAGAAAAAAATTGTCATTTTGGGGTATCATTAAAAATGGAAAACGCCAATCCTACGCGCGATCAAGAAAAAAAAGGCATTATACAATACCCGTAATTGTGTAATAAGGTGAAAGAAGCTTCTCGAGCCTAAAACTAATGAAGAATTACTTGAGGTCAACAATTCTCAAAGATAAATTGAAACATTTGGTAATTCTTGCTATTGAGCGTGATCTATGTAGGAAACAGAATTATTATGATATACTGTATGACTTTGCTACACGCAAGGCTCGTAAATTGATTCTGTATGTAGTAAAGAATGGATTAAATGCATAGACGAATTTATTTTCAAATACAAATTCTTGAATTTCACTTATTGTCCGCTTCCCTACTGAAACTTGGCCCCGCGAAATCCGTTTCGAATAGGGCCCCACAATGCTTAAGTCCGGCCCTGCTATTTAGTGTTTGTAAAATGTTGTACTTGTTCATTCAGAGTTGAAGATAGTCTACTTTTTAGTCCAAACCTCCCGCAAGACGAAGGGGGATGGGAGAGGGCAGGGTTTGACAGTCCAGCGCCAGCCATCCGTAGCGACGTTTGAATAGCCTAACCCCCCCCCCCCCCTTTTTCTTATTTTCTCGTGGACTATCCGCAGAAATAAGAGAGTGGTCTTTCCTTTACTCCTCGTTTAAACTGTTGAGGGAAGAAGAGAATTAAATATATAGATCCCCACAAGATCAACTTCTTATCTTTCGACTCAGTACCGGACACAACAGAATGACACAACACATTTACCGGAAGCTCAAAATTGGAACAAGTGAAATCTGCCCATGTGAAGTGTCACCTGAAAATGCTGAACCTGTCCTTTAAAACTGCATTCTTTCCCAAGAGGCCCTAACAAGACACTGGCCCCAAATCACCCCAATAGAAAGAAAAACTATATGGAGAGTTCCCTGATTTGGAAACCACTGCGCAGTTTATGTCATACATAGTTCTAGTCATCTGGACACTCCAACATAACAATGAGAACGAAGACAATATAGAACAACATTTGACAACATAGGACAGCACAGGTTAGCATAGGACAACATAGGAACAACACAGGACAACATAGGTCAACATTTGACAACACAGGACAACACAAGACAACATAGGACAACATAGGACCAACACAGGTTAGCATAGGACAACATATGACCAACACAGGACAACACAGGTTAGCATAGGACAACATAGGACCAACACAGAACAACATAGGACCAACACAGGACAACATAGGTCAACATTTGACAATACAAGACAACATAGGACAACATTTGACAACACAAAAGAGCATAGAACATAGTAGGACAATATTGGACAATGTAGGAAAACCTAGGATCTAAATATAGACACACTTCCTGACCTCTGATTACTTGTTCTGTTGTACTCTGGCATTCGGTGACCTCTGATGTACGAGGCAGAGAAGATGACAGTGTCAGCGCATGTTATGTTGTCGACAAACTGACAGTGGTCGTAAACACACATTTGGAAACTAAAAATAAATATATTTAAACTAATTTAGCCAAGCATCTAACATACACAAAGGTTAAAGGTCATATAAGCATAATACAATTTTGATTGTTATTGATAATAATGTCTTTATATTATATCTATTTCATCTGTTAATTACAGAGACATTTTAAGTTCATCCGATGATTACTTCCCTTGGTTACAGTTTCAAATAAAGTACATGTAAGATGTATTCAAGTTTTTAATTATCCTGGTCAAGACTGTCATATATGTTTTTCAAGTGTCAGGATTTGGTATCAAAGATAGATTTAAGCGCTTTTTTACGGCATTGCAAATACTATAGCAGCATTAGGCTCGCCTGAAGAGAAAAAAAAGGAGGGGGGATCCTTACAAGAAAAAAAATATGCATACTAAATATTAAAAAATATATAAAATACTTTTATGAAATCAAAGCCTATGTAAGGGAAAGAACCGCTCGGTTACTGCCATTTCCCTGAATATTGCAATTTCTATATTTCTATATAAACCAAATTAATTGCCACTAATTAAATAATTAGTTGGTTAAATTTTTCACTGACTTGTGTGTTGCCATCGACAACGAATAATTCGTGCAAAGATAATGGGAATCGGCAGAAATATCCAGACAGACAGACAGAGTGAATAAATGTAAAAAGTGAAAGTAAATTTCCCCTTTCAGACCATGCGGTCTATTAAACTGATGATGTAAATGTCATCTGTTTCTGTGGCCCATGGTTAACGAGGGTGTCATGTAGCCAGCACAACGACCAACCGCCTTTACTTTTCCCTAACTAATGTCAGGTACCCATTAGAGCTGGGAGGACTCAGAGGCGCCTTAAGAATCCCGAAATTAAAAATCCCAGTCTTCACCCGGATTCGAACTCGGGACGCCCGGTCGGGAAGCTAAGCTCTTTACCACTCAGCCACAACCTAACCCTAACCCTAATATAAGCTTTGAAAAAAAAAGGGAAATGATACTAAATTAAACTTAAGTTCTCTGGTGTGTGTGTGTGTTGTGTGTGTGTGTTGTGTGTGTGTGTGTGTGTGTGTAAAAGAAAGAAACTCTCTATAGTCACTACTATATGACTTTTATTGACTGGACTTTGTTGAATAGTGTAATGACTCACCCTTGTCTAGAAATTCCTTCAACCGCGGCAAATACACTGAGGACAGTTGTTTGTGATTTTGACTTTTTGAGTCTAAGGAAGTAAATTATTAATTGGTGATATATCGAAATACTTATTTACATTTTCTTCACTAGTTTTAAGATCAATATATCTTTTACAAACTGTCTTGTTACATCAAAGAAGTACAAAGGTCTCAGGGTTGAACTATTCAGAATTAAAATAAGATAAATCTAAATTGAACAAATTGAAATGTTGACTTGTTGAAGATAATTCAATTTTTTTTTAAACTTGCAATGTTGAATCCTTCAAAATAAATGTTTTTTTTCCAGAATGTTGACTCTTAGAAATTAAATCTGAGTGTTTTAAACCTTTATGTTCATGAACAAAATTCTAAGTTTTTAAACTGTAATACTGACTCCTAAAAGATAAATCTGTTTTTAAAATGCAAGGTTGATTGACTTGACTCCTAAGAGATAAATCTAAGTATTTAAAAACTGAAATTTTGACTCCTAAAATAAGGAACAAATGTTTGTTTACCTTTCGTTCTCCACATCCTCGTTATAAATGTAAGGAGATTGTAAGAGTCTCAGTTTTTCAACTTCATATGGATCGTCGTATTCTCCAGCAGCCGAGATTTCATACTCCTCATCACTCTGAGCAGTGGAACTTAGATTAACATTCGGTGTCGAACTTTGTGCATAATTGTTGATCAAAATTAAACTATGGTTATTTTTAATCCTTACATTTTCCCTTTTATTCCCTGAAATAAGATTTGCTCCAGAATTTGTATATCCTTCTGTTTCATGTCCTGTGTCTTGGCCTTCTGTTTCATGTCCTGTGTCTTGGCCTTCTGTTTCATCTTCTGTGTCTTGGTCTTCTGTTTCATCTTCTGTGTCTTGGACTTCTGTTTCATCTTCTGTGTCTTGGTATTCTGTTTCATCTCTAGTTACTTGGTCTTCTGTTTCATCTTCTGTGTCTTGGCCTTCTGTTTCATCTTCTGTGTCTTGGCCTTCAGTTTCATCTTCTGTGTCTTGGCCTTCTGTTTCATCTTCTGTGTCTAGTCTTTCAGTTTTATCCCCTCTGTCTTGATTCAGTTCCTTTGTTGCATCTAATGATGTGGCCACGTGATTCAAACGCCTTTTATAGGCCTGAGTTGTTTGGTAGATCTCCTGAATGATCAAACAAAATATACACAACACTCCCAGGTACAAGAAGAGTTGTTTCCCTGGAATAGACATTGCAACAGGTCTATTTATAGCCATATACGTCTGCTATGCTCCCGAATAGTGTGCAGTTCTGTATGCTCTATACATGTGTAGTCTTTAGCATTATGGTTGCAAAGGTTTTGGTGTATTTTACAGTTGCAAAAAAATAGTTTATGTCAACAATAAATAACCAAAACTAATCAATAGGTTAACATGCGAATTTTAAATATAGGCACTTGAACACAAAACACATTTTCTGGATGATAAAAATATACACAGAAAAAAAAGGAGGCGTTAGCAAACAAAAAGCTAAACTTTTATGACATACAAATCAATAAAGACCAACACAATTGATGTTTTGGGAGTTTTTTTTATTCATGAACTACAAAACTGATGAGAACTTAATCAATCTATTGAGTGATTAGTTTCTTATTAAATTCTTTTTGTGCAGGCCAATCGTCCCAATGTGTGTAAGCACAGGATAGAAGACTTGAAAGTAAAGTAGCAATTATACATAAAACTCTGAACCATAATCTTCAAATACAACAACAAAAATTAGGAGAATACTCAGAAAGACACAAAGATAATGGCACATTCCTCGTTTCATATGCTAAGACAAATTTGTACAAATGCTCCTTCTCTTCTAGGGCAAATAGAGCATGGAATTGGTTGCCTGAATCAGCCAGGAAAATCAATGACTTGGCAGAATTTAAGTCATTGATTGACTAGATTGAGATAGGAACACACAAGTAACGTTTGTAGTTTATAACTAAAGTCTCAACCGAATCAAATAAAGTAGTACGCATAGTACATTTAAAAGTTATGCAATACATTTTTGTAACAAATTAATTTTATATAGCGCACCTATTTATGATGAAGCATAGCCCAGAGCGCTATGAGGTTCAATCTCTTTTGGACCTGTTGGAGTGGGAGGATCTGGAAGAAGTGTTCCGTGCTGCCTTTAGGCGCTCAGCAATAACAACTTTGCCAAGTCGGAATTGGAACTCGAACCCGAGTGATAGGAGCCATGCTGTGTATACCATTATTGGAATAATTTTTTTTCCAAAAATTGAATTGTAAATAATGTTTTTTCTTCTAGAAGACTGATCACTGGTAGGTGCGCTTATTATAAACAGAATACGTTTAAAATTGACAAAACGTCAGTTAAATAATGATTAAACGTCAAGAGAAGATAACTCAAGTTAACAAGAAAGTGTTATTTCTTCTTTTTATGATCGCAAGACTGAAACTGAATGTGTAAACAGATGAGTTTAATCAAACATTGACGAGACTTTAGTCTGTTGTCTTATGTGTTCTTGGATGTGCTAAGAGGGAGGGGCTAATGAACAGGTGATATACTAACACACGTCTGGATTGGCAGAAGAATTAATGTCTGTAATTTTTTTAAAAGTCCAGTTAAATAAATATTTCTATATCCCCCCCCCCCCCCACCACCACCGACCCCCACACGACCATGCAGCCATCCATAAAACGTCATTCGGAAAACGTTACATATTATGATGATATTATATTGCAAGCTATTCTTTTCAGTACATAATGTCCCAATAGATAATAAAATTATCACAGATGCATAGAAAAAAAAAAGAGTTTACCATGTTACAGGGACGTAATTATGAAATAGCTATGACGCAACATCCGGGAAGAATAGATCCAGATCTAGTGTAATACCCATACACCTCAGCATTGACAAATGTTGATCGTAGGATGTGACCTTTCACCTTCCTAACCACGTGATCTGTTTTCGCCATCTTGAATCCGTCTGGCCCACTAATCATATTCATAGAGATAGGGCCTGGATTTGCAAATGAGTGACTTTGTTCCTGGAAGGTTAATAAGAAATTGATCTAATGTTGTTTTTTTTCTCAAGGCACAATAAACTTCATGCCAACGTTAAAAAAAATGCGGGGGAGGGGGTGAAATGGTTTGGGCAAGAGTGGGGGAGGGGGATGAGATGAGAGGTAAAGGCGTGGGTGCGAAAACAGAAGTGTGTGTGTGCGTGCGTGTTTTTCAAACGTTTACTACTGGTGATGACAGCGGGCAGAGTTTGAATCCGGGGCGTTCGGAACTAGTGGCATAGTTAGGAATTTGCCATCATTTGTGCCCCCCCCCCCGGGGGGGGGGGAACTCTTTCAGAGCCCCTGCATTTTGCTTTAATATATTATATTTAATGTAAAAAAACACTAATTTGGGGGCCCCCTCAAGTTGGGGGACCGGGTGAATTTCAAATTCTTCCCCTATCTCCCCAACCCTAGCTACCCACCTGTTCGGTACCACAGCTCCAGTGTACACCATTGAAACTTTAACATGTCACAAAATATGTCGTAATTATTAACATGTTTTGTAAAGCTAGGGCTTACATATGATCAGTGCAGGCCTTGGATAATTGGAGGCCCTAATTCAAGTGAAGTTGTTGACCCCGAAGGAAATTTTAAAAAATAAATAAAAAGAAACAGCGAAAAAAAAGTTACGCGATTTATTAAAAACCTGTTTGTCTTTACGTAAATCGACCAGTAACAGAAAATCATGTATCGCAGCGGTTCTCAACCTTTTAAGCCCGGCGACCCCTTTCTACAACCCCCTACTCTGCCGAGACCCGCCCCCCCCCCCCACACAACAATAGAGGAGTGGCAAAACAATCCATAGTTTCGATGGTCTAATGCGACCCCTGGCAAATGGTCAATGGACCCCCAAGGGGGACGCGACCCACAGGTTGAAAACCCCTGATGTATCGCAATTTCAGTAATAGAGACAAAGCTAGACTAGTCAACTAGTTAGAGAGTCATAGAGCAACTATTCCTGTTGGATGTTTTATATTTTTGCGCATTGTTTATTGCACTTGCAACCATAGGTAACAACGGTACACCTAAACATAAGTAGATGATAATCTTGCTAGAGAGACTTACTTTCAGATACAGAGAGACAAGTGGAGAGACAGACAGAGAAACAGATAGACAGAGGTGCAGAGACAGACAGAGACAGACGGAATGAGTCAATGACTATGAATGAGCCAGTATGGTTTAGATCATTCAATCAAAAAACTGCAAGAAAAGTTGATCTTTCAGAATAAATTTTTCTTATCCACTATTTATTGTTGCCTTGATATTATTCATTTTTAACATGTCGGAAAATTACTGCGTAACAAGCCCCATTTTCTCGAACTCCAATTTACACAAACTCACTTAATCAACTCTTAACACCATTTAACTCCCCTTTCCTACAAATCTGTGATTAGAAAATGACAGACCCAACTATGTTAATGATTTACGAGATATTTTTATATACGACAGATACCTATAAATAGCTACATTATTTTGTTGGAGTATCCCGTGTACAGAATATAGGAAGTGTTAATAATCTATTTAGCTTTAAAGGTTAACAAAAATCATGCAATTTTCAACACCATAAAACAAAACTTTTAACTCTTTTGTAGCACACACAAAAGGTACTATTTAGTTTGTTACAGTAATATTTAAATTTGGCGTCCTATAACATTATTTATTCTGTCTATTTATTTCAAAATCTGTCACCAACCTTTCGCTTTTTATTCTCTTGCATTATTCTTAAGCCTCCATTATATCGCCACCCCATTTTCCACTGCGCCTTCTCTTCTTTTTCTATGCTATTGTATTTTATAGCATAAATAATGTAAATCAAAGTTTAAAAAATTGTAAGCTATACAAAGAGGAGACAACCTTGTTTAATATTTATCTATAAAAATCCCCGATTCTCGTTCATATTTGTTTCAAAAATTATTCTAGACGTGATAAATTTGAAAAGAATATTTTAATAAGTAAATACAAATCTATGATAAACGAGATGAAAAAATCAGTGCAAATAACTCAAGACGGTTGCATGTCAAACACAAGAAGCTTCTGGAAGCGATTGACAGAAGGCGTTAAAACACATTAGGCCAATTTCCGTCAGAGTTCTTCTCTCCTGACAACAGCTAAATATAGATTTGATACGTCACAGGCGGGAAACCTGCTTAAATATTAGGATCTATAACTCTTGTTTGAATTCTGCTAGAATTATATCAAAATACGGGCGATGTGTGTCTGAGTGTGTTCGCCCAAATACCATGTGAACCCTATGCCTTGTGTATTCTCTGTGCCTTGTGTACTCTATGTGTCTTGTGTACTCTTATGTGTCTTGTGTACTCTTATGTGTCTTGTGTACTCTTGTGTCTTGTGTACTCTCCATATGTGTCTTGTGTACTCTTATGTGTCTTGTGTACTCTATGTGTCTTGTGTACTTTTTATGTCTTGTGTACTTTTTATGTCTTGTGTACTTTTTATGTCTTGTGTACTCTTATGTGTCTTGTGTACTCTTATGTGTCTTGTGTACTCTTATGTGTCTTGTGTGTCTTTTGTACTCCAGGAGTCTTGCGTACTTTTTATGTCTTGTGTACTCTTATGTGTCTTGTGTACTCTTATGTGTCTTGTGTGTCTTTTGTACTCCATGTGTCTTGCGTACTTTTTATGTCTTGTGTACTCTTATGTGTCTTGTGTACTCTTATGTGTCTTGTGTACTCTTATGTGTCTTGTGTAATTTCCCTATGTGTCTTTTGTACTCTATGTTTCTTGTGTATTCTATATGTCTTGTATATTCTGCGTGTCTTGTGTATTCTATATGCTTGTGTATTCTATTTATCTTGTGTATACTATGTGTCCTGTCTAATATGTGTGTCTTGTGTATTCTATGTGTCTTGAGTCTTGTTTTCTCTATGTAAATGTTTACCAAAAAATAGACATACAAAAATTCCAGAAAAAAAAAAGAATTGAAGATCATTCAAGACTATCCGGGAATTCCTGATGTATTATTAAGTATATTGAAAAAAAATTCTTTATCCTTATACTAGGACAAATTCGTACACGCGCTCATGCCAGTGCAATTAGAGCAAGAAACGGGTAGCCTGAATCAGCCAGGAAAACCAATGACAGAGTGTAAGTCTTTAATTAGCATTCAGGTCTAGATTAATACACCTATATGGATAGACGTAGGACGTAATTATCTTCTAGTCTGATGGAACGTCTGAGTGGGACAAGAAGGGACAGTGTGATATGAATGATATTAGATCTAGATGTTATTCCAACGGCAAGCATCTCACATAGACTCTGACAACAGCTCAACTCCTGGTCCTCATGTGTGGCTCAGATATATTAAATATAGGCCTCTAGGTGTTGTGGTTTAGAAATAAATTGTAGATGCATTAGTTTAATGCAGCGGTTCTCAACCTTTTAAGCTCGGCGACCCCTTTTTACAATCCCCCACTCTGACGCAACCCCCCCCCATACACAAATACAGAATTGTAGGGTAGACAATAACAATCCATATTCTCGATGGTCTTAGGCGACCCCTGGCAAATGGTCAATCGACCACCCCCCCCCCCAAAGGGGTCACGACCCACAGGTTGAGAACCCCTGGTTTAATGTGTCAGACAGAATTTTAAAAAATAATATAATATAAAAAAAATTGTACATTGTAATTAAAAACTGTCATTAAAACCATACACCAGAACCAAGAACAATGGCTGTATTCCATATAGGAGAAGACAAAAGCAGTCTGCGGAAAACAATGGTTTAATTGTATCAATTATAATTGTATCAATTAGACCAGTAAGCTCTGGGCATTGGGGGCTTTAAGTAAAGCTAGAAACAAACAATACGTAAATGTACAATCTTCTATATACATAACAACTTCCCTAGCAGAGTGGTTAGAATGTTTGCATTAAGGAGGCGTGAGCCATGAGTTCAAATTGATACAATTACACTTGTGTAAGCTTTGTGATTTAAAATATAGTATTTTTATGGTGTTTTTTTTTTCGGGCTGCCATTTTCACATTAAGTAGTATTGCAGGGTGGCTAAAAACGTAAATGTCGTGGGTTCAATTCCCTTACTGACCATTTGTTTCTCTTTATTTTTCAACGAAAATGTAACTGTCTACTAAATAATTAATTATCTTAACATTAAGTAGGAATTTATTATTTGTTTCATATCAGTTGTTTCTCTCTCTCTCTCTCCGATTTTTCTAAATTCTCACTTTCAAACCCAGTCCGAGCTGATGAAATCTGGCATAGCGATTGGCATTAATGTCATGTCCATTCAGCTGTTACAATGTCAGATCCATCTGGCCACATGACATGACGGACAACCAGCAGAAGAGATCTCGTGTATCGGTCAAGTGTCCAAATCAGATTGTAGCTGTCGATACCTTGAGACACTGCAGCCAGTTGGGGCCTTTGGAACGCTAATTTAAAATAATTTCGTTTCCTTTTAGCGACGCAGTTTCAATACACTATCTTATCTTATCTTATCAATTACAGACGTCCCTTAAAAATAGAAGATAATGACGTCATACGCGTTTCCATTTGTGTGATCTTGTCTTGTATATTAGTTGGAGAATTAAACTCTGCTAAATTATTGGCTTTCCTGGCTGTCTCAAGTAACCCACTCATGCTAATATGGCATTATGGAAGAGGGAGCACTTGTAGGAGTTTGTCCTAGTATATGGTATGAAAAATTGCGTGACACTTGTCAGTATCATTTTGTCTTCCTTAATAAGGCTGTTTTTTTTTATTTCTAAATTATGGTTTAGTGTTTTATGAATAATTGCTACTTTACTATAATGCTGTCCCGAAATGTCACTAAATTTAGTGATTTTAATGATGAAATTTAGGCTTAATGCTTTTTGTCACAATAATAATAATAATAATACAAAAATGAGCTGGAAAAACATCGAAAATATGGAAACCTTGGCTTGGAGATTAAGCGTTAATGGAAATTATCTAAAATAACAATATACCCCATTGTCATATCAACCGAGGGAATAATAACAACTGACCTCATAGATACCTTCAAGGCCCTTGGCATTCCTAGGAACATTCTCGTTGCCTGTCAGAGGGCGGTACTTCTGCAGACCAGCCACATCACCAGAAAATTCCTCGGTGGAAACTGATAAAGGGACTACGATGAATTTTGTTTCCCTTTAACGAAACTCGACCCTGGCTTCGCCAGAGAATGAATACTCGTTCTTTTATAATAATAATTTATAATCTGTATTGTCCGTGTGGAGATGTGTCTTACAATTTGTGCATTACACCAAACAAAAAACATTATTAACTATAAGACACTAAAATGTACATTCACACCAGACTCACTCATAATTCACATATGACAAGTTTATATCTTTGCTATCTCTTTTGTGATGGTAAAATCACAAAATCCTGACCCAAAGGGTTAATTTTTATTTCTAGAATCTTTTTTATAGATTTTTAGTGAAACTTTATTTTTCATTTGACTCACTATTTCTGACTACTTAGAAAAATTATCTTTTTATGTCCCTTATGTATTTATTGACTTTAGCAGGACTTGAGTGGTAAAGGGAGACAAGCCGTTGGGCTTAATGAGAGGTCTAAAGCCTGAATCCAGAATAGATTTAACTCGAGCTAAAGTTTTGCTTTTCTTGTTCGAGTGAAATAAGCCTCCTGAGATGAGCTCCAATTAGTAGCAAGGCTGGAAGGGCTAATCCTCCCGTAAAGTCGTGGAGAGTAGCTCTGCCGTTCGGCGTAATGCCTCATAGCTTCCATACAGGTCCAGTGACTGTGCAGATACATACCTCCTCAGCTCTCTTCTCCGAGATACCCCCTCCACACACTTGCCCTTAAATAAGATTTGACCAGAGCATATTGGACCGTGGCCATTCGTTATAGACTTGTTGTTTTTTTAAAAGGTTGCTCGACATGAATGGACCTCATTCACCAATCGTAAATAAACACATTTAGCCACGTCATAATATTGATAAAACAATGAAAAATACGTATCACGTGACAGCCTTTATGGATTACATAATGTGTATAGAAGATATAAAGAATCACGTGGCTAAATGTTGTTTGTTTACGATTGGTGAATGAGGTCCATTCGAACTTTAGGGAACAAGTCTTCTTGATGGAAAGCTAAAATTGCAGCCACTGAGCTAGCTAGGTGCTTATGAAAATAAATAAAAGATTTTATAGTTAACTATTGTCAGTCATTTTGGCGACGACCTAATTCTCTACACAAGGCTTATCTCCCCTTAGATAGCGTTCTCTCTATATGCAACAACATTGATTAATTACCAGTAAATGATGAGATAATTGGATAATTTTTTTTATTGATTCTTGTTTTGTTAGGGACAATGAATAACTGCGCAAAGTTTCAACTTGATCCAAGAATGTGAAGATGGAGAAATAACGCATACAAAATTGGTTCCAGACAGAAATAATTGAGTTCATATAAGCCTCGTCACAAAATTCATAGAGTTCATGACATTTAATTACATTGTTGGATATTTATAGAACTAACTAAATACAAAATCCCCTGATAAATGAATGATCTGACGATATCACGGCCTTGATGACATATCTGTCTTGATAAAAGCAGACCGTTTTAAGTCTTACTCAATATGCTCTTGCTCTTATTATTGACCTTGTCATCTTTAATCAGAGGAGTAGCTAGGGTGGGGGGAAGGGATGGGGAGAATTTGAAAATCCCCCCGAGCCCTTTACTTGAGGGGGGGCCCCTAAATGTGTTTTTTTTACATTGAATATTACGCAAAAAGCAGAGGCCCCAAAGAGGTCAAGCCCTCCAGACGTCCCCCAAACGATGGCCAATTCTTAGTTACGCCACTGAGACTTTAACTCTTTTAAATTTTTATTTAATTTCTCTTTAATTTCTCTTCTTATCTTGTATATTTCTAAATTCTTCTGGCAAACTTAGTCATTTAGTCCCCCCCCCCCCCTCCCAAAGCAAGGTGCTCCAGTTATCTTCCGCTTAAGCTCTGAGCCTACATTCATCGTCCTTAACCCTGAGATTTCTTTCACAACACCCCCGCCACCCTACGCCATTTCATCACTTTCCATGGTGCCCTGTCCCTAATGTTTTCAAAAAAGTTGAACTGGAATTGAAGTTTGAATGGTCCTCACACGTTGAACCCAAAGATCTAATCAACCGTCATGCGTTCCTCTTTTCATGTCGTCTTCCGCCCCCCTTTCCCCGCAGCTTCTGGCAGACACGCAGATTGCATTAGACTGTACAATGGCGACAGGATATTGACGACTGGCGCAGAGCGGAGCGCTGGTACAGAGCGGGGCGCCCTAATCGATGAAACACACTAATCGTTCGGGACTGGCTTCTGAATGAAAACATTTCGAAAAACAAAATATATAGAGGAGAGGGGCTGACTGGAGAGGTAGGGCGGAGAAGGGGGAACTGCATGTTTTTTTGTAAATTAATATCTATTTTGTTGAGGTTTTGAAGAACCTTGGACGCCCCTGCACAATTACAAGGGAAGTAGGAAGAGATTAAATAGAATAGTCATCTAAAGATAAGCTTACACAAATAAAGATTTTACTGACCAAAAAAAAAAAAGGCTGGTAAAATATAGACTTTTTAACGGCTGGCTGGTCGTGCGTTATGCGCGCTGGACTATCGTTCAGTCTTCTCGTTGGTCCGTGGTTCATACCGTCCTGCTGCCATCCCCAGTCGTTCTGCGGCAGGTTTGAACTAGGAAGTAGATTATCTTCCACTCTGAAGGAACATCTGAAACATGTAAAACATTTTACAAACAAAATTTAGACTTTTGCTAAAATGCAGAATTTTGGTGAAATGTAAACTTTTGGTAAAATTTACACTTTTGGTAACATGTAGACTTTTTGTGTAAATGCAGACTTTTGGTAAAATGTAGACTTTTTGTAAAATACAGACTATCGATAAAATGTAGACTTTTCGTAAAATATAGACTTTCAGTAAAATGCAGACTTTTAGTAAAATACTTTTGATAAATAGAAGACTATTGGATAAAATACAGACTTTAGTAAAAATTCAGAATTTTGGTAGAAAGGAGACTTTTCATAAACAGATATGAGTATAAAACAGTGACATGTATTGCTGGTAGACAATGTCCCGGGTTTGCTGCCCTGCCTCATCGTGGCGCCCGGGTAGAAACGGTCGTAGGAGGAGACGACTAGGCCAAATGGGCAGCGAAACAAGGCTCCCGCGGGAGTGCCTAAGAGGGTGCGAGAGTATCCTCATTGCACTGTGCGGATGTAAAAAAGCTCCCGCAGCGATCTGTCAACGTCCGGGCACCGTCCCTCAAGGGGCCGTTACGTAAACGGCGTGTCCCGTACGGTTAGTTTGGTACAGTATATAAATACGACGGGGGTCACAGTGGTGCGGCCTTCGGCCGCGTCTCTAGTCCGCGAGCCCGAAGTGTCCGTGTCCATCGGATGTGAACGCAAAATCAAACTCTTAAGTTGAACCCTGAGTCTCACTCCCCCGTCGGACAGGGTGGCCGGAAGGAGGAACTCGCAGCCCAATTCAGACTGGTGAAAGGGAGCTTTTGTTCGCTTTTGCTGGCCTTAGTGTTCCAAGTGCGACGCACAAAACTACAAGACAATTTCAAATGGTAGACAATGTGAACACTTTATCTCTCCCAGTCCCATATTCTGCGATCAAGTTAAAACTTTGCACAAGTATTTATTGACGAGGACAATACAGGAATCAATCACAAAGTTAACCAATTTGGAAAGGGGGGGGGCGGAGTGGTGGGGGTAGACAGAGAAGGGGAGGGGGAAACGGAGAAGGGGGCAGGCATTGTCATTCACTATTGTCTGCGAGTTAACTCTTTATCTCCGTAATTATTTTTCCATGTTCTGACAGAATGGTTCATTTTTCACATTTGTACATTCTACCCTGTTATCATTAAACTTCAATAACATTTTTGTTTGTAATCAGAAAGAGTTACTTTTGGTATAGAACTTTAGGAGAATGCATGATTTTTTTATATAACACAAATTAAAGTTTATAAAACCAAAAATTAATTAAATTTTATGGGGTCAAATCAACGTCTTCCCCAACTAATGTCTGTTACCTATTAGAGTTGGGTGGACTTAGGGGCGGCCTTACAATTCTTAAACTCAAAACCCGATTCTTTACCGAGATTCGTACCCGAGAGCCCTCGGTCTGGAAAACCAAGTTCTGTACCACTAAACCAATACGCCCTCTTGTTTGAAAGTACTTAGAATGAAAAAAAAATTGCTTCCGTTCGCAACAAAATTTCTGTATTAAATGACCCAGACCCGCCTAGGCGGTACATCTAACTCTGTTTAACTTTACTGTTAATATACTATATCTGTAACATAGAGGTTTGATGCAATTAAGTTTTTGGATGGCTGAACATCAGGGTCACGTGGCTAGTTTTAAAGAAAGTCAACATGACGGATCAAGGGCTTCATTATCCCAGAATTTCAGAATTACAGGACCGTTAAATTGAATGTCCAGTGTAGCAGACATCGTAAATATTGTTGACCACCCTTCGATGTCCACGCTGGACATGGCGAGAAATATATTTGTGTGGGTGTCTGTCTGTGATCATGTGTGTGTGTGTGAGATCGTGTGTGTGATCGTGTTAGTGTTGCATGCCTGCGTGTAAGCGTGTGTGTGTTGTATACTTGTATGTGGCCATGTGTGTGTGCATTCCAACTTTTTAAAAAATTAATACATTTTAATTATGTAATTTTGTAAATTAATTGTTTTTATTTAGGGCATCTTTCATGCCTGGAGCGTGTTCAGAGCGGTATGGTCGAATCTCTTTTGTGGACCAGTGTGGGGGGGGGGGGGGGTATGTGGGAGTAGGTTTTTGTGCTACCTTTAGGCACTGAACAAACACAACTCTTCTCGAGTAGGGATTCGAACTCATCTCCTTCGCCGAGCTGTAGCCAAGCGTTTTGGCCTCTCGCCACACATCCCACATTGTTGTATATAATTTTGTTTTTGTATATTTTCTTTTGGTTTTCTTGTTTTATTTTTGGTTTGTTTAGCAAATGTGGTAATTTTTTACAAAATAAATTTGGCTTGTTTTTTGCTTGCCGAATAAGTTACGGACATTTTTTTTTTCTTCAGCAATGAAGGCTGTCACTGTTCAAGCTCTGGGTCACTGTTTCCACAGTGCGAAGTGCACAGCACAAACCAGAGAGCACAAACCAGGCAGCACAAACCAGGCAGCACAAACCAGGCAGCACAAACTAGGCCTGCACAAACCAGGCAGCACAAACCAGACAGCACAAACCAGGCAGCACAAACCAGGCAGCGCAAACCAGACAGCACAAACCAGACAGCACAAACCAGGCAGCGCAAACCAGACAGCACAAACCAGAGAGCACAAACCAGGCAGCACAAACCAGGCATGCACAAACCAGGCAGCACAAACCAGGCAGCACAAACCAGGCAGCGCAAACCAGACAGCGATTATTTTATTTTCGTAACCATTTTGATTAAAACATCAGTAGCAACTACTAGCAATACGCTAATCCCGCCGTTCTGCGAAGACTGATGAAACAGGTGCCTAGAAAGTAGTCCTATTTTATTCGTTACCATTTATTTAAACAAAAACAACATTACAATGTAAAATAAAAAAAAAATAAAAACATGTTTTTGTCTTGCCATAAACTTAATTATCGTTCCGTGTTGTTTTACACTTCCAAGTTTCGGTAATTAGACTAATTTAGAGATTCTGCGGAATCTTTTTTTTTATAGGAGAGTCGATTTAGACAAACACACATACCAGCGAACAAATTGCAACTGCAAGATTTATCTCTGATCTTTAGAAAGGATGGCTGTGAGGTGTTATATCCGTTTTGGACTGTTTTTTATATATGGCCTTGGGTTTGAAACCTGCCCGCCGCCACCCCCGCGTGAGACTTAGGCTAGGTTGTAATAATCGTCAAATCTGAAAGAACATTTAAAACTTGTAAAACAATCAAGTGTCCCAAACCATGGATGACTTATCCACGGATTGACGTTTTACTGTGAAAGTGAGTTTCTAATAAACTTTAAAAAAAAAAAAAAAAAAAATCAAACACCATAAAATCTTGAATTCGTTTATTTTGTAACATGCATAATACAACTCTGAACACAAGGATTGTACCAACTAAATCAAGGTCAAGGTCTTTCACAGTGTTGTTGGCGTGCATATGCAGCTGGTTATTTAGGTCATGTCATATGTCAGTGTCATGGAGTGACAAAGGAATGTGTGAAACAGAAGTTTTTGAAAGTAAATAAATTAAAGATTAACTAATTAGTCTTTTTAGTCAGTAGCATAACATTCCATTTTAAATTGTCCTGTGTTAAGAGCTTAGGAGAGGGTAGGGGGCTGGTCTCAAAGTATTGCAAGAATGACTCCTTGCCTGGGGTAGGTTGTTTAATGCTAAGTCAAGTGTGTAATGGTCAATGAAGTGTCAACTGCACAGTCTAATGGCTTGTGGTCAGTGAAGCACTGCCTAGGTGTTTCAAGAGTCTATTTGGGCATTATCTACGTTTTGTGTATGCCTAATGGTCAGAGTAGTATACACTGGTCAGTCAATCTTCTTCTGTTAATTACTTACAAGTCGTACGAGTTTGTACTGGTCAGTGGTTATCACACCTCCAAGCAAGTGTCTTTAGTGAATGTCATTTGAGTCAGTCCATTGCCTAATGCCATCACTCACACGGACTGGTTGCTGGAAGGGCAATCAGGCTCGCACTACTGGCACTCAGAGGCAACAAGGATTCGAACTCTCTGTCCGTTTCTTCTTGTTTGGGCTCGCATATCGTCGGAAAGTTGGTGGTGGCAACAGCACCGTTGTTCCAGGAGGAAGAGAATCTGTATTTGCTGACCAATTGTTGATCTTTATACAACCAAACCTGGTCAAGTGGTCCAAATAAAAAAAAGTTTCAAGGGCAATTTGAAATACAATGCAAATCTGTGTAAAAAACTAATTTATTAATTCAAAGCAAAAGGAATCGAATAGAAATGACTGACTTCAATATAAATATGTCGAAAAAGTGTTTAAAACAACATAAAAACATGGGCATAATACGCTATATTAAATTTTGCATTTTTCTGTTTTGAGAGCTTGATGCTTTGACAAGGGGCACGTTATTAAAGGTCAGTTAATGGTCCAGGAGTACAATAAACGACAAAAGTCTAGTCTCACTCTTTCTGTGTCTGTTAAAAAGTTTGGACATGTTCTTTCCCCAACATCCATTCTCGGATTAAAAAGAAACTTATTACAATTATTCATTGGCATAGACAAGACATGAATCAATAAAACAAAATCCTAGTCAATCAATTAATTACTGGAAATTTACTATGTTGTTTAGTACCAACAAAGGAAATAAATTCTTTAGTATTTACAGATATGTCTAATATGTATATTTTATTCTTCTTAGATAATTGTACACGCAATTTCTCCACACCCATACTCTGATCAATTTGAAACTTTAAACAATTATTTATTATTCATATCAAAGCACGAATCATATTTGAAAAATTAGCCAACTAGCAAATTAATGAATTATTTGGTTTCATATCATTTAAGATAAATAACTTCTACACTATTGACATATATGTGCGGAGTTCTTCCCATTAGATAAGTATTTGTTTGTTTTTTGTTGTTTTTTTTGCTCGTTTAAAAAAATCCTTAGTCAACACTGTTGAGTGGAAAACACTAATTTTGTTCGCCTTTAAGGAATGGCATTGTCGGAGAAGAACTATTGGCGTACGATTAATACAAAGAAATAGACGTACCATTAAAATAATCAGTACGAGGGTGACCATGGCAGCAGAGATGTACGCCACGCCTGGCCAGATGTCCAACGTAGCAGCGTAGATGTTGACGAAGACCACAGATCCTATCAGCTTGGCAGCTGTCTCGGCACTTGAAGCCAGCGCGAACACTTTACCCGTTTCATCCTCGTTCACAGCTTTACTTAGGATAGCTCTGAAGGAATTGAGAGACATTGAGTTTTGTCAATCTAATAGATGAATCAGGACGTGAGGCTTATGTATGTAGGCTATGTCCCGAAAGAAAAACAAAACCGTGTAACCAGGCTTGATTAAACTCAGCAAAGAAGTTCCTTAGATCAAATCGGAGACCGTAGTGCAGGGGTTCTCAACCTGTGGGTCGCGACCCCCTTGGGGGTCGATTGACGATTTGCCAGGGGTCGCCAAAGACCATCGAAAAAATGGATTGTGTTAGTCCATTCTTCTATTGCTGTATGTGGGGTGGGGGGAGGGTCGCGGTAGAGTGGGGGATTGTAAAATGGGGTCGCCGAGCTTAAAAGGTTGAGAACCGCTGGCGTAGTGTATGTTTAATGTCCCTCTCACAATTGGAGGGCCCTAAAAATAGACACAAATCATCTAATTATATCTCTGAACGAAACGTTTTAACAAATCGGGTAAACCCGTTTTCACACTCTATTTTCGTGTCAAAAATTTTACAAATGTGAAAGGAACATTCTCCAAGTCGGACATAGATCTAAATTCAATGCAGTAGATCAGTAATGCCCAAACCAAAGCCCGCAGGCCGCGGGTCATATCTGGCTAGTATTAAATAAACTAATTAACTGAGACAGTAAATGTCGAATGTCACATGACACTTCCAATAGTCCCTGCCCCGTGACGTAAATTTGTATCCCTCTTTCATTTGTATTGTATTGTACGGCCTATCACAAGATCCTCAGGGCTTGAAAAGACTTTCCTGCAGGGAACAGTACCAGAGAATACAAGGAGAGGCAGACGATGGGAGGACAGCATTAAGGGGTGGACTGGCCTGTCTATAGAAGAAACTATAATCCTGGCAAAAGACAGAGAAGAATGGATGGAGAGAGATGGTTGTCAGATCATGCGTTGTGCCCTAACTGTCCAACAGACTACAGGATAGGAGAAGATGATAAGGAAGCAAACATTTTGTTTGTGTAAAACATTAAAATGTAAAAAAATTGTGGCGTTTGTATTCGTAATCTCTTAAAACAGTTTTTTAGCATATATTTGAAAAACTTCTCAAATCATACACAATTGAGTTTCGTAATACAAATTTGGTGTAAAAAAATTCAATACTATCATACTCTAGAACGGAGGTTCTCAAACTTTTTAGTTTGCCACCCACAGGTTGAAAACCCCTGCTCTAACTCCTTCCTACTGAATGACCACGAAGAAAGGCAAAAATAAAGTAATCGATTATGACAGTGGCGTAGCTAGGAATTTGCCATCATTTGGGGGCTTGGGGAAGGCGTGACTTCTTTGGGGGCCCCTACATTCTGCATAACATTTAATATTTAACATAAAAAACAATTTTGAACACTCATTTGTGGGCCCCCTCAAGTGGGGCCCCGGGGGGATTTTCGAATTCTTCCCCCCTCCCCCCCCCCCAACCCTAGCTACGCCAATGGTTTATGCATTACCTTAAACCAGAAGTTATAATACCAGCTGCCGATCCGATGACAACAGAGACATAGACCATCCAGGTCTGCGTACAGAAACCCGCCCAGAAGGTCCTGACTAACTTGCAGGTCAGTCCTATCATAACTATTACCATGTCGTTGATGTGGAGAAACGTGGACAGGACAGGCAGCAGAAGTAGCAGACATAGACCCATTCCTGCATAGTCCACTGACGACAAGTAGCCATAGCCTGATGGTTCCCATGACAACGGTGGCTTCTGTTAAGTGCAACGAACGAAACATTATATGTATTTATATGAAAAGAGAGATTGACAGGTTGGGGTAGAAAGATACACAGATAGAAAGACAGACAGACGGAAAGACAGACAGACAGGCAGATATGCAGGCAGGCAATCAGGTAATCAGTAAGCTTTGTTTTTTTAAAAAGTATTTTAAAAATGTTTTTATTGTTTAAGCAATTGCAATCATAAGTAACAACAGTACACCTAAAAATGAACAGATGATAAGTCTTGCTAGAGAGAGACTTACTGATAGATAGACATAAACAAAGAGAGAGAGAGACAGACGCAGAGACAAACGGAGAAACAAATAGAGACAGACGGAGAAACAGACAGACAGATAGATAGATAGATAGACACAAATATATATATATATATATATATATATATATAGATAGATTGATAGATAGATAGATAGATAGATAGATAGATTAGATAGATAGATTAGATAGATAGATAGATAGATAGATAGATAGATAGATAGATAGATAGATAGATAGATTAGATAGATAGATAGATAGATAGATAGATAGATAGATAGATAGATAGATAGATATAGATAGATAGTGCTATTACCTTTGCTATTTTATTAAAATCTTTATGGATTAGCATTAGCAACCATTGTAGTTATAAATACGATGCTGGTCAATTGTTTCCACTCTATTGATTTCTTGTAATGCTTCAATATTGCAAGGAGTCTTAGCAGTGACCGCTACACTTCTTTTCCTAACAGTCCTGCTAATGATTTCTACATAAGACCCTACGCAAAATGTCCTTTTCGCCTACATCTATATATTTATTCAACTCTTTACTGAATACAAAAAAAAAACCCATACGAGTCGAGTGCGGGAATACCCGATAAATAGCCAAATTTAATTTTTCACATAAATATATTTATAAAAAATTATAACGTCCTAACTACAGCTTTCTTCGTGTGGCCAATTGGCTAGTATTTTTTGCCCCCAAAATATACATAAACAGTCAAATTTCTAGAAAAATTTTTAGAGCAGTTTTCTGAATACATGTCCGGTGTCCAGGTTCCACCCAGTTCACAGTTTCTATGAAAAGATATTGTAGTCATGCAAAAGTTTGTTAAGGTATGAATCAAACATGGAAGTCTGCACTGACCTGTACAAAGAGAACTGTGACATCTTGCTCTCCGACTTTACAAATCTGGTTCAAAAACATGCCGACGAAAGCCACGAGTACTATAGTCCTTTTCCCATCTTCTCGAGGCTTGACGAGTGACCTAACACTTTCTTTGACTCCCTGTAAACTGCAGAAATCAATGACGTCATCGGTGATGTTGATTTAGCCATTTTGTTTAAGTGCACCCTTTTCATTATGCCAAAAGGGTTTAATAACTAATATAGATTCAAGAAAGAAAAAAGTGGGAAAAAAATAATGTATCAGACGCTGCTGCGCATTGCATTTGCTTGTGTGTGTATTTATAGTTCAGTGACCAGGAAATGAGGTCAAAGTTGATCACTCAAGGGGCGGAGCTTAGAGATGGAAGCGCGCGCGAGGAAACAAAATATGTAAACACTTTTCTTAACAATGTTTTTTTAAGTCGATACAGTAAGACTAACTAGACTACCAAGCTTTTAGGCCTATCAACTCACTCCGTCTGTCTGTCTGTCTGTCCCAAAATTTTACACGCTATGTCTGTCACTTCTCATTCTCAGATCAAATAGAAACTTTTGCACAATTATTCATTGTGTATGACAACACGAGAATAAAGAAAAAGTAATTAGTTTGTAAATCAATTAGTCATAATTAATTAATTCTGTTTCACATGGAGAATGTATATATATATATATATATATATATATATACTTCGTCCATCGTGGTTCGATGATGACCACTTTTGTCATCCAGGGTGCTGAGGGCTTTGCACTGGGGTTTTATGCATCCTCATGTGGCTGGTGAGACCTATGTGAGTCCGGAATGTTCGGCTGCACACTGGGCAGGTTATTCCAGCTGGAGCTAGTGTCATTGGAATTGCTTTCATTCTCTGGCGTTTTTCTTCTGCCAGCGTGGTTCTCCTTTCCTAAGCAACCTGTGCACCAGTTTTCACAGCGCGACGCCATGATGCTCAGTCATGTGTCTCTTGTCTCCCAGGTGGCTGGGTCTATGCTGAACGCCTTCAGTGAAGCTTTGAGCGTGTCACTGAAGCGCTTTCTTTGACCACCTTGCGAGCGCTTTCCTTCGCTTAGTTGGCTATACAAGAGTCGTTTAGGGATGCGGTGGTCTTCCATTCTGCAGACGTGTCCTGTCCATCGCAGCTGGGACTGCATCAGGATTGTGTGGATGCTTTGCAGACCCGCTCTTCGAAGGACTTCAGTACATGGAGAATGTACTAAACTGGTGGCAGTAGACCCGTGACAATAATCTCAGATATTTTTAGGTTTTACTTTTTTTTTCATTTTTTACAAATGTTTCCAAGCTTCCACCTATACATTTCCAACTATTGAATCATTTCTGTTTCTGAAACGCAAAACTGCACACACAAATAATCTCTAACTGGTGGATCATTAACATCGATTACTATGATACAGTCATAACTAAGCTAAGCTATAAACTTAACATCGCAATATATTAACTGACCTAAACAGACCAGGCTGAGTGTTGTACTTGGGATCGAAGCCTTCCTCACTGGGCAACTTATCGTGGATGCTCTCGTCCATACACAGAACCACTGTCAGCAATGAAGCAGCGTGAAAGATACTGACCACCACAAGGCTGACCTGTAGGCTAGATATATCCTGAAGACCCCCGGCTAACAAAGAGCCTGGAACATAACATTTCATTACAGCAAATATTTCTCATACATACATACAGGCTGATCTATTATAGGCTGATCTATACAGGCTGATATGTACAGGCTGATCTATACAGGCTGATCTATACAGGCTGATATGTATCGGCTGATCTGTACAGGCTGATCTGTACAGGCAGATCTATACAGGCTGATATGTACAGGCTGATCTATTACAGGCTGATCTATACAGGCTGATCTATACAGGCTGATCTATACAGGCAGATCTAAACAGGCTGATATATACAGGCTAATATATATAAGCTGTTATATGCAGCCTGATACATACAGACTGATCTATACCGGCAGATCGATACAGGCAGATCTATACAGGCTCATATGTATAGGCTGATATATACAGGCTGACATATACTGACTGATATATGTATCATCTCAAATACAAAGAAAGCTACAAAGACCTTGATATACCGATAGGAAAAAAATCTAACAGTGTTGAGAGATAAATAGAAAGAAATCTTTAAAATTTGAACTGTTCAGTAATGAAAAATTTCGAAAGATTGCCAGTAATAATTGATAATTTGATTTGATAACAAAAAGATAATAAGCATCTAGAACAAACTCTGCTTAATTAAGATGTTCAATCAATTGCTCACCACTGACCTACAAAAAGTCCAAAAAAGTTCATGGCTAACAATTTCCCAAGTTTTCTGGTTCTATCTTCATGAAACGTCGTGTCGCTGATGTAACTGTTGACGGCCATTGTGATCACCGAGCTTTTACCCAGAATTCCCTTTAGAAAAGACAAGCATAAATATCTTTTGAACATTGTGTGTCTGTGTGTGTGTCAGTGTGTGAGTGTCAGTGTGTGTGTCAATGTGTGTGCCAGTATGTGTGTCAGCGTGTGTGTGTGTCAGTGTGTGTGTCAATGTGTGTGTCAATATGTGTGTCAATGAGTATGAGAAATGAATAAAAGTACAAAAAAAAAAAGAAAATGCTTTAAAAAATTAACATTGTATATTTATTTTCACTAAATTCAAACTCAAACTCGAAATAGGATGAAACTTCAATGCTGTTAAAATAAAATCATCATCATCATCTAACTCCATTGGAGTGAGGTCTTGAGAGGTTCAAATCCTCTCTTGCAAAAGCCCTGGACAGAAACACTGCTGTTCTTGCGATGACGTAAACAGTTATTCATAATTATTTAATGTTTGAAATTTATACAGATGAAATGTTGTAGTAATTTGTAAATATGATGTTATAGTGTTTTGAGCTTTGGCCTAATTGCATAATGTCGTAGAACTGCAGAATATAACTGAGAAATGTTTAATATGCTGTGATCTAATAAATAATGTTTGAAAATATTCCCTATGTACAAACAATCCAATAAGTGCGAAATTAATATATTAAATACAAACATAATCACTAACCAAACATTTCACAAACATAAACCAAACATTTTATATATAATTTTTTTAATGAAAAAAATTAAACGGAACTTTGTTGTTACCCACTGACTTACCTGTATCAACGCCCCGAACATTATTATCATGAGAGTATGCTCCTCTAGCACGATACCCAACATGTACAACAGCACTGCCAGAGTGCTCCCTATACTTGGGATCATCATCGGCAGCTTTCTACCAGTGCGGTCACTCCAAGCGCCACAAAACAGTCCAAGGACCACAGCAGGGATGTTCACCAGTATTCGGTAAAACATCAGAAATGTGGCAGCTCTAACGAAAAGAAATAATGGCGGAATATAAAGGTATGGGGGCGTGGGGGAGGGGCTCTAATATAGATAGGGCAATTACAGTTGTTTTCGGGCATGTTTTTTTTTTCTTATTTAACTATTCTTTTCGCTCTCCTAATAAAGTTTAGCTTAGCAACACACAAATTCAGACATACTTTAATGTCAACAAACGCCATAAAAATTTAGCAGACGTAAAGCATGGCTAACGCTGAGTAATTGCAGGAGATTTTTAAACATCGAGGCTAATTCGTAAATTCGTATTTTGGTGTATCCGGTGTATAAGACAAATGAAGTGTTGTTGAGATGTTTCTATAGCAACATTCAAATTTGTGTGCACTCCTTACGCAGTGCATATGTAAATGTTTTAAGCACTTCCATTTGTAGCTCATTTTTTTTTAATAAATTTAGTTGGCCCCATTGATCTTTCTATATGACGTCCTTGACATTGTTTATTTTGTCTATTTATTTCCAAATTTTCTTTTTCTTCCATTTTATCACCACGCCACATATCTTCATATCGCTTTCTCTTCTTTTTCTATCTGGGACTTTGATTCCTTACATTTTAGAACGTAAACTGGATTTAAAAATTAAAGTACAAGGAAGGGGGAGATAACTCTGATTAACTTATAAGGTGAAAATCCCTACGATACAACAAGGGGCATAGAAACATGAAATAAATGTTGAAGGCTATAACAAATAAAGGAGGTGCGGTTGCTGAGTGGTCAAGCACTAGGCTTCCGAACCGAGGGGCTCCGGGTTCGAATCCTGGTGAAGACTGCAATTTTTAATTTCGGGATCTTTAGGGATCTCTGTGTCCACTTTCTAATGGGTACTTGACATTAGTTAGGGAAAAGTAAAGGCGGCTGGTCGTTGTGCTGGCCACATAACACCCTCATTAACCGCTAGCCACAGAAATAGATGAATTTTACATCATCGCCCATACCTAGCAAGGTCAGAAAGGGTTACTTTACTTACTTTTATAATAATTTAATAGTAGTAGCCTCATCACTGAACTCAGACCTTGGTCAAGGGGACATTCTTGTATGCTTGCTGATAACAGATGCTAATTGCAGAATGGACCTCATTCACCAATCGTAAACAAACAACATTGAGTCACGTGCTTCTCTATCTCTTCTATACAAATTACGACCTAATTTTAATCAACAATGGTTATCACCTGACAGTTTTTTCCCGTTGTTTTATCCATATTATCACGTGACCGTTCATTTTGGTGAATGAGGTCCATTAGGTGGATATTAATCATGGAATCGAGATGTTATAGAAAGATTCTAGGTCTTAGAAAGACAGCACCAAAGAACTGCAAAGAATTTCCTGCATGGAACAGCACCAGGAAAAAGGAGAAGAGGCAGACAGAGAAAGCGATGGGAAGACAACATAAAACAATTGACGGGCCTGTCATTAAAAGAGATTCTAATGATGGCAAAAGCCAGAGAGGAAAAGAGGCGGTCGATAGATCAGGTGTGTTGCCACAGAGGTCCAACAGATTATGGGAGAGGTGAAGGTGACTTCTGGAGGGTATTTGGTGTCTTCCAATTAAACAATGTCATCTTTTTGTGAATATTATTAAACTGCGGAAACTAAGTTTGGAATATTTTAGCTGCTTTGAAAATCTAATCAAAGATGCGACTATGTTTCACCAATACTTTGTAGGGTTCTTTAAAAAGTGAAACATTCACGAAGATTCTCACCTAGTCTGGACAGGGCCCTCTAGCCCCGGAAGCTCTTGAAGGTATTCGCAAGGGTCCAGGGTTCCATTCATGAAGAGAACCTGGCGAGGCGTCCAGGCGTGGGAGACGATGACCATGTCACGTGTGAGATCTTTGCACACGGCACTGATAACAAACGGGCGAATGATGGCGTCCAGCATCGCCTCCCCTGTCTTGTACAAAAAGAAAACGATTTCCGCCAAACATGCTCCCAGGATGCAGTACTTTCCAAGCATTGTTGACCTTCAGGAATAGAACAAAGAAGGTTATTTTTAGAACAACTTTTAAGATTTTGACATTTGAGACTACAATACTATATTGAACTACGTTAAAATGCAACTTATGTGCCTGACGCTAGGTAATAGACGACGCTTGTTCATTATAATAACAAGTTGTTTGTCAACATTGTCTTATAGAAAGAATTTTGTTTTCGAAGAAAGTTTAAAATAGCACATAAAGTCCAAGGACGATAATTAACGACAAAAGTTTAATTATCCTTTCGATTCTCGTTTGTTCCCACATTTTATAAATCTAATCTTTGATCGGGAGTACATATAAAAGGGTTTGGGCTGATGCACGAATATTTGTTAGAAAGTTCTACTTATGGATATTTTATTCTAATTCTTAGCGTTAATTTATTTATAACATTCATTTGTATTAGACCACTATTGAAAGGAATCATTGTGCCTGACTATTCTGCAAATCGAATTCATTTAATGACGCATCTCTTCCATCTTATAAACAATGAAATTGTGTTTCTGCACTTTATTCAAATGGCACCGCACCACGCAGTGCGTGTCTCTAGAACTAAATCTAGAACCACTTGCATGATGAAACCAGTCTCACCATCGTGAGTGCCTACCAAAGATTTAAACTAGTTAGTTTAGCAAAACAACTACCGTAAAGGTGAATATCCAAATGTAACTTATCTTCTTATATAATACAGACGTTACTTCAAAAAAGAAGATGATTACGTCCTACGCGTCATGCATATTAACCAATGACTTAAATTCTGCCAAGTCACTGGTTTTCCTGGCTAGCTCAGGCAACTCATTCCGTGTTCTAATAGCACTAGGGAAGAAGGAGTATTTGTACAAATTTGTCCTAGCATATGGGACGAGGAATGTGCCTTTATCTTTGTGTCTTTCAGAGTATTTTATTAAATTTTGTTTTTGTATTTGAAGATTATGGTTCAGTGTTTTATGTATAATTGCTACTTTACTTTTGAGTCTTCTGTCCTGAAGGCTGTCTAAATTTAGTGATTTTACTAAAGGTGTTACTCTAGTCAAATGTGAATATTCATTTGTTATGAATCTCACTGCTCTATTTTGTGTCTGTTCCAGTTTCTTAATGTTTTCTTGAGTTGAGGGGTCTTAAACGGAGGATGCATATTTTATTATTGGCCTAACCAAGGTTAAATAACATTTTAGTTTTATGTTCTTATTTGATTTATAGAAATTTCTTTTAATAAATCCTAATGCTTTGTTTGATTTTTTTATAGTTTCATCAATATGTGGATTCCATGACAGTTTTTCATTTATTATAACACCTAGGTATTTTGCGTTTTTAGTCTGTTACTGGTTTGCCATGAATAAGATAAGTGGAATTAATTTGTTTTAGTTTTTTTGTTACTCTTAACAACTGAAATTTTTCTGGGTGGAAAGACATGCTCCAATTTCATTCCCATTTCTGTAATTCATCTAATTCTCTTTGTAAAATATCTGTGTCTTGTGTTGTTTTTATTGTTCTATACATTATGCAATCGTCTGCAAATAATCTGACTTTTGTTCCTGAAGTAATGCAATTTGGTAAATCATTTATGTAAATTAAAAATAGTAGTGGACCCATGACTGTTCCTTGAGGTACACCTGAGTTTACTGTTATCGGTGTTGATTTAGAGCCATTTATTATTACAGTTTGTTCTCTCCCTATCAGAAAATCTTTAATCCACTGATGCAGTGTATTCACTCTGCAGCTGTCTGCTTACTTTTTGGGTTAAGTGTTTAATTTTTATATACTTTTTGTAAACTCTTTCTGCCTTAGTTTCTTTAAATTTTCTATATAGGTTTTCCTTCTGTTTACAAAGCTTCTTTAGTCTATTATTAAACCAGCATTTATTTATTTTGTTTGATGTGTATTTAGTTGGTATATGATTTTCTATAATGCTTTTAAGATGGTTTTTAATGAAATTCCAGAGGTCATCGACTGGTTGGTTAATGTCTTTTTCTAATAAGAATGTTTGTTGAAAGTTTAATGCAGCTTGGTGTAGTTGTGTTAGGTTACATTTATTCCAGAGTAAGATTTTTCTTTTGGGTTTTGAATTGGCTACTGCTTTTATCTGACTGTGTATTTTTATGATCTCATGGTCTGATAGACCAGGGATAATATCATAATCAACTACTAATCCAGGTCTGTTGATTAAGAGGAGATCTAATGTGTTGTTTCATCTAGTTGGCTTTTTAATGATTTGATCTAAACTTAGATTGTGTAAAGTTTCTATGAAGAGCTCATTTATGTCCTTAAGGTTTTGGTGTTTATCTATGGTTAGTGTTTTCCAATTTATATCTGGTAGGTTGAAATCACCCATAATCCAAAAAAACTGCATTTTATTTGTCTCTTTAAGTGTAGTAATCTGATTACATAGTTCCTGCATGTATTCTAAACTAGAATTTGGTGGTCTGTAAATGCTGCCTATTATTAGGGATGTTGAGGTGGTATTAATTTTACGAAATGTTGATTCTATATTTTTTGAGTTAGGTAAGGTAATTTCTTCTGCTATAAGAGTGTTTTTTATTGCTAGAAGAACTCCTCCATGATTATCAGCCCTATCTTTTCTAAAAATTTCATAATTACTATTGAAAATTTCTGCATTATAAATTTCAGGATGTAGCCAAGTTTCTGTTCCTGCAATTATGTCTGCTTTCTCACATTCTAATAAAATGTCTAAGTCTGCTGTTTTGTTCCTAATGCTTTGAAAATTTATTACTAAGGTTTTAAGGTATTTTGGAATTACTTCTTTAGTAGGTTTGTTTAGTGAGGCTGTTGTATTAATTTTAGTAGATTTAGGTTTCACAGGAGTGGATCTGGCTAGTGGTTGGTGAGTTTGGTTTGGGATGGTGTTTAGGATATTGTATGGG
Source organism: Biomphalaria pfeifferi (assembly GCA_030265305.1). Lineage (NCBI taxonomy): Eukaryota > Metazoa > Mollusca > Gastropoda > Planorbidae > Biomphalaria > Biomphalaria pfeifferi. Next base: position 181,100 of record JASAOG010000273.1, read on the forward strand.
TTAGAAGTGTCTGCATCAAAGGAATCAAACAGTCCTGACGTAAACTGAGGTAACCCACACGGTACACAGTGCCATGATGCGTCTTTGTTGCCTAAGGCACAATACACAGGTGTATTCATATGGAGACATGATGCATGGTACCATTCATCGCAGGTGTCACATTGAATGGCTTTCTGTTTCATGGTGCATACTTTTTTGCAGATGTTGCATCTATCTTTAGATATAGGCCCTGGATTTGACTCTACATCTCCTGCTATTAATATTAACAGTGATAGGTATTTATTTTTGCTGTTTCTGATTGAGAACTTCCATTTGTGATGGTTGTATTATTATTATTAACTGGATGTATTAGCTTTGTATTTATATATAAATATATATAACCTAGCTACGCCACTGCTTTGAGTTATTTTTTCAGTCCTTAAATCCTGCTCTTACAGATTCTCGACAATTTTTTTCATTCTTCTAATGCGCTAAATTTGATAATGGTGTGAACTTATATTATACATCAGAAGTAAGCGTCACGTTAACAGATAGCGGGATTTAGTTTCCTCCAAACTGAAGGATAGTTATAACTATTTTCAATTCTATTTTAAGCCATAAATCTATTCTTAAAAATTGGTTGAATTAAAATCCATAAGTTACTCTGGGCAAGTAAATCCTGTCTACTAAAATGATTATCTTCAAATTTAATATACTTAACATCAGAGGCGGACTGGGTATCAAGATGGACCCGGGGCGTTTCTACACAATCCGGCCCACAAATTGTACACCACGTGATGGGCATCCAATTATACTTGTCCTCAAAAGTATTATGTAAAGTTGAATAGTGTATCGAAAGCTGTTAGCTATATAAATAATTTATTATATGATTTTGAGACTATCTAATGAGCGCTATCTTTTTATCTTATATAATACAGACGTTACTTCAAAAAAGAAGATGATTACGTCCTGCGCATCATGCATTTAGTCATGCATATTAACCAATGACTTAAATTCTGCCATGTCACTGGTTTTTCTGGCTAGCTCAGGCAACCCATTCCATGCTCTAATAGCACTAGGGAAGAAGGAGTATTTATACAAATTTGTCCTAGCATATGGGACGAGGAATGTGCCTTTATTTTTGTGTCTTTCAGAGTACTATTAAATGAATAAAGTATAACGGAATAGGGAATCTCTTAATATTACAAAATTCCCTCTATCAGATACATTAAAGATATACATGTTTATATATACACTTGTTGTTGTTCCCTTTATAGATCTCTATAAGAAATAAAGGCTTAAGGTTTCTTGTTTATTGTTTTAAATGTGTATTAGAAATTGAACTTCGCCGAGTGCTAATAAAAAGAAGCTGCATTAGTCAAGAGAAAGAAAAAGAAAGCTGCCCTGTCAGCTAGCCCTAGGACAGATGCATATACATGCTTGAACTGTGGCAAGCTCTGCCGCTACAGAACTGACTTGATCAGTCAATCCAGATTCTGCTCCGTCTCAAGACGAAACCAAAGCCTGTGACTCACATGGGCGCATCCATTGTCTTCAGACGCAGAAGGAGCCTGATCTCTCTCTCTCTCTCTCTGAAAGAGAGAGAGAGAAGCACTACAGATGTAGGGTATTTACGAAAATGCTCTAGACTAGTATTAGACTTTAAAGTGTTAACGTTGTTTGTTTGTTTTTTTAATTACAACGTTCTAAGTGTTGCTTTTAATGACAGTATTATACAATCTTAAAACAATTTACTGGCACTGGCTGATCTTGGAGGATGTGGTAGCGGCTATCGCTACACCCCACAAACTCAGTAGCTGATCTGATACGATACCCGACTATTCAGTTGATCTAGATTTTTTACATTTATAGCGCAGACAGAACAAATAATAGTTTGAAGTCAAAAGAAGGAGGACTCGCAGTCTATATAAACAAGGAATATAGCAACGCCAAGAATGTGAACATAAGGAATAAAATCAAGGACCTAACCTTTGAACTTACGAGTGTCAGACTTTGTCTTTACTACTTGCCTAGAGAGTTCACACTGGTGTGTGTTGTTGGTGTGTACATACCACCAACGGCTGACACAGGGATTGCGACGGGTGTAATTTTTGATGTGCTTCACAATGGAGAATCAAAACATCCAGACTCTGTTAGTATCGTAACTGGAGATGTTAACAACCTGTCTATTGACATTGACAACACACTTGCCAAACTATAGCCAATAAATCTCCCTCCCCCACAAGGCAAGGTAGAACACTTGACAAATGTTACGTAAACATTAAGCAGGCTTACACATGTAAAAGTTTGTTCCCACTTGTAAATCTTATATACCTAATTACAAACCTACTCTCAACAATCAAAGATTGGCCTCTATATAGTCACACAAGAAGTTGCATAGTATGCGGTATGACCTCTCGAGACATAAAATGCCACAACCTCTTAAAACAACAAAGAGAGTAATAAAGACAGTGAAGATGTCAGGCTGGAGAAACACTACGAGAATGCATTGAGAAAACAAACTGGTATATCTTTGTTGAGAACCGCCCAGACATAAACGAACTAACAGAAACTGTGATCTCGTATCTATCATTCTGCGAGCAGTTAAGAATTCCAACAAAAGCAATACCAGTCTATGGAAACACTAAGCCCTGGATGACCTAAAAACATCAAAGATCTTAATCTTAAAAAGAAAAGAGTCTAAAATGCTAAAAACCAAGTGTTTATAGATGCCAAAAAAAAAAAACACTATAAAAAGCCATAACTAAAGGGAAAAAAAACACACATAAAATAAGAAATTCTTTTGAAATAAATTCGTACAAGTGCTCCTTCTTCCCTAGTGCCATTAGAGAACCAGCCAGGAAAACCAACGACTTAGCAGGGTATAAGTCCTAATTAACATGCATGACTAGATTGACGCATGACATGCGTTTGACGTAATGATCCTTTTTTTTTTAAAGAAACGTAAGTAACATATAAGATAAAATAAGATAACTCAAAAGCATGCTGGGAAGGATGAAAGAAAATAACAGGCTGCGCTACAAGACGAGAACGACTTTCAGTGTATGATGAGGAGAAATTCGCCAAACGAACTAAATGATTTTTATTCTCGTTTCCACAAAGAAGATTTTGTTGATCTACACACAGAAATGTTCAACACTCTGACCAAAGAAAAACAAGAGCCCTGTGTCAATTTTGTAACTGAAGATGAGGTGACCTTATTATTTAGACGAGTAAATGTAACAAAGGCTTCTGGACCCGATAAAATGAGTGGCAAGCTGATCAAGCTATGTGCGGAAAAAAATCTCTTCTTTGACATGTATTACTACTTGCTTCAAACGTGCCTCGTCCACAAATCCAGTACCAACGAAACCAAAAAATAGATCGCTTTAATGATTTCCGCCCAGTAGCACTAACACCTATAGTTATGGAATGTTTTTAAAAATATATGCTTAACCAACTTGTGAATATATTGAATTGTATAAACATAAATATAGATCTAGATTTAGGTCTAGGGCTATATAATAGCATACAATATAATTTTGGATATAGATCTATAAAATATACTTCTTGCTTAGGCATAGTAATAGTTACTAAGATAGTCTAGATAGATAAATAGTTTTATTCTATTCAAGTCTTAAGAGATCTACAATAGATTTAATTACCAAACTAGTATCTAGATCTAGCTAGACTTAGAAGGCTAGATCTAGCTAATAAATACTAATCAATAAACCATTGTAAACTAGCTTTCCCTTTAGCCTTAGGCATTAGGCCTACCAGATTTAGACTAGACCTTTAAAAACTAAAACCGAACAACAGCCATCATGAAATTGCTCTGGATATTTATTCTGATATTTACTAAATATAAACTAATTGAACACAGATCTAGATCTACCTCAGTCAACACTAAACTTAAAAAAGGAAACAGTAATTATCAACCATCACACTATAAATCATTGCAACTTCAAAAATAATCTAACATTCACATCCATAATATTAAAGAAGATTACACATCACAAATGAAAGTTCTCAATTAGAAACAGAAGAAATAAATACCTATCACAGTTAATATTAATAGCAGGAGATGTAGAATCAAACCCAGGACCTATATCTAAAAATAGATGTAACACCTGTAAAACAAAAAGTATGCACAATGAAACAGAAAGCCATTCAATGTGACACCTGTGAAAAATGGTACCAGCATCATGTCTCCATATGAATACACCTTTGTATTGTGCATTAGGCAACAAAGACGCATCGTGGCACTGTTTACCGTGTGGGCCTACATCAGTTTACATCCGGACTGTTTAAAATTAAACACCTTACCCAAAAAGAAAGCCAACAGCTTCAGAGTGAATACATAAGCAATGTAATATCTAAGGATAACAAACAAAAACTAATGGTCATACATGGAGTCTAAGAAAATGGAGACAACAAGCTCCATTAAAAGAAGAAGACCACTTAACACAGAATGAAAATGAAACTAAAGCAAATATCCTAAATAAATACTTTGCAACAGCACTCAGCCATAGGAGACAAAGACATATCACGTAATTTGAACCAAGTAGACAACATAGGAGCTATAGAAGTACAAGAATGGGGAATCCAAAAACTACTAAGACTAAGACTGCTTTATTGATCCATATGGAAATTTGTTGTGATTACAAGGACTCTTTTTTCATATAATAATAATAATAATAATAATTATTATTATTATTATTATATAAAGACAACACAACAAAACATTAAATGGAATAAAGCATCTCAACCTGATGGTATTACTCAAAGAACTAAGCAATGAGCTAGCACCAGTGTTAAGATACTTTTTCAGGCATCTCTTAACCAGTGCAGAGTACCAAGGGACTGGAAAGAAGAAAATGTCACCCCCTCCCCTTAATTAAAGAAGCAGAAAAGTCTGACCCAGGAAACTACAGAACAATATCACTTGTAAAATCCTAGATCACATAATATGTTGCAACATCATAAACCACTTCATGTGAAACTCAACCAATAGGATTAATTGATGATTTTTCAAAAGGTTTAGATAATAGTGAGTAAAATACACATGTATATAGTTCGTCCATCGTGGTTCGATGATGACTACTTTTGTCATTCAAGGGGGCTTAGGGCTTTGCACTGTGGCTGGTGAGACCTATGTGAGCCCGGAATGTTTGGCTGAACACCGGGCAGGTTATTCCAGGTGGAGCTAGTGTAATTGGCCTTTCTTTTCTTCTCTGGCACTTTTTTTTCTGCTAGCACTGTTCTCTTGTCTTCTGCAACATGTAATAAAATACTCAGGAAGACACAAAGATAAAGGCACATTCCTCGTTCCATATGCTAGGACAAATTTGTACAAATACTCCTTCTTCCCTAGCGCTATTAGAGCAAGGAATGGGTTGCCTGAGCTAGTCAGGAAAACCAGTGACTTAGTGGAGTTTAGGTCATTGGTTAATATGCATGACTAAATGCATGACGCGTAGGACGTAATCATCGTTTTTGAAGTAATATAAGATAAGATGAGATAAAACTGTCAAAATCCTGACCCAAAAGGAGATTTTTTATTTTTAGAATTTTTTTTACTGTAACACTCTCATTGTGGCATAATGTTACAACAGCTGATTGTGTTATTACTAAATTCATCATCATCTCATCATCATCACATCATCACATCATCACATCGTCATCTTACCATTATCACATCATCATCACATCATCATCACATCGTCATCTCATCATCATCACATCATCATCACATCGTCATCTCATCATCCTCTCATCATTATCACAGCATCATCATCCCTTTGAGTATGTAGTGCAAGTTTTGGATCTGATAATCTAATTGTAACACTCTCACTGTGACTAAGTTAGTGTTACAACAGAAGACAACTCATCTGTCTAAACATGTTAAATTAAAGTAATTGATGTTACGTAACATTGTAACTTACTCAGTTACTGTATGTGTATGGTATTGTACAAATGCTCCTTCTTCCCTAGCGCTATTAGATTTAGAGCAAGGAATGGGTTGCCTGAGATAGTCAGGAAAACCAGTGACTTAGCGGAGTTTAGGTCATTGGTTAATATGCATGACTAAATGCATGACGCGTAGGATGTAATCATCTTCTTTTTTGAAGTAACTGTCTGTATTATATAAGATAAGATACGATAAGGAGTTCATTGCTTTAACTCCTCCTCCTGTCTTTTGTTTTTTCTTGCCACACTGAAACTCCTAAATCTAACACAATTTTTTTTCCCTGAAATATTTTATGACGTCTTCATCCTCGTAACCAAGTCTATACACCTTAAGTTACCCCTCTCCCTTCTTCCGAACTCTTTTACTTTCCATTTTTTGTTTTACCAATGCCAAAACAAAATACTCTCCTGCCCACTTTCCTCTAGATGTGTTATTTTTACGAGGGTCAAGCTTTGATCTCTTTGTAATCTAGGCCAATGATAATTCAACCGACTGTCGGTAATCTCGCTTTATGGTTTCAACAGATATCTATAAGCCTGTTTTTTTTCTTTCGATATTTTACAACTAGGACTTCATCATCTCATCATTATCACATCATCAGCTCATCATCATAACATCATCATTTCAACATCATTTCATCATCATCTCATCATCATCTCATCATCATCACATCATCATCTCATCGCCATCTCATATTCATCTTATCATTACCACATCATCTCTCATCATTATAACATTGTCATCTCATCATTATCTCATCAATATCACATCATCATCTCATCATCATCATAACATCGTCATCTCATCATTATCACATCATCATCTCCTCATCATCCCATCTTCATCTCATCATTATCTCATCATCATCTCATTATCTCATCGTCATCTCATCATTATCACATTATCATCTCATTATTATCACAGCATGATTATCACACCATCATCACATCATCATTATCACATCATCATATCATTATCACATCATCACATCATTATCACATAATAATCACATCATCATCACATAATAATCACTTGATAATCACATCATCATCACATAATAATCACATCATCATCACATCATCTGTCCCTTGACTTTCGTGGTAAGGGTGCTGTGACAATTCGTGTAACAAAATCCCTCCACATTTCCCGGTCAGCAGCTGTTCTTAACAAGATATCAAGATTGAGGCCGGTTCTTTTATGGTATCCAGCCAACTTTTCTTTGGACGTCCCGTTCTTCGTTCTCCCTACACTGTACCTGTGTTGACGTAGCTCCAGACAGCTAATTTAACTTCCACTGTACCTGTGTTGATATGTAGCACCAGGCAACTAATTTAACCTTCACTGTACCTGTGTTGATATGTATGTGACGAGATGTTTAATTAGTAAATATTGGGCTTGTTTATTTAAGTCTAGGGGAAATTTTATTAATTTTATCCCGCTCACATATAAGATTTTGTATAGGCACACCGCAACTAACAGTAAGCACAGACCAATATTATAAGTTTATAAATAAATATAATTTAATAAATTAAGGTTTAAGAAAGATAAATGATCAAATACAATTATTATTGAGAAATGAAATGAAGGTGCTAATATCTAACATAACTGCTCATCATGGATTGCTATTTATTGAGTGATTGGAGGAGAAGATTGTTCCTAGGTCTGGCTACTTATTTTTCTTAGCTGCTAGCCCGTGGATCGTCTTCCGGCGGTCGTAGGACTGGCACTCAGAAGGATGAGTCATCCGGCTCTATCTTTGGACGTCGGCTCGGGATATTCTCTATGCTGTAGGCAAGCTGGCTCTAGCGTGAGGCCGCTGCCTGTTTAGCAGTAGAGAGGGTTGGTGCTGCAGACTAAGTTGTAGTGGATGATCTCTCATCTGTGATCTCTAGCTTGTAGGGAGCCGTGCTAACTCAACACCAGTTTATCTTCTGCAGCGAAGGTTGCTCTGATCAGTCGGCATTAGGCAATAGCTATTGGGAAGTTCAAAGATTTGGGCCGGGTACTGGGCAGATGATACTGGGCAGTATAAGGCACTGTGGACACTGGGCAATATGTTAAGGCCGAGGACAGTAGGCAATGCCTTCTTGCTAACAGGTATATAATTGGGGGGGAGGGTCTCTGGTGTGGTCTGCTCCGGTTACAGCTTTGGGTGGAGATCTGGTAGTTATAGCAGTCGGGTGTAGCAATCGTGTGTAGCAACCATGGGTAGCAACCAGGCTGGGGATAAGACAGACAATTAGGAACCTCCTAAAGACATTGAGCAGGGATTCACAAATGCCTTGCAATCATTCAGATGCAGACAATGGCATTAATTCCCAATAAGGCATTTAAGACAATTATGTATAAAATCTTAAAGTACGCATATAACTCAATAACAAAAGGATATCTTCTATTTTCTATCTTATATAATACAGACGTTACTTCAAAGATAAGATAAGATAACCACAATAAATGTGCTGTCGTACAATGTAGGATGATATTAGTCAAGATTCATCCATTAAATTTGATAACGACGATAAGTAATCAGTTACAGTAAAATGGGGAATGAGCATATTATATGCTAAAGGATAAGATGAAAATAAAATATTAGGGATATGGCTACAGTAATAAGGGTTTGATATAGTTAATCAAAATTACATTCATCCAAGGAACTATAAGTTCACAAGGGTGTGAGACATAATAATATGTATGAGGGATATATAATAGAATTGTGAAATGATTAGGTGAATAGGCGTGTAGCGCTGGTGCAGCGGCTATTGTGTGCTGGTCACCTGTCAAGCGGTCAAAATTAAAAGTTAGCCCTAGAGAGGCTAGTTAATGTTTTACGTCGAGATTCGTCCCGTGAGAAATAGTGCGAGGGGAGATAAAACCTAAAAGAAATTAAGTATGGGTGGACATGAAAATAATTGATTAAGTTAAAATTTAAAGTTTCTCACGGTTTGCTGGGAAAAACTCAAATGAATTTTTGTATGCAAGTTTCGTATCGTCACAATGTAGCACCAGGCAACTAATTTAGCCTTCACTGTACCTGTGTTGATATGTAGCACCAGGCAACTAATTTAACTTTGACCACACTCATGCTGATATGTAGCACCAGGCAACAAATTTAATCCCCGCCGCGCACGTGTCAATATGTAGCACCAGGCTACTAATTTAACCTCCACTGTACATGTGTTTGCATGTAGCTCCAGACAACTAATTTAACCTTCACTGTACAATGTGTTTGCATGTAGCACCAGACAACTAATTTAACCTCCACTGTACATGTGTTTGCATGTAGCACCAGGCAACTAATTTAACCTTCATTGTACCTGTGTTTGCATGTAGCACCAGACAACTAATTTAACCTCCACTGTACATGTGTTTGCATGTAGCACCAGGCAACTAATTTAACCTTCATTGTACCTGTGTTGATATGTAGCTCCAGGCAGCTAATTTAACCTCCACTGTACTTGTGCTCACATGTAGCTCCAGACAGCTAATTTAGCGTCCACTGTGCTTGTGTTGACATGTAGCTCCAGACAATTAATTTAACCTACACTGTACTTGTGTTGATATGTAGCTCCAGACAGCTAATTTAACCTACACTGTACTTGTGTAGATATGTAGCTCCAGACAGCTAATTTAACCTCCACTGTAGACAAATGTATGATCACGACATGAAAATTTTGAATAAACGCTTATGTTAGTTTCAATTTCTTTCTTCTAAAATATGGTATGCTAATAGATATTAGTATTATTACAGATAAGTTGTTTTTTTTTATTAAAGGTTACAAAAATGTGTAGGGGGCTTCCACAAAAATTGAAAATGTCTGCCTCCACGTACTTAAATCCGGCCCTGATAATAATGAAAATAATTATAAAAATTATGTAATTTTTTTAAAATCGTTTATATGACTTGTGTGCTATACGCAACAAAACTTTACAACGATAGTTAATGAAATATAGATATCTACGTTTATGCCACAGTTTACTCAAAATTTGATATGAAACTGCTGACGACAGCAGGAATCTATTTTCTAAAACGAGGCTACTAGTACAAAACTCACATAGACGTTGAGATCTTAGAGTAGAACTCATTAAGAACAAGATAATTTCATAGTTTGGCTTCATTTCGAGGAAAAATCTGGCCAAAACAACGTACAAGAATGGACTGGTCTCTCCTGTTAATGTCCTGCTATGAACAGCAGTCGACTAAATAAATTGAGGGATTTAGTTATGTACATTGTTACAGCACTCCTAATGTGAAAGTCAAAGGAGAGATGAGAATTCCGATGAAAGCATAAAGTAATGTAAAACTTTTGTTTAGCTTTAACTCTTTCTCTCCGTAATTATTTTCCACGTTGGAATTATTCATTTTGCTCGTTAGTGTTATGATTAAACTTCAATACCTTTTTTGTATGTAATCCCAAAATGTTATATTAAGTATATAATTACAGAAGAATTTAAAGTGCTTTCTATATAACACAAAATAAAATTAATTTCACAAAAACATGCAATTATAAGTATCTTCAGTTAGGAGAGATAGTTAAGATAGACCATATTCCATGCACACCCTTTCCCCAGCATTTCGAGTGTTGCTCTATACTCTGCGTAAGGCGACAGACACACACACACACACACACACACAGTGCAGCGTCAGTTATTGACTAAAAAGAGGTTATTGAGTTAGTGCATAATATGCAATTTTCTCATGAGCTTTAGTCATTCCCTTTTATTTGTGTCTCAATCTTCTGCTGGAAAGTTAAACAACGTCACAGCATGAAGAAAGTGAAAATGTTATTGTATTAATTCATTCAATTGAATTCTTGTTGTCAAACAAGGATAATTTTTTTTTTTGAAGTCTCCGCGCGGTGTGTGTTTATTTTTAGTATAAGGGGAACAAACTGGGAGCAATTATGGCAGGAAATGAGCGCAGGGGGGATTTTTGTACCTTCTGAGCAAGCAAATCCTTTCAACGACGCTCTACAGTGAATGGCAATCAAGGGGATGCAATCAATTCATCATTAGCCTCTAAAGTATCGACCTCTCTATCGATTGAGGAATATTTTGGCATTTTCTCTACTCCAGCGTGGGCAGTTCTAACTGACGGTAGAACTTTCAAGGGGACATAAGTCACTCAAGTTGGTACCGATGGTACTCTCTGGTACTTCTAAAGTAGACTCTTCGATCTGAGGGAGAGAGGAGGGGGGTATGGATGTTGGTGAAGGTCATTGAATGTCTCATGTGACTTTAAACAGCGATGTGCTTTTACAAAGAGCACCGGAAGCAGTAAGTAACCTACATGAGATTCGTTAAAAAATGTGTAGGCATATTTAATGGAACTATTATACAAGGCACATTTAGAGTATTTAGCGAAACTTGTGGCATATTTTTTTTTAGAGAGTAGAAGAGCACGGTGGGCTACTAGTTAATAATTCCAGTTGTTCGTGGAACATCCATTAAGGCAGCAGTTCTCAACCTTTTATGCCCGGCGACCCCTTTTTACAATCCCCCACTCTGCCACGACCCCCCACCCGCACGCACACACACACAGCAATATAAGAATAGACAATAACAATCCATATTTTCGATGGTCTTTGGCGACCCCTAGCAAATCATCAATCGATCCCCAAGGGGGTCGCGACACACAGGTTGAGAACCCCTGCATTAAGGCCTCGTGGAACATTAGGGCTTCGCGGAACACAGTTTGGGAAACACTGATATAAAGAAACAAGTATTAATTAGCGAACTCATTATCATAATTATATCTACATTAACTATATGGCCATAAAGCAGGAGAGAAACATTCATCAGTTGGTCTTGTAAAGAAAGAAACAGTATTACCTTTGGTCTTTTGTTTGTAATACAGTGGTTCTTTGTTTTTTCCTTTGTAGGAGTTCCCATAGTATAGTCGCGCCGTAAAAAGTATATAAAATTCATAATGATGTAGGACCTATATCAAATCAGAACAGAGGCATAATCCCAAGGATCTTAGGATTCAGGCGCGTAGGTAGGAATTTTCCATCGTTTGGGGGCCACTGCATTTTGCTTAATATTTAATTTTTGATGTGAAAAACACTCATTTGGGGTCCGGGGGGATTTTCAAACTCTCCCCCCACCCCCACCCCAGCTACGCCACTGTTAGGGTGCAAATAGCTCGACAACTGGTGTCACAAACTAATAAATCTGAGGTATCCTAAAAAACAAAAAAAAAAGGATGTCTAATCAGACGCTACAATAAGTAACCGTAAGTAATTGATATTGAGTCTCAAAACACCCTTACCCTGCTTGTGCCTTAAGGGTGGTGGAAAATATTGCATTGTAAACATTAGTTTTTACTTCCAAAAATTGTGATTTGACAAACATCAAAGAATCGCCTCAGGACCTTGCGGACACAACATACAAAAGTGAAATCCTTAAAGACGTCTTAAAAATAAATTTACGAAAAAAGAGAAGATGATGTGATATACGCTTTTGACTGTTGTCGCAGTCGTCCCCAGTTTGAACACTGCTTACTTCCGTCCTCCGCCGCCCTGCCATTCGGGCGTAATAGCTTTATCAGACCAAATAAGATGAAGGGATTGTGTAGCAAGACAAACTACGCACTTCTTGATATCTTATAAGATAAGATAAGATATATTGAAAATAAGCTTCTCGAACGCTTTCACCAAAGGAAACAACAAAGATTTACTGCTGAAATCTTGAACGACTGTATAGGAAATGCAATAAACATGCATGTAGGTAGCCCTGCCGGACCAAGTCTTTTTTGTTTGTTTTGTTGCTGATGAAGGCCTCGTGGCCCACACGTCCTTTGTTTTAACTTGGTCCGGCCTGCGTTTTATTCTGGGCACAAATCACACTACCAGACACCAGGGGCAGACTGGCTATATGGGCATTCGGGCAAATGCCGGTGGGCCTGTACCCAAATGGGCCGGTAGAGAAACTGAAAGGGCCGCATGGATGCCACTATTGCACGTATTAACTTGTTAAATGTTTTATAATATTCTCTTATATAACGGACCCTCTGAGCGACGTGTTTAAAATAATCTTTTACAGGCTATACAGTCTAATACTAATTTAATGTAACACATTTTCCGAAATAGTCAAATAATGTAATTGCCTACATCCATGGTCAGTGCTACTAGTAGGCTTCATCCTTTTAGGGCCCACACACTTAGCGATGAAAAAGCAACATAAGGCATTTATATTTTTTATAAAGATATAGAGATCAATGTATGCATGTTTACAATTATCGATACATTATCAAAGTTGACATAATGACTTCGAGGACAAGTAAACCTGGAATAGGAGGCCCATCATATGACAAGCTGTGGGCCGGATGGTATAGAAATGCCCGGGCCGATTTGGACACCCAGTCCGCCCCTGCCAGACACGTAGATATACTCGGGTGGATGCTCCTGAGAGACATTATAGAGGCACTGCATTCTGTTGGACAGCTGCGCTAGCCGCTAGGTAGGTCATCACAGTTGCTCGTTAGAGCTCAATAAGGGTCAAGCTTGTGCCTATCCGAGAATGGGTGTGGGAGAAATAACATGTTCAAACTTTTTACCAGACAGACAGAAAGAGTTAATATATAAGCTTTAAAAACAACAACACTAGTACACACATAAAACAGTCCGATGCTTAAAACTTAATCCTGAGACCATGAAAGTGGGAAATGAGTCCCTCGATTTGTCTCCAAATGTTGAGGGTTCCTTTATTGTAGAATTGAGATCACATATGCACTTGGTTATAAAAAAAAAAAAAAAAAAAAGATTTCTATTGATGGTGAAAAAAAAGAAAAAAAAACTTAAACGTATAATCTTCTAGAGTGTAATTATCTTCACGATCTCAATTAAAAAAAAAAATAGGCCTACATTTTATAAGACATTTTACAAAGTAACATTTTAGTCGATTGCGGAAATTTCCACTAGCCAAATTTAAATTTAATGTGATTATATTTGAAAAATTATCTTATCTTATAAAGGGCAGACGTTACTTCAAAAAAGATGATGATTACGTCCTACGTGTACCCCAAAGTCAATCTAGTCATGCATGTTAATCAATGACTTAAGCTCTGCCAAGTCAATGGTTGTCCTGGCTGACTCAGGCAACCCGTTCCATGCTCTGATAGCATTCTTGAAGTCAAAGTATAAGTACAGTATGTGCTGTGTAATCCAGAATATTCATCTTATGTTCATTTAAGTTTTGTTTTTTTCAGTTACTCTTGTTAGCAAGCAAACTCTTCATGAGCAAAGCATAGAACCTGGACACGAAAACGGCTCTAACGATTTTCCTAGAAAATTGACAGTTTAAAATTACGTATATCTCAAAGAAAAGAATACAGATAGTACAAATTCTGGTTTAACCTTCATAATTTTTTTAGAAGTGTAGGGCTATCCTCTCCTGGGACTTTTTAAAATTCCTCTTTTTTTTTAAACTTTTTTTTTTTTTTTTTTTTAGTTTCTTTTTTATTTTAAAATATTTGTTGATAGAATTAATTTTAATTACACTTAACATTCTTTTGATTACTTTTTGAAGTTATTTGTTTTTAATCACGATTTTAAAAAGATACTTGTCGTTAGTTAAGAAGCCAGCTTTAATGCTATCTCAAACAAGGGAAAGACGTTGTACTTGACTGATGTGGGGGTATACGTTGAATTAGTCCTTTATAAAATTTGTAGAGAGAAAAGTTCGAAATTAACAGTAAATAACTATAAAAACATATATTTACATACGCTCTGGTGTTCTGCAGTGGCTAATCGATCAACTTGAAAAGGCCTTCGAATTCAGGTCATTCAATTTGGTTTTATATAAATGCATTATAAAGCGATCAGGTAATATTCACACAGGATCATAATGTATTGAGAAAGTATGAAATTGTGCTAAACAAAAACAATTAGTAAAAATATTTGCAATCGCACAGATTTATTAATATTAATCTAGATCTATAACAAATTTAATTACATGAATGATCCAAACTAATTGATACAACTACGCTTAATATAAGCTTTTTTTTCAAAAGCATTTTTTTTTCTTTTTTTTTTTTTAAATCTATTCACGCTGTCGTCTGCAGATTTATTTTGTTAAAATTAAAGCACAACATTAAAGAGCTGTCCAAGTGTATTAGACCTAGGCTGTAGAGTAACATCTTTAGTAAAATCACTAAATTTAGAAAGCCTTCAGGACAGAAGACTCAAAAGTAAAGTAGCAGTTATACATAAAACACTGAACCATAATCTTCAATTACAACAACAAAATTTAATAAAATACTCAGAAAGATACAAAGATAAAGGCACATTCCTCGTCCCATATGCTAGGACAAATTTGTACAAATACTCCTTCTTCCCTAGTGCTATTAGAACATGGAATGGGTTGCCTGAGCTAGCCAGGAAAAATAGTGACTTGGCAGAATTTAAGTCATTGGTTAATATGCAGGACTGAATGCATGACACGTAGGACGTAATCATCTTCTTTTTTAAAGTAACGTCTTTGTATGATAAAAGAGTCCTTGTAATCACAACAAATTTCCGTAAGGATCAATAAAGCAGTCTTAGTCTTAGTCTTAGTATTATATAAGATAAGAGTGTCATCTATTTTATTCAACAAGTTTTCTTTTCGCTCTTCCAACAATTGGACCATACCTCTTACCTTCGATGTGTAGAAATAGTATTTTAAATAACAAATCCTTCGTTTTGCATTGTTATATTTCAATATTTAAAAAGAAACATTCAACAAAATAAAAGCTTAAAACTTGTGAAATGTGCCAAGTTATCCATGGCTATCCACTATCGAACTCTTCTGACTGTCTATGTCCCCAGCACCCCGTCGTCTGGTACCCGTGTGAAGGACCAGCGCTGGGACTCGGGCGAGGGTGACGTGCTCACAGATTTTGACTGTTAAACAAACATAACGTCGATATTTTGACTTATTGTGAAATGGAAACTTTTGAATGAAAGACGTACACCCATAGTGATGACGTAATAAGTCCAATTTTTTTTAGTTTAATAATCTCTGTTTCTCTGCTACTATATCTATATACATGACGTAAATTTTAGATTCTTTAGGGATAAAGGAAGACACTTAGACACGGGAGATTGATAAAACTAAATCTAGATCTTGAACTATCTAAACGCGTACCTCAGTTGAATCAATAAATTAGTTGCTGGTCAAACCGTCCACTAAGATGGGAAAGGAAATTGACATTTGTTTGTAGGCCCTAGTTGATTAATTCAAGTCTAAACAACGCTGGTATCCGATGTGAAATTATTGGAATACTTCTCTGCCTAATTTTTAGCTTGTGAAACAATTTACATATTATAGATTGGGTGTCATGCCTTCTATTATCAGTGTGCGTCTGCTATAGCGGAAGTAATCAAAGCAGTCGACGAAAGCTTCCGAAGCTTCGGTTGGGCGTCTTTCAGTTTTAAAGGTCTCATTGCGTTGAATAATTTACGTAGACCTGCCTTTCTTCCTTTAGAACATTTTCCCTTTCAAACCCCAACGTCCAAAATTGATTAAGAAATTCCAAATAGAGCTCCCATTGAATGTAGGTGATACCAGCTCTCCGTGGAGATACAGAGAGACTATAATATAGGCCTACAGGTCACCGCCGTATGACCCAACATCATTGCAACGTCGCTATACACTGGTCATTGCCAAAGCATTTGCATACAACTCGTGAAATCATACTGATAATGTCAATAATGGTTAACAGCAACGACCACTGGCTTTGTAAGACCCACAACCCATCTGCAAGATCTTTTAAGTCACTGCGACCTGTCTTAAGTCAGTGATTTTCTTTTACTTATTATGATGATTATGATGGGTGGAACATTACTCTCAGCTCTACGCCACAACAAGCTCAATCTCTGACTCAGCCCTTAAAGCCATCATACAATTACCCACAATGAACGAGCTAGATGAAACACCCACCCTTTATGAGCTCAACAAAGCCATAGACAACATTGCTGCCCGCAAAGCACCCGGATGCGATGGTATCCCCCCAGATCTTCTAAAACAATGCAAAACTATTCTAATCCAACCTCTTCACGAACTGCTTTGTAAATGTTGGCAAGAAGGTGCTGTGCCACAAGACCTGCGGGATGCTAAAATCATTACACTGTATAAGAACAAAGGTGACAGAAGCGACTGCAACAATTACAGGGGAATCTCCCTCTTAAGTATTGTAGGCAAAGTCTTTGCTCGAGTGATACTTCCCAGGCTACAAAAACTCGCTGATCGGGTCTATCCAGAATCACAATGCGGCTTCCGCTCAGGGAGATCCACGATTGACATGATTTTCTCCATCCGCCAACTCCAGGAAAAGTGCAGAGAACAAAGGATGCCTTTGTACATTGCGTTTATTGACCTGACAAAGGCCTTCGATCTAGTTAGCAGAGATGGCCTCTTTAAAATTTTACAGTTAATAGGCTGCCCACCCAAGCTACTAAATGTAATCATATCTTTCCACCAAAATATGATGGGCACAGTGCAATTCAACGGTGCCAGCTCTGAAAGTTTCAGTATAAACAGCGGATTTAAACAACGATGTGTCCTGGCCCCAACCCTCTTTGGAATACTATTTTCACTGCTAATCCACAACGCGTTTGACAAATCCACTGAAGGCATCTATCTCCATTCCAGATTTGATAGTAAACTCCTAAATATTGCCAGAATGAGGGCCAAAACTAAAATCAGAGCCACCCTCGTAAGAGATATGCTATTCGCGGATGACGCAGCGGTAGTGGCACACACACAAGAGGAACTTCAGTCACTAATGTCCCGCTTCTCTCAGGCCTGTAAAGAATATGGCTTGACTATTAGCACGAAGAAAACAAATGTTATGGGACCACCTACTACAGCACCACCCTCCATCCTCATTGACGATAACAAGCTGGACGCCGTAAACGAATTCTGCTATCTGGGATCCACAATTACAGATGACCTGTCCCTAGATGAGGAGATGAAAAAACGCATAGGGAAGGCCGCCTCGACATTCGCTAGACTCAGACTAAGAGTTTGGGAAAACCATAAGCTAACTACGGTGACCAAAATGGAAGTCTACAAGGCATGCGTTATGAGTACACTGCTGTATGGCAGTGAATCATGGACCACCTACGCAAAGCAAGAGAGAAAACTAAACTCATTCCATTTGAGATGTCTCCGTAGGATCCTGAATGTCACGTGGAAAGAAAAAGTGTGCAATACTGAGATCCTTGCGCGATCAGGTATTCCCAGCATCTTTACAGCCCTCAGACAACGCCGTTTGCGCTGGCTTGGACATGTTCGCCGGATGGAGGAAAAGCGCATCCCGAAAGTCATCCTCTATGGTCAACTCGCGACTGGCACAAGAAAAACTGGTCGCCCCCACCTCCGTCACATAGATGTAATAAAACGTGACCTCAAATCAGTGAACATCAATACTGACAATTGGGAAGACATAGCTCTAGACCGCAACAGGTGGAGAGAGACAGTGACAAAGAAAGCTATGGACAGTGAAAGTACATGGGTCTCAGCCCAGGAAGAAAAACGCACAAACCGAAAAACGGCCAGCTCCTCTACCACCGAAGCAAAAGCCAAGGGGACCCTAACCTGCGCTATCTGTGGACGGGAGTGTCTCTCCAAAATAAGGCTCCTCAGCCACATGAGGAAGTGTGCTCTGAGATGAACCATAGTCGTCCTACGACTGAAGGAGGCCAATGAATTTATTTACTGGGTCTATAATTCTTTTAACGCTTATTGTTTGACAGGTTGAGTTGGCCCTTTGGCCTACAAATGATAATTTTGTAACCATTTAAAGATACTTTGATATACACTTAATTAAGGATAAATTGAAATGAAATGATATATAGTTAGTCCTATGCACTTTGAAGTAATAAAGTATGAATAAAGATTTAATTTAGATCTATATTCTATATCTATATAGAACTACTATTTTAAATAATTAGAACTTTCTTTTAGATCTAAAATCTAAACAAATCTAGATCTATATAAAAGCTCGCAATCTGGCATGTTGAAAAGAAAACAGAAAAAGTCAAATATGTTTCTCTTCCGGGTTACGTATTTGTATGTCTAACTTTGAATGTAAATTTCTTAAACAGTGAATAAATCTATCTAGATCTGGTATTAGTTTAACATTAAGTCTTGTTTGCGTAATAATTTCTATTGTATGCCTAGAAATAAAATGTCTTCTGTTAGAACGGTCATCAGCTCTGTAGCATCGGATCGTGTCATCACTAAATTCACACCGGTGAGTTTTGACTTTGTTATGTAAACACTCTCAGTAGTCTCAGATTCAGTGACTGTCACTGTCAGGGCCAGTGTCACTCGTCTGTAGACTCACTCAACATCACTGCACTGTGACTTAGTGAAGTTTTAATGACTTAGACTTAGTGTGACTGTAGACTTGACTTTTCTAGTCTCATTCTGTGGTCAGTGTAGTCGTATAGTCAATAGATCTTACTGTAGTGTAAAAGTAAAGTAGATCTAGTCTAGCTAGAATGCTAGAATCTGCTAGATCTAAAATCTAATCTATAATAATAATGCTATAGTATATGAATATGACTATAATCTATATCACACTATATGACATTTGACATGTTATTGTTATACTGTACTGTAAGAAAGTGTAAATGTAGATCTCTAGTACTATTTATAATAAAAATAATAATCTTTATTATGATTATTCATAGGCATAAGGAAATTACAATTACTATATTTACACCAAACAAAACATTATAATAACTAGATTAGGTACTTTGATAAAAAAATTCAACTTTAATGAATCTAAATGAAACTAGTATAGTTAGATCTTTTTGAATGGAGTTCAGTGATACCTCATTTATGCTTCTAGGTTAATTAGAACATAAGATATGACCATTTTAGTGTCGGAAAATTAGCCTATTAAAATACCCCAAAAATTGTGCCCAAAAGGAGGAGCTTATACATTTAAACTGCTATAAAAACTAGATCTATAGTAAACCAAAATATTAATATACATTCACAACAGATTTACAGTCATAATTTACGTGTAAAAGTTTATATCAGATTCAAAAATGTTTCTATTTAATGGTTTGATTGCAAGGGGGGAAAAAAAGGTTTTGTGTCTGTTAGTCTTTCTGTCAGGGTATCTCTTTTGTGATGGTAAAAGCACAAAATCCTGACCCTAAGGGAGATTTTTAAAAATTTTTTGAAACTTTTTACTACAACACTCACTGTGACATATTGTTACAACAGTTGATCGTGTTATTACTAAATTCACACCAGTGAGTTTTATACACTGTATGTAGTGTTATTACTAAATTCACACCAGTGAGTTTTATACACTGTATGTAGTGCAAGTTTTAGATCTGATAATCTAATTGTAACACTCTCACTGTGACTAAGTTAGTGTTACAACAGAAGACAACTCAACAGTCTAAATATAATATATGTTAAATTAATGTAATTAATGTTATGCAACATTGTAACTTACTCAGTTACTGTATGTGTGTATGTTATTACTAAACAAAATCTAGATATATATGTGTCTTTAGTAACAATGAGGAACTATCAAAATATATTTTTAATATATTTTATTTGTAATAGTAACACTTATAAAAATAGAAAAACTGTTGGTGTTTTACACAAACTCACAATGTGACATGTCACAGGTAGATCTAGATCTAGTACATCTAAGACGTCATATAAGTCTTGAAACTATCCTTTATTAAAATTACTTAAAATTATTATTTATTTTTTTTTTTACAAAAGTAAAGTTTATAAAATTTTACTCTACATGTTTTTGATGTTCCTTAAAATTTGAAGATAATTAGATGGGGGATGGCAGCAGACAGGGTTTGAACCCTAGATTATTAATACCACCCAATGACAGTCCAAAGCACATAGATCTACTATATAACCAGGCAGCCATCTAGATTTAGTCATAAAACCTAATACTCCTCAAGTCTCAAAATTTGTTGACATGATATAGATCTAGATCTAATTATTATAGATGACTATTAGAAGGATGGCTATTAAAGGCTATAGTGGGCTTTTAATGCTAGAGTATTGAGTGGTGGTGTGATCTTGTGGTTGTCTGAGCTAGGAATAGTTGTAATAATCTTCCTTTTTGAAGGAACGTCCAAAATAAATGTAAAATAAAAGGAAAGTAGATCCATTCCCATTTAGTAAGATTTAGAGACTAGATCTGTATAGATTCTGAAAGGATAAGTTCAGGAGATGTACCATAGAAATTTGTGGAGCCTAGGTTATGAAAAAAAAAAAAGATGTCTAGATTACCTTACCTACAAAGTTTTGTGGTACTTGGTTTGGACTTTTAATACCAAAAACATAAACTGCACTAATTTACATTTGTTTTCACTTTCAGTTTAAAGCTTATCGTGTTTGACAATAATTGTTTATTTTTTAGCGTTAGAATGTATTTCTAGTTTGTTACTTGTAGGCCAGACACAAATGAAACTGAAGACAGATTATATTCAGTCTGCATATAAGATTAGTATAAGATAAGATTTATAAAATGCAATAAAACTCTTTAACATAATCCTATAAAAGGTATCATCTTTTAAACAATGTTTCTTGAGAAGTAACCTAATCTTATTTTATGTTTCTCAAAGAAACTTTATTTTCTTAGTTTGGCTCAGTTTCAATCATCTGGTAATGTCAAGGTTGAAAGTTTGTGCCCACAAAATCTTCTTTTATCAGAGAAGATAGCTAGTGTTTCTATTTTAACTTGCTTTGAGGTAGTGTTTACTATAAGAAGTCAAGGTTCACATTTTGCCAGATTGCTCCAGTGAATTTTTCCCTTCCTCAAAGTTTCTCTTAATTTTATTGTTTTAAACTGCTATTATGAGCATTAATTGTCAAATTCATCTCACTAGCACTCAACATTCTTGGTTTAAATTACTTGCATTCTTCTGTTGTTTATCCACAGAAAGTTTTAATTTTGTTTGAATTTGTTACATATTTACTTTTTTATCTATCATAGGCTTTTCATGCAGATGGAACTCCTTATTCCAAAGTCAACTTTCATCCCAAAGTGAAGACTGCATGTTCAGAAAACAGAACTGGGCGTGTTGGGTAAGCTCAAAACACATTAAATAGCTGTCTGGGTTTTTTTTGTTATTTGATAGCCATCAGTATTTTTATCAGCTTTTTAAAAGCTCCATTAAGAAAATAAGGAATCGTCATTTATTTTATGGAGAAAAAATATCATGTAATCTCGAGAATTAAGGTAAACTCTTTAAACTTCAATATGCAAACGAAGGTCTAGTGTATTTAATCTTTATCATTTTATATAGAAATATTTGAGATATAAAATAGGTAGATTGACCTGATTTTAAAACTTCCTTAAGAATAGTTGAGAAAAGTAGACTTTATGTTTGACACAGATAAAAAAAATACTAATATTGACTGTTAATTGAACTCTACTAGGTATGGAATGAAAACTGCAATTTGTTTTAGAAAATTTTTAATGGAAATTCGGCTACAAACTAATAGGCTGAATATACTTGTACTTCAAAGTAAAAGACTTATATACTTGTATTACAAACTAATGGTCTTTATATATGTGTACTACAAAGTAATGGTCTGTATATACTTGTAAGTAATGGTCTATATGTATATGTGAGTTAAATTGCATTGCTTGCAACTGGCTAAAATGAGGCATGGTGTTCACACTAAATAATGCTAGCTACAAAACATTATTATGACATTGGCTAACAATGAAGTTTGATCTTCATCGTAATTAATGTTGGGCACACAATACCAATGTATTTCCAGTGACACTGGCTAACAATGAAGTAAGATGGTGCTTCTAATTAATGCTGGCCATGAAAATCTGTTGTACAAAATGAACCTTAACCTTATCTAATGATAAAATGTGATGTTCGTACAAGTGTTGGCCACTAAACATTTGCTTTTGAAAAAATTCATCCTCATTACAGAAGGTGTCCATGGAAAAGCTTACTTTTACCTTGTGTAGAAAACTGAATTGTCCTTTTTTGTTTCTCTTGTCACTCACTGAAATAAAAAACGAGAAATGTATTTCTTATTTCAGTTTAAAGATCACTAAGGCTGTACTGCTTGGGGATGTGGCAGTAGGCAAAACATGTCTTGTAAATAGGTAAGTATGACCTCAAAGTGCATTATGTCAATGTGGCTGATGGTGTGGAATTGTTCAGATATATTTAGAGAGTTTGACATTATTTTCTGTTCTATGAAATCAACAGACTGAGCAAGTCTGAACAATATTGTGTCATATTTTGTTTTGTCTTTTCTTGTATATACAGTTTATTCATTTTAAAACTTTCATGAATGTTGGCATGACTAGATGCATGACGGGTAGGACGTATTCATCTTTTTTTTTAAAGTAACGTCTGTATTATATAAGATAAGAAGAAGATAAGTACTTTTAGTTTTTAATGTCTGTGTCAGCTTTTACTGTTTTATTTATTATTATAAGCTAAAATCTTTGAAGGCTCAGATGCAAAATCAAGTTTTAAAATTATTTTTGTCTTTATGAAATCGTTTCTCAGGTTTTGCCATGATGTGTTTGACAGAGACTACAAGGCAACTATAGGTGTGGACTTTGAGGTGGAGAAGTTTAGTATTCTTTCCATTCCCATTACTCTACAGATGTAAGTACATACTACACAAGTACATACTTTACAATTACATACTACAATTACATACATGCTTCACAAGTACATACTAGACAAGTGAATACTTTACAAGTACATTCTTCTCTAGTACATACTTCTCAAGTGCATACTACACATGTACATATTTCACAAGTGCATACTTCTCAAGTACATATTTCTCAAGTACACAACTACATACCACAAGAGGGCATGTTTTTCATAGTCTTGTTGATAGTGAAAACGAATAAAGTGCCCACTAAACCGTGGGACTTGAATTTAAAACTGCATTGAGGCTCCGGTTTTTATCTTACATTTAATGACATGGCCAACTTATGATGGTCAGGTACATAGAAACAAAGTGACAGTTTTTATGTACATTATTCAAGTGTTTATTTACTTGATATAACATTAAAAGAAAATAGAATTAAAATAGAGTATCATAAACCACAGTACTACTAATAACTAATACTGATTACAAAGTAGTATACTTAAACTCAATAACTTCACTTTAACATCCTCCAAGACTTCTTGTTGGTAATGTACAAAATCACTGAGTCAATATATAGTAAGGTACCACAACATCAGGAGGCACGGCGGCTGAGTGGTAAAGTGCTTGGGTTCTAAACTGGAGTCCCAGGTTTGAATTCTGGTGAATACGGATTTTTAATTTCGGGATCTTTGGGCGCCTCTGAGTCGACCAAGCTCTAATGGATACCTAACATTAGTTGGGAAAAAGTATAGGTGGTTGGTGTCACATGACACCCTCGTAAGCCATAGGCCACAGAAACAGATGACCTTTACGTCTTCTGCCCTATAGACTTCAAGGTCTGGAAGGGGAACTAACTTTTACCACATCAACAATTCTTGCTCTTGAAAAAGTACTAGTTCTAGATTCTTTCTCCATTAGTCGCACACTTCATGCATTTGTTTTCATCAGTACAGTTACAGTAGTTGTCAAGTCACACAGGCACTGGCCATAAAGATAATAAATAGTACACAGAGTATATAACCTAATTCTGCTTAACTAGCTATAGGTTATAAAATACCATGGACAAGATCTTTAAAAAAAAAATGACAGCAAACTTATCCAATGGAAGTGGATAGAAAGCCAACTAACGAAGGTTAGACTTACCTACATCATTGATGAGACTAACATATGACATAACACTAAGGTCACCTATTACATTGACCTACCCATCAAACTACACACTGGTCATTCTCACTTATAAAAACATTTAGGGGTCATCCATAACAAAACTCAAATGGAGTGATCCATACAACAAGTTACATTCAATAAAATAAAAAAAAAATTTTGATGTATACTAATTGACATCTAATATAAATACTGAAGGTAGATGGCTGTTGTGTTAGTCACGCAGTACTCTTGTTAACCATCAGCTTATTCTAAACAGCGAAAACTCAAATGAACCTTCACTTATTTCATACATAAATCTTCTATAAATACATTCGCAAGAGCTTAACATTATCTTTTAAATTAAAATTTCTATTATTGAAAAAAAAAAAAAGATAATTATTATATTTTGTATGGTTTAGTATTGATGATGATAATAATACTTTTGATTAGCTTGAAATCATAACATTGATAATACTTTTCAAGCACCTGATAACAGTTTTATAAAAAGCAGTTTACCCACTCTTATGTACTTGCAGCTGGGACACAGCCGGGCAAGAAAGGTTCAAATGTATTGCAGCTTCTTACTACAGAGGTGCCCAGAGTGAGTTGAGGTTTTGTTTTTGTTGTTTTTGTATTTTTACATTCATGGTTAGGAGAGATTTCCATGGCTAACATACACAGTCATGGCTAGCAGTTACAGCCCTAGCTAAAATATAAATTCATGGTTAGGAGAGATTTCCATGGCTAACATACACAGTTATGGCTAGCAGTTACAGCCCTAGCTAAAATATAAATTCATGGTTAGGAGAGATTTCCATGGCTAACATACACAGTCATGGCTAGCAGTTACAGCCCTAGCTAAAATATAAATTCATGGTTAGGAGAGATTTCCATGGCTAACATACACAGTCATGGCTAGCAGTTACAGCCCTAGCTAAAATATAAATTCATGGTTAGGAGAGATTTCCATGGCTAACATACACAGTCATGGCTAGCAGTTACAGCCCTAGCTACAATATAAATTCATGGTTAGGAGAGATTTCCATGGCTAACATACACAGTCATGGCTAGCAGTTACAGCCCTAGCTACAATATAAATTCATGGTTAGGAGAGATTTCCATGGCTAACATACACAGTCATGGCTAGCAGTTACAGCCCTAGCTAAAATATAAATTCATGGTTAGGAGAGATTTCCATGGCTAACATACAATCTTAACTTTGTGAAACTTTCATTTCTAGGTCACTTATAATAGCAGTGGCATTCACAGCTATCATTTGGCTATAACAGTGGCATTTACAGCAATCATTTTGTTATGGCAGCGATATTCACAGTTATCCTGTGTTGAAAAAGTTGCTATTTCTTTTTATGTTTTTGTAATGTCATGAGGATAGCTGCCTTGTTGTGCGGCTTGCGTGCTGGACTGTTGTTCAAAACCCTGCCTGCTCCCATCCCCGTCGTCCTTTGGAAGGTTTGGGCTAGGAAGTAGATTATCTTCAACTCTGAAGGAATATTCAAAACATGTAAAACATTTTACAAACAAAGTAATGTGTTCACAACATTGAAGTAGTGTGTTGCTGTCTGAATATCTTTCGTCAGTTCCTGTTGTTCTACCCTAGTAAAGTCTAGTATTAGATTTCTCTGTTGGGTTATCTTACTTTGATTACATATCGGAAACACTTTAGTTATAACTTTTGTCATTACTGCCATGGAATTGGATCAATACGGCAGCTCTGAATAGTCTTCCTTTACATATTTTCTTTGGTCTGGTATCTCTCCTAATTCTTTTGAATTAATCTGATCTAGATAGTCATTTTGAATAAATAAAACAAAAAAAACATAACAGAAAAAGTTGGAATTCATTGACAGCTTTGAACAGAGTGGTTACCAATGTTGATAAGCATATAGACACTAGAAGTAGCCATCAGATTTCCCAAAGGCTGCAAAATGTTATAGAATAAAAGAAACACTATTTTATAATTTTAGCATTTTTGTCTTTTACTGATTGTGGTATGTGGGTCTAATTGCCATGTTAAATAATGCACTGTTGCTAAATCTTGGGACTTAAAAATTAATCTGTTTTATATTAACTTTGTTAAAAGTTACTTTTTTTATTTCAATGTTTGTAAACACTTTTTTTCTGGCAGTTGTTATTGTGGCCTTTGATCTTACCAATGAAGAATCTCTCCATCACACTGACCAATGGATGGAAGAAGCTTGTGCCAGTGCTGACCAGCCTGTCAAATTTCTACTTGGTACAAAAAAAGATTTATTGGTGAGTTTTTTTCTTCAACCAACACAGAGACTTTATAACTAGCAGAGCTTTGCTTCTCAAGCTTTGACTAGTTACACTCTTATAAAAAAGAAAGGGAAGTTCCCCTTTCAGATCATATGTTCTATGTATAGGGCTGCAGATGATGTAAAGGTTATGTTTCTGTGGCCCATGGTTTATGAGAGAGTCACAATAACCAACCACCTTTACTTTTCCTCAACTAATGTCAGGTACCCATTAGAGATGGGTGGACGTTGAGGCACCCTAAAGATCCTGAAATAAAAAATCCCAGTCTTCACCTGGATTCGGATATGGAACCCCCAGTTCGGAAGCCAAGCACTTTCACCCCTCAGCCACTGTGCCACCTCAGATCCTAATACATTTTGAAAATTTCTTCTAATTTTAGCTTTTATAAAACAGAATTTATAACAGGAGTAGCCAGGCAAGGGAAACCACCCAGTGGACATCACTAGGGTCACCAGACACGTGCACGTCCAGAGGATGACAAAAAGGAGACCAGCCCTTAAACAAACTGAACCCTATGTCCTGAGATCTCAAGAGCCATGCCCCTCTTTACTTACTATCTTTCAGGCTCTAGATCTAATGAACATCAAGATTTTTTTATCGATTGATCTCTCACAGTATCTTTAAACAAAGGTAGAAACATTATTCTTAACAAATTTCTGACTCCTA
Organism: Biomphalaria pfeifferi; assembly: GCA_030265305.1. Classification (NCBI taxonomy): domain Eukaryota; kingdom Metazoa; phylum Mollusca; class Gastropoda; family Planorbidae; genus Biomphalaria; species Biomphalaria pfeifferi. The sequence goes on from JASAOG010000273.1 coordinate 208,776, forward strand.
AAAGGCTATATTAACTATTAACCTACCTTTTACATGGCTGGTTTCTTGTTTATTGCAAAGTTTCAGAAAATTCTCATATAAAACCACACCATTTCAATGTTGGTTGGTTATTTTTAGATTCTGACTTTTTTTTTCATGAAATAGCAGTACTCTGATATATCTGCTATTTTAGATATTAAAAAAGCAGTCCACCATTCTGATAGTGTTAAAAAGCAGGATAAAACAGAACAATATAAAGTCAGCTTAATAAAAATGGAGGTTTACAGTTTACAGGTGTATCTTGATGAAGCCTGTCACTAAATCATAAGTCCATGAAACTAGTATTTTAAGTATCATATTTCCTACAACCTTTCATGGTAGTCCATGATTCATGCAAACAAACATTTTGAGCTTCATGCGTGACATTTTCTTTAAATTGGTTCTCATTACGTCAATAAAAAAACTATTTTCTTCTTTCCACATAGCCTTGATAAACAAAAACACTCATTAATATTATGGTCTGTCATGCCTATAAGCTTTATACCTCTTGACTTTCATGGTTATATTATTCTAGAACTAAACATACTTTTAACACTTTGATTTGTCCAAGTTGAAATAGTAACACTAATTTGTGTTCTTTGTCAATGCATTAACTTTTCAAATATCGACTCCTCAGTCACCATCTTCCTACGCTGATGTCGAAGTCCGAGCGCTGAAGCAGGCCAAAAAATTACAAGCTGAATTCTGGGCGACATCTTCCAAATCAGGTCAGAGTTATGGTTCATGTTTTGTTCTAAGCAACTAGTGTAGAAATGAATGTAACTGTCATCACTGGATAGGAAGTCAGCCCCAGTGTTTCTGTACTTAAGTTTTTATTATTATAATTTTATTTCATTATATTATATTATTATAAACAAGTTTTTATTAAATTGCTCCACTGCACATTAGAAAATTGTGAAAAGATCACTAGAAATAACATTTATACATATAGGCTAGACTAAAAAAAATGTCTGGGTAAAACATACAAGGTCCAGTTGTTGTTTTTTTTTTACTTTTCATGTATACATTCTTGATGATCATTTACACACATTGATATTACTTATCCAGTCATGTCAGTGAGCACTACAGCCCATGGAGGGTCCTCATTGGCTTCAGCCTATCTTTCTATCCAAATATTTGTTGTGTGTTTTCATCTCTATTCCTGAAATCTTCATGTTGGAGATCTGTCTTTACCATGTCAAGCTTTCATCTTCAAGTTGGGTCTCCTTAGATTTAGTGAAGGTTTCCACTAAACTACGACTTTAATTTTCAAATTGTTTAATATCATTTGTGTGGTATGCCCTCTGGACTGTTGTCTCAATGGTTCCTGCCTGCTGCTATTCCCAGCCGCACTGTGGGAGGTTTTAACTAGGACATTTCTTCTTCTTCTTCTAGCCAGCTTTTTTCTGCTTAGCTGTGAGCTCTTTTGCTGATTGTGCCAAGTGAAAAAAGTGTGCTGTTCTCTTCAGTTGTGCAGCACTGCCGTACAGGGCTGTATTGGTAGTAGGTTGGAATGGATGTTAAATATGCATACTAAACCAGTTTAATGCAGCAAACTTAACAGGAGTAGATTTTATAGTATGGTCTCACATGTTTATATTTTTGTTTGACTTGATGAGATATACTTGTGACATGTGGATTTGGAGGTGCCGTAATAATAGTTCAAACACTTTAAGAAACATTGAAGTGACAAAATGCTGCTATACTTTTTCTAGAGTTTAATTCTTTTAAACTCAAACTTGAAACAATAAATGTATGTACAGTTCATATATAAAGTAGATACAGGATACAATAATAATGATCAATAAAATAAGTAACTGTTAACTTTCAAACTAGCGACTTCTAAGTCTAACTTTCTAGCTCTCTCTGGTCCCAAGCTACTACTTCTATTCTTTTTATATCTTTCTTTAGAATAATATAGAACCATGACATTTCAATACCCTTGACCTTTTTAAATTAATTTTCTGCTTCTTTTTTTTTTATTAATTTAACCTGGATGTTAATTATATTTCCTTGCTGTAGCTTTGAACTAGTTTTAATCATCATCATTCTGGCATGTGATCTAATTTGATCTCGGTAAACTGTCCTCATTTCATGAACAATGAGGTGTCTGTCACCAAGGATGTGACATATGGTATTAGGTGACTAGATTCCATTTTGTCTGCTAATTGCAATGAACAGACCTTCATATATTCATTGCACAATTTGGCTTGGATAAGGACTAATGCATTTTTTTTTTAAACAAGTTTTTTTCATGGAGTTTTCCCCCATCTGAGTCATGAAAAATCATCTTAATTTTTACTTTGAGCTTTGTATCTTTGCGGCTTGTTGTTTAAGGTCAAACTTGGTAATATCTACTCACTTTATCCTTACAGGAGAAAATGTGACAGATTTCTTCTTCCGAGCCATTTGTTTATCTTTTGATGACACGTTATTGAAGGAACTGGAGGTAGATACAGTAGCATCCAAACAAATTGGAACCATCAGTAAGTTGACTTAGATCTTTACAGATAAAAATTGATCTACAATAAATCTTTACATTCTAACTATTAGATCACTACAGATAAGAATGGATCTACAATAAATCTTTACATTCTAACTATTAGATCACTACAGATAAGAATTGATCTACAATAAATCTTTACATTCTAAATATTAGATCACTACAGATAAGAACAGATCTACACTAAATAGTTACAGTCTAACTATTCAATATGCAAAAGTGAAGTACTGCTGTTACACCTTGAGATATACAGACCAAATGATGTTTCTATGACCAATGGTTTACCATTGTGTCATATGGCAAGCACTATGACCAAATGCCTTTACTTTCCTAAATTTATGCCATTAGAGTTTGGTGGACTCGAGGGCATTCATAAAAATCCAGAAATTCAATATTCCCAACCGAGATTTGAACCCAGGGCCCATTGGTTTGGAAGCCAAGTACTTTGCCACTCATAAGTCACACCCCCAATAAATTTAATTATCAATAATGACTAAGTTAATTTTTAGAAAGTTTTATTAATTTTTTTGTTAAGATAAAGTCCACTGGATGTATAAACATTCCGCCTTGCACAATTTGTTTCAACCTTTCTAAGCAAAGAAACCTTCACATTCCAGACAAGCCTTTACCATAGCCAGTGGACTGAAACTGTTTTACTTAGCAGTTAAGATCTGACATTATTTGTGCAGCCTTGTCTAAATCTGTGTATTGTTTTGTTACAGAAGTTCAAAAGTCAAGTTCGGACTTGTATGAGAAAAAGAAATCTAATCAATTGAAGTGTTGTTCCTAAATGGTGTATTGTTTCTTCCAATTCTACTATACTGTGAGTTTCTGTTTCACTGTAGTCTTTTAAATTTCACTTTTGCTCCACTACACATGTATATATGCCAATTGGTTTCTTTTGAGGTAATGGAAACATGCATAATCTAAATCCTAATATATATTTATGTATAGATTACAAAGCTGTTGTATGATATTTCAAATGTGATAATGACCTGATGAAATTATCAAGATATCAAGTTATATAAGTTTTAATGATATCAAAATTGTACAAAAACTATAGTCAAAAGAGTTTTATATGTCTAAAAGGGAATTAATTTAACAATTGGTTTGGTCTTTGCTGAAGAGAAACAAAACTGAATGAAAGAAGTACCTGATTATGTTTCCTTGATTCAATATCTGCTTACAAACACTTTTTTGTCAATATTTTGTTGGACCAAATCAATTGAAGTTACATGCTAAAAATCAATCAAAAACTTGATTACATCAAAACTCCTTATCTTGTTGTTCAGAATGAGTGGGAAATCATCTTTGGGCCTTCTAGAGGATTCTGTAGGTCATCAATAAACTTTTTACATAATATTTGAGATGATTTCCACAGTTTATGGTGTATATCATGTAGGCATAATTCACTAATTAGTTTACTTTTTTTCTGTGTTTTTTTTTTACAATGATCTTCATATGAAGTCCATTCACTGCAGACATTTTGAAGAGTTCATTCCAACTGCCTCAAGGGAATTAACTACGTTCTGTTTGTAGCAGATGTTAACTATATTTAGATAGTAATGAGGAAACTTCATAACCACAATCCTCTCTTGCACTTTGTAAATCAAATAAGCATTTGAATCTCGATTACTGGAAAGTTAAAAAAGTCTGTTCTAAATGTTTTACAAAATTCAACATTCCTGTCACAAGTTTGTTATCTAGAAATAAGAAACTAGGGTCTCAGCTTTGGTATTGTCCTGTAGTGTAATGTAATATTTTTATAAATACAGAGACATCTTGATGTATTGAAGTCTGTTCCAGTCAATCATTTGGTTGACCTTAAATTTTGCATAATGCCTTGACCTTTATGTTTTAAGCAAATTTTTGTCATGTTTATTCTAACTCCAGCCTGAGAATGTTGTTTGTTTTTTCTAGTCCTTTTAGCTAGTTATTATAACAAATGCTGGTTTATAGCTAACATGTCCGGTTTATAGCTATTCATTTCAACAAATGCTTGGTTTATAGCTAACATCTGGTTTTTAGTTGTTTTTTTTTATCAAATGCTGGTTTATAGCTAAAATGTTTGGTTTATAGCTATTTATTTTAACAAATGCTTGCTAGATATTTAAGTATAGCTAATTTTTTGTTTAACTTTATATAAGTGTAAAACTATGCTCCTTAATTCCAGATGTTTAAAAAAATTTGACTCTAATTTTGTCTATAACTCTTAATTAAAAGAAAATAAAAACAATGGCAAACTATTTGGCACAGTTTTAATGGGAAACAATGAAAGTATCTGAAGACTCCTCAGCTATTAGAAAAATAGATTTTCTCTTTTGAAGGAATGTCTTGCAAAGTTCAGTTTCACGAATTTAGTTTAGTACGTCACCAACATCGTGACTAAGACGAACTTAACACAGGGGGCGTTACTAGCATAAGTAAAGGGACATAACACTTAAATACATGTCAACGTTCAGCAGCAGATGTAGATCTGAGTTTTTCATAGAACTTCCCTGGTTGTAAAATTTAAATTCATTTCTTGTTTTACTTATAGAAGAGTGGCATCCATCCATCCCAGTGGCACTACAGACCACGGAGGGCCCTGGCCTGTTTTAGCACATCTCTCCATTCTGATCTATTCTGTGCTTTACGTCTCCATGCCCGGACTCTTAGCTGTTGTAGATCTGCCTCTACATCATCAAACCACTGGGCTCATGGTCTGCTTTTGGGGCACCTGCCTTTCGTTTTTTGTAGCTATTTAAAAAAAAACATAGTGCAATTATCATTCAACAGTCTTGAGAAATTAAATTACATTGCGATACTAAGTTAACTCTTGAATCTATAGTATTCTAGTTATTCTATAAGTCTTGCAGGTTTCCATAGTTCATTTTGTCAGATCTGTTGCACTGTTCAAATCAATCCTCATCAGCAGCAGCTCTATCAGATATAATTATCTTCTACAATGTCTTCTTGCCGCACTCCCTTTCTCTTGTTTGGCTGTCTTTTGGGTTTCTTGTTAGCTCTTATTTTCTTCTGCTGCCTCTCTTATTTTTAGCAACTCTCTTATCTTTTACTAGAGGAGGATCTGGGGATATAGATCTAGTAGGTGGTTGAAGTGGGGTTGGATATATTGACCTATTAACTTAACTTGGACACATTTTTCCTGAGTTAATTGCATAGTCCTGCTGCCAATTTCAAAAGTCCAGCAATGTTTATCAATAAAAGTGACTCCTTCACTACTACTGGTAACATTTTTTCTGATCACACTGGACCATGATCTGGTATGAAGTGACTAGCATGGGGCAGGAGGCAGTACAATAAGATGAACTGACTTCTCTAATAGAGACAGAAGACTGGTATAGCCGTCTACTAGAAGAAGGATGGGTGTGAGAGATGGTTGGTTGACGGGATAAAAGTATCACTTAGCCAGGAAAAAATGTTCCATCATTGTTGGGGAGCTGCATTGGTGTCTTGGGAAATCTTGAAGTTATGGCTGGGATCTTTTTAAAGCAGGATGGGGGGCCTGCACCACTGCACTAGCTCATGCTAGCACCATCTTCTTGGTATTTGATGATACATCAAACTTTTGGGGGGGGGGGGGGATGGGAAGGCGTTTCATCAGCATTTAAGAGCCTTCTGGTGTCTGCGAAAATGTTGGGATCAATTTAATTTTCTACATGCATTCCTCAAACGTAAAAAAACAATTTGCCAAAATGATGGCTCATTCTCTTCCAGGGGACAGAGAGGCTCTTGTAAAGAGCGTCTTTTGTAATATGATTTATATTCCTTTGTTGGTGTCTGCATTTGCATCTGTAAAGAAGGATCTCTTGCTGCCATAATAGGCCTTGCAGTCTTCATGTACTTCCATATTGGTTTTACCAAATCCCGTTTGCCAAACCAATTTGCCATTGCGTCGGTTTTTCTTCTTCTTCCTTATTCGAAAGGTTTTTTGAAAACTTACTGGAGCAATAAGTTTTCTTGGTTACTGGAATTTTAAAGAGCAAAGATGGCTGCCTTAGCAGCAGTATAAATAGTTTCCGAATTGAGTTGCTTCCTTGCTTTTTTTTTTCACTGGAGCCATAGTAGATCTCTGGTAGGTCATGAGTAATCAAGATAGCTAGAATAGTTTATATAAAAAAATTATTAGCTATGTCTAAAATGTCATTTTATTAGTTGAAAAATGCTGTTAACATCAATCTCAAAATTATCTTTAAAAGCATTTATCTCTGTAATTCTACTTATTTTGCAATAAATTTGACTTTGTCTAAGTTGTAAATACCATCAAACACACTGATTCATTTTACTTGACCTCAATGGATAGCATAGGTGTTCAAATAAAACTGTTTCCCCATTCAGTTTTTCAGGCTAAATACTAGCCTCATTAAGTTGGTGCTCATGAGGCTTGAAAATTGTACTATGTCCTGGCATACTTGTCTTCATCTGGATCAGTTAAAAAAAAAGGGAGGGGGGCAATTTCCTTACCTGTGCACTTTGGCATGAAGTCAAAGTAGACGTCAATTAAAATGGCTTAGTCATAAACATAACAAAAAATTTAAAAATGGAGCATGTGCAGTACTGATACAGTAGTTTCACAGAGATAAATTAAATATCAAGACCTGTTCACTATATATGCCATTTTTGCTATTTGTCCTTTCCCCTAGCTAAAAGTTATAGACACATAAACCTATGTATCAAGTTGTTGTGTTTGACTAGCCTGTGATGGCAGGGTTAAGTCATGTGATCGTACAAACTGTCAGAGTTTTGATGTTTTTCTGCAGTTCCGTCCTCTTGCTTTATGTCGTGGCCTAACCCTATAGTTGCCGTACACAATTTTAACGACAAACTTTATTTTTTACATTTAAGTTTTTTTACATCCTAAGATATTAAAATGATTTTAAATAATTGCGAATTGTCTCAAATTTGTAATTTCGCATTTTTAAAAATTTATTTTTATTTCAAAGCGTAACAATTTTATCATAGTCTCAACAAAAACTCTCAACAAAAATTTTATAAATAGATCTTTATGTTTATATGTATATATTCACAAAGGATTTTGAGAGCATTTATAATAAATAATATTCTTTGAACATTTCATACTGCCTAATACCAATGTCATAGAGTTTAACACATTGGTCTGCACTCCAAGATGCCATATGTTTCTATAATTTGAACTAAAAATAAAGTGCCACCTTTAGGTAAAGTCAATTAGTAAAATGTATTCTCAAAAACATGGTACAATACTAAGATTAATGTGAAATAAATATCATCTTTAATTTTGTTTAATTGTATTAAATCTTATTTTATTGTAAATTTATTTTAGCTTGGTAAAATTAAAACTATTGACTTAATATCTTTGTTTTCCGTGGTTCAAACGTTTGCAGTAAAATGAATTCTATATTTCACATCACTATAAAAATTGTTTTATAACTTATTTTTAAAAAAAATTTGTTTCATTCATTGTCCTCCACTATTTTTTTTATAGGAAAATCAAAAAGTATTTACTGGTAGATAAAAGAAACTATTTAGTCTCTGTTATTTAAAGGCATCTGAAGTAATATTGAAGCTTTGTTTTAAGCTATTGACCAACCAAATAAAATGTGCTGCCTAACATTTCAAATGTAAGTTGATATTCCTATTTAATGATAACATTATTTTTATTGCAAAAGCACTTCAAGATTGAAGGGAGTTAACTGAAAAGAATATACTGAAGAATATACTGACATATATTTACTACATGTATTTTTATTGTAGTCATTAGAATCATTTTTACATTCATTTGATAATGTGTTTTTATTCAAAATGGTTGACCTCTGACCTAGACATTTATTGTCATGGAGAAGAGAATTTTGTAAATGCTTTGCATTCAATCATTTGTATATGTTGATGCCAATAATCTTTATTTTATTGTTAGTAAGAAACCCAGAGAATATCTCCACTATTTTTTATGTAACAGTAGGGTACAAAGTAAGTTATTGGTATAAGTTGAAAGTTTGTTACATGTCTGAGATGTGATACACAAACATGTGTGATGTTGGCTTTATTTTGCAAATTTGATAATTGATGGTAATATTTTATACATTTGATACTTGATGCTGTTGATAAAACCTTCAATGATAGATCTTTTCATCTTGTTTCATGTGACTGCATATCACTCTCACTGGTTGTGACTTAAAATATTGTTTTAAATTTCAACATTCTTTGAACAAATTGTGAAGAGCCATGTTTAAAAACTTGGGTACCAGTAAGTGAAGTGAATGTCATAGTCCAATTATCGACTTCACTTCTGCTGTCCGTCCACTTTACTAACTTCAAACCTGGAGATTTACAAATTAAAATTTGTATCCAATGACATGTGTTTGTTTTTATTTATACTTTATAACAGTCTTGATATATTCTGTGATGTCCATTTTGTGAATGCTTCAAACTGCATCAGTTCGGTCAACCTTTAAATAGTTTTTTTTTTAAACACATTATGTCAATGTCAATACAATGTCAATAATATCCTCATAACAGTGTGTCATACTATAACCTAAAAGTATAAAAGACGCTGTTACACACACTTTTCTAAGTATGCCCACTACAAAGGTCAAGGTCTAAACGAAGATATCTACTTGAATCTGAGCCCAGAAAAAGACTTAGAACAAACGAGCTTATTTTACTGAGCGACTTCAGAGCTAAACAAACGAGCTTATTTTACTGGGCGTCCTCAGATCTAAACAAACGAGCTTATTTTACTAGGCGTCCTCAGAGCTAAACAAACGAGCTTATTTTACTAGGCGTCCTCAGAGCTAAACAAACGAGCTTATTTTACTGGGCGTCCTCAGATCTAAACATTGAGCTTATTTTACTGGACGTCCTCGGAGCTATAGTGGCTCGGATTAACAATTGGGGGAAATGTTTATAGGTTATGGGGTTGTAATGAATGTGACTTATTGTATCTACTACCGTTTTAATGTGTACATGTGTTTTAACTCATTCATTACGTAAGAATGTATTCACAACATTTTGGACCTGTCGTTTTGTTAACAGTCAGTGTTTTAAAGCCCGACGTGGAAGTCATCCACAAACGTCAAAAAGTGACAGAGCTGCGATGTCTGAGAAGGATCCTGGGAACAGCATACATACATAGATCATGACACCAAGAAAGAAATTCTTTCGACCTTAGGTGTAGGCAATTTAGGCAGCCGACTAGGGCCTCCGATTGTTGGGGGCTTCGCACAAGACTAAAAACATTGCAAAACTTCTATCAAATTTCAAATATGGCAAAGCATTATAGGACTCTACGTCTACTAGGCAATACTAGCCCAGGTCTAATCTCTACTATGAAATTTTTAAACAAATATATCTAAATCTACTTGTTATACTACTTATGCTAGAAGATCCTTTTATTTTTTCTGTTTTTTTATTTTTTATATTGCTATTTCATTTCTGGCAACCAAATTCACTTTGCCTAAGGCCGGCCCTGTTGTTGACCTAACGTCATATCCTTAGACTGCACAAGTTTGCCAGTTTAGAAGACCGTTTGATTGTCAAAAGAGTTGAACAGAAGGCTCTGATTGTCAAAAGAGTTGAGCCAAAGCTCGAACTAGGCGTGTAAGCCTGCTTGAACAAACCGTTATGTCTATGTAAAACATTGCTATTTCCGATATAACCGGCACCCCGGACGCATGGACTAGAATACACGGCGAAGGCCGAGCACACCGGGAATCCCCGCCATTTTCCTATGTTGTACCAAGCTAACCTTGCAGCACTCGCCATTATTGTAACGGTCCCTTGAGGAACATCGCGTGGATTATCGACAGGGGCGTGGAAGCTCTCTTTCAACTCCACACCGTGCAATGGGAAGGCTCTCGCATTCTCTTGGATACTCCCACAGGAGTTTTTGTTTTGCTATTCATTTAGCCTAATTACTTCCTCAAGTAATCGTTTCCAGCCGAGTGCCCTAGGCTCGGAGTCATCTTAATCTAGGTAAAATGTTCATAGTTTTCGACTCTTCGTATTTGTTTTGTTATTATCAAAGGGTTTGATAGGCCTTTACTGGCTCAGCCCATAAAACATGGTTACTTTCGTTGTCACAATACTAGCTTCCAAAATGAGTTTCATATTGTCGTACATATAGACACACATAAAGCGTATCTAAATTAAGCTGTCTAACTGACCAATCGTCTGCGTGTGTCTGCATATCATAACTCACAGTCGACATGTGAACAAATCTGGATAAAGAAAAATTTTACCCCAAAAAAAAATAAATAATAATAAATCTGGCATCACTCGAAAGACTATGAGCCTATATCGTGTTCTGAAACAATGTAGACACAAAATCTGGTACCAATATTTGAATATAAATACATTAGAAACGCGAAAAGGCTTTTGCTTTGCATAACAAGAGATAAATCCACACGTTTTTAAATTAACCAGTTGACGGTCCCTGTCAAGAGTTTTATTTCCTCCATATGTAGCCGTCTCTCCAATCAATCTTGTCATTAAAAGGATAGGATGCTTAAAAATTATGAACAATTAAAAAAACATTTGATTTCATTGGCGTAACTTTTGTTTTCTCTTCTCTATCAATAATATTAAATCATCTCATCATCATCATCTCATAACATCATCTCATCATCATCACTATCATCTCATAACATCATCTCATCATCATCACTATCATCTCATAACATCATCTCATCATCATCATATCATAACATCATCTCATCATCATCACTATCATCTCGTCATCATCATCACTATCATCTCATAACATCATCATCATCTCATCAACACCATCATCATCTCTCATAACATCATCATCACTATCATCTCATCATCATCACTATCATCTCATAACATCATCTCATCATCACTATAATCACATAACATCATCTCATCATCATCACTATAATCACATAACATCATGTCATCATCACCATCATCATCTCATAACATCATCTCATCATCACCATCATCATATCTCATCTCATCATCACCATCATCATATCTCATCTCATCATCATCACTATCATCTCATAACATCATCTCATCATCATCACTATCATCTCATAACATCATCTCTATCATCTCATAACATCATCACCATCATCATCTCTCCATTGACTGGATGGCTGCCTGGTCGTGCGGTTTGCGCACTGGAATGTCGTTCGGATTTATCGACTGTCGAGGGTTCAAACCCTTCCCGCTCCCATCCCCCGTCGTCCTGCGGGAGGTTTGGACTAGGAAGTAAACTATCTTCAACTCTGAAGGAACATCCGAAACATGTAAAACATTTTTTTTACAGACTTTCGTCGTAGGATGCTGTGAATGTTCGCGTCACCAAATCCCTCCATTTTTCCCGGTCTGCAGCTGTTCTTGGCAGGATATCAAGACTCAAGAGAGAGACCAGTCCATTCTTTTATCTATTCAGATTTTCTTTGGCCGACCCTTTCTATACAGTATTGCCAACCAGATTGTTGACTTGTAAAAGTACAAACTCTTTCTTTTTCTGTATAATAATACAAGCAATATACAAAGAACAGATATATGATATACCAAAAAAAAAATAGGCCTTTAGACTTCACACATTGATCTAAGCGCAGGCTAACTTTAAACTTTGATTTCAATTTCCATTAAAACAAGTTTGGTTTGTCTCACTTGCGCATGTCTGGCATACATGTATCATGTATCGTCTGCTGTCAGAGTGAATATCAGTGGGAAGTCTTTTTTAAAACAAATAAATAGAAGTCTACAAGTGGCAGCCAGTTTTGTGCTGTTTTCAATGTGACAATGGCATGACGTTTCGAATACGCTTGGGCTGAAGTAGATAGTATTTCTAGTGACTAAAGCATCCATTCTATACTGTTGGTTATTACAGGGCCGGATTTAAGGGAGGGCAGGGTGGGCTACAGCCCCGATTCTCCTCAAGAAAAGGATCCACAAAAGAGAGAGAAATAAATCCGAATTTCGACATTCAGAAATTATAATTTTCTTTCTAACTTGTTTTTTGTTTTTTTCGCGTTTTTACGGCTGGCAAAAAAAAATAATAATAATAAATGGCGTGTCTATGAGTGTACCCTTGTAGCGTGCTTGGAACAAGTAAACCGGAATTACAACAGTGTGTCTACCAATAGACTTTGGCCTACCCTCCACAAACTCAAAAAAGAAGTAAACACTTTTGAACTAGAATATGCATATTAAATATGTTTCTAAAGGAAAGTTTGATTAAATTTACAAAAACTCTTATTTCTTTCTTCTAAAATATAGCATGCTTTTAGATCTAAATATCTCCATTAATGAGCGGATCTCTTTTAAGGCTTTCGAACTCAGGCAACCCATTCCATGCTCTAATAGCACTAGGGAAGAAGGAGCATTTGTACAAATTTGTCCTAGCATATGAAACGAGGAATGTGCCTATTTGGAATGGGTTGCCTGAGTTAGCCAGGAAAACCAGTGACTTGGCAGAATTTAAGTCATTGGTTAACATGCATAAATAGATCATAGACTATATGAAATAGATGCAGGACGTAATCATCTTTTTTTGAAGTAACGTCTGTACTATATTCTTCTTCTTCTTCCTAAACTGTCAGGTAGAGTTGAGCCTTCGGCTCTTGGAACTCAAGGCCAGATAAAGTGAACAAGAGCTCCATCTCACCGGCCTGAATGAGAACAGTGTACACTGTTCTGTCTGACGGGTGGGTCAGACTCGCGGCAAGAGACCGCGTACACTAAGACCCCCGCCATTTTCCTTTTTTATATCAGGCTAACTGTGCGGGACACGCCATTTATGTAACGGCCACTTGAGGAACAGCGCCTGTATTGTGACAAGGTTGTGGGAGCTTTTTTTACAACTCCTCGCAGTGCAATGAGGATGCTCTCGCACCCCCTTAGGCACCCCCAGGGGAGTCTTGTTTTGCTACCCTTTAGCCTAATCGTTTCTTCTTACGATCGTTTCCACCCGGGCGCCACTATGAAGTAGGGTAGCATGCCCGGGCTGTAATACATAAGATAAGATAACATACTTAAATCCGGCCCTGAGTTATTACACGAGAGACATTCAAGAACTGTTTTATTTATTATGTTACCCAGATTGGGAAGCATTGCATTGATTTTTTTTTTAATGAAGGTCTATTTTTAGGTTAGGGCTTAGATACAAACAAACAAAGGATCAAGGCGATAAAAAAAAAGGTTCATTCTGACCTTTTTCCTAACTTAGTAAGTTCATTGTAATGTCACCCTATTAAAAAGTGTTTTTATCTTTCCGAATCTATAGAACTATAGGCAAAGAGATAAAAAAAAACACTTTTGTTTTCCATAAGAAAAACAAAATGGTCGCTGGTGCAGCTCGTCTGTTTTGTTTGTCTTTCACTTCTGCTGTAATGTCAACGTCCTGTCATTCATTGGGGACCAACTTTTTTTTCCGGCCGGAACTGGAAAAAAATTTTTTTTTAAAAGGGGGAGGGGGAAATATCCGACACGTGAGTCACGTCACATGACAAGCTTTTTTGGGGGGGAACTTCTTTATGCTTCTGTGGACAGAAGTCTCAAGGGGCTGGATAGCATCGAGTTACCGGCCGGATATGACCCGCAGACAGTGGTTTGGACATCGGTTTTCTAATATTACTTAGCATGTGAACTAAAAGAGGGATGAATTTAAAGAGTGATGTACTGAACGAATGTGAAGCCCTCCTTTTTGGGGGGGGGGGGGGGGGGGGGAAATAAATTAAAGAAAAACATACACGCAATTCTGTAACGCAATGCTGTATTTACATATAGGCAGCCAAAGCTAGCTTAGGGCCCCAGGCAAGCCCAAATATTGTTTGGACAAAAAAATGCAGAGGATTAAATTGCCTTATGTTATCGTATCTTATATAATACAGACGTTACTTCAAACAAGAAGTTATTAACGTCCTACTCGTCACGTTGATTAATATATCAATAAAGAATGGCTGCCTGGTCGTGCGGTATGCGTTTCGGTGGTCTCGAAGGTCCCGGGTTCAAGCCCTGCCCATTGCCGTCCCCCGTCGTCCTTCAAGATGTTAGGCTATGATGTAACAGTCTGAAAGAAGTTTTGTGACCCAAAACAATGAACTTTTGTGTTACACACTTAAGCCTTACCATCGCCCAGAGAATTCCCACAGGTGTGTAGTGTTATTGTTTACATACCACCCACGGCTGACACAATTATTTCGACGGACTTTTTTTTTATATATCACTCATGACGTACAGTGAAAATACATCCGCCCCCACAATAACTACGTCACATCTTTGTAAGTGGGAAGACTTCCTATTCACCAAGAAGAGAACTGAACGCTACAGAAATGTATTGGCTCCTTTATCTGTGAGACTGTACCAGCGCTAAATGGAGTGAAATGTCTGGTCTGAGAAATTAATATTGGCCTCCTTCAGTCGTAGAAGTAATGTCATACATAGACCACATGTAATATCATACATAGGTCACATGTAATGTCATAAAAGCCACATGTAATGTCATACATATATTGACCTCCTTCAGTCGTAGAACGACTACGGTTCATCTCGAACACTTTTTTATGTGGCTGTGGAGCCCTATTTTCGGAGATACACTCCCGTCCACAGATATCGCAGGTTAAGATGGCTTTCGCTTTGCTGGTAGAGGAGCTGGCCATTTCTCGTGTGGCACGCTTTTCTTCAAGAGCTGAGGCACCATGTTTTCTTGCTGTCCATAGCTTTCTTGGTCACCGTCTCTCTCCAACTAGTGTGGTCTAGGGCTATGTCTTCCCAATTGTCAGTATTGATGTTCACTAGTTCTAAATCCCGTTTTATGACATCCACGACCAGTGTTTCTTGAGCCAGACGCGAGTTGCCCGTAGAAAATGATTTTCGGGATGCGATTCTCCTCCATCCGACGAACATGTCCGAGCCAGCGCAGGCGGCGTTGCCTGAGGACTGTAAAGATGCTGGGAAGGCCTTTCGCGCGACGATCTCAGTTGTAGTTTGGCCTATATTCAAACAGTTTGATGAAGGCATGCACAGAGAGGGAGAGAGATGAACAAGCACTTCCTAGAACAAAGTCGTACCTTTGTCTTCCCTAGTGTTATTAGAGAATGAAATATGCCGCCAGGAAAACCAACGACTTGGCAGAGATTACGTCATTATCATGCATGACTAGATTGATACAAGAAATGCGTAGGACGTAATTATCTTCTAGCGTCTGTAATATATAAGAAGAGAACTCAACACTATCGAATATTAAATTAACTAGAACAGACTCAAATGGAGCCGTGTTATTTTCAACAAACGGATATTCAACACTAACACCATTTGTAAGATCATTAAATTTAGAGACACTTTAGGCGAGAATACCTCAAAAGTAAAACGTCACGACAGTATGAAACACTGAACTATAACTTACAAGTGATAAAAATAAAATCTAATTTTAAAAGAAATAGACAGACACAAAGATATAAGCTCTTATCTTATTTAACATCAAAGGTCAAATTTGTAAAAGTCTTCCTTCCACATTAGTGCCTTTAGACCAGCGGTTCTCAACCTTTTAAGCTCGGCGACCCCTTGTTACAATTCCTCACTTTGCCGCGACCCTCCCCCCCCCAACCTCACACACCCACACAGCAATAGAAGAATGCACAAAAACAATCCAAATTTTCGATGGTCTTAGGCGACCCCTGGCAAATCGTCAATCGACCCCCAAAGGGGTTGCGATACACAGGCTGAGAACCCCTGCATTAGACTGATTAGAGAATGGAACGAGTTCCCTGAATCAGGAAAACCAGAGACTTGGCAGAGTTTGAATCTCTGATTATTATGCATGACTAGTTTAACACATAAGTAGGACGTAATTATCTTCTGTATTGAAATAGCGTCTGTAATGTAGAAGATATATTTATATACATCCTCTTCCTTCTCCCAAAACAATTACACCTGCTTATAGATTAAAACTTAAATGACTCATTAGATCTTTAAACAAACATAAACTGTTTCAGATTTATTTCACGACGCCCAACTACTTCCGTCCAGACAACCTGACCTTCCTTTCTCTCTCTTTCTCTCTCTCTCTCTCTCCAATCGAGCTGAGTAATGATCCCAAAAAGACTGCAGTATTGACATACACATAAACAAAGTAATTAAAGTGGGTCACGTTAAGGGATCAAACTCTGTATTGATTGAAGTTGGTCACTTGAGTTACTCCTCCTGAGGTGTGTTAGTATCAACGTTGCGCATGTCAATGACTAGGGCTAGAACCACCTGACCATAATTCCCCCTTGTCCCACATATAATATCACTTTTTTTTTCTGTATTGTATCGACAACACTGTACTATATACTTGTGCAGTTGATCCAACTTACCCATGCCATATGTGTGGCCTGCTTTTTAAAGCGAGGATTGGACTCAACAGTCATCTTTGAGCTCAGGAAATGAGAAATGTGCTCATCTTCGACCACGACGAAGAAGCTTTGTATACTCTATTGTAGATAATAATTAATTTCTTCCCGTAATACGAAAGCATATTAGCATAATACATTTTGTCTACATTTTGCATATCGGAATTGGTCCAGGGCCGGCCTTAGGTAATCGGAGGCCCTAGGCGACGTGAATTGGGTGGTCCCAAATAAAAAAGAAAAAAATTAAGACCTAAAAATTCGCAATGAATTACACATTTTCCTCATCTATATCTAAATCAATAAATTTCATTCATATAGCACAATTTCGTTGTGTTCGATAGGCGCGCAAAATACTTCGTAAACATATTCGTACAGATGACATAATCCGATTTTTCAGCTCAATCCATAAGACCAAATAATAAGCAATGAATTCTAAGCCGCCCTGTATCTATATATAAATCAACACATACATTAAATTCATATAGCACGGAAAGCTAATATGTTTCGTGGACATCACCACACTGAATATAATTTCATAGGACCAACTGTAGTAGTACAAATAAAATGGTTTTTCTAGTATAAGTAGTCTAACAAGTAGATTTAAATATTGGTGAATAAACCTTGAATAATAGCAGACTTGGCTAGCAGACGTAATGGCCACAGAGTTCTGCTATGTTTGAGATTTTATCCATGTTTGTTAATGCGCTTTGTAAATTTAATAAATATTATTTACAGATATATTATTTGCCAAGAGGGGCGAACAAGGCACTGGCCCCAAAACACCCCAATAGAAAGAAAACTATATGGAGAGCTCACTTTGGAAACCACTGCGCAGTTCATCTCATTTATTGGTCTAGTCATCTGAAAACTCCAACATAATAATGAGAACGATGAAGAAACAGATACGGTGGTCCCTTGACTTTCGCGGGTCCGACTTTCACTTACCACAGTGCTGTGAATGAATATCGATGCGCGTGTGTCTGTCGTGGAGTATGTCACCCTTGAGTTACGCCCCAGCCCTGTACCTGCACAGTGGTTGAATTGGTCAGCCTAGCAGGGGTAACGTGAGGTCAGGCCTGCTGAACGGTTAGTCCTGTCGGTGTAGTTGAGAGATAGAAACTTAATAGTGAATAAAGTGCTGTAGATTGATATTGAATAGAGCTAGACGAGTTTCTTACTTCGATTACATGTTTGTTGTTTAATAATTTGATTATTAGGCCTAAGGGAAAAAATAACCCGTGTTTTTTTCCAACACAGTTTTTCAAACTGTTATTTGGCGACCGCCCCATGTAGGGGCTTATATGTACAGTATTGGAGAAAAAAACTGAAAATGTCATCGAAGCTCCGACAAAAGTCTATACTTTTACCATCATTTCTATAGTTACCATGGAGAAAAAGGTAATTTTAATTTTAAAAATACGCAAAGAAATTTGTCGAAAACTATGAAAAGAAAACGTAAATAGACACTCCTGCTAGCAACGGCTTTGTCAGCATGACGGGTTGCAAAATATGTAGGTCGCAACTGGGTTTCCATGGTTAGGTGACTAACTGTACTTTTCACTTATCTTTAAAATCGAATGTAATGCTTTATTGACTAGAAAATCGAATGCATCGAACAAAGTCTTGTAGTCGTTTTGTTTCGTAAGCAGCACCTTGATTAAGCTAACAAAATTTTTTTCAACGAAGTGCCGGCCTGATTCCCTCTTCATTTCTGCGGACCGCTGTGTTACCCCCAAACACACCAACTAACGCTGACCGATTTGATCACTGGATAGATCCACAAAGTCATAGCTTAAGGGAAAATTCATACACATCAACACAAACGGGATCATTAAATATACATTCACATCACTATTCACCTGTTATAAAACTTTAAACTGTAGGACAAAATTAGTTTTAATGCTCAAACTATCTATACAATGATTATACAAACTACAGAAAAATGTCGATATTTTCAATTGACTTCTGTTGGTGTGATGGTGACAAAATGCAATAGCACATTGTACTATGGGTATACTGACACAGGCGTGCCACACTGCCACGCAGTTGTTTGCTACTGCCACATTTTTTCACACTGCCACACTGTTTTGTCACGTTGTGGTACCACATTTTCATCACGGCGACTACTAACACCTTACCTTAGACCATTAATATAGAAGTAAAAATAAATACAAGTTTGTGTCTCATTGTGCGCCTATCATTGTCAATCAATGCGATGAGACTGATCAGGGCAGGTCACGCACCTGTCTTGCATTGCACAAGAGGCATAGCCTTGACCTTACGTTTAAAATTTTAACTAGCATGACGTCAGTTACTTACAAGTTCTGCCGTGCGGCTAAAAATAATTCAGAAAAATTCTTTGCACGAGACCACGTTTCAACACGTATTTTTCTATTTCAAATTCACTTCTTTTCTTATCTTATATAATACAGATGTTACAGACGTCACTTTAAACAAGAAGATGATTACGTCCTACGCGTCATGCATCTAATTATGCATGTTAACCAATGACTTAAATTCTGCCAAGTCATTGGTTTTCCTGGAGTCACTGGTTTTCGTATTGGGCATCAACTTATCTACGACCGGCCCCGAGTCGCTTGTGTTGAATAATCAGAGAAACACTGGGAGTTTAAAGAGCATTCAAATACTATAAAGTTAAAGGGGATTCTGGAAAGTCGTTTTTTTAAGGGTTTTTTTTTGGGGTCGTTACCACGAGATCTAGTTATAATTTATCGCATTTGAATTGAATATTGTAATTCAAGAATATAGCTATACTTGAGATTATTTCATCAAAGTTTTTTTTTTTATTTCAATTTGTGTTTGTGTTTGGGATTATTTTCGCTAGTGAGTAGTGTTACGGTTGCATAGAACAAAGAATCAGCTAGATACAATCATTACAACAATACAGCGTAACACAAAGCGACATTGGTGTCAGAAGTGGTGTCAGAAGTAATGGACAATTTGATTATACAAGCTAGGTCAGGAAGATTTGATTGTTTACAATGACACAGGCTGCAGGGTTGACCTACAATGTGTGTACCAGGGTAACAGACTGCACAGCTGACCTACAATGTGGGTACCAGGGTAACAGACTGCACAGCTGACCTACAATGTGGATACCAGGGTAACAGACTGCAGAGTTTACCTTAAATATGGATACCAGGGTAACAGACTGCAGAGTTGACCTACAATATGGATACCAGGGTAGCATGTCAGCAATTTTAAAGGCAGTACACCTACAGAACTAAATGATTTGGTGACATTGGCGACTCAATTTCAAAGATGCGGTATTCAGACGTCATTTAACAGAGACTATCTCGGCAGTACGCGGCAGGGAAGGCCTTAGGCATAGACAAAGTAGGCAGCCCTCCGATTGGTGGGGGCTTCGCTCAAAATTATCTTCAGATCGCTGAGCCCCCTCAGGCACCGGACCTTAAGGAGGGGGAAGAGGAGGCGATCCCCCCTGTTGATATCCCCAAAGGCTGCTTTTAAATTTAGCTTCTTAATTTTTAGAACATATTATTATGCCACTTTAATTGTAAATAAACTATTGATAAATGTTTCTGTTAGTGCCATCAGTTTTAAATGTTTGTTACATTAAAACCAATGAAATAAATACTGAACATGTCCATAAGGCCATAAGGTCAAACTGTTTTTCAAGTTAATATGTAGAATGTTGCTGAAACATTTAAAAATAGTATAACTGATTATCGATCTCTTTCTGATTGCCTCACGCAGCGATAAAAATTTGATGATATGAGTCTAAATGTCTTTTGACGTCACGGCTTCACTGCACATGTTTCATGACCACAAATTTCAAATCCCCAGATTTTTAAAACACTAAAAATAGAATGGTCATATTTCCTATTTAATTTTGGCCACTGTGATTAGATCTAGACTAGTTAACATCAGTTCCAATTTAGATGGCTGTCAGGTCGTCTGATATGCGATAGGGGCTGACGTTCGGTGGTATCGATTGTCCGGGGATCAAACCCTGCTCGCTGCAATCGCCCGTCGTCCTGCGGGAGGTTTGGATTTGGATATGTAATTATCTTCAAATCTGAAGGCAATAAGGAAAAATAAAAAAACTCAATGAGACAATTTTTTTAAAAAATTGTTTCACACTGAATAGAGTTACAAATAGATCTTATACCCTTCACACATACGGAGTATTTAACGGAACACTTTTCTTATTTTTTTTTTTAGAGCGATAAATTCACGACGGTTTTGGCCTTTTTTTTAAAATTCCATCATAATATTTATAAATGCAATGCAATGCATTTCTATTAAATGTATGTGTCTGATTGTATGGTAAAGAAAATTAGAGATTGTGTTGTTAACCACAGGCATACATATAAACTGCATACAGGGGCGGACTGGGCGTCCAATCATTTAATCATTAGCTCAAATATCGATAAGGTCCAGTTAAAAATTAATAAATGCAGTGCATTCGTATTGACCTATTCAGCATCCATTCGTACTCCATGTGGCAAAATATGCAGGTCAAAACTGGGTTTACGATGTCATGAGAACAGGAGCCGGCCTTGGATAATTGGAAGCACTAAGCAAAGTGAATTCGGTGGCCAAAATGAAATTTGAAAAAAAACAAAAAAAAACAAGGAAACAGCGAAAAAATAAAATTACCCAAGTTATTAAAAAAAAAAAACTGCCTGCGTAGCCACGTAAAATAATGCACATTTTATCAAACTCAGAATAAGGTAGTTAATCGCTTGGCTTCAACAATCGAGGGGTCTCAGATTTGAATCACAGATAAAAGTGAGATTTTGAATTTAGGTGTTTTAGGACGCCCCTGAGTAAACCAACATGACATTTGTTGGTAAAGGTTGGTCGCTGTGCTGGCCATATTACACCCTCGTTAACTGACTGACGGCCATAGAACAGATTACATTTACATCATCTGCCCTTCAGACCTACAGATCGTAAAGTCAAAAACGGGATACTTATTTTTAGACTCATATCCTTATTATAAGATCATCTATAAGTCTGTGGGGGCGCGATGGAGAAGTGGTTAAGCTTCCAAACCCGCGGTTTAAATGTCTGTGAAGACTGGGATTTTTAATTTCGGAACTTTTAGGGCGTCCATCCAACTCTAATTGGGAATGCAAAGGCGGTTGGGCGTTGTGCTGACCACATGACGCACTGCTCGTTAACCGTGTGCTAAAGAACCAGATGACATTAACATCATCTGCCCTATAGACTGCATGGTCTGAAAGGGAGGGAACTTTTTACTTCTGTATTCTAGGCATGCGAAAAATGAAAGTACAAATTAAAAAGTAGGAATATTTTTTTTTGGAAACAATAAAATAGTTTATTTGAAACAAGGAAGTTATTTCTCAACAACAAATCCAATTTCTCAGGATCTCAGCCAACGTATTTTTTTTTTCTGATCATAATTCCAATCAAAACATTTTGAGCTAATAACAGTTGCACGATATGATTTTTTTAAAATGGACGGATTCTGATGTGAAAACAAGCGGAATTTTTTTTAATTATAAATTTTAATTTTCAAGTACCCACGCCTTTCGACCTGCTTCATAAGCGTGTACGAATGTTGGTAGTCTATATTATTATAGATTTTAATCTATGACGAAAAAAAAACTATAAATAGCAAGCTTTTTGGTGTATCCGGTGTACAGAAAAGAAAATTGAAGAGTTGAAAAGCTATGTGTTGTTGCTTTTTTTCAAAGTTTTTTGAAAATATGAATTAACTTTTTAGCTCTTAAGTTTGTAGCACTTTTTTTTTAGCATTTATGCAATTGGGTTTAGATTTTTTATTAAAAAAAAATATTTTTTACAATTGTATTGCTAAGTTATGTAAATTCTGTCATACTAAATACTACATTTACCCAAAAAAATTTTAAGTGTTTTCTTTTAAAGATAAAAAATCAATTTGCTATGCAAATAACTTGGACATAATTTAAAACAATAATTAATAAGTAGTTTTTCATATTACCAAGTGAACTGCAATAGCCAAGTTTGGACTTAAAAAACACAAAACTAAAGGAATTTTTTTTTTAGGGAAATGTTATTGTCTTGAGGCATTGAATAAAAGATTGACCCTTAACAAAACAATTAGATCAATTAGATACTCATTATAAGACATCAGTTAGGCCAGGTTCACATCTAACTTCACATTCACTTTCACCTATCCCTTGGTCTGCTGGACCTTTGGTGCACCACACAGGATCTGTCAGCCTTCTTTCTCCATTCTTCTGTCATTTTCCTTTGATAGAATTTCATTATGATATTCTTTCTGAAAATATTGAAACCTTCCTTTTTACCTGCCTGGGTGGACCACTTCGGGGGCCGATTTTGAGTTTAGGTTTCCAAACAAACTGTCTTTGTAACCTTTAAATTGTATTTAGTTAACAGCATTGAAGTTTAAATTATAGCGTCCTTGACATTGCTTCGCTTATCTAGAAAATCCCCAGATATATTCGCTAATCTGGCCTCATTTGATTCAAAATGGTCTCACCACAGACCTATATATACTATATCTAGAGTGGAAAAAGGAAACAAATTCTAATCCGCGATTGATCAATCCACAGACCTATATAGAGAGAGATTGTAATGCGTTAATCAAAGAATAATATATTCACGCACATTCATAAAATAAAGCCATTATCTGTTAGTTTCCATTAAGATAATGTATGGAAAATCCTAGATCGAAATAATTCACGTCTATTGATTTTAGTCATCTTATGTACTTAACAGATTGATTACCTAGATCTTTTTTAGATTATGTATCTAAAACTTGCAAAATAATAATTATGAGACGAGAGTGCTCTTTTTTTATGTTCAATTACTAGATCTAAATGTTACATAGGTTAGGGTTGAAAAAAAACAACAACTTTACTTCTTATAACTACTTTACAAAACAACGCCTTGTTTCAACTTTTTAAACATGTTCACGACATTTTTTGTAGTGTTAAAAGATCTCCATGTTCAGATATAATATATATAGGTCTGTGGGTCTGACTAAAGCAATTAAGGCGCACTGCTAAATAAACTAATTTTAAAAAACTCACTGTAAACAATTCAAAAAAAAGAGATTATTTCAAACTGAACAGAGCTATAAATAGAGCTCGGTGATATATTTTCGTTAATCCCATTGACCTAACCTTTGACCTAATGCATGTTGCTTTGTCTTTTAGATCTTTAGATCTTATTATGGCTGAGGCACTGTTTCAGATATGAATTTGTGATAACAGAATTATTTAACACAAAGGCTTTTAATTTGGGCTCAAATAAATATGTTAACAATATTTATATAGTATATTAATATATATTATATTATTACATATTTTAAAACATTTTTAATCACAAAAATACTTACAATTACTTTGAAGCTTAAAAAAAATAATAATAAAAAATTCTACATTTTAAATAGTGTAATATTTATATAGCTCTGTGACCCAGAGCAAGACAGTTTCAGAATAGCGTTGAGCAGTGGTCCTCAAGATGTTTTAGGAATGATACAATGGGTCACAAAAGGCTCCAAATGGCTGCATGTTTTGTTCCCAGCAGTTTACATACTTCAGAGGCCCGGCAATCAGTCAAACACCGATCTACATCCCTTATCGATCTAGCCACTAGTAATTGATTACAACTAATCCAATTATTTAAACTAAAAGGTTTAGTCGCACTTGGTTACTGCATTCATCTAATTATTTTTTCGCACTTTATGGTGAAGGACTTGCCATTGAAAAAAGTAAATACTAGATGTAATTTTTATGCTTCAAAATTAGGCTCATTGATAATGTGATTTTTTTTCAATAAATCACAATTTAATACGATTCGTAAATATCAACTGACTAGATACGAGAAAAAATTTAAAGAGCGAAAAAATAATATTACGTTGTTTCTTAAGATTCATGACGACAAGGAATCACAACTTCATTGTTTCACTTTAATGGTAATATCGTCTGCTGATGACATTATAGATCACAAGATGGCGCTCATTTTGAGCGAAAATAATTTTTATACAGTTAGATCATAGATTTCGGGTCAGAAGGTTTACCTCGAAGGCTAAAGGTTAAAGCTCTGAGATCGTGGGGTTTTTGTCTTTGATTTAATCTAGAGTTTTGACCTAAATTCAACTCATTCAAATCCAAAAATTGGACTTGAGGAACGTCTCCTTCGTTTTGCATTGACCTTTGAACTATTGACCTGGACTCGGGGTCGGTGGATCTAGTCAGTTTTGTTCTGTATCTAGCCTGCGGAGAGCTTTTCGTTTGCGTGATTGGACTCTGTTTGATAGATCTGTTTACCACTCGTGGCGAAGGTTTGAGTTTCGCAGAATTGTTCACTCTGAAATTGTATTCTGAGCTTCTCTGAGTTGGAGCATTGTCTGAATTGCCAACACCGCGCGACAAGTCTATGTTGGTGTTGTCATATCTAGCAGACGTCAGCGAGTTATCTCCAATTGTGCTTTTCAAAAAACGAGATCTCGATGGGGACACATCATCCACATTGTCATTCGTATAAGTTGCTTGCATAGTGTTCCCGCCAACAGTTGACCCTGCTGCAGGGCGCGCTGCGGTTAAAGTATCAGCGGTAGTTCCACTTTTTTTCACAAAAACTTTGGTATTTACTTTTTCCTTCTTGCTTGACTTTTTATTTCTGTCCAATTTCTCTGCCTGATTGGATAAAGGCTTCGAAGTTTTCTGAAATTTCACCGACGTTTTTGAAGGCCGCCAAGACCAAAATCTGGCCACTTGATAAATCTTATCGGATTGGTTTATATTCGAAGGCAAGTCAATACTCGCGGTAGCAGCAGAAATGGGCTGATGTGTTTGTTTTTTCGAAGTTGCTGGGCTTACATTCTGCGTGGATAAATTTGGCACATTTAAGTTGTTAGCATTTGATGTTGGCAACTTTTTATTAAGAGGAGTTAATATTTGCGGTGATTTTCTTCCACTTGGGTTCAATACTTTAAGGTCTGGTTCGTTTTCATTGACATGGGCGGCATCTGGTTTTTGAACGGATGGGGTCACTTGTCCAGACTGGACTAAATACATTTGATTGTAATGGTCAATAATACTGTCTAATGTGTTGCATTCTTCGTCTGCCAAGGCCACCAAAGCAGGGTTTTGTTTATAGGGAGCCGTGGCAGAAGTGGGCTGGGGTGGATTGTGCATAGATTGCAGTAATGTCCAGCCCTTGGCGGTGAAGGTGATCGGCCGAACCGAAGGGCGGGATGTCTCTTGATCCGCGCGAGGAAGTCGGGCCCACTTATCGTAGATCTCCGACTCGCAGGGCAGCGGTTGGATGACGGGTTCGTCCAGAGATGGGAGAGTCTCCAGGATCTCAGGCACCGTCCGAGAGACGGTCACTCTGTGGTCAGCTTTGTTTCTTGTTGTGTGTGTTACTTGAACGTAGCCTTTAGGCTCATCGGAGTAGCTCGCCTGTCTGTTGAAGGCTGCAGTGTCGACGGGAACGCTATTTGAGCTTGGTTTACTGCTGGCCCCTGAGGAGTCGTCCACATCTGCCACCACATTTTCCTCATCATCTTCCAAGACCTCGCTCTGTAATAGTCCATCAGATGACAGCATAATATTGACGTACTGGTCATCAGGACCGTCAAACAAGGCGCCATCGTAATGGTAGGTGTAAGGCCGACCCCTGAAAGAACCATCCATATTGGCCACCAAATTTACATTTGCGTTGGCATGGTGAACTCGGTCAACTCAGAAACACACATCACCTGTAACATAACAAAATGTAAAATTGTTAGATTAAAATGCATCTTTAACAATAGATTCTTAGTATATTAGCTTATAGGCGGTTGGTCGTTGTTCTGGCTCGTTAACAGTTGGTCAAAGAAGCAGATGACTTTAACATCATCTGCCCTATTGCTCGCAAAGGTTTGAAAGGGAAATTTTACTTTACTCACTTGCTGTGTTTTTGGTCAAGGCTAACGCGAATCGTGCCAACTGTTAAAGCTTGATGGAACGCCACTTAGATGCCAATGTAGTTATTTTATTTATATAGATTCACTTATCTAAGAATTAATAGTTTTTTTTTCTTGTTACTTGGTGGAGATAATATTGAGCTTTAAAGTTTGAACTTTTTAAAAAATGCTGTTCATTAAGCTTCTTCATCATGAGTATCCTTGGGCTCAGGGCCTCTTTTCTAGCTTTCCTTCTTTGCCTCTTTTTGAGTCCTTTCTGCTTCTTTTATGGGCTTTTTTTTTTCTTAATTACAAAAATTTCCGCACTTTACAAACATGAAAT
Organism: Biomphalaria pfeifferi; assembly: GCA_030265305.1. Lineage (NCBI taxonomy): Eukaryota > Metazoa > Mollusca > Gastropoda > Planorbidae > Biomphalaria > Biomphalaria pfeifferi. The sequence continues at coordinate 235,904 of JASAOG010000273.1, forward strand.
TGTAATAAATTAAACAAAAGTATGAAACATGATTAATATAAACACAATTGTTAATCTACGTCTAATAATAATTAGCAACTTTTCGAGACTGAAATTCGCCTTTGTTTAAAGTCAGGACTTATGCATTCAAATGAAATATTCTACATGAACTGAACGGGCTCGGAGAATAAATATTAAGGATTGTGTGCATTAGACAAGAATATTAATGCCTTTGTAAAATAATCGTTGCAACACAATTTTAAACTATCTTATGTTTTTAAACTCATATTTTTCAACTGTTGAACCCAAGTAGGATCATTGCAAGCTATGAATATGCTTAAAATGATTTCCACACATCTCCTCTTTTAAAGATATTTTCAGGTTTATGTCCCTTGTCATTCTTCCACCTCATATAAAGAGGTATCCAAGCGGCAGGGCAACGGTGGCCAGCATTGTTTGTCAAACGTGGAATCGATGCTGCCCCCACTGAGCTGACAAGGTTCTGTATTGACTATCTCAATTCACATATTCATTCGATACCAATAACTCAGTCGATTGTGTCCTGTTCAAACTACATGGACGTCTGTCTATATGACACTCTAGACGTGTACAATACATGGTCCTTAACTATCCAATGATGTACCCAGCCGCTACTTGGTCTCCATGGTGACGACCTTTGTTCCAACAGTGTTTACTCGCCCTGAAGACTATAGAAAATAACAAAGATGGCAGCTTCAAGTTGAATCGCGTTTTCTTTTTGGTCAGAAATCGATTCCGCCCACTTTTGATGGAAATAAAAATAACAATAGCCGAGACGAATTATTATTTTTTCATTGTGATATCTGAACAAGAGAAAGAGAAACAAACTGAAATGTCTTTTCATTAGGCTAATTAAGTCTAAGCTATGGAAAATATTTCTCACAGGCGTCAAATAGGCCTATATGTTTTTAAAGGGAGTGAATCCACTTAGCGGGTGCTAAGCTAGAGATGAACATTCCTTGTGTGAGAATTAGTTTTACTTTCAAATGTTTAAATATATTTGAGCAATACCATTCGCGCTGTTAGATCCTAAAACACAAATCACAGCCCACTTATCTTTCTAGACATCTCAGACTTCAAACATGGGCAGTGACCATGGAACAGTCTCAACATACAAGGATCAGGTGGTGAAAGCGTGAAATTAAGGTAACAGTAAAGCAGCAAAATTCATAAGTCATGTACCACATCGCAGATAAGCGAATCACTCTGGCTTCCAGGTTGACGAAACTGAGCCTAAGTCATGTGCCATGTCACAGATAAGCGAATCACTCTGGCTTCCAGGTTGACGAAACTGAGCCTAAGTCATGTGCCATGTCACAGATAAGCGAATCACTCTGGCTTCCAGGTTGACGAAACTGAGCCTAAGTCATGTGCCATGTCACAGATAGTTGAATCACGCTAGCTTCCAGGTTGAAGAAACTGAGCCTAAGTCATGTGCCATGTCACAGATAGTTGAATCACGCTAGCTTCCAGGTTGAAGAAACTGAGCCAAAGTCATGTGCCATGTCACAGATAGTTGAATCACGCTAGCTTCCAGGTTGAAGAAACTGAGCCAAAGTCATGTGCAATGTCACAGTTGAATCACGCTAGCTTCCAGGTTGACGAAACTGAGCCAAAGTCATGAGCAATGTCACAGATAGTTGAATCACTCTGGCTTCCAGGTTGACGAAGTTGGACAGAGGTACGGACTGGGAAAAAAAACATCTTGAAACTAATGATGATAATGGCGACTTTCCATTCTTTTAGAATGTCTACTGTACACCAAGTGACTTAGATAATGTTGTCATAACAAACTTTGATCTCAGACCATGTATCCCCTTAGAGACCGATACAGCAGCTAGCGTCTAGCACCGGTAACATAATTGGAGTTACTTCTCATGCCAATGTGTTTCTAATGTGATCCTGTGACTCTGGGATTGATGGAAATTAAAATTACAATAGAGGAGACGAAGCTGCTGTTGTTGTTTTTTTTTCCATTATGATTTATAAACAAAATAACTGAAATGTCCGTTCATTAAACAGGCGTCAAATAGACCTATATACATACTCAGAAAAGCTCAAATCAAACCTAGTTGTTTTTTTTATAAGTGTTTGTCTTTATGTCTAGATTTTTTTTTGATTTCTGATAAGGGGAGGTAAATCCAAATTTAAAAAAAAGAGCTTTACAAACATTTTGATAAAATTCAATTTTGACCGACACTGCCAGCACGGGAGACCACCGTCCAAGCTTGGTTCTTTGTAGCATGCAATAGATGACCAAAATTTAAGATTCTACAGTAATTACACCAGACAGCTACATCTCCCCAGCCCAGACAGCAGTCAGAATCTGGAGATTTTACACAGCAGGGCCGGCCTTAGGCATGAAACTTGGATCAAATCTCAAACAGCAAAGCTCTATGGCTCTATGTCGGCTAGACTAGCTCTAAGTTTTTACCCTGATTCTAGGTTTATTAACGAAAGCTTAGATTTACTTGTTAGACTACCAATGCTAGAAGAGCTTATGGTGACAATGTCGAGACGTTATTTCGAGTCTGGTGCATCAAAAGGCAAACTAAAAGCGGATGGCTTTAGGAGGATGGCTGCCTGGTCGTGCGGTTTGCGCGCTGGACTGTCGTTCAGATTTATCGATGGTCCAGGGTTCAAACCCTGCCCGCTCCCATCCCCGTCGTCTTGCGGGAGGTATGGACTAGGAAGTAATTATCTTCAACTCTGAAGGAACATCCGAAACATGGAAAACATTTTACAAACATTTTTACAAGAAGTGGTCAACGCATCGGTTAATTTACAGACAATAGTCATGGACACGGGCACTAAGATGAAGGTTCAAGCGATGCAGAGGAGGGTCAGCATATCGGCTTCGACTGGAAAGATCTGGGCTTATGGTCATCTTCAATTAGCAATAAAGCATGGGTCGAAAACATATTGATTAACTTCGATATAGTTAAGATAAGATCAGTGGCGTAGCTAGAGTATACGATGCCTGGTGCGGTACTTCATCTTGATGCCCCCCCCCCCCCACCAATAAAAAAACAACAACTAACTAATTAATAACGTTGCAAAACCTTACTTTTTTTTTCAAAATAATATGTATTCATTAATCAAATATTGTTAATTCTTTCATGACCTTAATGACCTTTCATGACCTCAGCATTATTTAAGCATTGACCCCTGCAGTCCATTATGTCTAAGCCATCCAAACGCAATTTCTCTAGAATCATCTTAGCGATTCCAGCAGCATGCGTGTCTTCTGTGTCGATGAAGTCAACAAAAGACTCACGAGCCTGCACCCCGTCATTATCCATGACAACATACCGTAAAATTTGGGAAATTTGATCCAGCTTTGAGATGTCAGATGTACTTTCAAAAATAATAGAGAAATATTTGGCTTGTTTTACTTGCTGTATGATTTGTTTTTTAGCGTGATCCCCCAATATTGTAATAAATTCATTTTGTATTTGTGGAGACATGAATGTATTCGGTCTGGAACAAAGCTTAGTTCGAAGCACATGCTCCCTCAAGAGAGGATCGTACTTTGATAGTAATTTTACTAACTCTCCAGGTTATCGTCTCTTGTATAATCAAATCTTGGGCCTTGTTGTCAATATTGTTCCCTACTCTCAGGCAAACTTCAAGTTCCCTCCAAGCAAGCGATGACTGAATGTGAGCTCTGCTGGTCTCATGTTTTTCTATTTTCGGGGATAACCTCCACCACTCATTGAATCCATCTTTGGATTTAAATGAAGATTTGGTACTTGCTCTTGTTGAGAAGAGTGTGCAGGGGAAGCAAAATAAGGATTCTTTTTTTTTGGCGAATAACACATCCACTTTCTAAGAACTTTCTCGCCGTTTGACATTTGCCGGAAAAACCAAGCCTTTGAAAGCTTTCTAGCCTTTCCTTTTGCTGATTCTTGATGTCTATACGCCTCTCTGAATTGACTGTCCATACGCTGAACTGTTTCAGATCCTTGAGTGACAAGGTGTATGCGAATATTATCTGTGATGACATCAGACCAATCTCCAATGTCGTTCAGTCTAGAGTTTATTTCTGTATTGTTTACACTGTCTGATGGTTCAGCTTCTTCACTATGAATTTTTGAGGACATGCTTGTGTGCTGTCCTTTAGTCTCTAGAACCTGCGGTATTGAAGTATTTTCTTCTTTTCACGATGTCGGCCTCATCATTTTTGCTGGATTCAATGATAACTGTCTCATCTTGCTTTGTTGCTTTTAAGTGTTCAGTTAATTCATACCCATTAACATCTCGCCTATAGTCGGTGGACTCTGGCAATGATGTGACTTGAAATTGTCTCGATGCTTCTTTAGACTTAAGAAATTTAAGAAACGCACCTCACTGTGGTCAAAGAAACTGCTTTATGCGGATGACATTGTCCTCTGGTCAACCGGCAAGAAAGTCGACCAAATACAGGCGGCATTACAAGCAGATCTCCAAACCATCTCCTCGTATTGCGACAAATGACAGATTCAGATAAACGTTGCCAAAACGACTTGGTCCCTGTTCAGCCTAGGGATCGACATTCTTAAGGCTCAATTCGAGCTTCAACTCGGTGGGCTGCGACTCCAACGTGAAAACACGCCAAATATCTAGGGGTGACCCTGGATAGAAAGTTGTCAATGTTCCAGCATGTCCAGGAAGTTGAAAGAAAAGCCTCGGAGAAGTTAGCGTTACTAAGAAAGCTGGCCAGCACAAAGTGGGGTGCCAAAGCTGACATGCTACGCACATTGTACTTAGGGGCAGTCAGGTCACAAATTGAGTACAGCTATACAGTTCAAGTATATGCTAGTAAAATTGCCCTCGAAACACTCGACCGAGTACAATCACAGGCACTAAGGTTCATTTGTGGCACCTTTCGGACAAGCCCAACAAACGCTGCTGAAATCTTAACAAACGTGGTCCCTTTACATTTAAGGAGGGAGAGGGCGGTACTTACAGCCTATGAGCGCTATAAAAGGGGCGACTCTAGGCTACCCATCTCAATATTAGTGCGACAGTGGAGAGAGAGGAACCGCAGAAAATGCGATCGTTCCTCCACATTGCGGCCAACTTGTCACAATCAGCTGGGCTCTCCACTGACAGAATCCCAATTAGAATAATTAGTACTTGCCCTCCGTGGAGGAGAAGCCGGCCCCACAAATAAGTATGTCCCTTATAGGGCAAGAGGGAGCCACCAAGAGGCGATTAACACCTGCCATACTCCAAAACTTGGTATCAGCTACACTAAAGTCCTTCCCCTTCAGATGCCATTTTCTGTTATACCGATGGGTCGGTAATGAGGGACCCCGATAGATCTGGGTAGAGGGCCCTTATAGTCTACCCAGACCGGACAGAACCAGAGATGCCGATTTCTCCGTCTGAGCTTAAAAGGGTTTTGAGGTGCCAGCCAGACTAGTCGATCTTGAGCACTGTTCATCATTTTGTTTACGTTACAGTATTACAATTAATTAGTTAAAAAAAAAAAACCTAGTAGAAAACAAAGGTTAGCTTATTTTAAAATATTGACATTACAATAGAATTATTTCCAAAATTAAACTATAAAGAATCATAAAGAAATGAATAAACTAAGACAATTGTTTAGAGCTAGAGTTTAGAAATATATTTGTAAACTCAATATCTAGATTAAACCAATGGACTAAACAATGAAGTAAAAAAAAAAGGTTGGCTTATCTTCTTCTTCTTTATATTACAGAGCATTGATCAGTGTAGTAACAACATGTACCGTGTGTCCGAAATAAATCTAGTAAATTAGATTCAAACTGATTTATAGCTTACATTGTATGGAAGAAATAGTCAAGGAGATGAAACAAAATAGCGACATGACTAGTTTATAAATCGTTAGTTCATGTTTAAAATACAGTAGTTTAAGTTTGTTCGTGTTCATACAATTAGCCGTTTTTACAGAAAAGCTCAGGGAAATAGGAAATTAGTACACACTGGGGGAATATGGTGCCTCTCCACTTGGTGCCCTGTGCGGCCGCACCACCCGCACATTGGTAGCTACGCCACTGGATAAGATACTGATATGTTTTTAATAAATTGCGTGATTTTGTTTCTTTGTTGTTTATTTGTGATTTTGATCTGGTTCACCCAATTCACTTCGCCAAAGGCCTCCGATTACCTAAGGCCGGCCCTGTATACAGAATGACCTGTGAAGAACATTCTCGCAAACGTTTGCAACCGAGATTTCTCAGACATGACAATAAAATTATATCTTTGCGCCATTTTGCCCTCACTAGCATAGAGAAAAGTAGCTGGCATCAGTTAGCCTCTGAAAGAAACAGTTCGATAGATCTCACAAAGGCCGACGGACCCACATTTGAGACCCCAAAGAACAAACGTCGTTGAAGACAGGCGTAGAGAGCGTAAAGAAAAATTCAGTAGACTTCCGGCACTGTGTCAGTGTTGTTTTACGGTCGTTGCCTTGTAGCAGCAGACTGCTGTTAAATAACTAAATCGCTGTAGGCGTAATATATCATAACTAATAAATCTTGAAATGACCTTAACAGCTTCTATTGGGTACAATATTAAATATAACTTTTATTATAATATAGAGAAAATGAACTTGAGATGAAATGTAATAAATATAGTAGACTTTAGTAATAGTATAAAATGGTATCTTTACCTAAATCTAGTTCACTACAATAACACTTTTTTTTTAATCTGAAGTTCTGAAGTTGACTGTCCTAACTAAGAACAATGACGTCAATGCCAACTTCCCACTGTCACCATAAAAACACACACACACGCACGCACACTCTCTCTCTCGCTATCTCTCTTTCTCTCTCTCTCTCTGGCTCTCTCGCTGTCTCTCTTTCTCTCTCACTTTCTCTCTCCCTCTCTCTCCCTCTCTTTCTCTCTCTCTCTCGTTCTCTCTCTCGCTTTCTCTCTCTCCCACTCTCTCTCTCTTTCTCTCTCTCACTCTCTCTCGCTCTCTCTCTCGCGCGCTCTCTCTCTCTCGCTTTCTCTCTCTCTCTCGCTTTCTCTCTCTCTCGCTTTCTCTCGCTTGCTCTCTCTCTCGCTCTCTCTCTCTGGCTCTCTCTCGCTTTCTCTCTCTCTCTCTCTCGCTTGCTCTCTCTCTCTCTCTCTCGCTCTCTCTCTTTAATTACCAGCAGACTTTTTAAATAAATGTCATTAAAAAATGTAAAAGCCACAGTAGTAAAAAATGTTTTGTTTTATTTTAATCATTTCCTACTTATGATTCTTATGTTGGTCTCAGATCTGATCGAGTCTTCATGAAAAATTGACCAGCATGGACATCGAAAACACGACATTTGCGATACCCTATTAACACGACACTCTACAGACCTTGCGTCAGTAATCCGACTTCTACCCGTATCATATTTTCCGATTTTCTGACCTACTTTATAAAAATCACGTGACTATGGTCTTATACATGGTAATATCTTCCTATGATAAGATGTAGATCTAGATTTAGTGCTAGCCTAGATCTAGTAGACCTACTAAATAATCATAAAAATTAGTGAATTATTGTAACATACATTTTATTACTTTAAGATGTTTAAAATACAATGAATTCAATGAGGTCATTAATGTAAACAACACACCCACGTGACTGAGAAGAGATCCGGAACTACCCCATCCTTCAATAGAACAGAAGTAGCTTGTATATCATTCGTTACTTTTATATATATATATTTTATTTTTTTTTAAAGGAAACCTCAGAATTTGCGCTATTTAATTTTAGCTTTATCATCATAGGAATCCTTGGGCCTTAGGGCTCTTTTCTTTTCTTTGCCTCTTTTTTGGGCTTAATGTGCCTCTTGTATGGGCCATCTTGCCTCTTTTGTGGGCTTTTTTTTTTTTTTAAATATGTTTTTATTTGTAAGTTCTCATAATTCGCAAGTATTAAATCATAAACAATTGAAAATTGATTAACCTAAAAATACAACAATAGTAACAGAAACATTATTTAATATCAAAGACATACTACCTAACCATCCTAGCCATTGAATCCATAACTGATAATTAAAATAGATGCAGACTTTAATTAAAAATATATGGTTGACCTTGAGCTGATATACAAAAATAAATGTGATATTAAACAGGTAGATACCTTCTCAATTGCAAGGGAAGAGGAAATAAACAGTGCAATAGTTTCCACTAGATTGAAGAGAGGTCTCCTTACCAAAATATCAACTCCATTGTAAAGTTTCCCTTTCAGACCTTGTGACCTATAGGGCAGATGATGTGAAGATCCTAGGTTTTAATGGCCAGCGGTTAACGAGGGTGTCATGTGGCCAGCACACCGAATAACCGACCCCAATTAATATCAGGTGTCCATTAGAGTTGGGTGGGCTCAGGGGCGTCCTTCAAAATTAAATCTTCACAGAGATTACAACCCGGCACACTTCGGTTCGGAAGCCAAGCGCTTTACAATTCGGCCCCATTGATCGTTTGTTAATACGAATGCATGGTTCACATTGTGTTTGTTTTATTATAACCTAGGCCAAACCTCCCGCAGAAAGACGTTGAATGGCAGCGAACAAGGTTCGAGCACAGGCCATAGGAAGGCAGCCCAGAGCGCATGCCACACCACCGGGTATGTAAGAAACTAGCCTAGATCTAGTAGATCTACTAAATAATCATATCTATTAGTGAATTAGACCTACTAAATCAAGGCTAGTACTACATCTAGCCTTCTATATCTACATCTTTTCATAGGAAGACATTCCGATTATTGTCATGTATAAGACTTGTCATGTATAAGTAGGTCAGACTTTTTATTCCTTAAAGATGTCTAGATCTAGACTATTTTCATATTCCAATTACAATGAAATCAACGAGGTCATACATGTAAACAACAGTACCACGCGCAAGAAATACTGAACAACCCGTTCGCTCTGTGGTTGTGAAATGCACATTGAAAATCTTTATAACATCTCATTATAAACCTCAAACAAAAAAAAATTGTACCGATGCGACAGAGAATCTTTAATATCAGTAGCGGCCTTAAGGGGTGGCAAGTGGGGCTATCGCCCCATGTCCCGGGCCTGATCGGAACCCCCGCGATCGGAGATTCCATTGACAACGTCAGCTTTAAAAACCAGACCAGTTCTCATAAACTAGGACTCGTTACTCAATATCTTCGAAGATCTTTCCAGGCATCTATATGATACCAATTACCATGTAAGCTCGTATCATGGCATTGAACTTCAGCAGCACGAGGTCTCTGTAAATCTCATTAAGTGTGTGACTGCGGGGTTGGGTTTAGCTATGAGAATGTCAAATGGTAGCACAACGAATAACGTGATAGAAGAAACAATTAGGACAGAAAAACTTTATTAGCGTGCAGTCTAAACTAAAATTCTAGCGATTGTACAGTACCTTGACGAAAACAACGGCAAATTTCGTGGGAGAACAGAGAGACAAACGAACAACGGCCATATTTCAGGCTTCATTGAGATGCTGGCCGAGGTCAACCCAACCACGCAAGAACATCTTTCGACGAATTTAAGAACGCCGATGCTCACGGCCATTACATCAGGCATAGGATTCAAAACGAACTTATGGACCTGATGGCATCAGAAGTAAAAGGGAACATTTTGATAAAAATCAAACTTGCTAAATATTTTTCCGTCATCCATGACTGCACACCTAACGTTGGCCACAAAGAGCAGATGTCCCTTATATTGGGTTTTGTGGAAGTATCCGATCTAAAAGGTTAAGGTAATAGAACACTTTATCAAATTTCTAGATGATGACGTAACAGGAAATGGTTTGTCAAAGGCTCCGCTCGTCTTGCTGGAGTACCTTGGTCTGCACATCGCCTATTGTCGTGGCCAGGGATACGACAATTGTGCAACATAAAGGGAAAGCACCTAGGAGTTCAAGCGCACATTATTCGCATAAACAATCGAGCTTTTTACTCCCCTTGCGATATCCTTAATCTTAACCTCAGCGTGTTTAGCAGAAATATTATTTTCTTGTGCAGGGGTGGGCAAATTACGCCCGCGGGCCACATGAGGCCCGCCTGAGTGATTTATGCGGCCCGCGTACACCTACAGAAAGCAGGTGTGCCATACATCACGTTCTGAAGTCGTCTCCCTTGCCCCTAACTAACACCAAAGAAAAATGCAAACATATTAAAAACTATTTTAAATATCTATATAAATTATGGAAACTGTCTCATTATAAAAAGTTTCAAGTAAACGAAGATTATTCTTATTGCATATACACTCAGTCAAATACACAATCTCAAGCCAGTATTTATTCAATGCTATGAAGACCTGTGTTGGGTATGCTTGCTGCCAAAATTTCACATCATTTGGTCCATATACATCTGTGAACAGGTATTTTTATATGTGGAAACTAATCAAGTGTAAGAACAGGTTGATGCTGACTGACTGTAATTGGACAGCAAGGATAACAACTAGTAGACTAGTTACATTGTTTCGGAACGTTACACACGAGTGTAAACATTTATTTATTATTTATGCGGCCCCCCATTCCCCCAATTTTTTTAATGCGCCCTCGATACAAAGAGGTTGCCCACCCCTGATCTAGTGTGTTGATTGTTGATGAAAAATATTTCTGCATCATTAGTTACGTTGATTAACTTAAAAGGCAAATCCTTCCATGCAGAACATTATGTAATGTACTCCAACGGCTAATAGTAGTCCTACAGGCAGTACAGCAACTACGGCCTAGGTAAGGTACTATCTTTTGTAACAGCAATAAGACCTACAGCATTAGAGGCGGACGAGACGTTAGCGTGATGTGGTACGGTCTACATAGTCCGCGCAATGCTAAGGCCGCCCCTGCAGTAATCAGCAACTTAACTAATTTACCGATATCGGTAATGTCGAACCGTACAGATTACAATACATGAAATGATTCCGCCATCAATCGCCAGTGTCACTTATGTCACTGTCCTCGCTACAGTTAGTAAAGCCATAGAAACTTGCATCATTTTCTTGTCTGCTTCCAGTAAGCGAAGCGGCAGTTGGGTCATAAAGCGTGACCTCCCGTGACCCCGACAGTGACGCATAAATTAACTCATCATCATTATCGTCAGTCTCAGCGTTCGCATTGTCATCGGAAAGCTGCCCTGTAATGTAGGCTCTGAATTAGCTTCAATAACCGTGAGCAGGTCAGCCATCTTGTAGTGGCGTAGCTAGGAATTCGCCATCCTTTGGGGACCCGGGGGGGGGGGGCTTGACCTCTTTGGGGGGGGGGGGGGTTCATTTTGCGTAATATTTAATATTTAATGTAAAAAAAAACCCACTCATTTAGGGGCCCGGGGTGTTTTCCCATTTTCCCCCTCCCCCTCTCAGCCTAGCTATGCCTCTGCCTTCTTGAAACCATTGCGAATAGTTTCATTGGTGATTTGCTGACACGTGACCAGAGCCCATTTGCATACGTTAATGTACGTTTGCACATGCGGGGTATACAAGGGTGCGGGTCGTACGATTTTGTCTTTACTTATTTTGAAATGATGTGCGGGGTATACGCGTGTGCGGGGGTATATGGTCGAAAGTACGGTAAACATCTAGATTTATTGCTCGGACATGGTGTCTCATCTATGAATCCTATTATGTAGAAGTTGATTTCAGATTAAATACAAACATCCCATTTCTATATGTAAGTGATAGATCCACGGGTTTCTAATCAAAAATAATTTCAAGTCAATAGCATTTATTTTTTACCTTTACAAAGTTTTTATCAACTCACTCTGTCTGTCTGTCTGTCTGTCCCCATGCTCGGATCAAGTTTGAAACTTTGCACAAGTATTCATTATTCCTAACAAAACATGAATCAACCAAAATGTTAATTAAATAGTGGTAAGTATTTTTTTAAATAGATAAATCGGAAATAAACCTTACAGTATTTAGATAAATGACTGTAAATACGGAGTTCTATCTCTCATATAATTTGTTTAAATTTAAGTATTTTTATATTTTGTTTGTATCTTTTCGTTAATGTGGCCCGTGATACCAGTGTCAGAAATGAAAATGCCCCTCAGGTGGTAGAGGGTTGGGCATCACTGGCTACTAACGTATAGGCTACATAATACGCGGGGCAACAAAGGTGTGTGATGGTACTCCCGATGACCTGGCCAAGTCATTCTGACTAAATCTTTTACAAGTTCAGCTTCACAGAGATAAAGGTTTTTGAATCACATTTAATAGCATAAGCTAGTTTTATTTCATCCCTTTTATCAGGCGGGCTTGGGGAAAGTAAAGGCGGTTGGTCGTTTTGCTGGCCACATGACACCCTGCTCGTTTTCTTTAATCATTGTCCAAAGAAACAGATAAACATAACATCATCTATAGATCACCCCCCACACACACACACACACTGAGCTTCAAATAAGCCTACCTTTTAGCTCTTGTAGTCCAACACAAAACAGAAATTTTAAAAGGATAATATCTAAAGTGTCCCATTGTGCAATCAACGCGCGCCAAATGTTTTGTGTTCTGATTTGCAATGTGTAAGGAGTGCTTGAGTGTGTAACTCCTCCCTGATATCACCTGTGTAGCGTGTACCCAGCCTATACAATCTGAGTCACAAGTGGTTTAGGTCAAAGTTCAGTCGTATAATTTAAAACTCAAGTAGGCAGAAAATTGTGGGTGAGATTAAAATAAATACCAATCTGTTTGATTATTTCTGTTTCTCGATGCCGTCAAACTGAAGTGCCTTTGTCACGTGGCTAAATGTCTGGTGTCAGTCAGAAGCACTGTCAGTGAACCTAGGCGTCTGATTGTGCAGACGTCAGATGATAAAACAAGCAGACGTGGCCAATTAAGGCTTTAGGATTGCTGTTTCACCAGTGCCATCTATACATGACAGATCGCATAAGAAACTTTTCTTAGGACAAGAAAAACATTTTAAAAAATACTTTAAAAAACAAATCTCATATTAACTGTAATTGTATCAATTAGTTTGGAACAGTCATGTAACCGCGTACGGCACTGACCTAGACATAGAAATCTGTGCGATGGAAATATTTTTACCAATTGTTTTTGTTTAGCTTATAGCTTTCTCAGACCGCTTCTGCTAACAAGGTCAAAGGCCTTGGTCAAATCAATAAATGCTATGAAGAGGGGCTGCTTTTGTTCTCTGCTCTTCTCCTGTAGCTGCCGCAGAGAGAAAATCATATCAGTTGTAGATCTACCTGCCCTAAAGCCACACTGCGACTCTGGATAAACACGATCTGCCAGGATCTGTAATCGCTTTAGTAATACTCTAGCAAAAGCCTTTCCGACTATGCTAAGCAGTGATATACCTCTGTAATTGTTACAATCAGAGCGGTCGCCTTTATTTTTATAAATTGTAACTATGTTGGAGTCTTTCAACTCCTGGGGGACCATTCCTTGTTCCCAGCACAAGCTTAGCAGTTCATGGAGTGGTTTGATTTAGGGCATGTTTTCCAGCCTGAATGACTTCAGCAGGAATGCCATCTCCTCCGGGTGTTTTCCCATGTGCAAGCATGTCAATGGCAATGCTCAGCTCCTTTACTGAGGGCGTTTCGTCTAATTCCGTCAAAACTGGAAGTGATGGGAAGTTGGAAACAGCATTTGGTGAGATGGCGTTTTCAATCTGGTAGAGTTCTGCATAGTGTTCTACCCATCGTTCCATTTGCATCGCACGATCGCTGATGATTGAGCCATCTTTTGACTTGAGCGGAGCACACTTGCTGGTGTGAGGTCCAAAGGCTTTTCTCATGCCCTCATATAGTCCTCTAATGTTACCACAGTCGGCACAAGATTGAATATCTTCACATAGCTCCTGCCAGTATTTGTTAGCACATTGTCTCGCTACTCTTTGGGCATTGTTACGTGCAGCTCTGAGCCTTTTTAAGTTGCTTGGGGTGCAAGAGCACAGATTGAATAGTTTCCACTTGCGCTGCCTGAGACGCATAATGGGCATCTCTTGGAGAGACCATGTCTCCAATCAGGAAGTTTTGAGATTGGCCAATATGAACAGCATGTATGCTCTCCTGACACAAAGAAGATTACGCTGGCTCGGACATGTCACCCGCATGCCAGATGGTAGAATCCCGAAAGATATCTTATATGCTGAGCTTGTGGAAGGAGTCAGACCCAAGGGCCGCCCAACACTAACATATAGAGATGTCTGCAAGCGAGACATGAGAGCCACAGGCATCAGTGAAAGTATGTGGGAAAACATAGCCAAAGACCGGAGTGCATGGAGACAGAATGTGCGTGCTGGGACAACCCTTGCAGAGAACAAAAGAATTGAAGCGGCCTAAATCAGAGGCATACACATGTACGAATTGTGGCAGTCTGCCGTTGTAGAATTGGATTGATTAGCCACACCAGATTCTGCCCGTCTCAAGATTAAGCCAAAACCAGTGACTCATTTGGGCGCATCCATTGCCTTTCGAGACAAAAGGAGCCATATATAGCTTTCTCAATACGCTATGCTCCTACCACTTATCTGGACCAGTTGTGAAAAGGGAAGGGAAGAAGGGGGTATCCTGGTGAAGGCTTTAAAAAAAGTTCACCCAAGGCTCAAGATTCGGCAAGGGGACTAACTCAACTTGTACCACCACATCTGTCAAGTACGATTACTTTTCCTTGTTCAAGATACCAAACAAAATAATTAATTACCAATAATTGGTTAATTTTTCTAACTTAATTATTATTTTGTCAGGTAAAAGAAAATAATTGTTGAAAATTTCATATAAATTATAGACATTGCTTCGAAAGACAATAGCGTAATCCATGTGGGTGTTAATCTATTCATGCATGTTAATTAGAAACTCGTTGGTTGGTTTTCTGCATAAAAAATAAAAAAAAACATTTTTAATTCACATGAAAGGATGATGCAATAAGCCTACGAGATACTCTCATTAGAGCACGAAACGAGTGTCCTGAGAGACTTAGAGTTCAAATCTCTAATTAACACGAATGACTAAATTAGCTCATAGATCAGGCCCATAGTAATAAGAATAATAAGGCTCGTTTTCGAGTCCGAAGATTAATGAGGAATGCAATTTTTCCCGTGGATACGCAGCGCCAGCTGTGACCTACATATTTGTCACATCCAGGACAAGCATAACAATTGTCCGCCGGTGGTCGATTAAGATTAGGCCTATAGACAGCGTAATGGTCTTATTTTTATTGTATTTATTTAATTTGTTATTTTTATTGTAGTTTTGGAAGGAAAGTTCGCAATTGATAAAATAAGAAGATAATAAACATTATTATTATTATTATTATTATAGCAATCTTGGATAACTTTAAAAAGAGAAAAAAAACTGTCACAGATTATAAATACAATGTAACTGTCAAACTAGAAGTAGATCTAAGTGGTCTACAAGAAATATAATCACCTGGCGTTCCACCCAGAACGTGAGGAAAAAAAACACATTTCCCCTTCAATGAAACACGTCTGCTGTTTCCAACTCAATAAAAATGAAATGGCACCATATCATTACGCCGGAGTGAGTGGTGAAGATAGGCCATCACACAAAGGAGAACTTGCGCGGTGGGAAAAAAGGGGTTCGTCGTTACCAGTCGATAACAGACAATCGAAACAGGCAATCTCAAGTCCACTCGCTTTCAGTACCCCCCACCTCCCCAACACCAGGTAGATTGAGGGAAATAGTACCGATAGCAGGTATCGCTCAATCGTAAGGTTCATATACCGAGGCGGGTGGGTAGGGCCATGTTGAATGGGACATTTTTAAACGTTTGCAAATGTTGCACTTGAGTTTTTATGCACATTCATGTTTATGTCTATCAGTTTAACTCTTTCACTCGTAATTACTATCCACGTTCTGATAGAATTATTCATTTTTCTCATTTATGTTTCACTGGCCTGTTATGATTAAACTTCAATAACCTTTTTGTATGTAATCAGGAAATGTTATATTAGGTATAGAATTATAGAAGAGTGCATGCTCTGTTTATGTGACACAAATTAAAGTTTATAAAACCAAAAATTAATTTAATTTAATGGAGTCACATCAACGTAGGTATCGTCAGTTAGGAAGGAGTTAATACAACTTCTCAATTTCAATTAGACTAGAAAAACTCACTTGGTAATCCCTTATTTTTTTCAATAAAACCGATTCAAAGAAAAACAAATATTCCGGCATATTGTGACCAGTTTTGTTTTCTCAATTCCTACAAAAAAAAATAAAAAAATTTTAATTGAAACACTAGCCTGCGTGCGCAGCGCAAATGTGCTTTGACTGTCAGGAACGTCAACCCTTAAGAATTTTGATCTTGCAGACATGGGACTGGACATTGGACTGCAAGGACAAAGCTGAACAGCCACCCTAGGGCACAATGGCCACAGTACAGTAATATGTTGACTGTTTGTGACATTGTATGTCTTCTCTTATTTTCACTTTCTCGAAAGTGCAACAGCCCCTGGAGAGTACAGATGCCCAACCTGTAACCGCAGCTGTGTATCAAGGATTGGCCTCTTTAGTCACACAAGAAGTTGCAAAGGGAACAGATCATCGCTTCAGACGTAAAATGCCACAGATCTTTGGTGCACACATCGCTCATCTTTGATTTCAGAATCGAAGATATTTCCTTACAATTTGATTTGTACTATATTGGACAACATTCCTCTATTATTATTATTATTATTATTATTATTCATTCTCTGGCACTGCCAGGGTCGAGTTTCGTTAAAGGGAAACAAAATTCATCGTAGTCCCTTTAACAGTTTCCACTGAGGAATTTTCTGGTGATGTGGCAGGTCTGCAGCAGTACCGCCCTCTGACAGGCAACGAGGATGTTCCTATGAATGTTAAGGGCCTTGAAGGTATCTGTGAGGTCAGTTGTTATTATCTCTTCGGTTGATATAACCAGTGCTTTTTTTAAAAAAAAATAGGTGCCGGTACTCAGTAGTTGAATGCCTAACTTTTAACTACTAAAAATTAATAATATACGTTAAAATACAAGAAAAATAATAACTTTTTCAAAAAGGTGCCGGTACGCAGTACCGGTACGTACCGTCACAAAAAAAGCCCTGGATATAACAATGGGGTATATTGTTGTTTTAGATAAGTTCCATAAACGCTTAGTCTCCAAGCCTAGTTTCCCATATTTTCGTTGTTTTTCCTGCTCAGTTTTTCTTAAATTGTGAGATATTATCATAATTATTATTATTATTGTTATTATGTGAAAAACCAACTAATATTCATTCTCTGGCACTGCCAGGGTCGAGCTTCGTTAGAGAGAGTGATAATTTGTAGAAGCCATTGCAATCATTATCTTTTTCTTACAATTGAATTTACTAAAGTATGACCACTTCTTTCTAGCTTTTAGTTTCTTAAAGTCTAATAATGACAACTAGATTGTGATGTTCAAAGCTCATTTTGTAACTTGTGTAACACATGCATACTAGTACTGCAGGGGCGGACTGGGTGTCAAAATCGGCCCGGGCATTTCTATTTCATCCGGCCCATAAATTGTATATTATATGATGGACATCCAGTTCTAGGTCTACCTGTCCTCAAAATCATTGTGTTAATGTTTCAATAGCAGTACCCACGCGTACAGTGACTATAAATACTTCACTCAGAGGGACCCTTTTGTAAGGAATACTATAAAACCTTTAACAATTTAACACGTGCCTTAGTGACATCGATGCGGCCCTTATCTTATAAATACAGACTTGATCTCAAAAAAAGAAGATGATTAATGTGGCCCTACAGGGCCATTAGGGTACCGGCCCACCGGGCATTTGCCGGAATGCCCATATAGCCAGTCCGCCCCTGTAGTACTGTAATTACTATTAGTTAGCTTCTTTTATTTTGTCCGTTCTTCGCGGGTACATTCTGGTGTGATTGTGAATCTTAGACGCTTTCTGTAGAACTAGAGAGGAAGATCCCAGAAATGGAATTGAAATGCTGTAGAATCATCTACGGCGGCGCAGTGGCTGAGTGGTAAAGCGTTCGAATCCTGGTGCAGACTTGGATTTTGAATTTCGGGATTTTTGGACGCCTCTGAGTCCACCCAGCGTACAATTTACCCTCGTAACAGTGGGCCAAGTTGACCTTTACATCGTCTGCCACATAAATCGCGAGCTCTGAAAGAGATACTTTACTTTTAGAACCACCTACAAAGATTGCATGAAGCATGATCACAGTGGCAGTTGGGCCCCACTGTCAAAAACACAAACGAAAACCGTATGGCCATATTAAAAGGCCCTTAGGGCTCGTAAATGACCTTCCTTCACGGAACAGTACCAGGAAATAGAAGAAGATGCAGACAGAAAGTGATGGGAAGACGGCATAAAAGAATAAACGGCTTGTCATAGAAAGAGTTTCCATCCAAGACAGAGAGGAATAAAGAAAGACGGTCGACAGATTATGTACGGTTACCCAACGGTTCAACATACAAAGAAATAGGTGAAATTGAAGGAAGCCTGCTTGGAATGTTACTATGTAGCTCCTAATTATCCTTCTCTTAAAAAGCAAATGAAGAGTGAGGCTGGAAAGACTTTAATGTGGTCAGTGTACATAATAAACTGTGAAGTGGTCTCTAGTTCAATATACTCACTATCAAGTTATAGTATTGCGTGGGAGTGGGGGTTTTCCCAAACCAGTGACTAAGACTAAACCGAAGTTGTGGCTGCTTAGTGCTGACTAGCAGAACACAATTTATTGAAAGACACCATACCACAAAATCAAAATCTATCATTGATCGACATGTGGCAGTGGCGTATCTAGGGTGGGGGGGGAATAGGGGGAGAGTTAGAGAATCCCCCCTGGCCCCCACTTGAGGGAAGGGCCCAAATCAGTGTTTTTAACATTATATATTACGCAAAATGCTTTGAAACCAATGTCTATAAAATTATTTATACATATCATGCTTTCTAGTTTTGTATTTTAGTAAGTAAAGACTCTATGCAGGATTTTTATTAAGACCCCCCCCCCCCTCTTCAATCTAAATTCACTTAATAATATGAATAAATATAAAAGCATGCGTTATTTTTGATATGGCAGCTAGTAACTGAAATGAGAATTGGACGAGCTACCATCCAAATCACAAAAAAGATGACGCTTACTATAAGCTATCCCGAAAAGACCAACGTCTAATCTTTCGACTCAGGACCGGACACAACAGAATGCGACAACACATGCACCGGAAGCTCAAAATTGGAACCAGTAAAATCTGCCCATGTGGAGTATCACCAGAAAATGCCGACCACGTCCTCCAAAACTGCTCTCTTTACCAAGAGGCCCGTATAAGACATTGGCCCCAAATCACCCCAAAAGAAAGAAAACTATATGGAGAGCTCCCTGATTTGGAAACCACTGCGCAGTTCATATCATGTATTGGTCTAGTCATATGAACACTCCAACATAACAATGAGGACGATGTGAGGGTTGGCCGTGCGCTGGCAACTTCAAAATGTAAACTCATTTTCCTTTTTTATTTTTAATATTTAGTTTGGTTGTATTTAGTTTGCTATTTTGTCAACTACCGGTATTTTATATTTTTGAAATGTGGGAGACCCTTTTAAGGGCGAGACCCTGAGCGGCTGCATTGACGTAAATCCAGCTAGCAAGTGATATTTTGAGAATATACTCATACTCTATGCCCACCCAGTCTTTATTTGCATGTATTATAAAGACTATTTCAACAGCGTAAGAATTTGGTAGCTTCAATATTTGACACTATAACAGACTTGTAGGTTTGGCCAATGATTCTCTTTCGTGCTGAAAATAGACGTCAAACGTCATACACAACAAGGGGAAATTATTCATCGTCTGCTGACCGTTGGTTGAATTACTTCTCGTCAGCAGATCTTTATTTTAATAACCACCGGGCGCCACTTTGAAGTGTATTGTGGACTCGATCTATTGTTCTCATTTCTGCAAAGAACTGCAGGCTAGTGCTATTGTTACTGTCAAATCGATACTTTCTTTGTTTGATGAGAAATTAATACATTCAAGAGCCCCCCAGGAGAAATAGATCGCCAATTTATTTTGCTTTTGTCTTTCAAGAATTTCAGTAGGTCAGCGCGTTCGCTATTATGAAATCGGCCTAAGCTACTGTTCTTTGAAAGGATCTATAATCAAGAATTAAAACGTTAAAACAAATTTTATTACGTAATGTAAAGACATATAATCAGACTTTATTATCAGAATTTATTATTAGACTTTATAGACCAGGCGACAGTGCTTTCAAAATGGCTGAAACCAGACATTGATTAAGTGAATAATGAATTCTGTTTGATTATTATAAGACATAACAATAATCCTGCATTAATTAATCATGTAGCGAGCAGGAAGGCAGGGGAAGAGAAACAACAGATCATGAATGATTGACGTAAGCGAAATGGCAGCATATTAAGCAAATATTTAATTAAAACTCTTGAAATATGTTTTCAACAAATGTTTAGCTATTTTGCTATTAGGGTAGAATGGCCAACTATATTTTTTAACAAGTTAATACTTTCCATGTCGATATAAAAAGCTGTCACAAAATTTCTTTTGGTTGGCATTTCATTGACATGTAATCGAAAATTATTCATACCGATATTACAACATCGATGAAAAAAAAAAAAAAATATTGTTAGAAAATTTCTGTCCACTTTGAGTATTGTCACATCCCCCCACCCCACCTCAAGAAAACTCTTTCTTACTTCCCCCCCCCTCCTTAAATAGGTGTGTCCTACTAAGTCTTACGTCCTTTGGTCCTGGATTGGGAGTCCAATATAGGACGAAAGTCCTGGATTGGGAGTCCAATATAGGACGAAATTAGTTTCGTTATTAATGTTATACATTATTAGACGTGAAAAGATAAGATAATTACGTCCTACGCGTATCCCTGTGTATATCTAGTCATGCAAATAAGTGCCTTCAAATCTGCTAAGCCGTTTTTTTTCCTGGCTGACTCAGGCAACCCATTTCATGCTCAAATAGCACTAGGAAAGAAGGTGCACTATAATTATACGTTTGATCTAGCATCTTGAACAAGGAATGTGTCTTTATCTTGTGTGTCTTTCTGAGTATTTATTGGGTTTTGTTTTTCTATTTTTTTAATTATCATCTAGTGTTTTATGTGTAATTGGTTGCCTGGTCGTGCGGTTTGCGCGCTGGAGTGTCGTTCAGACTTAACAATGCTCCCGGATCGTCCTGCTGGACGGTTAGACTAGGAAATCAATTATTTTCAACTTTGAAGGACCATACAAAACATTTAAAACATTTTACTAACATTTTAAAATGACAACTTTACTTTTATGTCTTCTCTCCTGAAGCGTAACTACATTTTGTGATTTTACTGATGGTGTAACTTGACCATCTCATGACCATATTAAGGGCTACTTTGACGTGGATTGTTCACACCAAAGCTTTAGTGAAGAGCTGTCCGTCATCCATCGATACGGTTGACCGCTCGTAGTACGCTGACCTGTGTCACATATGCCAGCTTGTCACACACGGCAACCCCTACCAGCCCCTACCCGCACTGTCAGTTCATTTTTACAACATTCTGTACAGAAGGACTTCTTACGGTCCGACAGTTATGCTGGGCAGGGCACGTATCCCTTATAGGGGACGATCATATGCCAAAATACGAAAAACATGCATATATGTAGCTGATGAAGGTCTCGTGGCTCAAACGTCCTTTGTTTTACTTGGTCCAGCAGGGTTACATATATACATGTTTTTCGTATTTTCTATACAGTCGTTTACCCCTGCAGCAGTAAATCTTTGTTTTTTGAGTCGTATGCCAAAGCAGTCATTTTTTTGGTGAGCTAAAAGGTGGTCGACGTAACAGAGGTGCCCCACGGAAACTTGCCTTGGCTGACATAGAAGAGAGCAGCTGGTGGCATGCAGCCTCAAAACGAGACAGATGGATGTCACTCACAAACACCGCGGGATACACATTAGAGACCAAAAGAAAATCCGCTACCGAGAAAAGACGCAGACGGCGAAAAGAAAATTTTAACCGACCGCCAGCGTACAATGGTTATGCTTGCCCTGGAAGTGGCAAAATATGTAGGTCACAGCAGGGGCTGCACAGCCTCGGGAAATACTGCATTCCTCGTTAATCTTCGGACTCGAAGACAAGCCTTATTATTATTATTATTTACAATATTATTTAATTCATTTTATTCAAGATCTCAAGAGGGTGGGGGTTTCAAAATACAGACTGCCCAGGACTTCCGCTTATTTAAATCCGGCCATCGTTTGTTATAGTTTTTGTTGTAATTATACAGAGTGTAACAGCCAACAGGAAAGCTCTTGTTGTCTGCAGACGTTTCGTAACTTTTGTCTGGCGGTATTGTTTTTTGAAGTCATTCACGTTTATCAATTTTATTTATTAAGAATACATTTCACTGTTTGCTTTGCAAAAAAAATAAAATTAAAAAAATCAAAAAATCATACAAATAACTTTGGACATGACGCATTTGATTAAAAAGAAAAGGGCAGTAACCTTTACATGGACGATTGAATTCTTTCCCTTCGACTCTCGCTACAATGAAATATTCAACCAATCAATAGTCTGCCTTGTATCAATTTAACTGCTGGATCAAAGCGACATCCTTTCTTTCTTGTTCTCAAATAGCTGAACCGTTTTTTAAATTTCTTTTTATCATTTTATTGTCAAATTTCTTTCACCTTTTTTCTTACTTGAAATAATTAATTTAAGAGACGTTTGTTTAACATAGCCTGTACCAAATATCAGCGTCAGAAACATGACTGTACATATGTTAATTTGACATCTTTTGTTGACTTTGATTCTTTACAGAAACGGATGTGTCTACAAAGCGTGTGTCATTTGGAAACATTATGCAAGCTTGCTAGACAATGACCGGCCGAAGTACATACCAACCAGGTAGCCATCCATCCCCAGGCCTACGTTAAAATGAAATTAAGACTAAGACTGCTTTATTGATCCTTATTGGAAATCTTATGTGATTACAAGGACTCTTTTCTCAAATAAAAACAACAACAAAAGCATTCGAATAAATAGAACAGACACAACATAAAGAGTTCATTGAGTGACTACTATTTATGTCTATGGTGACTACACACAGACGTCTTCATTTATTTTGCGTTTCTTAGTCAACGAGTGGCGTTGATAGAGTCTGACCGTGTAAGGAACGAACGAGTTTCTTTTCTGTACCGTTCAGTTCTAGTTTTGATGGACAAAAGTCGCCCACTTCGCGACGACTTGACGTAGTTATAACTAGTCGACCCACGGCGTAGCATACGCAGCTATTTTGCAGGGCCGGCCTTAAGCCACTGCAACCTATGCGACCGCAGTGGGCCCCACACTTTCATAGGACCCGCGCTAATTCTAGGTTTAAATTATTAAATAAAACCATTTTATAACTTATAACAGATTTTCCGATGTTTCCTGATTTACCAGGAGCTCCTGGAAATCTCTTGATTGCAAAATATACGAAAATATCCTGGAAATCTCCGGAAATTATTAAAATCTTTTGAAAACTCATACAAATCTCCTGAAATATATAGAATAAATTGTCATTTGGGGTGCCATTCAATATGGAAAAAGTCAATCCTACGCGCGATCAAGAAAAAAATGTATTATGCAATACCCAGTAATTGTAGAATCTGGTGAAAGAAGCTTCTCGTACCTTAAACTAATGAAGAATTACTTGAGGTCAACAATTCTCGTAGATAGATTGAAACATTTAGTAATTGTTGTTATTGAGTGTGATCTAGGTAGGAAATAGAATTTTTATGATATACTGTATGCCTTCGCTACACGCAAGGCTCGTAAAGTAATTTTCTACGTAGTAAAGAATGAAAAAAATGCAAATACAAATTTATTTTCTAAAACAAACTCTTAATTTTCACTTATTATCCTTATCCCTACTCAAACTAGGCCCACGAAATCAGGTTTTGCATAGGGCTCCACAATGGTTAAGTCCGGCCCTGCTATTTAGTGACGGGTGAATACAAAGTAGATTACTTGTTCTTCCCCCCCCCCCTTCTTTTTTTTGCCGCTTAAGTTACGTAGGGTAACTCTAGTCCGACTTGCAGAAATAAAAGAGTGATCTTTCATTTACTTCTTGGTGTCCAAATTATTGAGCCATGAAGAGAATTACATATATAGATAGATAGAGCTGGTGGCTTCCAATTTCCAAGATTTTTCCTATTTTGCTGAGACATTTTTGTTCAAAAAGCTCGTTTTAAGTATGGTAGTGTTGTTCGTGTGGGTTTTTTTAATGCTTTTTTTTATAATATTTTCTAAGCGCCGCAACAGTTAAGATGAAGCGATGCCTTGCCAACAAGTTATTACAAATGTTAGCAAATGTTGCATCGTAGCAGAGAAAAAGATCTTCTTATGTAGTTTAACCCTTTAGACGCGTGCGGTAGTTTAGCCTTTAAACACTAGAATTGTAATTTTCATTTTGTATGTACTCATTGTTGAAAAAAAAAGTTCAGCACTCTAAGGGTTAAAGCTGTTACGTTTGTATAGGAAAAATAGCCGCTGTGCGATTTTCTTCGCCAGAGTTTCAAGATGGTCTTCCCAGGAAAATTTGTTGTCCAACAATGACACCCAGATATTTGTATGCGTTGACTTGTTGTGGTATCGGTATATTGCAGCGGTTCTCAACCTTTTAAGCTCGGCGACCCCCTTTTTCTCTCCCCCACACTGTCGCGACCCCCCCCCCCTCCCCCATAACATACACAGCAATAGAAGAATACACTAAATACAATCCATATTTTCGATGGTCTTAGGCGACCCCTGACAAATCGTCCATCGACCCCTCAAGGGGTCGCGACCCACAGGTTGAGAACCCCTGGTATATTGTTTCTCTGCAGTTCATGTATAAACAACATACCAGTACAACAAGTGAACTAAGCCTTATGTCAATATCATTAAATATTACATACTGAGATACTTCGAACGGGTCTTACCAGCATAGTCACCATCCTCGAACAACGCCGTTTGCATTGGTTCGGCCTTTTCCGCCGTAAACGAGGACGAACGAATCCCAAACATCCTGTTTGGGCAACTTCAGGCAGGCGAAAGGTAAAATGGCTGCTCCCATCTCTGATTCGTGGATGCTGTTAAACATGATCCTAGTGTAACTCTAGGTCAAGAGTTTATAGCCCTAGACCGCACTTTGTGGAGATAGAAGGTGGTCGACAAGGCAAGCTGTGAACAGCAAGGTGGCGACGACCACAGCCTTGATAGAAAAAAGCCAAACATAGGTCTGTGGTCTAGATGTAGTTTTTAACCACATCAATTAAAATTTTCTAGATCTAAAGACGGGAGTCTTTTTCCTATGATTGAAAATTGATTAAAACGGAACGGTGAATCAAAAAAATAAATGGAGAAAGACGATCAACAGATCTTGTGCGGTGCCCCAATGGCGGGAGGTGGTTTAAAGGATGAGTGAAGATAGAAAGATGAAATAAAGTTTTTGTTAAAAGTAAGAATGGTGTTTAAGTTATTGAATGTTATCTCATCAAAAATATAATACGGCTACATCCGTTTCGTTGTTCTAGCTGTCAGGAACTACAAACCAACGACAGACCAGCGACAAATCTTCTCGAGTTATCTCTCTAAGAAATAATGCGAAACACAAAGAAACCCTTATACGGCAACGCCAGTTTCATATATGCGCGTTTTATTTTCGGTATCGGCCAGTGCGGTCTATTTATGGGACTATTTGACCGCTTTTTTTTAGGGTAAATATAGTGTTCTCCTGGAGAAAGCATTTTTATTAGCTCAGAAAGCAGGAAAACTCTTGATAGGAGAGTTTACAGCACTCCCCAGATCTCCATAGAAAGAAAGACAGAAATGCGAACATAAATTAGTTTGTTGAGGAGGGGGGTGTTACGGGTAAAAGTTTGAGAAACACTGCAGTGACCTGTTGTTTATTCCTCTCAAACCAATATTTACACCTTGATTTTTTTACAAACTTTTATCAACCTACTCTTTCATTCTGGCACAATTTTTGTACACGTTATTTCTCCCACATCTATTCTGGGAACAAGTTGAAACTTTACACAACTATTTGTTCTACCTAACAAAATATGAGTCAATTCAAACATTAATCAATTAGTTAATTAATTATCGGTGATTAATTATTATGTTTGGTATCGAACAAAGGAAATAAACACTATATTTTAGAGATGTGGCTGCTTATGTTGTTCCCTTTGGTACGCTTTATACACGTTATTTCTCCCACTTCCTTTTTTCGGATCAAGTTAAAATAGTCGACAATAGTTGACAATAGTCGACAATAGTTGTCAATAGTTGACAATACATGAATCAATAAAAAAAAGTTAACAAATTAGTTAATCAAATAGTGATAAAAATTAAGTTATTATATAGGAAAAATGGAGATTATTCATGCAGTATTGAGATATATGACAGTGATTTTTGCGGTTATTTCTCTTAGATAAGTTTATTTGTTTGTTTATTAGACGGAGAGCTGTAGATCTTGATCACAAGAAAAAGTTTGGATGTTATATTTACAAATCTACTTACCGACGTCCAATTCAAATTGCACTCTGTCAACAAATAAATTCAATAAATTGCACAGTTTTATGCATACGTAATAAATAGATGTTCGAAAAGCAAGTTGTCGCTATTACGTTGAAAGCATTGTCTCCTCTTATCTGTCTGACTTTGCGTTTCCCTTTCCCTAGAAACATGAAGACATACTCAACTGTTTTTCTCTTTTCCAGACTAAACAACACAAACACAATAGTTTTACTTTCACCTTATGACCTCACCGACCCTGGGGTTTTTAATGGCTACATTAAAATGTCCTGGAAATGTTCACAGCTGCCAGAAAAAAATTTAAATGTCTCCTCAATGATTCAAAAAGCTTTGTTTTATGTGACATTTTTAACCCAACTAGTGAACATGGTTCTCCTTTATTCCAAGGTAAGCGGAATGCGCAGTAACATATATACATGTATACGTATATACGGAGAGAGGGGGGGGGGGGAGAGAGAGAGAGGCGTTGAATGTAAGAAGAATACTTTGTAATTTCATTCAGTCCAATTACATTAAAGATTTTCATACATCGCAGAAAAGCTATAGTGGGGCGCGGTGGCAGAGCTTGGCTTCCGAACCTGGGGGTCCTGGGTTCGAATCTCGGTGAAGACTGGGATTTTTAATTTTGAGATTTTTAGGGCACCCTTGAGCGTCCACCGAGCTCTAATACCTGTTAGTACTTTAGTTGGGGAAAGTAAAGGCAGTTGGTCGTTAACCGTTGGCCAAAGAAAAAGATGATCTTAACTTCATCTGCACCTTAGATCGCAAGGTCTGCAAGGGAGCTTTACTTTACTTTACTAGAAAGACTATAGATAGCTGACCTTTCGGTTAAAATTATCTGGTGTACAAAATAGTTAAAGAGTATAGGAAAATTGTTGTGCCGTTTTTAGCAGTCCAGAATCACAGACATCAAATAAATCATTTCAATATGGAGGAAGCATGAGACTTTAACTCTATGACTTAAGACTTTTTAAAAAAGAAATAGGCAACTAATAAGAGGCTTGTCTTGGTGTTTTAAGATACCATTATCATGAGCCCGCATTTCCACTCCAAGCAAACAGCATCACTTCAAGTACATGCCATCACTCCAAAGCATTTATCATCATTCCAAGATCACTCCATCACTCCAAGATCACTCCATCACTCCAAGATCACACCATCACTATGTTATAAAAGAGATTTGATATGAAGATCTACTTACACACATTAAGATATACTGTACAATTTTAGCGCA
Source organism: Biomphalaria pfeifferi (assembly GCA_030265305.1). Classification (NCBI taxonomy): domain Eukaryota; kingdom Metazoa; phylum Mollusca; class Gastropoda; family Planorbidae; genus Biomphalaria; species Biomphalaria pfeifferi. Next base: position 263,624 of record JASAOG010000273.1, read on the forward strand.
ATGGACCTCATTCACCAATGGTAAACAAACAACATTTAGCCACGTTATTCTCTAGCTCTTCCATACAAATTACGTAATCCATAGAGGGTATCACGTGACACTTTTTTTTTCATTCTTTTATCAATATTATCACGTGTCTAAATGTTGTTTGTTTACGATTGGTGAATGAGGTCCACTCTTTTTTGTTTAGATTAAAATACATAAGTTTAGAGTCCTTGACATTGTTTAGTTTTTGGTGAAAATCTCTATTAAAGATTTTTTTAAAGACAAATTTCGCGTCAAATATTAATACCTAGAAGTATACGCAATATTGAAACCTATTTAATGACTCAAGTCTACAAAATATAGAATCTTTAACTTAAACATCATTCAGATCGCTTAAAAAGAATAGAAATAAATCTATGAATTAAAACGTAACAATAGAGCCAATTATTTAATGAACATTTATTAAGCAGTAAGAGCTTTTGTTATTGTTTACCTTTTGTGTAGACCATGAGAGAGGGGGAAGTGGTTGGTTGGTAAGGTGACTGGTAGTGGTAGACCTGATTCATTATTTCACCTCCATTCAAGAAGTGCTGGAAGGGGGAGTAATTCGATTGAGCCAAACTATTTTATATTTCTTTAGGTAAGCACAAGAAACTCCACTCAATATGATATAAATCTAAAAATAAATATATGAATGTACTAAAAATAAAATGTGCTGGTATTAGATGTATATGTCTTCTGGTAAAAGTTGCACATTGAATTTAGTGCTAGTTCCTGAGTGAACCGTTTTCTCATCAGTACTAATAGCTTGCGTTGATTACAATTACAAAGGAGACATTAACACTAAATCAAAATGTCATATAAAGCATTCGGATTTATTAAAAGAAATTTCTATAAATATAAAGAATATAAAACTAAAATGTTATTTAACCTTGGTTAGGCCAATAATAGAATATGCATCCTCTGTTCTGGACCCCTCAACTTAAGAACACATTAAGAAACTGGAACAGACACAAAATATAACAGTGAGATTCATAACAAACGAATATTCACATTTGACTAGAGTAACACCTTTAGTAAAATAAATAAATTCAGAAAGCCTTCAGGACAGAAGACTCAAAAGTAAAGTAGCAGAACTAGCAGATACACATAAAACACTGAACCATAATCTACCAATACAAAATCTTATAAAATACTCAGAAAGACACAAAGATAAAGGCAAAGTCCTCATTCCATGTGCTAGGACAAATTTGTACAAATGCTCCTTCTTCCCTAGTGCTATTAGAGCATGGAATGCGTTGCCTGAGCCAGCCAGGAAAACCAGTGACTTGGCAAAATTTAGGTCATTGATTAACATGCATGACTAGATGCATGATGCGTAGGACGTAATTATCTTCTTTTTTTAAAGTAATGTCTGTATAATATAAATAAGCTAATCCTAAATACACATAGCTGGTATTATGTAAAGAAAAGATCCTGTGTGAAATTTGCCTAGTAAAGAAGTGAAGAATATAGCTAGATATAGTCAAGTGATGTCTCCTGAAGGCTATAAAATGGCTATTTAGAAAACTCCTCATTGCTATTGATTTTCTAAAGTCTAAGTGTCTCCCATTTCAGTCCATTAATAATGCAATTGTAAGAATCAGAATAATGGAAAGAAAATAGTCTGTATGTTCAATGACACAGTTTGATCAATAATATCAAAGACATCAGGTCAATTGTTTTCATTAGCAAACTAAAGTTGTTGTTTTTTTAATCCCATTTTAATAAGTGAATTCCTCGACTTCTAAGACATTTGTGGCTAGATTGAAACAACAGCATTGTCTTTGTGTGTGGTATTTTATGATACCAATCTCACAAGCACTCATTGCCACTCCAAGCACATATCATCATTCCAAGTATTCACCAAAAAATTTAAAAAAAAAACATCACTCCAAGCAATCGTAATCAATACAAACCCTCATAATCACTCCAAGCAATCATCATCAATTTAAGCACTCACCATCACTCCAAGCAATCATCATCAATTTAAGCACACACCATCACTTCAAGCAATCATCAATTTAAGCACACACTATCACTCCAAGCAATCATCCTCAATTTAAGCACACACCATCACTCCAATCAATCATCATCAATTTAAGCACACACCATAACTCCAAGCAATCATCATCAATTTGAACACACGCCATCACTCAAGCAATCATCATCAATTTAAGCACACACCATCACTCTAAGCTATCAATTTAAGCACACGCCATCACTCCAAGCAATCATCAATTTAAGCACACACCATCACTCCAAGCAATCATCATCAATTTAAGCACACACCATCACTCCAAGCAATCATCATCAATTTAAGCACACACCATCACTCCAAGCAGTCATCATCAATTTAAGCACACACCATCACTCTAAGCAGTCATCATCAATTTAAGCACACACCATCACTCCAAGCAATCATCATCAATTTAAGCACACACCATCACTCCAAGCAGTCATCATCAATTTAAGCACACACCATCACTCTAAGCAGTCATCATCAATTTAAGCACACACCATCAGTCCAAGCAGTCATCATCAATTTAAGCACACACCATCACTCCAAGCTATCATCATCAATATAAGCACACACCATCACTCCAAGCTATCATCATCAATTTAAGCACACACCATCACTACAAGCAATCATCATCCATTTAAGCACTCACCACATGACTTTTGATATACTATCTCTTTCATTTGCAACTTCTCAAGTGACTAAAGAGGACAATCATAGATACACATCCAGGTCAGGGATTTGTGCAGGGTTTTCACTTTTTTTTTTGTTGTTCATCATTTACAATCCAGGAACTCTTCAACTAGTTAACCTCCAAACATTCAGAATTGTTCTTTTCTATCTTTGATCTACATATTTCCATAAAAGAGACTCCAAACTTGTATTCTTCAGAAATAAAGATTATTAGGTACTATCCCAAATCTCCTGTAGCATTGTCAAGCTGTGATCATGATACCCCAGAGTATGAGCCCCTACCCACTACCGTCCTGCATAAGGTTCAGACATACAAATCTTCCTTCTTGAAGAAATGTCCAAACAAAAACAAATACATGAACCCAGTCTGTGCACTCAGTGAGTGTTTGTTATAGTGTCACATAAAATATTTAGTGTTGTCAAACTTAGCCATAGTCTTGCAAGATAAATCAAAAGGTTCAATCAATAACCCTGCTGTATTTGGGAAATTGTAAATAATTCAATAAACATTTTGAGAATGACAGTCTGCTATAAGATCCAATGGTAAGAGAAACAGAGAAGAGGCTAAAGATTAGAGAGAAACTAATTAGAGAGAACTTATTAATGAGGGTGGCCAAGTCGCAGAAGTTTGTTAAACATGTTTCTGATGTGCCTACCTAAAGATAATTAAATCCTTGCCCAAACAATCTGCAGGACTGCGAGGATGGTGGTGAAAAGTGTTTGAATCTGGTACTATGGAACCACAGTCCAGGGTACAAGTCACGTCAGAATATGAACTTCTTAGAAAATGATATTGCTTTGATGCATCAAGCACCAAGGACTTGTGAAGTAATGAAAAATATTCATTATTTCTTTCAATGACTGCATTTGTGTTTGTATGAGAGATAGACCAAGTCAAGGAAAATCAATTTATCATCAGCACATCATCATATGTCCCTTGACTTTCGTCATAGGGGTGCTGTATCAGTTTGAATAACCAAAGCCCTTCACTTTTCCAGGTCAGCAGGATATCAAGAGAGAGGCCTGTCCATTCTTTTACATTGCTTTGGACGACCTTTTCTTCATGATTCCTCCACTGTACTTTGAAGGATGACTTTTGACAGTGAGTCATGCCTTACAATATGGTGGAACCAGTAATAATAATGGCAATGTTTTTGATTCTGAAGAGGAGGAGTGCTGCGTTTCATATGACTTCCTGCAATTCAAACCTGCATATTTTGCTGAATCTGATGCTGACAAAGCTGTTGTCTGCCTTCGTATATTTAAGTTTTCTTTTTGTCTTCTACACATGTCTTCAGTAAGGGCTCTTCTTTGGGTCTCAAATGTGTCTCCTGGGGGCCTTTGAGAAAGCTCTACATCTGTCTTTTTCAAAGGCCTGCTGCCAGTAAGCACCTCCTTTAATCATGATCTATGTTTGTTTACTTTGTATGAAGTGGCCAAACAGTGTGGCAGCAATACAAATGTTTCATAGGCATGATCAAAATACTAATGATCAAGATTATCAAAAAAAAAGAATATAGGTATGGGAAACACAATAAACAAACTAAATACAATTTCATTAGTAAATTATTTATCTTCATAAAGTTCTTAACAATACAAAAAATATAAATATATACAAATATAAATATTTGGCATGAAAGAAATAAACATCTTGTATAAACGTAAAAATATATTTGAATGTTTGACAATAATTTCTTAAATACTATAGGATGGAATGTAGATCAACAGACTTACAAGGTAGAGACAGCATCAACAATGATTTTACCAAGTAAAACAATAGTGGACATACCTAAACAGCATTTTGTAAGATACAATAAAAAAGATAACAAATTAGTTTGCACCAAGTCGACAACCTAGTATTGTCTTTTCTACTCAAGAAGAAAAAAGTTGTTTTTTATTTCTGTCAAAATTTTCTACAACAGTTTAGCTATAAAGTATAAACTGTCAAAGTATTGGTGTTTAGATTACTTCCCCTTTCCAAGGTCTCTCGCTCCTCTCTCCTCTCGCCACTTCTGAATTAATTCCATGATTTGATCACTTGCTTTCTTCTGTTTTTGGGCGTCCATTTTTTCAAACTCTCCAGGCTGTAACCTGTGCCCAAATACTTCAGTCTGAAAATAAATTAGGTGAATTAGTGAATTATGAAGTATTTAGCAAGACAATTCTCCAAGTTTATTCCTTTAGTCCTTCAAGAACCTTCAGTAATTGACCATCTGCTCTACCTCACCTTAATAATGATCCATTAAAATAAAAATGTAGTTTTATTACACACACATTCACTGATGCCTGCATCCAGGCACATACAAATAGACAAAACAGATCACGCAATCAGATTAATTTCACAATTTAAAAAAAACAAACAATCATCTACAAAAAAAAAATAATACAAAAAAATTTAAACTTCCAGGTATCTCTCTAAGAAAAGAAAGAAATTGAAATACCCAGACAGTAAAACAAAAGTATTTAAAATATTGTTCTAGCTCTCACATAGATAAAAAGACAACTTTGACCAGATAAAATATTTCTTTAGGAAATAAATGTTTTATAGAGGCATCTTTTAAAAAAGGCTTTGCAAGATATAGCAGTTGTCTAATAGTTGCTCAGTAGTACTTTATCATGTTTATGTCAAGCAATCAAATGTTGAAGGTAAAAACTGACACACATCAAAGTTTAATGACCATTAAAAGTATAATTCTCTAAAGTAGAGGAAATCCTTCATGTATCTACAAGCAGAGACATGGATAGTTGCCTGGTCATGCCGTTGGTGCACTGGACTGTCCCTTGGACTTATCGATAGTCCCAGGTTCAAATCCTGCCAACTCCCATCCCCTGTTGTCCTGCGGCAGGATGGACTAGGAAGTAAATTATCTTCCACTCTGAAGGAGCATTTGAAACATGTCAAACATTTTATAAGCAGAGATACTGATGAACTAGCCCTAAAACACCATCTACCCAATAAAAGAGAAAAAATTAACAGATTCTCAAACCTAACTCCTGGACTTAACTACAAACAACCAACCCTTAAAACACATTTAATAAATAACACTCTAACAAAAGAATTAAATCAACTGGAGCTCAAAGTAGGATCGCTCAAAAGAATTTGAAGCTATCCAGAAACAACCATCCTTATATACACCGACGGATCAGCCTTCAAAGCCACCATCAATGCTGGTCTTGGTGCCTTCCTGGTCTTCCCCAACAGTCGAAAACAAATTATATGAAGGGATACAATCACAATCAGATATTGTTGTCTTTACAGACTCCCAATCCACTCTTCACTTAACAGCAGCACCTCAAAAAGCCCAAGAGAGTTGGCAACACTAATAGTGATAATACACCAGATGATGACAAAATTAAACATCAACATCACATTACAGTGGACACATTGGCGTCATGGGAAATGAAAGGGCAGATAAGCTTTCAAAGGCAGGATCATCTATGGAACAACCAGATAGACCTGTTAACTACCTCACCCTAAGGTCAATGTTAATCAACAAGCACAAAGAGGAGTGGCTCAACCAATGGGCAACAGGAAACACAGGCAGAGCCATGTACAAACTGGACAGTATTAACTTCCTCCCCCGCAAAGAGCAATCTGCAATCTTCCAACTAAGGACAGGACACACACCTCTGTTAAATTACCATCTCAATAAAATAAATCCCACACAACTCCCCCCAGTAGACACTGCACCCACCCTTATGAAACCGTAAACCATATCCTTTTTGAATGCTCCTTCCTAATCCACCTTAGGCAGACCCTACTACCACTCCAGCCCAACATAACCAAAACCCTGTACGGCAGTGCTGAACAACTGAAGAAAACATCACACTATTTTTCCTTGCAAAAGAGCTGACAACTGGCTAGAAGAAGAATAAGCAGAGATATTGCCAGTATCACACAACAAAAGCTTATTTATCTAAAAAATCCTATTATTGACTTTTAATATTAAGTTGAAGGTCTATGCCTGATATTTATTCTTACAGAAGTTCAAAACCATTTCTTTCATTTTCTGGATGTTTAAAATTTAATGAAACAGTTGAAGCTGAAGTAAATAAATGAAAGTAATATTAAAAATAATAAAATCAAGATTTACTTTATGTAAAGGATTGGATCACATCTGATCTGGATTTGATCAAATTTACAGATCTGATCTTACTGAAAAGGATACTACAGAGCAGAGCACATTCCATCTGATCTGATTAAATCTGATCATGGATCCTACTGGATTGGATCTGATTTGATTGAATCGATCTGATCAGATGCAGGATCAGAATTGATCGAATGGGAATGAAAGGTGATTAAAAAAGCAAAACAATGGCCAATATGGGTTTCAAACCCATAAGATTTGCGTTATTTGGGCTTCACTCAATCAACTTCACTACCAGTTTCAGGAATATCCAGACTTCCACCCACCCAACCAATTTCCAGCCTTTTTCCATGAGGAGATTGTCAGCTACCATTAGTACCAGAAAAAAGTAAAGTATTGGCTTAATGGGAATCTAAAACAGCTTACCTGTGCTCTTTTGATGTCTTGAACATTGTTGTAAATAAATTTCTCAGTTGCTTGGTCCAGCTGGTCAGCCTCTGTGCCTACACCACTGGCAACTAAACAGAACACAAAGGAGCTGTCATAAAATGAGGCAAAGTAGCACAAAGAGAAAGTTATTAAATATACGACTGCCTGGCAATGTGGTATGCACTTCAGACTGTCATACAGATGGTCCCTTGTTCAAATCCCACCCACAGCCCTCTCCCTTCTGCAGGCAGTTTGGGTTAGGACATAATAATCTTCACATCTGAAGGAATGGTTGGATAGTACATGGCAAGTCTTATCTAACAGTCAACATTTATAAAACAATAAACATGAATTTAAAAAAACAAAAAACTTTTTATTCATAACTGAAATGTAGTGTAATTAAAGCATGATTTTAAGAACCAGATTTGTATTTTTGGTGAAATAATGCTTCACAAAAACAAAATATAATGAATTCATCATATTTCAACAATATTATAAGATAAGAATAGGTTGTTATAAGAAAAAATTAATTTATCTATCTAGGGCCTCCTTCAGTCGCAAAGCGACTATGGATCAACTCATGGAAATGAGATGAATGCCTGGGCATTAGCTGTGGTTGGAGCGATGTCGCCCACACATCAGTTCTCCCCTCTCCACACAGCTGATATATCCAAAGGAACAGTAGTGCTGATACAGTTTGGGGTCAGTCGCATCGCAGGTTCTGCCAGGGTGTAGCACTGGGTGGTGCAAACAGCCTAAGGGTCGCTAACTCCTGATTTTTCCTCATGGTTGACTCCCGAAGCCTTTACCATGCAAGGCAGCAGAGGTCTGAATTCAGTTTTCCTTCTAGGTGGGTAACCAGCCATGGCTAACAAGCCCCTCCAGCCCGAAGCTTACTGGTTAAGACGCCAGTTACTCGCCTTTGCCCATTCTCCTGTTAGTGAAAACAGTTTCGCCTGACTCAATATCTGAGCCACATGTGTAGGCCAGGAGAAAAAATAAATAATTAATGATAAAATACTTACTTGTATTCATGCTTTGAGAAACTTTTTTCAAAAAATCTAGAATAACTTCATCTGCCTGAGCCTTTGGGTTCAATGTCGGAGCAGGAGTATGTGATGGGGACTCGGGAATCGTTGACATTCCCATATATGTTGAGTAAGGTGTTGGAGGAGGCGGAATCAGTAATCGACTGGAAATAAATTTCACAAGTTGTTAAAAGAGCTATGAAAATATTCTTCTGAAACCCAAGCAGCTGTAAGTACATCTAAAAATATTAATTGTGTTGTGTAGTTTAGGTCATAAAATGTCTTTAAACAGCAATACATTTTTAGCTATTCACCCAAGCAACATACTTCTATCTCACTAGCCTAAGCCTTACGAATACAGATTTATACATGTACCTACCTGACATAAGAGGCTGTACTATATAACGAAGGGTTGGGAGATTTCTGTTTAATAAACAAGAGAAAAAAAAATAAACTTTATAATAAAACACATTCATTCAGAAACTTATATACATTATTTTGGCCAAATGTTCCGAACACAATAATATATTAAGTCTATTAAAACATCTAAAGATCTAGAATACAAGCTATATGTAAAATGGCTCGCTTTCAGTTGTGCTTTCAACAAGCCAGGTGTAATACATGACTGATGTACATAGAAATTATTTTATATGATGTGTATTTACAATAAAGGGAAATGATATTGGCATGAAACATATAATAATAACATAATGGCATCAGACATACATATTGAGGACATTATTATTATTATTATTATAGCTTTTATATAGTGCTACTTTCATGCTTATAGCATGCTCAGAGCACTTTTGGTCCAATCTCATTTGTGGACCAGTGGAGAGGAGGTGGTATTTAGGAGTTGGTTTTCCGTGCTGCATTTAGGCGCTCAGTAAACACAACTCTGCCCGAGTCGGGTGTCGAACCTCGAGCCCCCTTCTAGGTAGCCAAGCCAAGCCAAGTTCAAGCGCACTTGGCCTCTCGACCACGCTTCCCACCATAAATTTATATTAAAATTAAACATTCCACAGCTTGCTGTCTCATAAGACAATCCCAAGGATCATGTTGAAATACTCTAGTGCCCCAAGATTGCCACATCTCTGGGTGGACAAAGTAATCTAAGCGATACAGTAAAGTTATCAAACTTGACCCAGTACAGCGCTGACTGAGGCTGGCTCACAGCAAGCTCCCCTTGAATATAAAGAACATACCCTTCAACTCAAGCTGCAAAAACAGTGACAGCCAACATCGAAAATTAAGATTAAAATCTTCATGATAACTTTTTTACCCTAATGTGGGGAAACCAAACTCTAAAATCTGACCCAAAACACCACAAAAAAAAAAAAAAAGTCCAAAAGTAGAAAGAAAACGTCCTCCCACAGCAAGGAGAATAAGTCAACAAGAACATAACAACAGTGCCAAAGTAATTGGCTATTCCAAATTGTGCAGATGAGCACTCTCAAGATAATAATAAAAATAATAATTATTATTATTATTATAGCTTTTATATAGCGCTACTTTCATGCTTATAGCATGCTCAGAGCGCTGTGGTCCAATCTCATTTGTGAACCAGTGGGGGGGAGGGGGTATATGGGTAAAGGTTTTCCCTGCTGCCTTTAGGCGCTCAGTAAACACAACTCTGCTCGAGTCGGGTGCTGAACCTCGAGCCCACTTTATAGGTAGCCAAGCCAAGTTCAAGCAAACTTAGCATTCGACCACGAAATTTAGATCTAACTAAACTTGATATTGTCCATATAAAAATTAATCTTACTGGTTTCCTTAAAATGTCTAGTTCTCGTCTGAGTTGTTCAATTTCTTCCTTTGCTTTTCTTTCAGCGTCCAATCTTTTTCTTCTTTCCTGAAACACAGTCAACAATTCTTATTTAACCCGTAAATGAAATTCTATCCAAGGCAAAGGACAGAGTGAAATGGAGAAACACGGTTAACAGTTCTTGTGTGGTGCCCCAACAGTCCAACAGACTAAGGTATAGGTGAAGGTGTTTTATCAACTGTTTCATTTGAACAAATTATGTCTGCAAGATCTTTTCATATAACTTTTCTTTTCTTTGTTATCACACCGAGCTGCACTGTAAATTTTTAAACACAACAAAGACTGTAGTTTAGTTGGCTAATCAAAAAAACTGGTTGGCCTCAATTTTGAGCTGTTTCTTTAAACTTCTATATTTTTCATAAACCTAACAATGAAATTTAAGGAGGAAAAATAAAAGAAGAACATAGAGATGGAAAAACAGCAAAGCTTTCTAATTATGTCCCTTATACCTATATCTTTTAATAAAATATTTGGCTATTACATCCACATTGGCTTTAACATTTCTGTTTGCTGTTAAATGTTGGAATCAAAATGCCTGTTGTGGCCAGTAGGTAAAGGCTGATATAAATAAGTATATGATGTAAACATCATCTTTTCTCTCTGTATTACAAAGATGTATAGACATTTAATTGCAACATTCCAGGCTCAGAGCAAGTCACTGAGTTCAATAAGTGCCACCAAAAGTTGTGAGTTACTCCAGAAGACATGAGAGGATGATCAAGAAGAAACCAGGATGGTTTAGGGAAACTTTTCAAAGAAAACAAAATTGCATGTTTTGATTCCATTTTTAAATGTTCATACAATAAACAGAAACTATTTAGCCAAATGCTATTTTAAGAAGGGAGGCGCTGTGGCTGAGTGGTAAAGCGCTTGGCTTTTGAAACTAGTGTCCCGGGTTTGAATTCTGGTGAAGACAGGATTTTTAATTTCAGGATCTTTGGGCATTTCTGAGTTCACCCAGCTTTAATGGGTACATGACATAAGTTGGGGAAAAGTAAAAGCAATTAGTTGTTGGACTACCCACATGACACCCTAATTAACCGTGGACCACAGAAACAGATGACCTTTACATCAAATGCCTTATACATTGCAAGATCTGAAAGGGGAACTTCCCTTTACTTTTTATTTTAAGCTGGAATGGTCATTGTTTATTTTCAAGGACAGTGAGAACATAAAAGGGCAGGGTGTCAAAGCTCTTTGCCAAATGTGAAGGTGTGGACAGGCATGTCATCAATGCAAAGGAAAGGGAGTAATCAAAATACTCAATTTTGGTCACATGACGGTACTTTAAAGAACAAAATGAAAAAAATGAAGAAAAAAAAAACAGACCTCTTGAAGTTGATTCTCCAGGTCAAACTTTTCTTTATCAAGCCGAGCTCGTTCTAGCATTGTTGATTTAATTAGTTCATCTTCATTCGCTCTAGGAATAAAATATAATTACAACACAATATCAACCAATGAATTGTTATATTAATTCAAATTCTTCTTCTTATCTTATAAAATACAGAAGTTACTTCAAGATGATAACTACATGTATCCCTAGGTCAATCTAGTTATGCATGTAAATCAATGACTTATGCTCTGCCAAGACATTGTTTTTTTTGGCTGACTCAGGCAACCCAATCCATGCTCTAATAGCACTAGAGAAGAAGGAGCATTTGTACAAAATTTTTCCTAGCTAGGAATGTGCTTTCTTAAATACAAACTCTTCATGATTACTAAGAGTTTTGTATGTTTTTATCAAAACTTTTAATCTGAATTTGGTAAATAATATTTAGTGTTATATTAGAATATATCCAATCAGAATTAAAACAAGATCTCAATTCTCTTACTTCCTTTCTCTGAATTCTCCTTCCTTCTTGTTACGCTCGGCATCTCTCTGTTGCTGTAATAGTCTAGATATACACACAAAAAATTATTTTATTATATTATAAAAATTAACTTATCGCATAATGATTTTGTAGAACAGAAAGAATAAGAAGAGTTACCTCTCCCTCTCTGCTTCTCTTTCCTCCCTTGCTTTCCTTCTGTCCTGAGGTTTGGTGTATGGAGGAACTTGGTCATTATACCAATGTCTCCAGGGAGGGTGAATGGCTGTAATATAAACATGATTGGTTAAACACAAAAACAGGCACAATCAGACAGGTAAACTTAAAACAAATAATAGTCAAATCATCATAGACAGGTCAACAAAGACAGCCATTTTGTATCATTTTAATATCTACTTAAATACCTATAAGATGTTGGTTTATAAAATGTTTTACATGTTTCTGATATTCCTCCAGATTTAAAGATAGTTACTTCATGGCCCAAACTTCCCGAAGGATGACGGGAGATGGCAACGGGAGTGTATGAGCCAGGAACAATCGAGACAACTGCACAACAATTCAGTCTGCATACTGCACAACCAGGCAGCCTTCAAGTTCAAGTGGATTTTTTTAAACCTACAGATAAGAAAAAGAAAGTGATGGCAGCCTGGCCATGTGGTATGTGCTTCAAACTGTTGTCTCAATGGCCCCGATTCAAATCCTGGATGCAGCAATCACCTACCACCCAGCAGAAGGTCTGGGCTAGGATGTAAAAATCTTCAGTTCTAAAGGAACATCCTAAACATGTCAAACATTTTACAAACATTTTTACAAGCAATAATAAAACTTTAACAAAACTTCATATGTATGATGTACAGAAATAGTCAAATCATGCAGAGAAAAATGCAACATCTTGAGAAACAATTCATCAGACTTACATTGTGTTGGATCAAGGACTGGCATGGCAGATTTCTGATCAGCAGTCAACATTGCAAATAATTCTCTATAATGATAACGCTTCACCTAAATAAAAAGTGTCTGGGTCAAATCATTTCTCCTTACAATGATATATAAACAGTAATAACACTACAAATGTTTTCAGTTAAACTGAAGAGTTCTACATGCTGTTGTTGATTTTCAAAAAGATACTTTTAAATTAAAAAAAAACATTTGGAATATGCAAATAGGAAAGACATGATTGTGAATGCTTTGGTGCAAGTTTTCAGTTTTCAATTTGTAACTACAAAGTGGTTAGTGAATAAAAATGAGACCATCTAGAAACTCCTTCATCATTGGGCAATAAAAACAGATATTGCTGTAACTCTCACCTGCACCAGTGTTTTTGATATGCAACATCGTAACATTTAAAACCAAAAAGAAACCAAATTCCACCCAGCTGTAACAACCAGAAGAAAAGTAGAAGGGAAGAGTTAGTTCTGCTCCATCATCAGTTTACAGGTCAACAGAATGGTTAGGAACTAGATTTTTCCAAGGCTTTTGACAAAGTTCACCACCATAGTTTGCTTAAAAAATTAAAATATTTCGGCATTAATGGTCCACTGCATCAGTGGATTAAAGATTTTCTGATAGGGAGAGAACAAACTGTAATAATAAATGGCTCTAAGGGAGAGAACAAACTGTAATAATAAATGGCTCTAAATCAACACCAATAACAGTAAACTCAGGTGTACCGCAAGGAACAGTCTTGGGTCCACTACTATTTTTAATTTACATAAATGATTTACCAAATTGCATTAGTTCAGGAACAAAAGTCAGATTATTTGCAGACGATTGCATAATATATAGAACAATAAAAACAACACAAGACACAGATATTTTACAAAGAGAATTAGATGAATTACAGAAATGGGAATCAAATTGGAGCATGTCTTTCCACCCAGAAAAATGTCAGTTGTTAAGAGTAACAAAAAAACTAAAACAAATTAATTCTTATTCATGGCAAACCAGTAACACAGACTAAAAACGCAAAATACCTAGGTGTTATAATAAATGAAAAACTGTCATGGAATCCACATATTGATGAAACTACAAAAAAATCCAACAAAGCATTAGGGTTTATTAAAAGAAATTTCCATAAATCAAATAAGAACATAAAACTAAAATGTTATTTAACCTTGGTTAGGCCAATAATAGAATATGCATCCACCGTTTGGGACCCCTCAACTCAAGAAAACATTAAGAAACTGGAACAAACACAAAATAGAGCAGTGAGATTCATAACAAACGAATATTCACATTTGACTAGAGTAACACCATTAGTAAAATCACTAAATTTAGAAAGCCTTCAGGACAGAAGACTCAAAAGTAAAGTAGCAATTATACATAAAACACTGAACCATAATCTTCAAATACAAAAACAAAACTTAATAAAATACTCTGAAAGACACAAAAATAAAGGCACATTCCTCGTCCCCTATGCTAGGACAAATTTGTACAAATACTCCTTCTTCCCTAGTGCTATTAGAGCATGGAATGGGTTGCCTGAGCTAGCCAGAAAAACCAGTGACTTGGCAGAATTTAAGTCATTGGTTAATATGCATGACTAAATGCATGACGCATAGGACGTAATCATCTTCTTTTTTGAAGTAACGTCTGTATTATATAAGAACAGTAAATGTGCTCTGTAGGGTTGTCAGGAAAGTGTAATAAAACAGTGGAATGTCATTCCTAAATAGTGGAAAATATTTCAGTTGTTTTGGGAAGGCAGCCAATCCTAAGACAACTATAGAGCGACATGGATTTATGAGCTTGTGGCAGTGGTGACAGAGGTATTACTAGTGAACTGTGAACTTTTTCTAATGCATATAAGAAACGATATGACTAAATAATTTAATGTACATTACCTGAAACTGAAACTGCTGCACTGTCAATAAAGGACTGTCTCTATTTACTATTGTCTCCATGGCCAAGGGCTACAACATAACAACAGTAATGAGTTTAAAATTGTAAATTTGAGATAAACTTTGTAACCAAATATTTTGTGATAAATGGACATAAAACAAACCTACCGACTGACACTCTTTCAGTTTGTCATGCTCCAGGCCTAGGACAGTTGCTATGACGACAGCCAACCACTCTGCACTAAAACCTGGCACATTCAGTCCAAGAATATACTGGTCCCACACATACAACAAGGTGTCAAACTTCAGGTAACCTAGGAGAGGGAATGTTCAATCTATTACTACACTGGTCCCAGCAGGGTGTCAAACTTCAGGTAACCTAGGAGAGGGAATGCTAAATCTATTACTAAAGTTGACTCGATAGTCAAAAGGTTACAGGACTGTGGGGTGTCAGATTGCTGAAAATGGATAACCAAAGGTTCGAAGTACTTCAAAGAATTTAATCATATATATCAAGGAAATTCTGTTAATGAAATAAAATATTCCCTTAGTCTCTCAAGGGTATAAAATAAACAATAGATGAGAATGATGTGGCTGCCAGGTCATGTGGTATGCACACTGGACTGTCATTCAGACTTCTCAATGGTCCCGGGTTCATACCCTGTCTGCTTCCAGCCCCCTTCATCCTACGGGAGGTTTGGACTAGGAAGTAAATTATCTTCAATTCTAAAGGAACATCCGAAACATGTAAAACAATTTACAAACTTAATCTTGGGGATTTTCACTCAGTTTCTTTCAAGGTGTTGTGTTCAACAGATTTGATAAAATGTTCTAGTTTCACACAATTTTTCATAAAATCATAAAAAGAAAGTCCTTCGATGCCATAAATAAAAGAAATATCAACGGGAGTTTTTCCATGGTCATACCTATTAATAATTTCCCTTTGTCAGGAAGAGATCATGTTTTATGCTTAAGTCTGCCTGCAATGCTTGCCATCATATAAGATATTACTAAACTTCAATACTAAAAAAATACAGCATGTTAACAGCCATATAGGAATCACAGGAAGATATTTAAGAACATATCACCATTTAATACAGCAAGAAACAAATAGAAGAGGCAAAACTTGCTTGTCACAACATGGATGTGATCACAGCACACACAGCACATGTGTAGCTATGCATACATCATCTCCAAGTTGGATTACTGAGTTTGTTGCATTATGGCATGTTGGACTATTAAGAGTCAACTGTACTTCAGAATTTAAAAACAGCCTAACTTTCAAATAGGAGGTGCTGTGGCTGAGCTGTAAAGTGCTTCGCTTCCAAACCGGGGGTCCCTGGTTCAAGTCCTGTTGAAGACTGGAATTTTTTATTTCGGGATCTTAGGGCAACTCTGAGTCCAGACAGCTCTAATGGGTACCTGACATCAGTTGGGGAAAAGTAAAGGTGGTTGGTTGTTGTGCTGGCCACATGACACTAACAAATAGCGTAAGACTGTGAAGAGTAGAATGTTTTTAATGAGCCCCATGTTCATACGAGGAATGCAAGGAAAGATGATGATGAACATTAGACATGCAGATAAATATAATAATTAGTTTTGACGATTTAAAACATCCACACTTTTCTGTGCATAGGGTGGCAAGCTCTCTTCACAAAATTGGTAAATGTTTAGTTTAGGTGCAGCATAAAAGTTAAATGTAACGATGACCAACAGAAATATTAGTCAATTTTTTAAAAAAATTGTGCATATTTTTTTTAAGCTTTTACTGTACAGTTCTACAGGCTATCAGCAGTACATTACCTACACCAATGATGCAGGATTCTAAATTTTATACATATTGAAAACAATTCAACCCACTTTACCTATCAACATGGTTCTGACCATAGGACGAATAAGTTCCTGAAGACCTTCGAGCAATAAAGCTTTAGAACCTTTTTCTGTGGCCACAATTTTTTCTGTCAACAGATAAACAAAATTGGCTTATGCAGTAATAAATATACATCTAAGATAGAATCTGTCAGATTCACCTAGCTCACATAGTTAACAGGTTTTTATTCAGATCTAGAACTGATACATTTCAATGAATTACTTGAACTTACCACGGGCTGGAATATAAGTTTTAGCAATGACTGATGACACATCTGGATAATGTTTCTCCAGAATGGCAGCAACTTTAGAGACAAAACCTTTCATTTCTTCATTGTGAAGCTGGAAGGTTAGAAACAGGAGAATGTAATGAAGTTTTTTAAAAGAGAAACTCTAAAGCAACTGCAACTAATTAACTTTAAATGAACATAGTGGCATAAAATGTTTGCTCTGAACATCTGTTATATTTGATTTTCTTATTTTAAATTCCTAACAATATGTCGTTTTTACTTTTAGATACCAAATATATGAAGGTTTAACTTCAAGGATTTAAGGAGTAGTGCCCATGGCAGAAAGCATGAAATATTTACTAAATAATGAAATGGCTCCAACTGAATCATAATTAAGTCATTTTAGAGAATTAAAAGTTCCACAATAACCTCAGATGGTGGAATCAGCAGAACAATCTGATTTTAGTATAATCTTTTCCTCAACACTACATGTGAAGCATTTTAGCAAGACAATAAAAGACAATCTTGAAAACGAATATCAACAGAAGTAATACCAGGTTCTTCTTCTTTTGCAATATCATTATTATTGAGGATTCTGATGACTTGTCATATATCTGAGATAAACTGCACAGTTCATTACCATATTTAAATAAACTTTTAGAACAAAAATGTCTCAGAAAAATCTTAGAAGACAACAGCCAGCTGCTCCATCATAACTATGTCAAGTCGACGTGGAATGGGTGACTTCTATCTATCTATCAAAACTAGAACCGAGCAGTACAAAAAAACTCATTTTGTTCCTTACTCGGTCAGACTTTATCAACGCCACTCGTTGATCAAGAAACATGAAAAGGATAAAGATGTCTGTGTGTAATCACTCAATGGACTCTTTATATGGTTCTATTTATGTAAATGTTTCTGCTGTGTTGTTTTTATATGAGAAAAGTGTCCTTGTAAACGCAACTAATTTCCATAAGGATCAATAAAGCAGTCTTAGTCTAAAGTCTTTTTCTGTATGGGTGTTTTGGGGCCAGTATCTTGATCAGGTGTCTTGATAAAGTATGCAGCTTTGAAGGACATGATCTGCATTCTCTTATAAATGCCACATCTATTATTGTAGGGTTTTTTTATGATTGTTATGTGCGATTTTATATATTGAAAAATGTTTTACATATCTGACTCAATGTTAAAAAAAAAATAAATTCTTTTCCGCAAAATGCTTTCTAATTGAGTTAATTGTCATTCAGGATTGTGAATCATTAAATAGGTGCTCGATTATACACATATATTTTACATACATTAGCTTTATTTGACAGACAGAATAAAAATACAAATTCAAAAACAACCTTATACATTGTGATAAAAATAATGTCATTAAAACCTTACAGCAGAACCAGAGTCAATGACAAATCCAGGTCTAGAACTCATGTAGGTTAAATACTCCTCCACTAGTAGGGCCACAGCTTTACCAGACGCTGGTTCTCTTCTGCAATGTTTCATACATTATGAATGAGAATCACTGATATATGAAAATTGCAAGCTATTCTTTTAACTGACAGGTTACCACATGAATCTACTATAATTATTATTTGAGAAAAAAACTGACCTCGACAGATTGCTGCCAGCTACGACAACAAATGGTATTACCAGGAAGTAGTCTATATCTTTAAGTCTGTTGTTTGTCTGTTGTCTGCTATGGTGATAAGACAAAGTAGCTTTCATTGCATAGAAGGCACCTGTATAAGGAGAAAGGTTGGAGTCATTTCTATTGATGTTTTTTTAAGTGTTTACTAGGTATTCCATATAAATCTTCTGTGTTTTGAAAGAAAAAAAAGTCATTCCACATAGATGAAAACAATGTATCATCTTGTGTAATGGACAATTGGGGTGAAAGCTAAGACCAGTAAAGAGATAAGTCATTTCTTACCCACAGATCCCTTCAATTCACTGAATGTTGGTTCAGACAGAACCATTTGTTCAACTTTCTGTGAGATTTCAATGTCATGCAGAGATATCGCGGCACGAGGATTGTCATTCAGAAGTTCAACATAGGTCTTACGAACTGATTAGAGAAAGTAAGAAAAATATTGCATTTAAAATTATGATAATTATCATTCTAAGAAATAACTGTAATATACAATTAAAATGATTAACTTTATACTGTAAAGTCTATAGATGCAGCAAGAAGACAAATTCAAAAGATTCAGAAGGACTTACTGCGAGGATTGCTCAGATAAAGATGCCAAGCAAGTTGCCTCATAGGCTCCACCAGTGGCTGATTAAAACAGACATGCAGCTTGCTTTTCATATCTGGCCATCGCTTCAGAACACTTATAACTCCTTCTTCAGCAGCTTCGATAACGAGGTCTGGCCTGGTGTCTGGTCAACAGATTTGTAAAGAAAACCAAAACATTTGCTTTAAATGTGACATCTTTTGATCAAACTAGGTCAAAATCACTTTGAAATATAAATATATATATATATATATATATATATGGCATGTTAAACCATGACCTGCTTATTACAAGTGCTGGAGAGACACTTTTTCTTTTCAATAGCTGTTTAAGCATGGAATGTTATGTCTAAATTATCCAGGAAAACTAATGATTGAGTACACTTAAGATCATAAATGAACTACTACTAGATTTAACACAAGGATATGTAAAGAAACTCGTAATCATTTTTTTAAAGGAGCATTTCTTAACTATTGTCTTCTTCAGTTGAAACGACTATGGATCATTTCATAGAAATAAAGATGAAAACCTGGTCAGAAATATGTCATCCAATATCTGAGCCATACATGAAGGCCAGAAACAGGACTGGTTGTCAGAGACTATTTGAGATATGTGCCACTGGAAGCATTTTATCGGTAGAGGAGTACTTATTTCCATTACCACTTCTGACAATAACAACTTTACAGAACCACAAAAAACTTACTTACAAGATAAAATGGTTCTTTATTTAAAATATCTAGTGGAAGGTGTGGCTTTAACATTATTAACTTTTATCAAGGGGCATATAGTCCTGCACTAGATATCATAATTTAGTGAGGCTACAAATCAATGAGTGTCCTAATATATAGAGGGATATAATCAGTACAAAAGATGCAATTAAGTTGAGTGAGTCAATAAGGAATAACTTTTCATTGAATCATGTATACTTATTGTTAATGACTTTTATTTCTATGAGATGATCCCTAGTCATTCCATGACTGAAGAAAGCCATCTAAAATATATTTGTATACTATAAAATTTAACAAATGGGTCAAATATTAAAGTCATATGAAGTCAATCTTTTGCCCTCATGTGATATGCATATTTGATTAAATTTAGATCATGCAAAAACCACATTTTATCGACCAATGAGTATTGTTACGTATCTCACTAACCATGCTCTCTGCAAACTGCACCATACACCACCAACTTAAAGAACTTGACAACTCAGGGCTCCAAAGTAACGTTACACTTTAATAGTTGAATAAATAACAGTGAATACTGTACAATTGGCAGCACGTAACACAAGACTGTACAAATATCTCTCTGCCGTATCAACTCTTGCACTGGCCTCTCCATCTCGTTCCGGGCTTGCACTGGGTTCAACAGTTCAGGACTGACTTCACACACTAGGCTCGTTGTGTCGGACTCGATCACAGACCAAGATCAAGACGCTGTTTGTCTCAACTGTACTTGATAGTACTCCGCACTGAACCGTCGTAATACTCCGCACTGAACCATCGTAATGCTCCATACAGAACCACACCGCTGAACTGTGCTGTAGTCGACCATGTTCTGAACTCTTGTCGTGAACCTCCTTTCTGAACCGTCTTGACTGCGTCACCTCCGCGCTTATATAGGGTCCCTACTGGCCTTCTCGAACCGGACAGAACGCCGCTCGACGTTTCTAGGTGGTCAGATGACTACAACTCTCATGACGCTCCTGAGCTCTGTTTACGACGGCGATCCTTCCCGAACCGTCCTGTTGACACTCAACTTGGCTGACCATCGTAACTCATCACGGTTGATTGCTCGTCTAATGCTGGCCTGGGGCGATTTGCGTCGGCTGACTACACACACACCACCACCCCCATCTGTGCCACCACCAGGTTTATAACAATATTTTATTGAACAATGAATGTATCAGACTTATTTTGAACCAAATATCAGACCCACTAGAGCTTAGTGGACACTGACAATGTATTGAAATTTAATAATGTCTAAGAACTTTAACATCTGAGTGAGACAACATTTCTACCTGTGGGACTGTCATCAAGTAACTGTTGACCTACTTGACTGTTAAGTTGCTGATCCATGACTCCAGAGACTTTATTGAACAAGTTTTTCGAGGAAGAACCTGTTGAAGAAAACAAAAAAGTTAAGGTGTTTTCTTATAAAGTGAATCATGCAGACAATTAATAGAGGAAGGCAGACGATGAACATGTAAATGAGAGATGGAGGAAAGAGGTAGAATTCAATTTGTGAAAGCGGTTTATGAATTTATAAAAGTAAGATTTTCCTAAAATTAACTCAGTCCAATATAATAACAAAGGAGATATAAAAACTTGCTGTTTTGGTGTGTTTTTTTTTAATTCTGGAAATTATAGAAGTTCCTTCAAAAAATAGGTTTATTATGTCATAGCTCAAAACTCATGGAGAGAATAATCTGTTTGAATTCAGGACCATGATCACAACTGTCCAAAGACCATAAGACACAATGGGACAGTCATCCAGATAAGCACCAAAAGTGCACATGAACTGTGATTGTGATGTAAAAATATAAAATGTTTTACATGTTTCAGATATTCTTTCAGATGATATTACATAGTAGCCCAAACTTCCCGCAGGATGAAATGGGATGGGCAGTGTTCAAACCAGGGACCTTCCAGACCACCAAATAACAGTCCACAGCTCATACCACATGACCAGGCAGCTATGAAACCTGTTTTATATCCCATCTAACTAAATAGAAACAAAATTAGACTAAACAAACTGATACGGAAATGTCAATTGTACGTATCTAAGAAATGAAATAGAATCTTACTTCCTTCTAGGGCTTTGGTTGCTCGCTGCATAAACAATGTTTTTTCCGCTTCCGACAAATCTGTGAAATACTGAACATGACTTTCTGTCAGCTGTTGCTGTATGGCTTCATGTAACTCATGAACAAAAGAGTTCCATTCCTAGAGAAAAAAATATTGTTGATAAATTACTAAGCAAAACTTTTTTTTTCAAAGTTAAAAATAATTTTGTTTTTGTCCACATGTAACCACTATAATCAACTGTAAAAGCCGAGTAATCATCATCCTCAACAAACTCCATTTGAATGAGGGCTTGAGAGGCTCAAATCCTCTCTTGCAAAAGCTCTGGACAGAAACCCTGCTATTTGCGATGTCACCATACAGGTCAAGAATTTATGGTTTCCCTGACCTGTCAAGATGTGGATCAGCAAGTCTGGTCAAAAAAAATTTGAGACACGGTTTCCTCTTCTTCCCTGCAGTGGGGACACTGTGAGTCAAACTTTGGCCATAGCAGAATATATTTGATAAAATGCTCAAGTTGCCAAATGAATCACCATTAGAAACACAGGCAGGACATTAAAAACACAACTCATTCAAAATCGTGAAACTAAGCCTGTCTCTATTCATTTCATAACACATAACATAAGGGTACCACTGATATCTTTAACACTGCCTTTCAACAATGTAATGACAAAAACACATCTTTAGATTGAGAATAAACTTATTGACATGACACTATCCATTCTGACAGGATTAACAACCAACACACTTTTCTTTAAATGAAATGGGGGCAAGCATTCCTTTCTTTTCCCATTTATCTTAGTCAAACTGCACCGGCTCCAAACAATTTCCCATGCTTTTACACCAAGGAAGTTCCTTTCCTTTCTGCCTCGATAGCCAACAACAATTTTGGACAGATAAATTAACAAAGTGTGACGATCACACTTGCCGGGAATTATATTATCAAACTTGACAATTCAATTAAATGAAGAAAGAACTCTCTGTATTTACTTCCAAACTTCTTTAATAATACTTCTTCAACTTTCACATAAAATTAACTTCTCAATTCAATAACAACTTGACTTGATACTTCATAAATAAAACTTGAAGATACATGAAACTTCACTTAGTATAACTTCAACTTCAACTCCAAATAATATAACTTCAGATAATATTATATATGGAGAGCTCCCTGATCTAAAAACCACTGCGCAGTTCATCTCATGTATTGGTCTACTCACCTGAACACTCCAACATAACAATGAGAACGAAGAAGAAGAAAATATTACTTCAACTAACAAAACTTTAATTAAATGGACCCGCTAATATCACAAAACTTAACTAAACCTTTACTAAGAGAGGACTTAAGCGATAACTAAGCGAGGACCATCGCTCTACAAGAACTACTACTATGCGAGGACCCCATCTAACTGACTTTCCCCTAATTTATACCTTTCTTAATCATACATTCCAGAATCATGGAAACTTCTCCCTTAATTATTTTAGTAACTTTGACCTTCTAGAAGCTGACGTGTGCTATTTTTTTCCCTTAACCTCTTTCTTTGATTGGATACCTAAAATTAACTTGTTTACGCTGGACACTTGAACTCACTTCTAGAAACTGGTCAAAATAGGTCACAGACTCAACTCGTGACACCAAGAGCCTATTTTCGATTGTTTGTCTCTTTCATTTGTTTGTAGCTGAAAGAGCTATTGGTCTCCACTGACCACAGGTTGCCACATCACAGGTCAGTGTTCAGACCTAATATGATGATTGGTTTCAATCCAGCAGACTTTCCTATGTGTAAATCTAATATATTTTTCTATGCAAAGGATATTAAGCTTTTGAATCAATTTCCATCAGTTGAGCTCAGTGTTAAACTGTTTCCAGCATAATAAAATGCCAGAGATAATAATACAGTTTGTATACAAATATATAATTCTTATACCAGTATATATTTATGGACCAAAGGTTTGGAACTCACTCCCCACTGATATCAAACAACATACATTAAGATCTATCAGTTGAAGACTTGTTTAAGATTAGTTTGTCATTTTATCTCTATGTTCAAATCTGTAATCTTCTCTTCACACCTACAGCCTACAATCTGTTTGTGAACCCTGCTATATAAATTATATTAATTGTTATTTACATATAAAAGACTTTCTTAATCTTATAATATTGATTACTTTGAATGCAATCTTCAGGTAAAGCACATTACAAATGAAATAGGATATAATCATAGCGTGCATTGAAATAGTCCATACATGATAAAATATTAATTACAATTATAAGAAATTATAAACTATGAATTATAAACAATATTCAAAGATTATAAACCATAAATGGTAAACTATGAAGATGAATAAAAAGGCCCTTTTTTATTCTCTGTTGTTTAGAAATTTCAAAAATACCAAACTTGTCAAGAATACAAATCAGAATGATGCATGGGTATTAGAATATGAATATGAAAAAGTGGGTAGAAGCTATTTTTAGAACTTTACAGACAAACAAAGTGGCCTAAATCACAAAAAGGTCTATAAATAAACTCAACACTTATTTGATAAGTTTTGAAGAAAACTGGTTTTTGATAGCAGAACATTATGTATCAGATTTGTGGTTAGGCCAATGATAGAATATGCATCCTCTGTCTGGATCCCCCAACTCAAGAAAACATTAAGAAACTGGAACAGGCACAAAATAGAGCAGTTAGATTCATAACAAACAAATTTTCACGTTTGACTAGAGTAACAATTTTAGCAAAATCACCTAATGTGGAAAACCTTCAGGATAGAAGACTTAAAAGTAAAGAAGCAAGTACATAAAACACTAAACCATAATCTTCAAATACAAAACCTAATAAAATACTCAGAAAGACACAAAGGTAAAGGCACATAAGCTAGTACAAATTTGTACAAATGCTCCTTCTTCCCTAGTGCTATTAGAGCATGGAATGGGTTGCCTAAATCAGCCAGGAAAAACAATAACTTGGCAGAATTTAATTCATTGGTTAACATGCATGAGCAGATTGACCTTGGGATATGCATAGGACGTAATCATTTTTTCAAAGTAACATCTGTTTTTTATAAGATAAGAGTTTAAATTAGAAATTGCAATAGTGGGAAAAAATGTAATACTAGTGGCCGGGGAGGCACTGTGGCTGAGTGGTAAAGCACTTAGCTACCAAACCAGGGTCCAGGGTTTAAAACCCCGAGAAGACTGGAATTTTTAATTTTGGGATCTTTGTGCGCCTCTTAGTCCACCCAGCTCTAATTGGTACCTGACATTAGTTGGGGAAAAGTAAAGGCGGCTGGTCGTTGTGCTGGCCACATGACAGATGACATTCTCATTAACCATAGGCCACAGAAACAGATGACCTTTACATCATCTGCTCATAGACCACAAGGTCTGAAAGGGGAACTTTTTTTTACTAGTGGCCGGGGATATAGGTAAAAACCAGGACCTAGAGATAAAAGTTATACTCTTATCTTATCTTATAAAGTGAACAAAGAAAAGTTGAAAATGATGTGAGTTAAGTAATCAATATTATAAGTTTAAGAAAGTCTTTAATATTGTGTTATTACCAGCATAGGCACTCATTCCCTAAGAAAAATGGTGACTGAGCATTGTATGAGATTTACAGGACATATCCTTAGGCAAGACGTAACATGTTTACCAAAGTTAGCCATAACACAGAAGCCAACAAGAGGAAAGTGAAAACAAGGCAGCTGTGTCGCACATTCTTAGAAGACCAAAAATCCTTAGACACGCAGTTGGAAAAGGATGTGAAGGTTGCCAACTAATTTCTACAAAATCAAAATATTAATGCTTTTTTCATATGACTTTAATAATTGTGAGAATCTGCAGCAATTGTTTTTCAGCTAATCAGCTTTTCAGTATAGCTTACCAGAGCCATAGACAGAAACAAAAACCCTATACACAACTTATTCTAAAGAACAGGTTGTTTGATTGAAACAATGTTTACTAAAAGTTTTGCAATGCAAATTTTAGAAAACACAAAAAAAGTCAAGATTTTGATAAATCTAGCTATCTATTCATAATAATTATGATTAGTTTAGATCTAAATATCTAGGTCTGGTCTTCTCCATCAAAAATTAAATTGCTCTGTTAATTTTAATAATCAATTTATATACGCACATTCCACAAAACTCAACCCTAAATGGAACCCAAAAAATTAGATATATAGGCTCAAAGCCAGGATCTAAAGATACAGTTATGCTATCAAAATTAGAAATTGCAATAAGGGGAAACAAAAAGTAATATTAGTGGCCAGGGATGTTAAGTAAAAACCAAGACCTAGAGATAAAAGAAACATTTTGTCAAAAATAAATTTATGCACCAAAAAAAATCAATTCCATGTGACACATGCAACAAATATTATCATGCACACTGCCTGTATTTGCACACTTTAGAATACTTCACATTAGTAAATTAGGATACAAGATATAGCACTGATGAGTAATGAGTTCACATAACAACTGTTTGATCCCCACACTTCTAACCAATACATCTTACAAACCCCTTTTCAAGTTCAGAATACATAACACTTAATGCTTTCTAAAACTCCTGTCAAAATCTCCACAAATACATAAATCTCTAAGCATTTTAAAAGTCTAGTGGTCAACTTTGAAAGTCTTAAAAACAAAATAGTAGGTTTTAGAGATCTTATTAGAAACAGAAAATCTTGAGGGTAGGCACAGAAACAAAGATAAATCCAGACATCTATAATATAGATCTAAATAGAAAATTTTATAATGATTTTAACTTTTATAGGAAAGATAACTCAGAAGTTCATTTAGCCTTAAAAAAAACACACAGCTAATGGATGAAATTACTCAAATTCAAACATCAAACAAATATTAATTGAAACATTTTTTTTACTAAATCGACACCACCTCAACATCCTAAATAATCAAGTAGCAATACTTCAAGATAAATAACCAATACATAGCAATTATTTTTTGGATTATGAGCTACTTTACTCTCCTTGGCATTACATGGAAAGCATTAACAAGAAAATAAATGAAAACATTAAGGAAATGATAAACTGGCTAGACAACAGACATCTATCTAGTCTAAAAGAATGGTCTGGTCTCTCTCTTGGTATCTTATCATCATCGAGAAGTACATAGAAGTCAAATTCATAAAGTGCTGGTTGTGAATGTGTATGTGTTTTGTGTGTGAATGTTGTTTGTATTTGCATCTATATTCTTATTGTACAGTAGTTACCCTGATATTGTCAATTGTAGTCAAACTGAATTTCCATTTGATTGGATCAATAAAATTATCTTATTTACGACAACTGCCACAGCACCCTACAAAAAAGTCAAGGGACAGATGATGATTATAACCAGATAGAAATTTAGATTATGATCACGAATTGTTCTGAAAGTGAATCATTAAATCTTTTATTTATGGATCAATTGAATTCATGATGTCGATAAAGTCGATATCACATGTGTTCAATGATTGAGTGGCATTTTGTCATTAACTTATCCAAAGATTTAATTAAATCAATTGAAATAAGACATTTGATCACAATAATATTTTAGAATGTTATTAGCATAACTCAAGACCTTTGATTTTGTAATTTCTTCTTTGGAATTAAGTAACCACTTCGGATAACCATGTAGTGACGCCATTTTGTAAACACAGCTGTCAAGGACTCATTTAGCGTCACAGGCCTATATATTTATCTGCGCATGCCTGTTGTTACAACTAAAGCAAAAACACATAGATCTATAGGTCTGTGAGCGCAAATGCCGAAGAGTAGTCACTATTGCGGAACAGTTTGCAGCTACTTTTAGTTTTCAATTTTTTGCTCCGTAATGGTTAGATCTATGGAAAAACTAAAAGTATCTGGGCATTGCTCATCCATTTTCCAATAAAAATAGACGTATTGTTTAGTTTTTCAAACAGATATTTAAATTTTACATTCAAATCGACTGAGATATGGTCAGTCACAATTACGGAACACGGTAAAAATGTCGTAACAAAGCCTATATAAAGCATATATTTGTTAGTCTTAATTAATACTTGAACTCCTTATCCTTTACATTAATCTAATTTTATTAAAGCTTAAGACAACACATTGTCACTTTTTAATTCTTTACCGCTTTAGTTTAATTGACGTCACACTACCCTGATTTTCCTTACAAGATTTTATTTTCCACTATTCTTTAATTCTTTTTTGTTATATTAATATTATGTAGCCCTCTATAATATTATTTGATATTATGATTTGTCCTCTTTTTGCTGGACGTCTGGTAATCATAAATTATATATTATATGTAATATTATTGTCTAAAGGTTTTTAAATTTATGTTTACTAATACAAACTCATATTTAAATTCAGATAATCTAAATCACTATGTAAATATTAAGCTAAATGCGCAGGTCAAATAAATGACATCTATAGTGTCCCACAATTGTGACTATCTTTAAAAAGGTAAAAACTGGGTTAACACCTCCCAGTTTTTTTTTAAATTCCTTGTAGATGGCTACGACATGAAGTTTTTCCACATCCATTTATAAACCTAAAAATATGTGTATCATGCAGGTGATGTGTCATTATCATTTTTAAAAAGCCTTAAGCCCTGACCTAAGCGGTTCTCCTGGTACGTGAAAAATAATGGACGATTCCACACCTGTCAACTTTAACCTGGAGTCAAAATTAATTTTCTGCTGCGAAAGCAAAACCCTTATATTGGAAATGAGAGAAATGGACCATGCGCAGTACCGTTACAGTAGTTTAGCAGAAAATTTCAAAACAAAGTAGATTTTAACTAATTTCGATGAGCTGTTCCGCAAACATGCCTGCACCGCAATAGTGACTCTACTATAAATAGAACTATATATATATCCAGATCTAGTCTAAACATAGAAATCTGTATCATAGTCTTTGATCTACTAGTTTTGAATAAAGATGAATGCCAAGAGTTTTCACTTTAGGTTGTGGCTTAGATCTAAATGTTAAATCTTTTCAATGTTTCGGATGTTCCTTCAGAGATGAAGCATTATTTTCTTCCTAGTTCAAACCTCCCGCAAGACGACGGGGGAAGGGAGCGGGCGGGGTTTGAAACCGGGACCATCGATAAGTCCGAAAGCGCGCAAACCGCCCGACCAGGCAGCATCTAGTCTAGATCTATTACCTTTAAAAAAAAACGTTTTCCATAATAAAGAATTGACTCTACTGTATTCTTGAAAATAATTTCGAGTGTCTCAAAATAGGCCTATACCGCAGGAAAATTCTGAATTTAAACCTCAGCAGAAATAAGATAACTTTCATTGATCCAATCAAATGGAAATTCGGTTTGACTACAATTGACAACCTCAACATAACTACTGTACAATAACACTATAGATACACAATATAGATGCACATACGAACGACATTCAAACACGAAAAACGCATAGGCCTACACACTCATAACCAGCGCTTTATAAATAGACTTCTATGTACTTCTCGATGACGACAGAATGTTAATTTTTAATGTTGGTCATCCAGGGTCTATTATTACTGAATGTTTTAATTTTCCTCTTTGGTACAATCATGGTTTCACAGAACTGAATGTACGAATTAACAGTTGTGGTAAGTTCATCTGTCTGGGCAGTTGTTTACAAACATGTCCCAATCTGTTTGCTCCAGAAAACTTTGTAGCTGTAAAACAGCGTCATCAGACCATGACTGGATGGACTGTACTTCGGGTTTTGTTGTTTTTAAAACCGGTTTGTACGTGGGTGTAAGATGGATCATTGTGTGGTCCGACTCTCCGAGGGGAAAGAACAATCGAGATGTGTAGGCCATTTTTTATGTTGCTATAACACATGTCCAAGGTTTTATCGTGCGGTGTGGGACAATTAACTTATTGAGTATATGTTGGCAAGTGTTGAGCTAACGAAAGATGCTGGAAATATCCCATAACTAGTCGGGCAGCATAAGAACTTTTTGTTCAAATCAAATGTACAATGTTTAGTAATTTCATTGTACATTTTTCAGTGAGACAGAGTTGCGACCTTTCAAGGTAGAAATGTCTGCAGCAACGATCAAGTTCATCCATTTCGTTATTTAGTGATCTAACACTGTCCCATTTTCCTGCTTTTGACTCGAACTCCTCCTCTACGGCCTCGTTTGTTTCGCTTTGTCTGTGTGATGATGGGCTCATGGCGGTTTGTTAGGTATCGGCAATTTGTTTCCAAGATGGCGGGTGTGTTCATAGATTCATTTATGATCATATTATTTATGCTATCCACTGAA
This sequence comes from Biomphalaria pfeifferi, assembly GCA_030265305.1. Lineage (NCBI taxonomy): Eukaryota > Metazoa > Mollusca > Gastropoda > Planorbidae > Biomphalaria > Biomphalaria pfeifferi. The sequence goes on from JASAOG010000273.1 coordinate 293,792, forward strand.
ACACTGGTTTTTAAAATACACACTAATAAAATAGTCCACAAAACTAGAAAAACTTTTATTTCCTGAAATAGGCTTCGGGAGTCAACCCTGGGTAAGAATCAGAAGCCGGCCACCTACACAGTGTTACACCCTGGCAGAGCCTGCGATGAAGCTGATTCCATACTGTATCGGCACCTGCAGTTCCTTTGGATAGATCAGCTGCGTGGAAAGACGTCATTCCTGCACTATACCTAACCATATAATGCATGCACTGCATAGACAACACATTCAAATCTCTATAATATTATAACCAATGTCTTAATGAGCTCTATATATGTATGTTTTCTTATCTTTTAAATTACATAAATATACCTAACCATATAATGCATTCTTATCTTCTTTTCTTATATAATACAGACATTACTTCAAAAAAAGAAGATGATTACGTCCTATGCGTCATGCATTCAGTCATGCATATTAACCAATGACTTAAATTCTGCCAAGTCACTGGTTTTCCTGACTAGCTCAGGCAACCCATTCCATGCTCTAATAGCACTAGGGAAGAAGACAACACATTCAAATCTCTATAATATTATAACCAATGTCCTAATGAGCTCTATATATAATATATATATATATATATATATATATATATGTGTTATCTTATCTTATAAATTACAGACGATACAAAAAAAAAGAAGATAGGGTGTCTTTACGCGTAGGACGTAATCATGTTCTTTTTTTGAAGTAACGTCTGTATTATATAAGATAAGATAAGATAAAAACATTCCGGATTTTTTTTTAAATGGCCATATCATTAATTCCAAGATTACCGATGCAGAGTTTCACATGACTACTTAAACCCATTTCTAGGTTCCCTTTCAGACCTTGTGGTCTATAGAGCAGATGATGTAAAGGTCATCTGATTCTGTGGCCTACGGTTAACGAGGGTGTCATGTGGCCAGCACAACGACCGACGGCCTTTACCTTTCCGCAACTAATGTCAGGTACCCATCAGAGCTGGGTAGACTCAGAGGCACCAAGGATCCCGAAATAAAAAATCCCAGTCTTCGCCAGGATTCTAATCGGGATCCCCGGTTCAGCCACCTCGCCTCCACTTAAACCCAGTCGCGACCTGCTTATTTTGTCATGCAGACAAAATCGTTGTCCGCCGGGGTCTATATACGTTTTCTGTTCGTCTTCTGCACCTATATTCAGCAAAAGCTCTCTTTTGGGCCTCAAATGTATGTCCAGTGACCCTTCGTGAGATCTTCCCAGTTGTCTCTTTCATATCCTATTTGATGCCAGCTGCTTTCCTCTAGCGGGCTTATTAGATCCGACGATCTTTTGCTTGAAGGTATACATTTTTCCATTGATAGCTCCTTTTTGTTTAAAAATAAAATTATCATTCGAAAATAAATGGTGCAGACGATAAAGCTTTTGCTATGTAAATACACCATACACTTAAAATTTGATGATTTTTATTACATTATCAAAATCACATTTAAAGCCTAAATAGGCCTATGAACGGAATACATTTTATGGTAGGGGGTCGCGGCCTACTGGTGAATCGCTGATCTAGGTAGAGAAGCTAGAAAGAAAGCGGGCATGGTGGTGGTAGGACTAATGGATTCGCGAAGCAGTGAACGGTTTAGCATCGTGAGTAGATTCGAGCTCTGCCTTAGAGAGAAGGGGTGGAGCACGAGAAGAGAGAGGGAGGAGAAGGAAGCAAGCTAAGAGAGGGGGGCAGAGATGGGAAAAAGGAGAGAGAGAGAGTTGCCGCGTGAGTCAGCACACCCCACGGTCGTCGATGCTTCTACAGGCGGCATTTCAAACTTGTCATTGATTTCTCCCCCTTCCCCAACCCCTCCCCCCTTATCGACGCCGCTACTCCTGCCATCAGAGTGTGACCCGTGTTTTGATGTTTGACACAGTGTGTCGTGCTAGTTGTGTCTCTGGATACTAATAAACACAATTCATTTCTTGATAGAATCAAGGATTTACTCTGTGTCTACTCAGCACACTTAAAGCACATTTACAGGTTGGTTGTTTCATGTTTCTTAACCTTTTTTTTTTAACATAGTGTCAAGCATTAACTCACACCGAAGTGAAGTCCCTTCTCTGATGTATCGATCCTCCGTGGCCTTCACCGCTCTTAACGTGAGCCGCCATAAGTCCTTTAACCCTTTCTCTCCGTTATTATTTGTCCACGTTTCGAAGATATTCTTAATTTTGTTCATTACTGTTTCACTCACCTGTTATGATTAAGCTTCAATAGCTTTGTTATTTGTTATCAGAAAATTTTGAATTTGGTTTAGAATTAAAGGGAAATGCATGCTTTTTTTATACAATACAAAGTCAGGTTTATAAAATGAAACATTAATTTAATTTAATGAGGTCAAATCGACGATGGTATCGTCGATTAGGAGAGAAAGAGTTAAGAGAGGACCATTGTAACACTGTCTCTGTTCTGACAACGACATAGTAACCTAATTATAGACTAAAAACTACCTGTTTTACTTAGCCTACGCCTGTTAGTTGCTGTGAGAATCTTGGGAGGTGGGAGTGAAGGAGAGAATGAATGGTATACCAACATGACTACAGGGGTGAGGCTGGCGATACTACACAGAACAACACAAAGAGACTAGAGACTAAACTCTGGTCAGTGTCACAGCTCGTTTCTGCAAATAAGAGCTACTTTACTTTAGACACTGGTCAATGTATTGATGTGACACTAAAGCTTAATGCTTAACAAGAGAAATATAAAAAAAAATACTTTTAAAAAAAGCTTATCTAAGCGGCAGAACTCCACAATTATCCATACTGTAATATTCATTTCCCTTTTACGATATCAAATAAAATTAATTGATTACCAGTATTTAATTAGATAATTGGTAATAAAAATATTGAATCATGTTTTCTTAGGCACAATAAATAATTGTGCAAAGTTTCAACTTGATCCGGGGAAGTGGGAGAAATAACGTGTTCAAAATGTGTACCAGACAGACAGACAAACTAATTGAGCTGATGTAAGCTTTGCAATAGAATTAATAGTTTTTAATCAGTTTATGCATTTAATTAACAGAAAAAAAGTATTACAAATATGTCACTGTTTTTGCATACAGTTAAACATATACTGTCTTGTTTTGACATATAAGAAACTGAAAATTTAGTTTTCCTTAAAGTTGACACGATGAACAATTCTATAAATAGGCATATTTATTCGTTAAATACAATTTTAATACACACATTCAGACATAGAATACATTTACAATACAAATACAACAAGCAATTGGAAAAAAATCAATGAATATGTTATCGAGAAACGACTATTCAAAGTCATTGAAGTGTGACCAACAGAAGTGACATTATAAACGTGCATTGCGATAACGAGGCATTTTCATCTAATTAAAAACGCGTGCACCTTTTTTTTTTTCCTAAAAAAATATGTTCATATTCAAAAGCATTAGCTGTAACGTCTTGGTCTTCATGATGATCTTGTGACATTTCTACATTAGCGCTTTGTTGTCAAGAATGGTTGGAGAGTATATTGTCACTTTGTTGTCATGATTGATTGGAGAGTATATCGGCGTTTTGTTGTCAAGATGGATTGGAGAGTATTCGCGAAGTACAAATCAACTTTTGTATCCTGTCACTCTTGTCACTATTTTAACAAAGGTCGAAACTAATGTGCATTCCTCTAATCATAACAATGCCCCAAAATAAGTTCAAGGCAATATCTAAAAACAAACATCTAGTTCTAGCAGACGTCAACACTATGACCAGGGTCATGGTCACATTCCTAAAGCAGAGTATGGGGGAAAAAATTAAGCAATGGAGATACCGGAAGCTAGAAAAATTAGCATCGCCTCCAAGTCTACAAACCACTATTATCTATTTTTTCATCAATGTCAAGGTCGATTGACCAGTCTAATTATAGGCCTACACCTTTCAGCTATTGGTGGTTGTGTGGTATGCGCTCTGGACTGTCCCCGGTTCGAACCATTCACGCTGCTATCCCCTACCGTCACTCGGAAGGTTTGGGTTTGTATGTTCCATTCTGAAAGAATAGACGAAACACGCAAAGCAAAAAGTTCCACCTATGTTCAAGTTATGGAGATCTGGAAACTAGATACCGAATCACAAGAAAGATGAGGCCTCTTATAAGCTATCCCGACAAGATCAATATCTAATCTTTCGATTCAGAATCGGACACAAAAGAATGAGACAACATATGTTCCGGAAGTTCAAAAATTGGAACCAGTGAATTCTTCCCATGTGAAGTATCACCAGAGAATGCTGACCATGTCCTTCAAAACTGCATTCTCTACCAAGAGGCCCGTACAAGAAGCTGGCCCCAAAACACCCTAAGGGAAAAAAAAACTATATGGAGAGCTCCCTGATTTGGAAACCACCGCGCAGTTCATCTCATACATAGTTCTAGTCATCTGAACACTCCAACATAACAATGAGAACGAGGAAGAAGAAGAAGGAAGCTAGATAGACTAGACATCTCTTCCAAAATCACTATTCCTACTACCTAGTTATTCATCAACTTCAAATGTGGTTGAACAAAAAACTGTTTAAAATACAGGAGCATATGGTTAGAAGTTTGAGCTACCGAAGAGTTGAGTTTGAGTTGAGCCCCAGTGGAAGCTGAAGAAATTTAAAAAGAGCAAATTAAAGATGAATCATTTCATAAGGAAATATTTTCTCAACATTAACGGAAATTGTGTTTTGAGATAGGTATGGTTTTGTTTTTAACTGCTAATATCTACAATTCAATGATGAGTAATTCATATAAGTAGATAGGTATGGTTTTGTTTTTAACTGCTAATATCTACAATTCAATGATGAGTAATTCATATAAGTTGCCAGGGTGGAGAGACTCTTAATTTGATTCTCACGTAATGATTGTGACGAACACACTCGCCGGGGATTATATTATCAAACTTGACAATTCAATGAAATGAAGAAAGAAACATCTCTCTGTATTTTCTTCAAACTTCTTTAATAACTTCTTCAACTTTCACATCAAATTAACTTCTTAATTCAATAACATCTTGACTTGATACTTCATAAATAAAACTTAAATGATACATGAAACTTCACTTAGTATAACTTCAACTTCAACTACTAAAACTTTACTTAATGGACCCACTAATATCACACAAATTATTAATAATCGAAGACTGAGCGAGGACCATCGCTCTACAAGAACTACTACTATGCGAGGACCCTGTCTAACTCACTTTCCCTAAATTTATTCTTTCTTTGATCGTACGTTCCAGAATCATGGAACCTTCTCAGATAATTATTTTAGTTACTTTGACCTTCTAGAATCTGACGTGTGCTATTTTTTTCCTTAACCCCTTTCTTTGATTGGATACCTAAAATTAACTTGTTTACGCTGGACACTTGCACTGGTTTGAACTCGAGCTTATAGAAACTGGTCGAAATAGGTTACAGACTCGACTGGTGACAATGATGTAACCCAGGAAGTGAACGCTTAAATTAGCGTCGTCTATTCTGAGCGTATTTTTAAACATTTCAATGAGAAAAAAAACTTATTGTTACGTGCGCATCTTAGTGTAAATGTGAAATGGTGCGATTGCGTGTTGAAATGAGAGAAAAACCAAAATGGAGGAATATGAACAAGAAAGTGTTTGCAGTGTTAATAAAGATTAAAGTATTTATAAAATGTGATTTGTCGTTTTCAAGTCTAAAGAGTCTCATCAAATATGAAGACGTAACACTTATCTTATATAATACAGACGTTACTTCAAAAAAGAAGATTATTACGTCCTACGAGTCATGCATCTAATCATGCATATTAACCAATGACATTATTTCTGACAAGTTACTGGTTTTCCTGACTGGCTCAGGCAACCCATTCCATGCTATAATAGTACTAGGGAAGAAAGAGCATTTGTGCAAATTTGTCTAAGCATATGGAACGAGGAATGTGCCTTTATCTTTGTGTCTTTATGACTATTTTATTAGATTTTGTTATTGTATTTGAAGATTACACAGGCCTGCATTTTTTAACTTTTGGAAAATTGTTTTAATTTTGAATGCTGAATATTATGTAGTTTAATGTGCTGATTTCAAAATTGAAACCCGTTTTTTTCTATCACGTAAGATTTTTTTGCAAAACAAGAAAAAAAAATGATACGAAAATGAGAAATTTAAAAAATTGTCATGAAAAATATTTGCATTTTATCATAGTTTTCACGTCATTCAATGTGTTTAAAAATCACATAATATAGATTTAACAATTAATAAATGTAATAAAATTTAAATTTATTTTATTCTTTTCCATTATGTCTTGTTCTCTTTTTTTCAAAACTTCTTTTTTGACATTTCCGTTGATAAACTTTTTCTGTTAATTCCCTTTTCAACATCCAGAAGTAGTCAGCAATCATGTTGACATTCCAACGCCCTTGATATCTTCTTTCCATTTCCTTGACATCCTGGTGAAACCTTTCACCCTGTTATTCACTTACTGCTCCGAGGTTTTCTGGAAAGAAATCAATGTGGGAGCTGAGAAAATGGAGTTTCAAACTCATTGAGCAACCCAATGTTTTTAGTTTTCTGAGCATGCTTTCAACAATGTCTTTGAAATTTGGATCCTTATAATTCCCAAGAAATTTTGCTACCACTTCTTTAAATGATAACCAAGCCTCTTTTTCTGCAACATTCATTGTAGCTTCAAATGTAGTATCTTTCATCATCTTGCGAATATCTGGACCTACAAAAACTCCTTCTTTCAATTTTGCTTCAGATAAGTTAGGGCAGTTTTTTACCAAGTATTGAAAACAAGGACCATCTTTTGGCAATGCCTTAACAAACAGCTTCATAATTCCAAGTTTAATGTGAAGTGGAGGTAAAAGAACTTTTTTCGGATCTGAGATTTACATTTAGAATATTTTTTACACCAGGCACTAGTTCTCTTCTTGGCCATTCTTTTTTAACCCAATGTTGGTTTTTATCTTTACTGTCCCACTCACATAAAAAACATGGATATTTTGTATACCCTCCTTGTTGCCCTAATAGCATTGATATTACTTTCAAATCTCCGCAAACGGTCCATTGATGTTCATTGTATTTGATTTTAGACAATATCATTTCCAAATTTTCATAACGCTCTTTTAAGCGGACTGAGTGGGCAACTGGTAGTGATGCAAACTTGTTACCATTATGAAGAAGCACTCCCTTCAAACTCCTTTTTGATGCATCAATAAACAACCGCCAGCTGCTGCAATCATATTCAATATTAAACATGTTCATCAACTTTGCTACATCGTTACAGTAAACTAATTCCTCATCCTGACTAAAAAATGAAGTGAAGTCTTTTTCGCGGTTTCTGTACCAACAGAAAGATGTGTTTGCAGCCAGAAGATTTTTCTCTTTCAGTCTAGAACCCAGCAACTCGGCAGATTCTTTTGATAAATTTAAATCCCTGACTAAATCATTTAACTCCTGTTGTGAAAATTGTTGAGGCTCATTGCTAGGAATACTAAACTCTTCTTCAGATATATTATTTTCTTCATCTGATATGACAATGTTGTCTAGTGATTCAGGAACAGAAGGTATAGGAACATCTGGACCATGAGGCACAGGACGAATAGCACTTAGAAGACTTGGATAGAAAATTTCTTTTTTGTTTTTTAAATTGTAACCATCCACATTGCATGTACAAAAAAAACAATCATCAGAATGATTTCGTGCTTCTCTCCAGATCATAGGAATACCAAAACGAAAAAATTTCTTTTTACCTTGAAACCATTGACGAAGTTCTTCTATACAAATAGAACACACTCTATGCGGTGCCCATGACTTGTCTTGGTCACCTAATTTAACACCAAAATAAGCAAAATATACTTTCTTTACAAAATCTGTAATATTTCGCTGTTGTCTTTTCACTACAAAACTGCCACATATATAGCAGAAACTATCAGGCGAAACTCGACAATCTAGCAGCCATTTTGACTAAGAAATTTAAAAACTATTCCTCGATATGTACTTCAGACTTTTGCTAAACTTATATTAACTTAGATTTGTTTATAAGCTGTCTTTTAAATACTTATTACAAGTATGATATCATCAACTAAGATGACATCAGACTCAGATGATATCCGACTTGAAAAATGTACAACATCAAAATTGTGTTATGCATGATGTAATACGTTGAGTTCAATGTCAACTTGGCAAATTTTTTCGCATGGATTTTTAACTTTTTATACTGCTTAGTCTTTAATATATTTTTAAATTATAATAATAAAATGAAAAATAATGAATATGATATAATGGCATGCAAAAAAAATATTTTTTTATTAGCGAAGCGGTATAAGACAATTTTCTCCTTTTAGAAGACAAATGCTGATTTTGGCAAAAATCTGAGGGTGATGGAATTTTTTACTTATTTTTACTGAAATCAGCGACCAAAGTTACATAAGATTCAGCATTTAGTTTTTAAACAATTTTTTCATTGTAGGCCTGTGTTATGGTTCAGTGTTTTATGTATAATTGCTACTTTACTTTTAAGTCTTCTATCCTTTAGGCTTTCTAAATTTTGTGATTTTAATAATGGTGTTAATCAAAAGTGAAAATTCGTTTGTTATAAATCTCACTGCTCTATTTTGTATTTGTTTTAGTTTCTCTGTGTTCTCCAATTGAGGGATCCCAGACAAATAATAATAATATTATATGTGTCATCAATCGCTAACCTCTTCACACTGTCACCATAAAAACACAAGCACTCCATAACACTGAGAGGTCCACTAAAGTAGACAGAATTCTCCTTCTCTCTCTCTCTCTCTCTCTATGTGTCAGTCTCTCTGTACTTTTTCAAACCAATTGAGGAGAGAGTAATCCATTTATTCAATGGACCTCATTCACCAATCGTAAACAAACAACATTTAGCCACGTGATTCACTGTCTCTTCTATTCAAATTACGATCTAATTTTAAATGCACAATGGCTATCACGTGACAGTTTTTTTTCGTTGTTTTATCAATATTATCACGTGACTAGATGTTTTTTGTTTACGATTGGTGAATGAGGTCCATTTGAGAATGTGACCTTCTCCACGTTATCATCACTGGTCATGCACCAGGGAGACAAATTCTGTTTCCCTTTCACCTGTTATAAAGTGATAATTAGTATAATATAATACTAGATTGTAATAATAAAAGAAGCAAAAGTGCTCTTCAAAAAAAAATTAACTCACGTAAATTTTTCTTTAACTCTGCGGCCCAAAAGGTAAACTTTCCAGAGTTATCTCCCTTGATGAATCGGTGGTTTTGAATTGTCTTCCCTGCTGAGTTTAGAGTCTAGGCAGCCACGGGGAAGGAGGCTGGTGAAAGACAATTTAAACTACGACAGTGACGGGAGATGGTTGGTTTACAATGGGAGACCTGTCTATTGACAAGTCCTTGTTATTTTGTTGTGATAGCCAACTTCATCTGGAGACTTCCTTGTAGTTGTAGGGGTTTTCTTTTGCTTTTTTTACTCGGTATGCTGTTAGAGGACATTTCCGATCCAAAAGGCTACTAAAAATCAGGTGTGTTCTTCTACATTAGGACTACATTTATAGACCTCCATTGGTTGTAAGTTACTCTGCCTAAAAAGAAATATATATATATATATTTATAATAAAATGGAAAGTTGACTACAAATGCGCTAAGATGTTTGTATCTTGAAACTACGCAATATAGGCTGCCTAGCACAAGGCCCGCCTTAGGTAATTGGAGGCCCAAGACGAAGTGAAAAGGATGACAACAATTGAAATACGAAAACAAGAAAACGAAAAATTTAGACCGAAAAATACGCAGGGAATGTTATTGTAATGAATTGCTATAATGATGACATGTTGCAATGATTAAATGCTATAGTGTTGAAATGTGCAATGATGAAATGCTATAGTGTTGAAATGTGCAATGATGAATAGCTATAATGATGAAATGTGCAATGATGAATTGCTATAATGATGTAATGTTGCAATGATGAAATGTCTCGTATGATGAGGTGCCTGGTCACCGCTTCAGAGCGAGGCTAGTAGACATACAGCCATAGAGTTCTGCTATGTTTCAGAGCGAGGCTAGTAGACATAGAGCCATAGAGTTTGCTATGTTTCAGAGCGAGGCTAGTAGACATAGAACCTTAGGGTTCTGCTATGTTTCAGAGCGAGGCTAGTAGACATAGAGCCTTAGAGTTCTGCTATATTTCAGAGGCTAGCAGACATGCAGCCTTAGAGTTCTGCTATGTTTCATGGCGAGGCTAGTAGACATAGAGCCTTAGAGTTCTGATATGTTTCAGAGCGAGGCTAGTAGACATAGAGCCATAGAGTTCTGCTATGTTTCAGAGCGAGGCTAGTAGACATAGAGCCTTAGAGTTCTGATATGTTTCAGAGCGAGGCTAGTAGACATAGAGCCATAGAGTTCTGCTATGTTTCAGAGCGAGGCTAATAGACATAGAGCCTTAGAGTTATGCTGTGTTTGAGATTTTATCTATGTTTTGCAATTTTTTCTTTTTTTTTTCTTGCGAGATCCCCTCCAAACGGAGGCCCTAGGCGTAGTGATTGGCAAAATGTATCTAAAAAGCTAGAAACTTTGAGTTTTAGTTTAACTTAACACAAATTAATTAAGGCCAAAGTTTAATTACAAAAAAGAAATAGTTATTTAAAATCGTAGTTTAAAATTTCAAAAACTTTTCAACATGTTGTAGCGGTTGAAACGCACGTTTTATGTTTTCTGGTCATGTGATATAAACAACTTTGATTATGAAAAAAACAACAACCTGTAATTAAAAACTATTTTGTCAGTCTGCCTTTGAAGAGCGACTGGTAAAGTAAGATGCTGGTAGAAGTTATCGAACCAATATCTGCACTTTGCCAAATGCTATGTAACATAATGAATGGGGTTATTCCGTATTTCTTTGAATTCACAGTTTAATTTCTGTTAGTTTATATTGGGACTCTGATAAACGTGTTAGGCCACTATTTAGTGGTTTTAATCAATAAGTTGGCAAACGCTAATTTATTAACTTCAGAAACATCAGACCTTAGATGATTCCGAAGCGTATAATAGACTCAAGTCTTTAGACCTAATTGATATCAAGGTCAAATCTAAGAGCATTAGGATAACCAACTCAAGAAAAAAAAAACATTTTATCCACACCCTCCCTGCCCAAAAGTAAAAACACTGTGTCCGACTGATTGTAACAACATGGTCAGCTAGACTAGTGTACTGTAGTCTGTGGTCGTATACAAGACCACTCGACCACCCAGCGGGGTTTTTTTTTTCTTACGCATTTTGCAATAGTGTTTTTTATTGTCAAAGTTGTCGAGTTGTCAAACAAAAAATAACTTATTGGTCTAGTTAGTCAAGCATTTATAATACGAAGACCTACCTTTATACTAAAAATAGTTGCACAGGTCAATTTTTTTTAAACACTTCATCAATTTTCTCTTTTTTTTAAATTTCTTTGGTTACTAGATGTAAATGAGTTATTTCCAATGGGTAAATTTTTAATGAGATTTTTAAACTTTACTGTAAGATTTTCCGTTGTATAATTGGATGGCTACCTGGTCGTGTGGTTTGCAGGCTGGACTGTCGTTCAGATTTATCGTTGGTCCCTGCCAGCTCCCATCCCCCGTCGTCCTGCGGGAGGTTTGGACTAGGAAGTAAACTATCTTCAACTCTAAAGGAACATCTGAAACATGCAAAACAACATTATAATAAGTCAATGTAATAAAAAAAAAAGTACCATTCTTTTCTAAAGGTAAGCCTAGTGTACTAGGCAAAAATACAAGCAGACATATTTAATTAAGACATCTTTTTTTTTTCAAATGGTATTGTGTTATAACGTTTATCGTAAGAAACATCTTCCTTATTACTGATTTTTATTGCGGAGAAAGATTTCTAGAATGTTATAACAATTAAATCGAATTCTAGTAAGCCTACAGTTGGATTGATTAGCTACGTCTAGATCAAAACAGCCACCCTCCTCCCAAAAAAGTTGTAAAAGTTTATTTAATTGGTTTTAGTTTAGTTTAACTCTCTTTTGAAGTTGGTGATAAACTTTTAGTTTAGCTACTTTATTCTAGTTAAAACTTAGTTTTAGTTTAACTTTTTAAATATAGTTTAGTTCCCATTACTACCTAGGCGGCTGCATAGTTTGCGTATGCCTAATGCCGATACTGCCAAGCAGCTTTAGCTCTGCACTGCAGTCTGGAACGAAACCACGGTCATCTGCAACACTATAAGAGGAAAATGTTTTTTAAAAAAAAATACTATTTGTATCTTTTTATTTCTTTGTCATAGATCGTACGTAAGATTTATTTTTGTAGAATTCAGAATCTGAAACTAAATTTTAAGTAAAAATTGAACGCATTCATTTACACGCAATTTTTTTTTTTCAGACGCGTCTTCACTCTAAGTATTCAAATAATTAACTAGGTCATATGTGAACGATTTCCAATGTCACGTCTGCACGGTCGTGTGGTTTGCGCTACGGATTGTTGACACGACGTGTGCAGTTTTAGTGAGTTATATCTTGTTTAAATTATCACTTCACCTGTGTCTCAACATGCATCTACTTTTTAAGTTGAATCTATGTATAAATAAAGTTAGAAACTTGTTCGTATTAACTTCCTATTCTACGTTAAGAATATAATACACCTACATCGGTTTAGTTGGTCTAGGCAGGGCCGGACTTGGGTGTCAAAATCGGTCCGGGTATTTGTTTATATTCCGGCCCATATATTGTATATCAAAAATCAAACAAAGCATTAGGGTTTATTAAAAGAAATTTCGATAAATCAAATAAGAACATAAAACTAAAATGTTATTTAACATTGGTTAGGCCAATAATAGAATATGCATCCTCCGTTTGGGACCCCTTAACTCAAGAAAACATTAAGAAACTGGAACAGACACAAAATAGAGCAGTGAGATTCATAACAAACGAATATTCACATTTGACTAGAGCAACACCTTTAGTAAAATCCCTAAATTCAGAAAGCCTTCAGGACAGAAGACTCAAAGTGTAAAATAACAATTATACATAAAACACTGAACCATAATCTTCAAATACAAAAACAAAATCTATTAAAATACTCAGAAAGACACAAAGATAAAGGCACATTCCTCGTCCCATATGCTAGGACAAATTTGTACAAATACTCCTTCTTCCCTAGTGCTATAAGAGCATTGAATGGGTTGCCTGAGCTAGCCAGGAAAACCAGTGACTTGGCAGAATTTAAGTCATTGGTTAATATGCATGACTAAATGCATGACGCGTAGGACGTAATCATCTTCTTTTTGAAGTAACGTCTGTATTATATAAGATAAGATATCATAACGATATGAGATAAGACAATATATAAGATAATATAAAATCTGTGAACATTGATATTGACCATTGGGAAGGCATAGTCCTAGACCGCACTAGTTTGAGAGAGACGGTGACCCAGAAAGCTATGGACAGCGAGAAAACATGGGCATCAGCTCTTGAAGAAAAGCGTGCGACACGGAAAATGGCCAGCTCCTTTACCACCAAAGCGAACGTCACCTTGACCTGCAATATATGTGGACGGGAGTGTCTCTCCAAAAAATAGGGCTCCACAGCCATATGAAAAAGTGTTCCAGATGAACCATAGTCGTTCCCCGACTGAAGGAGGCCAATGAATGAAGATAATATAAACCTTATGTTTCTTTTTTAAACCGCGTTCACCCCCCCCCCCCCCCGCCCCCATCAATGTCAGGTACCCATTAGAGCTGGATGGATCTCCAAATAAAAAATTAGTCTTCGCCAGGATTCAAACCTGGGACGCTCGGTTCGCAAGCCAAGCTTTTACTATTTCTAAAAAAATGTGTTAGATTAAATTGATATTGCACAGTTAATAAATTTTTTAAACACGAAGCCCATAGGGTCACTTTTAAAAGAGAATATTATAAAATCTTTAACTATTTAAAACGTGTCATAGTGACATCCATGAAACCCTTTCGGTGTCTCTATCGGCCCATTTGGGTACCAGGCTATCGGGCATTTACCCGAATGCCCATATAGCCAGTCCGCTCCAGGTTTTAGGTGTTTGTATCTAAAAACCAACGAGACGGAGTAACAAGAACCACAAAGGAAGAAAGCTCCCTAAATCACTGCTTACGTTACGCTAATATATTCCTTATGTTTTTATTTTAGGACCTCGAGTGTACTTGTAATGCTACACAGCAGTACCCCAGCAGTTAGCTCACCAAGGTTCTCTCGCTTTGTACACATAGGAGCAAAAACAGGTAACCTTGACATTTAACTCTTCGATGTATTGGAACTGAAATTCTTGACCTTGTGAGACTTGGGGGCCGCTTTCAATCTTAGTCACTAGGTAGCGATCTACCGCTTATGTGCTAACACTAGGTAGCGATCTGCCGCTTATGTGCTAAGCTTTAACTCTCAAGATTAGACTGACGACTATTGAACAAATACTGACAAATACTAAGACTTTACTAGGTAATAGATACACAGTTATAGATAAATCTAGATATATAATCTAGCTTTGCTGTAACATTTGAAGTCAATTTGAAAGACCGGACTATGTTCTCACTTGCTTGAAGTAGCAGGCTCTGGATCTGTCACAGTCAAAATACCAATATCTGACCTTGACCTACGGAATTCACGCTAAGTCATCTATTCGTCAAAGTTGTTTTTTTCTGAACAAAACTATACGAATATCTAATACTACTCTCTGAATATTTGATTTACAATTTGCAGCTCTGCCAATATATTATATCTTATCTTATATATTTGACTTTACTTTAAAAAAATAAGATAATTAAGCCTACGTCCTAAGCATTTCATGTGTCAATCTAGTCATGTAATTGAAGAAAGCTGGTCGACAGATCATGTTTTGTGCCCAAAAGGTTCAGCAGACCTAGGGATAGATGAAGGTTTAGGTTTATTTATTGCCAGTTATGTTTATGACAATTTCAGACCTTACAAACTATTCAATTAATTTCATTTGAAAACTGGATTTTAAATGTGATAAAATCTCTATTCATTATCTACACAAAACGTGGAAACGGAAGCCATTAGCTTGTGACGAAATGCTGTTGGCAGACGATATTTTTTTTATCTATTCAGTCATTGTATTTTGTAAAAATCGGAAGTACGATAGGTACTCTCTAAAACAAAATCTTGGTGTCAAAACCTCGATGCAAATATTTTAAACTTTTAGAAACACAGAGAGGATGACAACTCAATCTATCCTTGAGGATTTACTGGTACAACCAAGATTTAATTTGCTGGTCAGTTCGGTGGTTCTTCCCTACACGGTTTTGTGGTGGTTACAGAATAGGACAATAAAGAAATTACGTCTTGGTTAGCAGAAGTCAAGCCGCTTGTAAGCAGACGAGATACAGGATTGGGGACGTGAGCCACGAATATGGCACGACCCAATCGTAGTAATGGTCGCTGCCATTGTGGAACCTTCAAACATGACATAGGGGAATGTTCCTGGTCCGATAAAATCCTTTCCAACGGTCACTATGGCACACCTTGCAAGCGCGCCGTTTCTCGACTGGACTTCATTGAAAATGTTTCTTCCTGATTCCAGAGAATGGTCAACTCTGTCGGCCCCAAACATTACAGGATAATGCGTACACCAACCCTCACCCTCACCCAAATCAGTGTATATCTTATAGATGTAACTCTCCTTATGGTTATTTCCTGTAATGCTTTGATATAGAAAAGATAAAGTCACATTCCTAGTCCCATATGCTAGGACAAATTTGTACAAAAGCTCATTCTTCCCTAGTGCTATTAGAGCATGGAATGGGTTGCCTGAGCTAGCCAGGAAAACCAGTGACTTGGCAGAATTTAAGTCATTGGTTAATATGCATGACTAAATGCATGACGCATAGGACGCAAACATCATTTTGAAGTAACGTCTGTATTATATAAGAAAAGATAAGATAATGAGCCTTTCCAGTGAGCATATACTTAAATATTTATATATATATTTATATAACCGTTAAACCAGAGTTTTCATTCTGTTTGTCTAGTACAAATCTTGTGCACGCTGTTTCTCCCACTTCCCAATCTCGGATCGAGTTGAAACTTTGCACAATTATTTATTGTCGATAACAGCACATGAACAAAAAAAAAATAATTAGTGGCAATTAATTCATTTTGTTTTATTTAGAAAAGTTAGTGGTAGTTTTTATGATGTTTCTATTTTCAGATACAACGGAACGACAGAAAGCAGGAGAGAACAGAGGAACAATGAATGTAAGTTTTTTTTAAAGTGTATGAGAGTTAAAGCAGCAGTGTGTGTGTGTTTTTGTTTGCGAGAGAGAGAGAGAGAGAGTAGAGAGAGAGAGAGAACCTTGTAGCTTAGCTTTTACGTTAAGGTCATCAAAGGGAGGCAAGTAAGTGGTTATGGTACATATTAATATTGTAATGTTGTTTATCTCCTCTTATGCTGTTTTAGTTACTCTTAACTTTAATAGTGATTTTTTAAAAAAAAATGGAGCTCATTACCTATTTGATAAAGTTGGTAAACGCACCATTAAAACCATTTAGCCTAAATTGCCAAAATTACTACATTTTAACTCGACATTCTAAAACTACACATGTTTTTTTTTTTTGCTTGAATAAGAATTTATAAGCAGTAATTAAGAAAACCAAACTAAATCTCTATCGCAAGGTTTATTTAATTTTAACGTACACGTGTGATACACAAAATTCTGGCCAGTATTTGTACACGCTCCATGTTTGCCACACCCTCTGAATGTAATTCTTTCATCCGTTTCCTGACACGCATGCCTGGACCATCTGTAACATGTCTGCTTCTGGGCATACGTACACGGATTTATTTATAGAGTTCTGTTTGTGTATTCAGCTCACACTTATATCCCACACCTTCAGCTTTAGACACACACTCTCACACAATAGTTACACACACACATGCACACCCACATACACACTTATGTTAACTACACGTTGTTACCCATTAATTCGATGTAACTGGCATCGTTTGACCATTAACATCAATTGGATTTTACATACAGTGCATGGGCCTAAAAATAGATATAAGCTCACAAGTCAGTTTCTGTCTAATTGAGATGAATGATGCTTGCTTTAAGATGACTTAATGGGTGTTCGCTTCATATTTTTAGTTCGGGTATAATTTGAAAGCATGTGGCCAGGATTTAAAGGTAAAAATGGCCAAGAGGTGGTGGAAAAAGATGCTTTTTAGAATTGAATGTTATTACAAACTTATATCTGCTCACTTTGTGACACTCTGTCTGGTAAAAAGTTTGAACATGTTTTTTCTCCCACTTCCCATTCTCGGATCAAGTTGAAAATTCGCTCAAATATTCAGTGTCAATGACTACACATTAACCAATCAAAAAAATTAACCGATTAGTAAATAATTTAGTTGTTATTAATTTATTTATTGCGAATAGAAAAGTGAGTTAAATATTGCAGTATTGATAGATATGACAGTAATAGTGCGGTTCTTTTCATTATATAAGCCTTTTATTTTTTTTTATCTTCCTTTTTTTTTAGATTAGGTTTACATTCAAAGTGCATCTCTTTAGCAATAAAATCTTTAGCAATAAAATACAGTGAGAGTGAGGGATGAATCGTAATATGGAGAAATGTGGTAGTGATGTAATAAAACCTCATCAAAAACGTAAAATTACTGTAAAAACAAAAGATCAATAGAGAAAGTCTGGAAGACATTGTAAAATAAACAAGCAAAAAAAAATACAATTCAATTTTGTTATCTTGAAAGTTCCCTGTTACCAACTAAAAAAACAAAAACTACTTTGTGCAAGAAGAGGAAGAAATTAAAATTTGATTTCTCGGCGCTAAGAAGTACACAATAATTATTTGATGCTTTTCAATACTTCCGTTTCCTGTGCACCGGATAAACCTAAACAAATCTATTTTCCGTTTATGAGAATCCCCCATGAAGAAGACACAGCGCATTAATCGAAGAATGTTGACAAACAGTAGCAACAAGACTCGAATGTCACAATTATATCACTAGTTTTAAGTCTTCTGAACTCTGTGTGTGATATTTAAATGTGTCAGTCACTACGCTCCTCCACGGTACCTCCATCACCAGGCAAGGACCGAAAACATGCTCACAATTGGAGTTTCAAATGTTAAAAGAAACCTCCTCCTGTTAGTTCACTAATTCTTCATGGGCTTAAAAATGTTGGGCAAACACTGGGCTGAACATGGCCACTACGACATTTCGTATATGTATAGTCCATATCTTTGGGGGAAAATACTCGCTAATTATCCACACTGAGAAAACTATGGTTTGACTGTCATAATTTTTCAAACTATTATCATCTTAAATTTTGCTTTTTTAAACAGTGGGGATTCCCGCATGGACCCAAATGTTTCTTTGTTTTCAGTAAAGAGTTGAATAAATACATATATAGAGGTTCATAACATTTTGCGCTCTGATTACATAGGAAATAAGCTGGAGTGTAAAAGAAGAACTTAATTTTGCAAGCTCTGTAATGAAGCACGGAAAGAAACTAATAGAATAAGAAATTAACGACCACCATCATCTTCATTTTTATATGCATATATGTGTAATGATCCTAGTTTTCGACTTTCTGCTAAATTTTCATTATCGACCTTCTTATAAACTCACTACTAATATTTTATTTCACGTCTGCTGTGGTTTAAGGCTGTCTAAACTTGTCTGTTGTAAATGTTATCATCTATTATAGTTTATAGCTTCTTTAATTATTCTTTAATTATGATTTCCTACTATAATTTGCGATTTTTATTTGGCCACAGGCTTAAGATTTTGTGTGGTCACTTCAGGGGCCGGTTGGTGTAGACCAAAATTTCGTAAGATTTTTTTTAAAAGTTAAACTTTTTTTTTTCGAGACATGTTGCAACAGGGGAAAAGGGCCAGAACAACATAGATGTAGAACTAGAGTCTAGAATATTGATCCATTTCTCTGTATTCACCTTTAAACAGTTACCGTAAAACCATAACGCAACCCATGTCCCAGTGGATTCTCTTTAACCGGACGAAAGTAGGGGAGGCAAACACCAGACGCATGGCATGAACACACTTTATTATTACTTCCCTTGCTTAGTATACATTTTTTTTTTTTTTTTTTGGCTTCGTTTTTTAAGGTGTTCAAAATGTTTACCATGACGTCTTTGCAATGAATCTTCGTTTTTTTTTTTACCAAGTAGACGTGTTGTGAGGCCCCAAACCCAGCATTGAGCAACATTCAGTCAGACCTAGTGGACTAGAAACACACAAATACAAACATCCACTACAGAGAGAGAGAGAGGCCTACATAGTTCAAATAAATAACTGTTTAAAAATTCTTTTATGGGAGGCGCGGTGGCTGAGCGGTAAATCGCTTGGTTTCTGAACCGGGGGTCGTTCAAATCCAGATGAAGACTGGGATTTTTAATTTCGGGATCTTTGGGCGCCTCTGAGTCCAACCAGCTCTAATGGGTACCTGGCATTAGTTGGGCAAAAGGTAAAGGCGGTTGGTTAATGTGCTGGCCACATGATACCCTCGTTAATCGTAGGCCAAGAAACAGATGACCTTTACATCATCTGCCCTATAGACCACACGGTCTGAAAGGGGAATTTACTTTTAACTCCTTTATGAAGCTGATTTTTTACCTTTACCTATCCCTTAGTGACGCCTTAGTCTATTGGACCGTTGGGGCACCATGCAAGACTCGTCGACCGTCTTTCTCCATTCCTCTCTGTCTTTGCCTTATTTAGAACCTCTTTCAATGGTAGGCCCGTCCATTCTTTTATGTTGTTCTCCCATCGCTTTCTCTGTCTGCCTCTTCTTCTTTTCCTGGCACTGTTCCCTGAAGGAAGGTCTTTGCGAGCCCCGTGGATCTTGTAATATGGCCATAGATTTTAAGCTTGCGTTTTTTTATTGTACGATATTTATTAGGTCATCATGGGGTCCAATCGCTGCAGTAACCCTGTCTCTAATCTCTTGGTTTGTGATGCGGTTTTTGAAAGTGATGCCTAGGATCCTTCTGTAGCATCTCAATTCCATTGCTAGGATCCTCCTCTCTAGCTCTGCAGTCAGCGTCCAAGACTCCCAAGCATATAAAAATGTGGCCATCAGCCGTAAAATGCGAAAAAAAAAAGTTTCTAAAAAAGTTTCTGACCCGTCGAAATTCTGATATATTTATTTTTATATATATTTTGTTCATTTTTTGTGGAGGTCCTGGAGCTATAGCCCCCCTCTCTCTCAAATCATTTAAATCCAGCCCAGGTACTTCGTCTTCTACATGTCCAGCAGACTTGTTTCTAGCATCTAGTTTGTACAAGTAAATTATACAGGTTAGCATAAGATATAGGCCTGTGTCAGAAAATAGGCTTGTATGTGTCAGTAACATTTGCTTATAGTAAAAATAGGTTTGTATGGTCAGTAAAATAGGTTAGTATGTGGCAGTAACATAACTTGTTTGAGAGGGTATTGTGAGCTGAAGAAATTTTTTTCTGTTAATTAGTGCATGACAATTATGTCAGCGTGACATAAGGGACGTGACTTAAAGACTGGTTTAACTCTTTCTCTCCGTAATTATTTACCACATTCTGGTGGAATCAACGTTGGTATCGTCAATTAGGAGAGAAAGAGTGAAGTCTCTGATTGCTTTTAACGTTAACTGTGTTTATAGTATACAGTCCAAGTCTCTAATGTTAAATGAGTTAAAGAATACAATCTAAGTCTCTAATGTTAGATGAGTTATAGAATACAATCTAAGTCAAGTCTCTAATGTTAAATGAGTTATAGAATACAGTCTATGTCTCTAATGTTAACTTTTTAAAACTACTATTGAACAATAACGTGTTCATCTTAACAGTGTCCATAAGGCTCAAGAAGGGCACACAATCATTTTCTGCTTAAATTTTTGTTATTTTAAAAAAAATAACTTTAAAAGTGAAATCATTCAGTTTTGGAGCAAACTCAACAACGAGTGCTAGGGAGCTCCAAGTTTGACCAGCTCTCTACACAGACTGACCGAAAGGGGAATGTGACTACACAACTCCGTCATTTAAAATGACTAGATGTATATAGATATATGTGTGTGTTGTATGTTTGGAATGTTCTAGTTAGACTAAGCTATGAGAAATATAATTCCATTTGTGTTGACATTAACACATAATCATGTGTTCCTTTAGTTCGTCTAATTTCACCATTGCTAAGATGTAGCTTCTGCCTGTAACCTTCCCACCAAAACCCGAGCTCTAGGTTATTTTTAGAACAAAGTCCAGCTATTAAGAAAACACTAGATCACTAGATAGGCTACCTTCTCTAGATCTAGATGAGTTATCTCCCTTCTCTATCCAAAGAAAGAAATTAATTACGTGACCTTTTTGGGGGGGGGGGGGGTGGAGAGAAATTTTTTAACAAGTTTTAATAATAAATTATTGAATTGTAAACAACAGATGCATGAAAATAACTGAGTTGTTTATGTGTCCTAATTTTTTGTAACTCATTCTATTAGATTGCAAACTCTTCATGGGTTCCAACCGGGAACTGCTTGGAATCATTTATTTTCAATGTGACAATTTATAGAAATCTTTGTGAAAAAAAATATTGGCCACTAAGTGAAAAATCTGGTTCAACCGTTATATTTTTTTCAAAATACAATAAATATTTAAATTAAATTTGGCTTCAGTCTAAGGTGTATATCCATATGAGGTCCCGGACTAGACTCCAATGTTTATTTGTATTCAGTAAAGAATTGAATAAATAAACACTTACGTGAATATTTGTGCGCACCATTTTATGTATAGAAAGAACTTGATTATGTAGAGTTTACTGGTAACATTCCTTGCAATAATGAAGCATTGCAAGGTTTAAATGAAAAATAATAGTCCACTGTCATATTTATAAAGGTGGATTTTTTTTTTTTTTTTTTTTAAAGTAACGTATATATTTAATTCACTCCCTTTTTCACTTTCTATTATTAACTCAACGAAGAATCTTGGTATCAAGTTCTTCCCGCAGCCTGGGATAATAGTGACGTATCTAGAGCCATTTGACGGATGTCTGAGCGACGATTGTTATGCTGCGCTACGTGGCAAAATTTGTAGGTCGCTGGCAGGTCTGCGTAGCCACAGGTAATAATGAATTCCTCATTAATCCTCGGACTCGAAGACAAGCCTTATTATTATTGTTATTATTAACTCAAGCTTTCAAAATGTAAAAATGGGATGATTTATCTTTATGACTTTTCATTATCCTGTCAAGCTGAAATGTCGCTGAGTGGCAACACATTTTATAAAATTTCAGAAAGATCACTTTATTAAATATAGAAATTAATCATTTTTATTTACCGTTAAGCAAGCCAGTGTTTCATCTATGGGACTCTAGAAAACAATCAATTATAGCCTATTATTTTTTGAGTGCCAATATTAATTAGTAATGTTTCTTTTTGCATTGGCCGCCCCCATGCAAATGAAGGACACATTCATCATAAAGTAAGGATTGATTTTTTTTTCAAACTATATTACTTACTAAAGATTACAATAGATAATTCAATATCACTAGAAATGAAAGATTTTTTTTTGTATCAAGCAGCATAAAATAGCTTCTCCTTGTTGTAATCACCCTTTCAAGTATAATATGTATTAATCTCAAGGATTAACATTGAATGGAAAAAAACTGCGATATTTAAATATTTTCTATAAAAAAAATTCTTTTAAAACAAAGCACTCCTCCCTCCACATTCAACATTCTTTAATCTGTAAGATACCAGAAAAGAAAGCAAAATCTTTACCAAAAAGTATCTTTAAAAACAAGAAAAATATTCTTAAAATCCTTTTTAAATAACAAAGCTTATCAATTATGTAGCAGTTATTTCGCTTATTCGATATCAGAAAAAAATAATTAAATCACTAATAATTACTTGACAAATTGGATAATTTTTTTTATTGATTCGTATCTTGTCTCTGGCAATATATAATTGTGAACAATTTTAACTCGATTCGAGAAATGTGTATGTGGGGAAATTAAC
This sequence comes from Biomphalaria pfeifferi, assembly GCA_030265305.1. NCBI lineage: Eukaryota > Metazoa > Mollusca > Gastropoda > Planorbidae > Biomphalaria > Biomphalaria pfeifferi. The sequence goes on from JASAOG010000273.1 coordinate 316,823, forward strand.
GTGTAGCCTACAAACTTTTTACTAGATAGACAGATAGAAAGACAGACAGTAGATATACGCTTTGTGAAAAAAACACTAGGCTAATGTTATGTCTGAACAAAGAGAAGATTACTAGCGGAAGTGGGTGAGCATCGGTTGGAAGACTATATTTTGAGCGTAGACAAGGTCTAATTCTAAAACTAGATGGCCTCGTAATGTGAGCTGATGTTTCAAGATAAAGGAGACAGTGGAGTCAGTGTGGCTCATCAGACTGGACACACAGGGCTATTTATAAACAGGCACGTGCTTTTAAAAAAATGTGAGCTTACACGACAATGCCTTGTCCGAGAAAGTTGTTTAGAAAAAAAAAACTGACTAGATAAATGACATCCATTTTGGTGGGTGTGTCCGCAACAGTTTCAAACTCACACCTGTACGTGTAATTATATTTTTATATTTTTACATAGCAAGTGGCAGTTTTTATACATGAGAAAGTTTTGAAACCGTGTGCAGGTCACACTAGGTGTTTAATGTATAGGCCAACTCTGTCTGGCTTATTGCAATGTAAAAGGTGTTTCCACATTGTAAACTTTTGATAAAGAATATATCTGTTGTGGAAATTTTCAAGGTATCTTGAAAAGGAACTAACCCTTACACCCTACTCGCATACACAACACACAAAGCGCACACAAAAAAACACACACTCAAAACACATGCACGCACACGAAACACACACACACAAACGAAAACGTAAGGGGAAAAAACAGTGTCAACTCCTTAATGGGGTGGTTGTGTGTAAGCGATAGGGATTGTCATCTCGATGGGCAGGGGTTCGAACCGCCTTATCCCCCCTCCCGGCCGTTTTGTAATAATATTCAATTCAATATAAAACAAATAACCATGAAGAGATACTGCAGGGCCGGTCCTAACAATTGCGGGGCCTACTCTAGGTAGCGATAAGGATAAGTTCAAACTTTAGATTTTGTATAAGAAAAGACATTCGTCTTTGCAATAAATTTTCATTAAAGTAATACATTAATAATTAATTATATTAATTATGATTTTTCCTGAGATTTTTCAGGAGATTTCCAAGACTTTCGTGTATATTTTGCAAGGTCAGGAGATTTCTAGGAGGCCGTGGAAACCCTGTTATTATATTTAAGATTTAATTTAATAGTTTACACCTAGAATTAGCGCGGGGACTATGAAAGTGCGGGGCCCACTGCGTCGCATAGGTTGCAGTGGCTTAAGACCGGCCCTGAGAAATAGTATGCGAAAAACAACAACAGAGTTAATTGCACATTGTCCGTGTCAGTCAGTACTTGTCATCCACATTCGAAATCTTATGGTGTGCGTGGCTGAGTGCTTGGCTAGAAAGCACTGAGTTCTGGGTTCGAATCTTGATGAAGACTGGGATTTTGTATTTCGGGTTTTTTTAGGTCGCCCTTGAGTCCACCCAACTCTAATGGGTACCTGACTTTAGTTGGGGAAAGTAAAGGCGGCAAGCTACATGACACTGTTCGTTAACCATTGGCCAAAGCAACAGATGACCTTAGCATCATCTGAAAGAGGAACTTTACATCGTCTGAAAGAAGAACTTTATTTTACACTCGAAACATGAAGTCTTTCTGTGTCCTATGATCACGTGACTGAAACTTCAATTCTTAAGCTGTCGTCTTTTCTTAACTTTGAAAACGAAAAGACCCACAGTTTCTTTTAGCTTAAACTGACCCACTGACCAAGTGAGCCTCTAGGCTCCTACGAGCTCATGTTGAAAATCGCATTAAGTGGATCCTTCTGATTACATCTTTCAGGGATGGGAAGAGAACTCTAGTAACTGATTAATATTTCGTGCTCATGTCTCTAGGAGTTATGCTCCTTTGATCACATCTCTAACCAATCAAAAACAATGTTGATGTCTCTCTCTATATACTAATGTGTTAACTTCTGTGTCATTAATTATTATGAAATTTGTTGGAAATATTTACAATTTCTTATCTTTTTCTTATCTTATATAATACAGACGTTACTTCAAAAAATAAAAGATGATGATTACGTCCTACGCGTCATGCATTTAGTCATGCATGTTAACCAATGACTTAAATTCTACCAAGTCACTGGTTTTCCTGACTAGCTCAGGCAACCCATTCCATGCTCTAATAGCACTGGGGAAGAAGGAGTATTTGTACAGTATAACTGACGTAAAACTGTTTTTTTATGACTAGCTCTGATAAAAGTATGACCGGTTCTTCTCTTTCAGTAGACCTACTTGTCATTAATCTTTTCATCTAGAAATCAAATTGTTTTGGTCTTCATAATGTTTTCCTCGTATTCAGCGAAAACACACACACACACACACACACACACACAAAGATGATTAGGGGAGATTATTTAACATGGTATATGAAATGAATTAGAAAATATGTAGAACTATAATAATAAGGCTTGTCTTCGAGTCCGAAGATTAATGAGGAATGCAGTATTTCCCGTGGCTACGCAGCCCCCCAGCTGTGACCTACATATTTTGCGACAACCAGGACACTATGGATAGAATACGTATTAAACAAGGGAGACCATGAACCTCTTTTATTTTTATTCCATGAATTTACCTTCATATATCCCTTAGTCTGTTGGACCGTTGGGGCAACATGCAAGATTTATCCACCGTCTTTCTCCATTCCTCTCTGTTTTTGCCTTGGATAGAACCTCTTTCAATGACAGGCACGTCCATTTTTTTATATTGTCTTCCTATCGCTTTGTCTGCCTCTTCTTCTTTTTTCGTACTGTTCCCTGAAGGAAGGTCTTTGCGTGCCCCAAAGACCTTGTAATATGGCCATAGAGTTTTAGTTTTCATTTTTTTTATAATAGTTAGCAGGTCATCGTGGGGTCCAATCGCTGTAGTAACACTGTCTCTAATCTCTTCGTTTGAGATTCGGTTTTTAAATGTGATACCTAGGATCCTTCTGTAGCATGAATTCCATGAATTACTAGTATCTTATTTATCTTATCTTAGACGTCTTATCTTAGACGTTACTTCAAAAAAGAAAATGATTACGCCCTACACATTTGTCCCAGTATATGGAACAAGAAATGTTCAGACAGGAAAACCAATTCAATTTAAAGCTCTTATTAATATATACGACTATGTTAATATATGGAAACTTGTGTAATTGTATTTTATGATGAAAGTCTGTAATTTATTAAATAAGATTTTAGTCGAAGTCAAAAGTTTTAAATTCTAAATATAACCTTTAAATAGCAGCCACTAATTGTAAACATAGACTAAATGAAGGAGAAGAGAGAAAGAAAGAGACACACACATAGTAGAGAGAGAGAAAACAAGATATATATATATATAGAGAGAGAGAGAGAGAGAGAGACAGAGACAGAGAGAGACAGAGAGACAGAGAAAATTATATATATTGCTATAACCATGCACACCGCCATTCAATATAGCGCAGAAGGTGCGCACTGTCAGAGACCAGACATTAGAGAGCATAGAACAATTTCCGCCCAAGTCTAAAGCCGACATGAAGATGCTGTGCTCAAGGCAGATGCCCTATGTGTTTGTCATGTCTCCATGTAAATAAACATCTACGTCTCGTTGAGTTGCCTCCCTTCAGTTATTACAATATAGAGAAACAGAATGAAACAGAGAGACACACACAAAGAAAGCCTTCAGGACAGAAGACTCAAAAGTAAAGTAGCAATTATACATAAAACACTGAACCATAATCTTCAAATACAAAAACAAAATTTAATAAAATACTCTGAAAGACACAAAAATAAAGGCACATTCCTCGTCCCATATGCTAGGACAAATTTGTACAAATACTCCTTCTTCCCTAGTGCTATTAGAGCATGGAATGGGTTGCCTGAGCTAGCCAGAAAAACCAGTGACTTGGCAGAATTTAAGTCATTGGTTAATATGCATGACTAAATGCATGACGCGTAGGACGTAATCATCTTCTTTTTTGAAGTAACGTCTGTATTATATAAGATAAGATAAGAAAGAGAGAGAGAATGAGAGAGGTGAAAAGAACAGAAGAAAAAAATAAGACTTGTCATTTGCAGACTAGTACGTATAAAGTGACAGTCAAAGGTAACAAAGACACAGTTACAAGAATAAACACGCCATAATAAATTAAATTAAAACAACACACACACGAGTTTCTTTCCCCCCCCCTTTTTATTTTAATCCCAAAATAATTTTCTCACCGTGACATAGACTCATCCCCCTTTTCTCTCTCTCTCTCTCTCTCTCTCTTAAAAAAAAAAGTCAAAATTCGCTACAGTAGGCTAGCCAGTCACTTCTTAGTTGCACAGAGAAACAGGGCGTGAAACGGACCGTGTAGCAATACAATGTATATGCATATATAGAATCTATTTACTTTGTGCTGCTGTGTGTTCAGTAAGGAATTTGTTACAGCAACAATGTGTATGTGTTAATGCGCGTGTCTCGAGGCTAAACAAATGATGGACTGGTTCTTCAGTGTTTGTGTTTAAAGTGCTATTCTTCGATTTATTTTTACAGAAGTTTCTACTTCCTAGAAACAAAGGAAGAAGTAATATGACTGTAACCGTATTTAATTTCAGATTACTCGATTTTAAAAGATATGAGGCTTTAAGTGTACAATTATTGTTCTTGTGGTTACCAGTATTTTCAATAGATGCAATTTTGTTTAGCAGGTAACTTTCGTTGTTAGTGACTTGACGTGTTTGCGTACTAAAAAAAAAAATCATCAACTTTGTGTTAGATAGCACTAGACAGGTGAATATGTTGAGTCTTAGATGACAAATACTTCTAAAAAATATGACAGTTGACATGACATTATGACATTTGACCTGACGGTAAGGCTGTAGCAACATCACAAATGATACAAAAACGTTAAATTCTTTGCAACATTCGATGAAAAAATGAAAATAGTTAGCGTTGCCCGAGCCTGAAGCTAGTGATGTTACTATAATCACTGTATATAATGTGTTTGGGGGGGGGGGTTCTTTTTTTTTTTTTTGGGGGGGGGGGGGGGGTAAATGTTTCTAGTATGCAATTAGGTACTTTAAAATAAACTATATGGAGGCTATATTTTTTAAAAATACGTTGTACTTAACTTGCGCATATATCTTCTAGGAGATTGGAACATGTACAGAAAGATAACTTTTAAGAGACAACATCTGATACATTGTCCGGTATGCGCGCTGACTCTCGTTAGAATCGCTTCAATGGTCCCGGGTTCATACCCTGCACACTGCCCTGGTTTGAGTTAGGATGAAATTATCTTCAAATCTAAAGATAACATCCGAAAATATAAAGCATTTAGTAAACAAACGAACGAAAACGTGACATAATTGTTTCTTTAACCATTGCGGAGGCCGTGGTAATCGTTAAAATCTTCAGCTACCTTGCATACCAGAAATGGTGTGTTTTTCTGCTAATTATAAGTTAAATATGCGTTCTTAATTTTGTCTGGAAGAAGATAAATAAATGTATTTAATTTGTAGTTCTGGTTCTATAAAGGGATACAATTTGATCTACAGCTTCTGAAAAACTTCTCTAAATTTGCAAAATGTTAGCAGCGTGACTTAATGAACTTTGCTCATGTATCGATCTCTCTTAAAAGACTTTCGTATTATATCTGTTGAACTGTATAGCTTGTTATTATAGATGCATTGAACTGCAAGTGAAAGTATAATTACTGTATAGCAGTCAATTAATTGTTGTAAATAAATAAAAGCCTTCATTCTAAAGTGCAATCAAGTAAAATAATATTCACGGAGTTGTTGAAACTGTCACCATGGAAACTGGAAGAGTTAGCCCCATGAAGCCCAAGAGAAACACTTCAAAGAAGAATCTTGTTGAAAATGTAAGCGAGCCTTTGATTGGCCAGAATGGATTATCCACATCTCCTGTATCTCCATCTGGAAACATTCTAGACTCAGTGATACTTGCCACCCCTGGACTTAAAAGACGATTGACAAGAAGAATGATTTACACTCCTGCTAAATATAAGGTAACATAGAAATCTAGATCTACCAAACAAATCAAACTATATTCTACATCCCTGATAAATATAGACTACACTACCCTGTCGCGATGGTAACAAAAATGGCTAGCCATCAAACAAAACAAATTATCTTCATTTTTGCCTGTAAGTTCTGTTAACGATTTTTAATTCATTAGAGCAGATTTGAGGATATTTTTCTGAGGGGGAATTCCGGGAAAGAAAGAAAAAAAGGGTCTTTCTCTCCGTATATATATATCCAGTGCTTTTTTTGTCTGACTGTATGTATATCTGTCATCTATCTATATCCTTTATCTATCTGTTAGTCTGTCTATTTACATTTGTACGTCTTAAGTAAGACCAGGCTACTTGAAATGTCACCTACATATTTGAAATGTAATATTGACACTCTAGTTTGATTGCTAGCTCCTGGATGTATCCAATAGGTTGAAGTAGACCAAAGGTTGAAGTGGTCTGGAGATATTTTTTAAACATTAAGTCACTCAAAGTCACGCTCTATATATTGCATCTATCAGATTTTATGTAGCCAAATCTTAAGTTGTACATATTTACATCACAGCTGATTGCACAAGAAACAAATTAGAGCATTCAATAAGCTACTTACCAAGTTTTCAAAAAAAAAAAATTTTGTATAATAGCCCTATATATGTTGGGTCTTGGTCGCAGTAGACACACAATGTAATAATTACACTTTAGCTCATTCTCTCCTAATTAACGATACCATCGGTGATTTGACCCCCTTAAATTAGATTCATTTTTGGTTTTAGAAAGTATAACTTGTGTTACCGGTATATAAAAAGAGCATACATTCTCCTATATTTCTATACCAAATGTAACGTTTTCTGATTACAAACAAAAATGTTATTGAAGTTTAATGATAACAGGGTAGAATGTACACATGTGAAAAATGAACCATTCTGTCAGAACGTGGGAAAATAATCACGGAGATAAAGAGTTAAAATAATTTGAATAGACTTCTCTTGTGAACAAACATCTAGTTTTATAACAATATTCGGATTTCACTCGAAATGAGATATAGATCTAAAAGTATAATAAATAAAAAAATAAATAAATACAAAATAAACTGATATTTAAACCCAAACTAACTGACAACAGAAACACGTCTTTACTCTTTCATGTCTTTAAATCGTCTGACATAGACCCTGTCCTTATTGCATTTTTTCCAAGACCAAAAATGAATGCTCCCTTTCTTTATCATCACCTTGGAAACACACACCATAACAACCTATGCAGAAAGAGATTTCTTTTAAGTTTAAACAGCTTACAAAAAAAAAAATTATCTGTTTCTTAAATTATTCAAAGAACAAAGAAAATGTTTTTTTTAACTATTTAAAAGACTTTTCGATTTATTGTAACTGTTATACACCTATTCTAAACACCTCTCAGACGCGCAAATTTTTTATATTCATGTTAACGTGTGGGTGGGGGGGGGGGGGGGGATATCTGCTGTAACTTTGCGTAGTATTTATGCAGATTATGGAATAATCTGGCAGTATACGACAGAAACGGGGGACACAGAAAACGGAACCACATGGGATTAATGTGACTTTTTAGATCAAAATTAAGAGCAGTAGTTTTTGAAGTAGGCCCCATAGGCCTATTGTTTAAATCATTTGACGATTTTATTTTTGTATAAAAAGGCTACTAACCCATTGTAATGGACCTCATTCACCAATCGTAAATAAACACATTTAGCCACGTCATAATATTGATAAAACAATGAAAAATACGTATCGCGTGACAGCCTTAATGAATTACATAATTTATATAGAAGATATATAGAATCACGTGGCTAAATGTTGTTTGTTTACGATTGGTGAATGAGGTCCCTTAAAAGCTGTTTGTATCTATCAAATAAAGTCAAGTTTTTATTTTGTTTAAAAAAAAAAAGAAGTTGTCGAGCTTTGTTCAAGTTTCTATATTAGGTCAAGTTGGACTAGCTGTCTGTAACTACAAGCCAACACATAGCCCATTCAACATGTAGGCCTAGAGCAGTGATTCCCAAAGTTGTCCATATAGACCCCCCAGGGGTCTACGAAGACTTCCAAGGGGTCTACGAAAGGGAAAACATAAATTGGGGTCTATGAGATGTTCACGGGGGTCTACAATAAGATTTCCTTTAAACAGGTCGTGACTTTAATAATTTCAACATCAAATTAATGTAATTCTTTCATACACTAATATATGATTTGTACCCGAGTTAATCCTTTAAATATTTATCCTGCTATTCAAGCGAAAATTTTTTATATCTAATCTAAATACTTATTAAAATAGCTTCAATGTTTAACAACATTGTACAGCGTTGATTATTTAAAATTGGTATTTATTCCTTCCTTGTCATACTAGCGGTTGCCTAAGTGCCTTTTTATACCGATATGAAATCAATTATACTGAAGGATCATTTGAGACAAAGCCTGCACCCTGACAAAATAGATAAAGATTTGAACAACGTTCAAACACTCAAAGACCAGAATAGAGCCACAAAATCTCTCTTCGACACCATATAGAGAAGATAATTGTTCATGAGCGTCTTAAAAAATCTATTTACATATAGCAAAATACGGAAAACACTCTAGGTAAAACATTGATTTTAGCCGCCGTTATAGTTTTAAATAACTGTTATACACAAATCTACATCTGATATTATTAAACGAATTTCTTTAATCAACAATACAGTTCAAGGTCAGATAATAGTGAACAAATAGATGCTATCTTACTAGATTTTTCCAAGGCTTTTGACAAAGTTCACCACCATAGTTTGCTTAAAAAATTAAAATATTTCGGCATTAATGGTCCACTGCATCAGTGGATTAAAGATTTTCTGATAGGGAGAGAACAAACTGTAATAATAAATGGCTCTAAATCAACACCAACAACAGTAAACTCAGGTGTACCTCAAGGAACAGTCTTGGGTCCACTACTATTTTTAATTTACATAAATGATTTACCAAATTGCATTAGTTCAGGAACAAAAGTCAGATTATTTGCAGACGATTGCATAATATATAGAACAATAAAAACAAAACAAGACACAGATATTTTACAAAGAGAATTAGATGAATTACAGAAATGGGAATCAAATTGGAGCATGTCTTTCCACCCAGAAAAATGTCAGTTGTTAAGAGTAACAAAAAAACTAAAACAAATTAATTCCACTTATCTTATTCATGGCAAACCAGTAACACAGACTAAAAACTCAAAATACCTAGGTGTTATAATAAATGAAAAACTGTCATGGAATCCACATATTGATGAAACTATAAAAAAATCCAACAAAGCATTAGGGTTTATTAAAAGAAATTTCTATAAATCAAATAAGAACATAAAACTAAAATGTTATTTAACCTTGGTTAGGCCAATAATAGAATATGCATCCACCGTGTGGGACCCCTCAACTCAAGAAAACATTAAGAAACTGGAACAAACACAAAATAGAGCAGTGAGATTCATAACAAACGAATATTCACATTTGACTAGGGTAACACCATTAGTAAAATCACTAAATTTAGAAAGCCTTCAGGACAGAAGACTCAAAAGTAAAGTAGCAATTATACATAAAACACTGAACCATAATCTTCAAATACAAAAACAAAATTTAATAAAATACTCTGAAAGACACAAAAATAAAGGCACATTCCTCGTCCTGATGCTAGGACAAATTTGTACAAATACTCCTTCTTCCCTAGTGCTATTAGAGCATGAAATGGGTTGCCTGAGCTAGCCAGAAAAACCAGTGACTTGGCAGAATTTAAGTCATTGGTTAATATGCATGACTAAATGCATGACGCGTAGGACGTAATCATCTTCTTTTTTGAAGTAACGTCTGTATTATATAAGATAAGATAAGACATCTGTGGCATGAGTTATAAAATTAAAAGCTTTTTTTTGTAATTCTTTCCAAACAACATATATACTGTTACGGATCAGCGGTGTCGCAGGCTCTGACAGGGTGTAGCGCTGTGTGATGCAAACTGCCTAAAGGTCGCCGGCTCCTTAGTTTTAACAGGGTTGACCCACGAAACCTTTCCCATGTTCGGGTATAGCTGCAACACAGCACAGTTTGAATTTACTTTTCCTTCTGCTAGGTAGGCTGCAAGCCAAGTCTAATGAGCCCTTCCTGCCAAAAGCTTACTGGTTTGGGTACTCACTAGGTATTCACCTTCACCCCTTCTCCTGTTATTGAAAACAATCCTACGCACCCAATATTTGTGCCAGACTTGAAATATAAAAGAATACATGAGAAACTTGCGAAAACTTTTACAATGATACATATGGCTAATTAATTAGTTGATTGATTACTATTTAATGTTTGAGGACTACTTCATAGAACAACAAATTGCTACATGAAACATAATATCCGTAGCAACGGATAATAGATGTGCAAAAAAAAAAACATTTCCAATGTGTTTGGTGATTCCAGTAAAAAAATATAAATTGTTATTTTAATTAGTTTAAATTTGAATTTTATCAATTAAAAAAAATAGTTCTCTATAACCCTATATGTAGCTGTAAATTAGTTTTTCACTCTTTAACTCACTACAATTAGAAATTTGTTTTAAAAATGTTTTGATGTATTTGCAAAAATTCAATACAAATTAAGTAGGGAGTCTACCGAAAGCCAGAAAACATGGCAAGGGGTCTACGAAACAAAGAAGTTTGGGAACCACTGGCCTAGAGTTATACTAGTGAACACTATTTTTGAAAAGTCTTTGTTTAGGTATAGATCTCATAGTTGGTATTAGTTTGACATCATCCACTTAGAAAATTGTGTGACGGGAAATTTTTAAAACCTTGAATTAATTTAGCGCTGCTAGCGCATAATTCATGTTTGTAAGCTATCTTATCTGGACAAGATGGGGCAGGGGAGTATCTCGCCGGTGTTCGGCAAATACAACTCAACTCGAGTTGGAAGTCGAACTTGAGACAAGGGCCGGCCTTAGGCAAACTAGGCAGCCGCCTATGGCCTCCGATTAGTGAGGACCTCGAACGGGCCTTAGAACAAATCTTTAAAGGCGAGATGTGTCCCCGATGTTATTGTGGTACACTAAGCTTTGAATAAATTGTGTACTTTTATTTTTTCACTGTTTATTTTTCTATTTCATTCGGGGCCACCAATTATCTAAGGCTGGCCCTGTCGAGACCCTAGTTAACTAGCAAAGGGGTTAATGCAGCTCAGCCACACATTTTAACATTCGAGTGAGGACGCCATCCGAACAACCAGCTATAAAAGCATACAGCTTAGAATACTATTTTACATCACGAAAGTATTTTTATTGCATTGCAATCTAATGTATAATGGACCTCATATGAATGGTCACGTGATTATATTGATAAAACAACGAAAAAAGTCACGTGATAGAAGAGATAGAGAAGCACGTGACTCAATGTTGTTTGCTTAAGTTTGGTGAATGAGGTCCATTGTGTTTGGGGAGATTGACACCCAACTTTTGTGTTCAATTGTTAGCCTAAACAAGTCTTGTTGAAATGTGTCAAAGAGACAGTTCGGGTGTGTTGTCATTTTCTTGTAACTTTGACCTTTTCAGCTTAGATTGACCTTTGAACTTTCCCATCAAAATAATTTTGACTCATCAAGCTCTTGGATAGCTGTAAAGGTCTCCTGGTCCGCCCCTTCCGGAAAGCATGGAAAGCACGCAGTCATAAGTCTAACTAGAGAATTTTCTTAGGCCTATAGCATGAGTTTAGGCCTATTTAACCAGGATGATAATTAGACCTAGTACTAATCCCAATAGTTTGTTTCTCTGTCAATTTATGCCGCCAGTGCAGTGGCAACTTAAACAAGTGATCCATGTCGAAGTCCGTTTAATTTTTAGGTACAAAGACATGTACGGTGTGTGAAATAACAATTTAGTGTTCATTTTATTGATAACTTCAGAATGTTGTAATCCAAACAGTTTATCTTATCTTATATAATACAGACGTTACTTCAAAAAAGAAGATGATTACGTCCTATGCGTCATGCATTCAGTCATGCATATTAACCACTGACCTAAATTCTGCCAAGTCACTGGTTTTCCTGGCTGGATCAGGCAACACAATCCATGCTCTAATAGCGCTAGGGATTGTGAAGGACGTATCGCACTGAACTAAAAATTGGGTTCTGTCAAATAGGATGGATATTAAATAATTCCAAATATTTCCAATAGAAATCATTAGCCTCCTTCAGTCGTAGAACAACTAAGGTTAATGTCGTAGAGCCCCTTTCATGTGACTCTAGAGCCCTAACCTGGAAAGAAATTCCCGTCCACCTACAACACAGGTCCCATGAGGATGGCTGCCTGGTCGTTCGGTTTGTGCGCTGGACTGTCGTTCGAATCCATCGATGGTCGAGGGTTCAAACCCTGCTCGCTCCCATCCCCCGTGAGGTTTGGACTAAGAAGAAAACTATCTTCAACTCTGAAGGAACATCCGAAACATGTAAAACATCTTACAAAACATGAGAAGTATGAGATGGCCTAAATATGATGGTATATGAACCGGCCTTTTTTTTTTTTTTTTTGGCTCGCTTTTCTTCCAGAGCTGAGGTCATTGCTTTTATCGCTGTCCATAGCTTTTTTTTGTCACACTCTCTCTCCTCAAAGTTCGGTGCTATTTCTTCCCATCTATGTCAACGCAGTGCGTTCTAGGGGCATGTCTTCCCAGTAGTCACCAGCTCTCTCCACATAGTGCGGTCTAGGACTATGTCTTCCCAGATAAGTCACCATCTCTCTTATATTATAAAATACAGACGTTACTTCAAAAAAGAAGATGATTACGCCCTACGCGTCATGCATGTTGACCTCTTCACACTGTACGGTCTAGTCTATGTATTCTCAGTTGTCACCATCGATGTCAAGTACATATCTACATATTGGAAGTGGCCAGTTTTTCGTGTGACTTCCGGTACTAGATCTAGTTTAGATAAGTACATAAATATGCCATGTCCCATTCCTAACCACAACTAAATCTAGATCTAGTATTAATTTATAATTATAAAAACATTAGTTTCTTGACACGTAGATTCTAAATCTACAGTAGTCAAGATTATTAGGTAAATGAGAATGTGGGAGATGACAATGTGACTTGATCGATTAAAATTGTTTAAATTGGGGAATATTAGCGCTGCATCAGCCTCATTCTGTCGCTTCATACCTGCAGAATGTGAGGATAGCCGATAGGGTCCAGACATTTGGATCTGGTTTGAGGTGCATTGTGTGTGACACTGTGAATGACCAGTCTGCTCTAACTGCACCTCATTGGGCCAGACGTTTGCTAGGTTATTAGGACGTTACCATCTAACCATCTTCTTGTTTTAAGTAAACGTCTGTAGGCTATTATATATTTTGTATAGGATAAGGTATAAATCTACCCTACTTACTAACAAATTCAAAGCAAGCCTTCATACATAGCAACAGAGAGTGATTTAAACAAACAACACGTCTTCAAGTTTACAGACATGTAATGATGTATATGTATTCTACTCATCAGATTCTAGATCTACATTCTACTAGAATCTGAAAAGGAAGCATGGGTTCCAGTCCTATAACTGCTTATTCTGCTCTGGATGGAACAAATGATTAGAATGATGTATGGCTGCCTAGTTGTGTGGTATGCGCTTTAGATTGTTGTCTCTATGGTGCTGGGTTTGAACTTGAACCTTGCTGCCATCATTTTCCACCCTCCTTCAGGTGGTTAAGGTTAGGATGTCCTAATGATCAAACAAAAGAAAAATTGTGAAATGTTATTTTCTGTTTTGGTTTTGTTTGTTATACATGGTTCAGATGTTCCTACAGTTCTGAAGATTATTACATCCTAGCCTAAACCTCCTGCAGGATGCCAAGGAGGGGGGTGGCTGGCAGTGTTTGAACCCTAGACCATTGAACAAGAGTCCAGAGTGCATTCCACATGACCATGCAGCCATTCTTTTTCTCTCCAATATTAGTCTACTGCTGTCTATAAAGCTCAGCTGTTTTGATAGCCAATGGTTGAGGTTCTCATGTAGTCAACACAATGACCAATCACCTTTTGTTCCCCAACATATCTCAGGTACCCATTAGATTCCGGTTGACCCAGGAGTGCCCAGAAAATCACGAAATTAAAAATCCTATTCATCACTGGGATTCAAACTTAAAATCTCTTACATAATTCCGAAGCCAAGCACTTAACCACTCAGCCATCACGTCCGATTAAGTAGAGACTAATCAGACCTAAATACTGCCATAATACTTACAGAAATATTAAAATAAAAGCTAGAAACTATCTTACTATTGGAATGTTTTGTTTGGTCTTCAGGATGAGGATGAATACATTGGCTTTGCTACACTCCCTGAACAAGTTCATAGAAAAGCTGTAAGGAAAGGGTTTGACTTTACACTGATGGTAGTTGGTAAGTCTTATTTTACAAGTTAACAATCAGAGTGATTCTAATGAACGTGGTAGACCTATTTGAAAATGAAATGTCATTTAGAATAGTTACTTCAAAATGTAGCCTTTTAAGTAAAAAAAAAAAATTATTCTTAAAAACACTTGCAAATCTAGTGTGTTTTTTTATAAATATACTATAGGATATTGTTTTCCTGATTATTATCTCAAATTAAAACTTTGACATCTAAGACTAAGACTGCTTTATTGATCCTTACGGAAATTTGTTGTGATTACAAGAACTCTTTTCTCATACTAAGACAACACAACAGAAAAATACACATAAATACAACAGACCCAACATAAAGAGTTCATTCAGCGACTACTCACAGGTATCTTGGTGCATTTCATGTTCCCTGATCAATGAGTGGCGGTGATAGAGTCTGACCGAGTGAGGCTACATTAAGAAACGCAGCCATTTGCATAACATTCTTCAAAGGGGGCCTTTTGATGTAGTTTCACCTGAATGTTTTGTTGGTCTAGACTAGATTTGAAGTTTGTAAAACTAAAGAAAATGAGCAGTTTCAAAATTAAGCAAGGATATTTTAAACATTTAAATCATTCAAGACATTGGCAGAAATAGGCCCTAGTCAATTCACTATTCAGTTTCTAATTGTTTGATAAATAACAGTGTTATTTAATTGCACCATTGTTCTATAAATTATAAGAAGTAATTGTGCTTGTTTATAGTATGCAATTAAAAATACATTTCATTAGTGTTTTTTTTCTAACCTGCATGACATTCTTGTGAGAGACTCATTTCTCATCTTGACATTTTGTCTTTCTTGTATCTAATGTTGTAAAGGAAGAATGTGATCTTTCATTGAAGATTTCTTAAATGTTTAATTTAGGCCTATATTACTGTGCATTGTATGGGTTGTTAAAAAGTCTGTGAAGAGAGCCTCTAACTTCTATTTGTAAATGTCATTCATCAAATATCCTTATTGTTGATTCAAATTCTGCATTGAACTTAAGAAAAAAAAAAAAAGGAAACTTCACCACCTTCACTTTCACCTATCCCTTAGTCTGTTGGGCCATTTGGGGCACCACATAAGAGCTGTTGACCGTCTTTCTCCATTCCTCTCTGTCTTTTGCCTTGGACAGAACCTCTTTCAAGGCCCGTCCATTTTTTTTAAGTTATCTTCCCATCGCTTTCTCTGTCTTCTTTTCTACTTTTTCCTAGTACCGGAAACTGAATGAATTTAAAGGTCAAGAATCTTTTTAATGCTAGTATAGAAACAACTATAGCTCTCACTAGTATGTGGTGTGCTATTTCAATGAGTATATCTTTTACTACTCTTGAAATTCATTTTTTAAAGTGACTAAATTCTTCTGTAATCTTTTTATTGGATTTATTCTCAATGGTATTGACACAGCTTTCAAGTGTAACACATTTACTAGAGTTTCTAAATTTAGAAACACTTAGGAAGCAGAAAAGCAAAGTAAAGAAACACAAATATTAGAGAGAGAAAAACAACTAATTCACTGTAAGTACAACACAAGACCGAATTGTTAATACTCATTTTCAAAGAGTATTTTGCTTAAGAAAAGCAAAGTGAAGAAACACAAATATTAGAGAGCACATTTTAAAAAAAACCAGTTGCAGTAAGAGTTTCTTTTTTTAAAGCAAATAAGTTTGAAAGACTACAATAAAAAGATTATTGCCCAAAAACATTCCAAAGAGATTGGTTTGTCTGATTAAGCCAGGAAAACCAAAATTAGCCACAAAGTACAAAGTAGCTGAATTATTATAATAATATGTACGACAAAATATTTTTTTAACACAAACCATTGTCAATTACTTGAGAGTCTATAAGATTTATAGAAGCCATGCTTTTTACATCCAATGGGTCGGTTGGTCAAAAGAGTTTTCCATCTCATAATTTCTAAAATATAACCAAGACTTTTGTTGTTGGCATTCCCATTGACCTAAAAAAAATAATTTTTCAATATATTCTACAGTACAATAAGGAATATAAAAATTTTTTGTGTAGTTTTTGATCTACTATAGTTACAACATGCTACTGAAATCAACAGTATTAAATATCTGCAAGTGAATGTATTTAATTGCATTTATTAAAATAAATATCAATGCAAATATTATGACCCAAGAATTGATCTAATTTATGTTAATAAATGTGTTAACTAAAATGTAGTTATTTGGATATGTCCCCAGGTGAATCAGGTCTTGGCAAATCCACAGTCATTAACAGTTTATTTCTGTCTGATCTATACAAAGACAGAGAGCTGCCATCTGTCAATGGTGAGTTTTTTGTTTTGCCATAGAGTGGTCAGTGGTTTCATTTAGTTGTTTTAATAACATCTCAGAATTTGTTTTAATAAGGTCTCAGAATATTGAATAATATTGTGATCCATGATAAATCAAGTCACAACATGTGTATACATCTCAATAACTTGTACCTCCAACATGTCTATACATCTCAATAACTTGTACCTCCAACATGTCTATATATCTCAATAACTTGTATCTCCAACATGTTTATACATCTCAATAACCTGTATCTCCAACATGTCCATACATCTCAATAACCTGTATCTCCAACATGTCCATGTATCTCAATAACTTGTACCTCCAACATGTCCATACATCTCAATAACTTGTCCATACATTTGTAAACATTGAGATTTAATTAAATCTTTATTTAACTGAAATATATTAAACTATCAGCTCTTAGTATTCTCTGTTTTAAGCTCCTGTTGCTAAGACGTCTGTTTTTTTTTTTGTTTAAGCATTCAGCTCTTACAATCTGTTTTCTAAACATTTACCATACAAGAGTTCACTGTGAAGACTGTTACTTATATAGCCAACAATTTATTTCTTACTGCAGATCTTGTGGAGAGGACAGTAAACATAGAGAAAAAACAATTGGAGATAGAAGAGAAAGGTGTGCGTCTGAAACTGACTATTGTGGACACACCTGGGTTTAATGATGCTGTGAATGCTGGGAACAGGTTAGGGCAGATTTATTTTTAGACAGTAATATTTAAAAAATAAAACTTCATTTAAGACTTTAACAACCTTTTGAATATACTTTTTTTGTATTAGCTTTCTTTAAAAATACAAACCCAGGCCAGAAGAAACTTTCACTATAACCAAGAAACTGTCAGACACTAGAAAGTGATTTAGAAGTGGATACTTTTCCAACTCTGAGTCATAGTTCTACTGGAATAAATTAGTTCTGTTTAACTGATGGTATTATGTTGACATGTGATGTCTGGCTGACTGGCACAAACCGGTTGGTTACCCATAAAAGGGGCTGAAGTTAAAATCCTAACTCAAGCTGAGTTTTGTTTGCTGAGCACCTAAAGGCAGCACAGAAACCTTTTCCCAGATACCTCATGCCCCACATATCTGCAGAAAAGATTGGATCATAGGTGCATTGGTGCTATACCATCAAAGATGCACTACACAGTTTTTCATTCTAGTGTTTAATATTGTGTATGTGTGTTATAAAGCTATATTTTAAAAGTTTTTTTTTTTATTTTTAAAATGTTTCAGTCAAAAATCTTTGATAGAGTACGTGGACAAACAGTTTGAACAGTACTACGAGGATGAATGTGGCCTGAACCGTAGGAATATTGTGGACAACCGGGTCCATTGCTGTCTCTACTTTATATCGCCATATGGACATGGGTACACTTTTACATCTATACCTACTTTGGATATTTAAGTTGGTCAGCCCTATTTAGTTGTAATCAAATGTATGCATGTAATTACTTCATTGATGAATGGATGTATTTGTACTTTGTCTACTTTAGTTTGCGTCAAATTGACATTGAAACAATGAAAAAACTTCATCACAAAGTCAACATTGTTCCCTTGTTAGCCAAAGCAGATATTTTAACCAAGGAGGAATTGAGAAGAATGAAAAATAGAGTGAGTACCTTGTTCAACTCAGAATGTAAAAAATTGGATACAACTGTACATGTCTGTCATTCATTGTGAAAATATAACTTTTAAAAAAAATATAATGTTCTTGCACTAGAGTGCAATACTATTATGAATGGATAATTTTCAATTTATCTAACAATTAGTTTTCCTGATAAAATGTACTCTTGATCCTATGGATCTTTATCAGACTAAGACTATGACTGCTTTATTGATCCTTATGGAAATTTGTTGTGATTACAAGGACTCTTTTCTCATATAAAAACTACACAACAGAAACATACACATAAATAGAACAGACACAACATAAAGAGTTCATTCAACAACTACTCACAGGCATCTTGGTCCTTTTCATGTTTACTCATCAACATGGCGTTGATATACTCTGACCAAATAAGGAATGAATGAGTTTTTGTAATGCTCTATTCATGTCTTGATTGACAGAAGTCACCCACCCCGTGATGACTTGATGCAGTGTCCGAGTACCAAACCTTTTTGTTGAAATTTTAAGTAGCCATTACAATTCATTTGTATCATTTCATTACTTCCCTTGATTATGTTTTTTAATTACCAGACTGACTTACACATTTAAAACATATCCTACCATCTTTCTTTTCTCCCCCTTTCTTCTTAAAGTAAAGAATGTCAGGATTACACACCGCCATTCAAACCTATTCATTCATATTTCAAATCTCTGTTGCAATCAATCAATAGGCTGTCAGTCAATGTTTAATAAGCTCCACAAAAATTTATACCTTACATGCAGTATGTGCAACTTACCTGATATTTTACATGTATATAAAGTTCTGTATTTCACTTTGTATCATGTGATAACATCTTTGATTATGACTATTGTCAGTATCACTTCCCAACATCTATAGAATATAATACATACGCTGATATTACATCTCATAACATCCCTTGGCCATATATATTGTAAGGATCATCTCTCAAAATAATCTTTTGACCATATTTACTGTTAGTTGGATGTGTTGTAAGATCTTTTGACCATAACGTCTGCTAAAGATAAAAATAAAATTATTTATGAACTGTGACAGACGGTCTAAAGCTGGGCTGTCACACCTTAGTTGGGACATTTGGTTACCTTAGACTTCCCAATAATCGCCATCTCTCTCCACCTACTTTACTTTCTTCAGTTCAATAAAGGAAAAATAAGAAAAGAAATATATAAACAGTACAACTTTTTCTTTTGGGGAAATCAGTGTTTTTTATTAGTTTTTCTTCTTTTGAATTTTCATTATCATTTTGGAGGGTTTGGTCCAATGTCTGAGATAAACTGTGCATTGGTTTCCAGATCAGGCAGCTATCTATATAGTATTGGGGTTAGTGTCTTGTTCTCAGGCATCTTTATAGAGTATATAGCTTTGAAAGACATGGCTAGAATTCTCTGGAGTAATTCCATAAGTACTGATTTAACTATTCTCAATTTTCATCTTTTGGAACATGTGTTGTTTCATTCTGTTGTGTTCAATTGTTTGTTGGCCATGTCATGTTAGCTTGCAACAGGCATCATTTTCTTGACATTGGGGTGAGAACTTATCTATTTTGCTTTATTGCTGAGGAAATGAGAACAGCGCTGGCAGAAGAAAAGCACCAGAGAAGAAAAGCAAGGCCAATGACACTAGCTCCAGCTGGAATAACCTGCCCAGTTTGCAGCCGAACATTCCAGGCTCACATAGGTTTCACCAGCCACACGAGGAGACACAAAGCCTCAATCCAAAGCCCTCAGCCCCCTGGATGACAAAAGTGGTCATCATCAAACTATGATGGACAAACTATATATATTCTACTCTGTTATATTTATATTTCAATTCTTCTCGATAGAGACCAATTTTTTATTGACAATTCATTTTCTAATATTCGGCCAGTGTGTCACCTTTTTCTTTTCATTTTGTTTCAAAGTCTGCTGAGCTGTTGTATATAAACTTTGAAGTACTGTTTTTGCATCCTATAAATTAAACAGATCTTATAATACAAGTCTGATTGTTAATGCTGCTATTTTTGTTGGAAGCAAGAATGATGCCATTGTTAGTATTGAAATCCTATCTTATCTTATAAAAGACAGACACCTTACTTCAAAAAGAAGATGATTGGAAGTGATTTCTTTAAATTGTTATTTTTGTCTGGCAATGGTTTTGATTAAACATTATTGCTAATGGAAATACTTTTTATTTGCATATTAATTGTCACCCTGAAAGCAAAGATTGTCTGGCTGAGTAGACCATGCCAGTACTTGGGGATGCACATTGTATTAGTTGAACTTTCTTGTCTTGTTTTAGTGTGTTGGTGACTTAGATAAACTGATAAGAGTTGAAAATATAGTATTGTTGTGTGCCAAGTTATCTGAATTAAAATTCTTAAGAGTTCATAACTTGAGGCCAAAATTAAATTATTTTCTTTCCTTAGATACTTCAAGAAATTGAAGAGAATCATATCCAGATTTATGAGTTCCCAGACTGTGACAGCGATGAAGATGAAGATTTCAAACAACAAGACAGAGAGTTAAAAGTAAAGTCCAGTTTTTTTTTTTTTAGACTCTTAAACTGTCTTATCTTTTATATTACAGACGTTACTTCAAAAAAGAAGATAATTATGTCCTACACATTTCATGTATAGTCATACATTTTAATCAATGACTTAAACTCTGCCAAATCATTGGCTTTCCTGGCTGATTCAGGCAACACATTCCAATTCTTTAATGACACTACACTTGGAAAGAAGGAGCACTTGTATGAATTTGTTCTAGCATATGGAACAAGAAATGTGCCTCTCTCTTTATGTCATTATTATTAGGAGTAACTTTGAAATGTGAAGGAGACTAGTTTGGGTTATGAATTAAAGTATTGTAGCTAATAAAAAAGGGAACAATTGCGTACTTGAAATGTGTTCTCACATCTTATTTCAGGCTTCCATTCCATTTGCTGTGGTAGGCTGTAACACTGTTGTGGAAGCTGGTGGTAAAAAGATTAGAGGACGAGCGTATCCCTGGGGGATTGTGGAAGGTTAGCACACATAGTAACTTGTAATCTCACCTGTGTCAAAGCTCAGCATGTCTCATGCCCTATCTGTCCAATGGTCTATTATGATGTCTACAAGACTGTCTTAACTTTAGGTTATGAGTAATGAGAGAGCATTATATGAGCCAAGAAATTAAACAAGGAAAAGTTAAAAATCTATTTTTACAGTTTAATTGCAAATGACATTGATGCAGCACTGTTAGAATGTCCAACAAGTTTTGATGGGATTTATTGAACCATTTTAAAAATGATAACTTAATATAGTAGTTGCTTGTCTGATGATTTGCAGAAATGTAGAGATGCTACAGATGTGTCAATGCCGTACAACAATTATGTTGAACCAGATTTCAGTAAATGGTGGCTGAGTGGTAAAGAACTTGGCTTCTAAACCAGGGTCTGGGGTTTGAATCCTTATGAAGACTGGGATTTTTAATTTCGGTATCTTTGGGCGCCTCTGAGTCCACCCAGCTCTAATCTGTACCTGACATTTTAGTTTGGGAAAAGTAAAGGTGATTGGTCATTGTGCTGGCCACATGACACCCTCATAAACAGTAGGCCACAAAAACAGATGACCTTTACATCATCAGCCCACAAGATCTGAAAGGGGAACTTTTTACTTTCAGACTTCAGTAAGTGGTGGTAATTGAACAATACAATGTTATGTAAACTAGTTTGTGTGGGAAAGAGAAAAAAAATACTCGATTGTGACAGAGACAATGCGCGACATGAAGCCTGATAGTAAATACTTCAGAAATTTGACTTATCCAATTACTTATGGTTGAACTTAACATGGAATGATGGTAAAAGAAATGAAATTCTCCTACATCAAGAGCAAGCTTTGGAAAATACTGAGAAATAATATTGGCTTTCTAGTAAAATTAAAATTGAAATCCTTGGTGGTTGCTTTACTCTGATTGGAAATACCAACACAAAGGCCATATAAAGTATTACTATCAATAATGCTTGGAAGATAATACTAACAGTTAAATTTTTCCTACTCAAAGTCCAAAACTTTCTATAAGCACAAGGACAGACTGTCCATAAAATATAATGATGAAGGTTGAGACTATAAGACATGATTTTGACCGAGATAATCTTTCATGGCAAAATCTAGACAGGATTACCAGGGAAAAAAAGATGGTTTTAACAAGAGAGTGGAATGACTCAAAGATGAGAACTTGGCTTCATGTACTGTTACAGGCCATCTCCCCCCCCCCGCAACAAACCACATCTGTATAGGTTTCGCCTACGGTGGTTGTGTAGTCCAGGGGTTGGGTCTCTAGCAAGCCACTCCAAGCTCCAGTTCTATCTCTTGTGGAAAGGAAGACAGTAACATCTATGAGATACAAAACTCTCACTACACACTCTACTCTTTCTCTTAAGGAAAGGAAACAACTCATGCATAAAAATAACAAAGTTGTATCACTATAATGCTCAAAACGTGTGTACATAAGAAACAAGGTCATCTTCAGTTTAATCCAAAAAAACTAGTCACACACAGCAAACTACTACCACCAGCCTCAAACCTCTGCACTTGCTCTACAAGTAACTCCTAATTTACTTAACTGAATTAAAATTCATTTCCTTAGTATTCCTATGAAACCAGTTGCCCAGGATCTCACCCCCCTCATGATACCCATTGTCAACGGCTCAATAACTGGCGTAAAGTAAAGATCCCAAAATTTAGCAATACTTGTATAAAAAACAGACATGGTTTGTGACACCTCCACCAGCAGGTCTGGGGTCAAGTAAAGTATGAGACACGCCTCTTCTGCTTACTTATGACTTCCTATTGGCTACAAATTACTTTTAAGGATGGCTGCCTGGACATCCTGTGATTTCATATAAAGAAAACACCCATGAAGTCTGCAGTCATATGATGTAAAGCCATCACCAATTATTAATTTCATGGGGCACCAATAGATATAACACATGACGTCAGGGTAGGGGTTGGTTTTTATTTCTAATTTTTCTTTCATTTCTAAACCAGTAACTGAATTTTTGTTTGTTTAACAAAGTTTTGTCTCATTCAAAACTGTCAAATCTGCATGCCATTGAAATGGTTAATTTAAAAATTAGGATTTTGTGTTAGCAAGCAATAGTGAAACCAAAATGGACAATCACTTGACTAGATTCTTGCTTATTTTCATTTTCCAGTTGATAATCCCAACCATTGTGACTTCATCAGATTGAGACAAATGTTGATAAGGTTTGTTTCTCTTATCTCTTCTATTAAATTGCAGACTTTCCTTTAAGAAAGAAGATAATATAATATAATCTATGCATATCCATATGTTAATCTAGTTGTTCATGTTAATTAGAGACTAAAATTATACTAATTTATTGTTTTTTCCTGGCTGATTCACTTGCAAAGTATAATTTACTCAAAAAAACTTAGTTTCAATGACATAAACATGTATGGCCTTGTTCAGTCGCGAAGCAACTATGGATCATCTCATGGAAATGAGATGAATGCCTGGGCATTAGTTGTGGTCAGAACATTGTGGCCCCACACAGCAGTTCCCCCTCTCCACACAGCTTTACAATGACACAAAACAGATTACAGAAGTTGTAGAAATGAAATCATATTCTACTATTGAATTCAAGTATCTTAATATCAGAATACTTTGTTCCCTTTTTTATTTATTTATTTTATTTAAAGGTCAGAACATTTATTAGTTGTTTGATAATATCACAATGAAGTATGTAGTCTAGGAGTCCATTGGTTCATTCAATGAAGTCTCACATTACAGCTTTATATAACATTTTCTAAGCAGTTCCCAATAGTTGAACATATCTTTCTTGTCACTGCACTGTAGAATATAAACACATGCACTTACATTACTTACTTACTTTATTTTCTTTCCCCTTTCATAAGGAGGCAATGGGCATTTGAGCTCAGTTATTGTCTTTTGAACAGCTCAATGCTGATACAAGTCTTGAATTATAAAAACTTTTGTTCCCTTGGCAATTCAATTATTAAATAAAAATTAACTTTTGTTTAGACTGGTTTGAAATGGTGAAATTTGATTATGGGAAACAAGGTATAATACATTATTTTTAACAGATTTGTTTATTGAACGCATCAATATATTGTTTGTGTATTATTGAGACACTAGTAAAACTAATTTCCAGTGGAACAGTAAAGATTGGAATTATTAAATTTTTAGCTCTAGCGAGTTAACCAAAAGTCACTAAAAACTATTGAATTACCATAATCAAACTGATTGGAAACTGGAGAATAGTCCCAGTCAACTATCACAACTATCACCAGAGAACTAAAATTTTGCTGAACTTTTTTTAATGAGTTTACTCCAGTAAGCTAGAATACTTGATCTCCTATGACCAATATAATGAATTCCACCAATATCAAATATTAGACTTAATAAAAAGACATTATTTTATTCTGTATCTGCAGCACACACATGCAGGATTTAAAAGACGTCACTTCTGATGTTCACTATGAGAACTACAGGGCTCTTCACATCCGGACACAGCTTGGATCTGCTCAGAAGGAGAGAGGGTAAGTGGGTTATCAGGGAATCATAATATTTTCTCAATTTAGCAATAAGCATCACTATCATCATTCTCGAATCATGTTAGGACTTGAGAGGCTCAAATCCTCTCTTGCAGAAACCCTGCTGTTGTGCATTATGCACATATGTCACCAAACAGGTTAAAAACTTCTAAATTCCCAGACCTGTCGAGATGGTAATCAGCAAGTCTCGGAAAATGGGAAAGAATATGAGACATGGTTTTCTCTTCCTACCTGCATCTGGGGCATGTGAGTCGAAGTTTGGCCTGAACTTTGAGAAATATGAACCAACAGAACATTGGCCTTAAATTTTCTTCACTGTGCACTATGTTGAGGCCGGTCAGGGCACCTTATGAGCCTTTTTGGGACTTGTCCCAGCACTCAAACCATTTTTATATCTCTGTTGTTTGGATTGTTACCAGAGCATGATGGGATTTCACATGTTGCTCAGTAGGTGATGTTAGCCCTTTCTGGTGGGCCAAGGAGTCTGTGATAGTGTGGCCAGTAACATCTATGTAACTAGTAGCAAGCAGGGCTTGTAAATTTCAAAAGCAAAATCACTTGGAATTTTTTACCTTCTTTTGGAAAATATCGTTCAAATTTGTTATTATCTTACATAAATCAGACGTACTTCAAAAGAGAAATACACTTGTGTCCGTGCATGTTAATCAGAGACTTAAACTCTACTAAGTTTTGGTTTATCTGGCAGATTCAAGCAATCCAATTCATGATCTAAAGGCACAATTTAGGAGTAGTTTTAGGAATATGTCCTAGCATATTGAATAAGAAATGTGTCTTTATCTCTGTGTCTTTCTGGGTATTTTATTAGTTTTTTTAAATTATGGTTCAGTGTTTTATGTATTGTCACTACTTTATTTTTTTTAGTTTTCTGTCCTGAAGTGTCTCTGTAATAAAATAATGCTACTAGAATTACTGATTTCTCTTCTTTATTTCAATAGGATTGACACAGGGACATGCATAGCATGTAATCAATCATCTTCTCTTTTGAAGAAACATCTGTAACTTATAAGATACGATAACAACTGGTATATACATGTTTCATATGACTGGGGGAAATACTATATAGGCACACAATGAACATAATCTTCTGAATTGCTGGACACATGCAGAAAATAAACAACTAAGTTATTCTGAAAATTGAGGGATTTAATAATTGTGTTAAACAAATATGAATATTCATTTGAGGGGGTCCCAAACATAGGACGAATATTCTAATATATTGGCCCAAGCCATATTTAGTGGTATGTTCATATTTAATTTGTAAAATGTAATTATTTCCCTTTCCTATAATGTACCATTTATGTAATCTTAGTTTTAATTTTTATGCCCCTATAGAAAAACAAGTACAATTATTGTTTCTCATTTCTTGACTGTTTTGAAAGTAAAATGCTTCTGAATAACATTTCCACATTGTTAAAAATTATTTTCATTATTTTTAAAAAAAAAAGAATTTGTAGTATTTTAGAAGTACATAGAAATTCTGTATTAAAAAAATATAAAAGTACTCTGCTTAATTTTAAAGTTTTGTGAGTGGGATTGATCTAATCTTACATCTCAAAAGTCATAATGTCTTCATCCTAGCTTGCAATACTAGTTGAATCAAACAGCCAATCTATGAATGTGTCGCATGCAATAAGAATTAATATGGAGAAGTGATTGCTGTATTTGACCAAAAAAAACTGAGTGTAATATCATACCAAGACTGAGACTCAATCAGGAATTAGGACACCTTTAATTTTTTACAGACTTTTATAGAATTTCCCTTGTCTGTCATCAGTCCAGACTTGTTTGGTTTCTTATTTTAAAAATGCATTTCAAGATATTAAAAAGAAACACTTTTTATTGAGTGCACTCAAAATGTCAACTAAAAATAGTGAAGGAAAGAGTTTGGACCATATGGAATTACAATTAACTGTTTCAACTTTTACTTATTGTATGCATTTTATTATTTTCCGTTTTTAGTACACTCAAATAAAAGTGGTTTTAACTCAATGAGTGCGGAGCGTCTATCCCATAGACGGTCTGTCTGCTCCTAAATGCACGGAACGTCTATCCCATAGACGTTCTTACCCTACATTTGTTTCATTGCATTTTTGAATTAAAATTTTTAACTAACAACAGTGGCCTTATATAGATCTAAATATAACTAGATAGATCTAGAATCTATATATTTAATATTATTTAGATTTAGTCTATATTTATTATTATATCCTTAGATTTTAGATCTACTCAGTCTAGTGTTAGACTTAGACTTTAATTAAGGCTTTAGATCTACTAATCATCTACTAATACTACTAATAATAACTAATAGTAATATTCTATATAGTTAGTTATATAGGTAAATATATTGATCTAGAATTAGAGCTAGTCTAGGTCCATATTTTGAATTTAATAAACCATTTGATTTGATTTAATTGTCATTGTAAATTAGCTTTCACTTTAGACTTAGACTTAACTTAGGCATTGTAAACCTTAAACTAAATTTAGACTAGACCTTTAAAAACTAAAATCAACAACAGTCATCATGAAATTGCTCTGGCTATTTATCCTAATAATTACTAAATACACACTAGCTGAACATAGAACTAGATCTACCTTAGTCAACACTAAACTTAAAAAGGAAACAACAGTCATAATCAATCATCACACTCTAGATCAATGCAACTTCAAAAATAACCTAACATACACATCCATAACGTTAAAGAAGATCACCCATCACAAATGGAAGTTCTCAATCAGACACATCCATCCATCCCAGTGGCGCTACAGCCCATGGAGGGCTCTGGCCTGCTTTAACACATCCTTCCATTCAGATCTCTCCTGGGCCTTTCGTCTCCACGCCCTAACCCCAAGCTGCTTCAGATCTGCTTCCACATCATCTATCCATCGCATTCGGGGTCTGCCTTTGGGTCGCCTGCCTTTTGGTTTTTGCCTGTATACAATTTTCGCTCCTCTGCTGTCTGACATTCTTTCAAGGTGACCTGCCCAACGTAATCTGTTCTTTTTTATTTCGTTCACTATTGGTGGGTCTTCATACAATTGATATAACTCATGGTTAGTGCGTGTCCTCCACCCTGTTTCATCCTGTATGGCACCATAGGTTTTCCTAAGAATTTTTCTTTCCCAAGTGTTAAGTAAATTTTCAGATGTCTTTGTCAGTGTCCAGGTCTCACTTCCATACATTGCTGCAGGTCTTATTATGGTTTTGTATATTATTTTCTTGGTTTTCCTTGAAATCGTTTTGCTCTTAAGTAAATGGTGGGTGCTATAAAATGCCCTGTTGCCTCCTGCTATTCTTTCCTTTATTTCTGTTAGTAGGTCATTTTTGAAATTAATAGTACTTCCTAGATATTTGAAAGTTTGGACGTTTTCAAATTCGTGGTCTTTGATTTGGATATTTTGTCCCTCTGTTTGATTGTCTCTTGTCATTGTGATGTACTTGGTTTTACTGTCATTGACCTCAAGTCCTGCTGGTCGAGATGCTTCTTCTAGTTGTATGAAGGCTCTGGCGATGTCAGAGGTTTCTTTACCCAATATGGCAATGTCATCAGCATAAGCAAGGTATTGTAGAGGTTGGCTGTATATCGTCCCAGTTGGTTGTGGACCCGTGTTTTCTCTCCTGAAATAGTTAGTAATAGTTCCCCTTGTGTTTATGTGTATATTTCTTATAACTCTCTCCAGTGTCAAATTGAAAAGCATGCAGGAAAGTGCGTCTCCTTGTCTTAATCCTCGTTTAATCCTAAATTCCCGTGATTGTTCTCCTTGTATTATGACTTTGCTTTTTGAGTTGTTTAATGTCATATGTATAAGTCTTGTCAGCTTGTTGGGTATTCCAAAATCCTGTAAAGTGTCATATAGGTATTTCCTTCTGATACTGTCATAAGCCATTTTATAGTCTATAAAGAGTTGGTGGATTGGTATGTTGTATTCATGGCATTTTTCTAGTATACATCTTAGTGTGAAGATGTGGTCGGTTGTGGATTTGTTGGGTCTGAAACCACATTGATAGTCACCTAAGATTTCTTCTGAATATTTTCCAAGTCTCTTAGTTATAAGCCTAGACAGTATCTTATAAGTCACATTTAGTAGAGAGATTCCTCTGTAATTACAGCACTTTAACTTGGATCCTTTTTTGTGTATTGGGGTTATAAGAGCCGTTTCCCATTCTGTTGGTATTACTTCTTCTTCCCAAATTCTTGATATTAGTCTGTGTATTTGGGAATGTAAGTCTTTCCCTCCATATTTAATCAGTTCTGCTGTGATTTGGTCCTCTCCTGGTGCTTTGTGATTCTTCATGGTCCTAATTATTTCTGATGTTTCAATGAGTGTTGGAGGGTTCACTAAAGGATCTGGTCACCCATGTGGCAGTTCATATTCTCCATTGTCTCCATCTTCAGTGGTATTTAGGATCTCCTCAAAGTATTCAGCCCATCTATCAATGACCCTGCTGTTTTCTGTAATAAGGTGACCATCTTTGTTCTCACACATGTGTGATCTAGCTTGAAATCCGTTCTTTTCATCTTTAATTTTCATATACATTCCTCTCATGTCTCCCTCCTTTGCTAGTTCCTCAATTTGAGTAATCTTGGACTTTTCCCATTCCCGTTTTTTCTTTCTTACAACTTTTGTGGCTCTTCTTCTTGCTTCATTGTATTGCTGTCTAGTGTTCCTGGTTTCTCTTCTTGCTTCATTGTATTGCTGTCTAGTGTTCCTGGTTTCTCTTCTTGCTTCATTGTATTGCTGTCTAGTGTTCCTGGTTTCTCTTCTTGCTTCATTGTATTGCTGTCTAGTGTTCCTGGTTTCTCTTCTTGCTTCATTGTATTGCTGTCTAGTGTTCCTGGTTTCTCTTCTTGCTTCATTGTATTGCTGTCTAGTGTTCCTGGTTTCTCTTCTTGCTTCATTGTATTGCTGTCTAGTGTTCCTGGTTTCTCTTCTTGCTTCATTGTATTGCTGTCTAGTGTTCCTGGTTTCTGTCTGTAGCATTGTTCTTCTCTTCTATAGTCTGTCTGCCATCATACCCCCCCCCCCCCCCCCCCCATTGTCTCGTTCTTTTGTTTCAATCTAACTACCTCTTCTGCTGTTCTTTTGATAGCATGCTTTATTACTTCCCAATGCTCATTTATGTTATTTTCGCTGTCCTTTTCCAATGTTGTCAGTTGCGTTTGGAGTGCCATTCTATAAGTTTCTGCAACACGTGGATCCTTTGTGAGTTTTTGACTATCCTATTGCTGTGCTCTCTTTCTTTGGTAATTGTGTATGGTACTTATTCTTTGTCTAAGTTTAGCTTTTACTAGTAGGTGGTCTGAGTCAGCATTAGCTCCTCTGAAACTTCTTACATCTAGTATGTCTGATCCATGTCTCTTATCTATGAGTATATGATCTATTTGATTCTGGGTGTTGCCATCAGGTGAGATCCAGGTAACCTTGTGAATATTCTTATGTTGGAATTTTGTGCTGCTGATAGACATTCCTTTTCCTGATGCAAAATCCACTAATCTTATGCCATTATTGTTGGTCTCTTCATGTAAGCTTTCTTTGCCAATTGTTGATCTGAATGCTGGTTCCTTTCCAATTTTTGCATTGAAATCTCCTAGGACTATTTTGATGTCATGTTTTGGTGCTTCATCATAAATTCTTTCCAGTCCATCATAGAAGGCTTCTTTTGTGTTATCATCTGCATCTTCAGTAGTGGCATGAACATTGATAAATGATATGTTGAAGAATTTTCCTTTCAAACGTAGTGTGCAGAGTCTATCACTTACAGGTTTAAATCCAATGACATTACCTACCATATCCTTTTTAACAGCAAAACCTGTACCTAAGTTGTTAGTGCTTCCACCACTATAAAATATAGTATACTCCTTGATTCTGAGAATGTCTGAGTCTTTCCACCTGATTTCCTGTAGGGCTACAAGGGGTATCCTATATTTCTTTAACACTTCAGTAAGTTGGGCTAGCGCACCTGCTCGATAAAGGCTTAGCACGTTCCATGTCGCAAAACAAAAATCATGTCCTTTTCCAGGCCTAGGTCGTTTTCCGTTGAGATCTGTCCAGGTTTTCTTGTGTGTATTAGTTTTCGTAACAGTATTTTTTATATGACAGTTTGCGGAATCTTTTGAACGCGAGTACAAAAATATCTATGAGAATACAGCAACTGAAAAATGGGAATACCTCAAGTCCACCATACAAAAGACTTCCCTGGAAATCTTTGGAAGAAAAATTACAAAACAAAATGATTGGTTCGACTCTAAAGCAGTTATTTTAGCACCTATCATCAGAGCAAAGAGAGATGCACTCGCTACTTACAAGGCAAAGCCTACCCAACGCAACCTGCTAAACCTGAAAGAAGCTAGAGCCAATGCACAGAGGACAGCAAGGATCTGTGCCAATGAATACTGGGTAGAGCTCAGTGAGAGTATTCAGCTCGCAGCCCAAGTGGGAAACATAAGAGGGATGTACGAAGGAATCAAAAAGGCTCTCGGACCCTCCCAAAACAAGACAGCACCTCTGAAATCAACCACTGGGGAAATTATCACAGACAAGTGCCAACAAATGCACAGATGGGTGGAACATTACTCTGAGCTCTACGCCACAACAAGCTCAGTCTCTGACTCAGCCCTTAAAGCCATCATACAACTACCCACAATGAATGAGCTAGATGAAACACCCACCCTTTCAGAGCTCAACAAAGCCATAGACAACATTGCTGCCCGCAAAGCACCCGGATGCGATGGTATCCCTCCAGATCTTCTAAAACAATGCAAAACTACTCTAATCCAACCTCTATACGAACTGCTTTGTAAATGTTGGCAAGAAGGTGCTGTGCCACAAGACCTGCGGGATGCTAAAATCATTACACTGTATTAGAACAAAGGTGACAGAAGCGACTGCAACAATTACAGGGGAATCTCCCTCTTAAGTATTGTAGGCAAAGTCTTTGCTCGAGTGATACTTCCCAGGCTACAAAAACTCGCTGATCGGGTCTACCCAGAATCACAATGCGGCTTCCACTCAGGGAGATCCACGATTGACATGATTTTCTCCATCCGCCAACTCCAGGAAAAGTGCAGAGAACAAAGGATGCCTTTATACATTGCGTTTATTGACCTGACAAAGGCCTTCGATCTAGTTAGCAGAGATGGCCTCTTTAAAATTTTACAGTTAATAGGCTGCCCACCCAAGCTACTAAATGTAATCATATCTTTTCACCAAAATATGATGGGCACAGTGCAATTCAACGGTGCCAGCTCTGAAAGTTTCAGTATAAACAGCGGAGTTAAACAAGGATGTGTCCTGGCCCCAACCCTCGTTGGAATACTATTTTCACTGCTAATCCACAACGCGTTTGACAAATCCACTGAAGGCATCTATCTCCATTCCAGATTTGATGGCAAACTCCTAAATATTGCCAGACTGAGGGCCAAAACTAAAATCAGAGCCACCCTCGTAAGAGATATGCTATTCGCTGATGACGCAGCGGTAGTGGCATACACACGAGGAACTTCAGTCACTAATGTCCCGCTTCTCTCAGGCCTGTGAAGAATATGGCTTGACTATTAGCACGAAGAAAACAAATGTTATGGGACCACCTACTACAGCACCACCCTCCATCCTCATTGACGATAACAAGCTGGACGCCGTAAACGAATTCTGCTATCTGGGATCCACAATTACAGATGACCTGTCCCTAGAAGAGGAGATGAAAAAACGCATAGGGAAGGCTGCCTCGACATTCGCTAGACTCAGACTAAGAGTTTGGGAAAACCATAAGCTAACTACGGTGACCAAAATGGAAGTCTACAAGGCATGCGTTATGAGTACACTGCTGTATGGCAGTGAATCATGGACCACCTACGCAAAGCAAGAGAGAAAACTAAACTCATTCCATTTGAGATGTCTCCGTAGGATCTTGAATGTCACTTGGAAAGAAAAAGTGTGCAATACTGAGATCCTTGCGCGATCAGGTATTCCCAGCATCTTTACAGCCCTCAGACAACGCCATTTGCGCTGGCTTGGACATGTTCGCCGGATGGAGGATAAGCGCATCCCGAAAGTCATCCTCTATGGTCAACTCGCAACTGGCACAAGAAAAACTGGTCGCCCCCACCTCCGTTACATAGATGTAATAAAACGTGACCTCAAATCAGTGAACATCAATACTGATAATTGGGAAGACATAGCTCTAGACCGCAACAGGTGGAGAGAGACAGTGACAAAGAAAGCTATGGACAGTGAAAGGACATGGGTCTCAGCCCAGGAAGAAAAACGCACAAACTGGAAAACGGCCAGCTCCTCTACCACCGAAGCAAAAGCCAAGGGGACCCTAACTTGCGCTATCTGTGGACGGGAGTGTCTCTCCAAAATAGGGCTCCACAGCCACATGAGGAAGTGTGCTCTGAGATGAACCATAGTCGTCCTACGACTGAAGGAGGCCAATGATCTATATTTATATTATTAGTATTTAGATCTAAATCTATTATTGCCAGTAGGCTAGGTGTAGAGTGTAGTCTGTAGATTGAGATTGACTAGATCTAACTCTAAGCTTTTATCTCTAGACTTGGACTCTAGATCTAGATATATCTCTAGATCTAAGCTTATGGTAAATAAAAAGAAAGGAAATGGTAGATCTACATCAAATAATCATCCACTGGCTGCATTTTTTTCTTTTTTTTTTTTTTTTTAGTATTGTTTATCTGTAAAAATCTACAACATCATGGCTATGCTTGTCCAAGACACACCCACAATGTTTACTACTGAAGAAGCTTTATTATTGTTTTATTTATACTTCTATGGATTGTAATAATGAAGATCTTGATCAAGATTTAGCATAGGATGAAGCAGACTTGGACATTATTAGCATTTAGATTTAGATCTAGTATTGCCTTATATGCTTAGGCCTTAGCCTTAGACTAGGTCTTGAATGTAGATCAAGGTTGACTAGATCTATGCTTTTATCTTTACACCTTTGTAGATTCCTATAGATCTAAGCCTAAGATAAATGTAAACAACAGAAATGGCAGATCTAAATCCAATATTCATCCACCATGCTGGGCCTTTTCTTGGTATATTTTCTAGCAATTTTTTTTTAGTATTGTTTTTTGGTAAAAAAAACATCACCATCACTATACTGGTTCAAGTTGCACTCCAAAAGGTTTACTACTAAATAAAAGTAAAATATAAAACTTTTCTAAATCCATAATTTATCACAAAGGAACAGTAATAATGATCTATTAGATGTCTAAATCTTTGGTAAAATGAATTAGGGTTTTTATTGTCCTTCATCTAATTAGAGATTTAGGCTTTGATCTCTCGCTAGCCTATGTCTTGCACTGGTCTAGTATTAGAATGAAAGATGTTCTAGGCAAATAAAAAGAAGACAAATCTAGATCTATATCCCATTGATTCAAATGTACATAATATTTGAGTGCATTTGGTTGATAGATTTAGTACTGGTATCTATTGATATTGGTAGTAATGAAAAGCGCAATAATTTTCACTTTTTTTCTGACTAAAAAAACAGGTAAAAATAATAATAATATAATCAATGATTCATCATTTTTTATTGACTGTTTTATCAAATTTCTTTATGAAAATGCTGTAAATAGTCTAAATATGCTGTTTCAACAGTAATACAAAGAACAAAATCTAAATTTAGGTCTCAAATGTACTAAAGTTGGCATCTATTTTATTTCTGAGTGTCATATTATTTAGTTTATAATTTGTATCTTATATTTAAATAGAAAGATGTTTACATTTTCACATTCTCCATTCATTTACCTTTACTTTGATACCAAATATGTTAGTATAGCATCATTGGTACTTAAATAATAAATTTTTGTTTTAGCAATTTTAGGAACATTTTCTTTTTTTTTTTTTAAAAAGTAGCATTTTTTAAAAAAAAAAACACAGCAGTTTATGAGTTAATTTATTTCTTTTAGTTTAACCTTTTAGTCGTTTTTTTTTTAATTTCAGAAAACTTAAAAGAGATTCTGCTGCCAACTTTGAGGCTCTGTCTGACACTGAGAAATTATTGGAGCAAAAAGAGGCTGAGGTAAGATGACAGACTACCAAAAAACTTAATACCCTAATATAGTAACCTAGTTCTCATTCTCTATCTACCACCAAACTTATTTCCCTAATGTAGTAACCTAGTTCTCAATCTCTATCTACCACCAAACTTATTTCCCTAATGTAGTAACCTAGTTCTCAATCTCTATCTACCACCAAACTTAATACCCTGATGTAGTAACCTAGTTCCAATCTCTGTCTACCACCAATACCCTGATGTAGTAACCTAGTTCTCAATCTCTATTTACCACCTGACCCCATTGGTAAGATTTTCAAATGGACATAACATAGCTACAAACAAGACATGTTCTCCAAAACATAAAATTGAACAAATCTGTCAGCCATAATTGAGTCACAGATTGATTATTAAAAATAACTCTACTGGACTCTTTAACTGCTTCCTCTTAACTCTGGATTCCCTTATGGTTAACCTTGAGTCAATCAATGTTTGAGTTTTAAAAAAATGTTTTTCTTTCATCCTTATGGTGACATTTGATTTAGCTTGTTTTTTTTTTTTAAAGCTTTCACAATGTCCTTGACATTTGTCTAATAAATTCTATTCTCCAGATTCAAAGAATGCAGCAGATGTTGGCCAAGATGCAAGAACAGCTCAAGGCAAGCTCACCGCAGCAACAACATGTGAATGGACTTGGCAAATTGTGATCATCAGTACAAGTACAAGGGAACAAAGAGATTGGCCTGCTCTGAAACTCCAGTGGAATTAAGAGAATTTCTTAGCTATTGATACTCTATGTATTGTATGGAGATACTCTATGCAATGTATGGAGATGTATTCTATGGAGTTCTGAAGTAGATTTCAAAGTAGGCAAATAAATCTATTCACACATTTAATAGAAGTTTGATTCAGCTAAATTGGACTTCTAACTTCAGACCATTACTAGAGATTGGTAAAGCTGCTATTAGATCGACTGAAATTAGTTTAAGAAATAGAGCTTGCAGGCCTAATGTTATTTGTATATAATGTACACAGCAACAGAAAGTTAGTATGACTTGTCACTAAGACCACTCAGGTGCACAAAGTTCTCAATCATTGAGGCCATTGGATAAGTCATTGTGTGTGCTATCAAAACATTGACAAACCTTCAACTCTGTGTGTCAGGACAAGTTTTAAAACTTTAAAAGGATCTTTTAAAATATTTTTTCTTTGACTGTGAAAGTTTGGCTTTAAAATAGATGATGTAATGTCAAACTTTGAGAGATCCTGACAGCAATAGAAATGCTGATAAGTGACATGTTAGTTGCATGTTGTAAAAAACCTCCCAGCACTTTTTATGTTGTTATTGTTTTATTTCTTTATATTTCTGACAACTTTTTTCCAAACTCTAGAATTTGGTTTGAACTAGTTTCTCTTTGATTACGTAATGACTGATATTCAGTGATGTCATTCGTGTTTACATTTTCTTAATTTCAATGTTCTCAAAATTATTATGAGAACAAATCTAATTTATGCAAATCTATGCAGGTAATACATTTATCTTATCTCTAAATTACACTAGTATATGTTAGAGTGAAAGTTTATGAAAAAACATCAAAGTCAAAAGGTAGGCCTATAAAGTTTTAAAGTCCTTGTTAAAATCAGAATAAAATTGTCATTTCTTTCAAACTTGAACATTTAAGTCAAGACACTATCAATACTATATTGTAATTCCCTTTTGTTTTCTTTAAACTTCTTGTTTGAAGTCAGGCTTTCACAACTGCTAGGTCATATTGCTTAATTATGTGCAATGCAGATTTAGTGCAATTCAAGGCAAGAAATAATAACATTGTGAGAAGAAAACAGAGTCCTTATTTGGCACTATGAAATGATGGCTGCACCCAGAGTTTTCTCATCAGTTCATAGGGCCATTTATAAAGCTACCCGATTAAGCAGCCTGGCACGTTCGTCTCAAACTAATGCCTTCCTGGCAATTCATTTTGTTTATTGTAAGTTGCGTCTCAAACTAATACCTTCCTGGCAATTCATTTTGTTATTGTAAGTTGCTTCCTAGCTTTGCTTCTCCTCCTCTGTTGTAGAGATGTGTTGAACAGTTTTGGGGTTGGGGGGTTGTGTGCTACTGATATCATAAACTTTCCTCCTGTCCCCATTGTGGTAGAATGTTAATGTTTTAGTTTAAATGCTAAAGGAACTAAAAAAAGGTTTACCCACTAACAGGCCATAAATTGAACCTTATTTGAGTTGTTCACTATGCTATACTATATTAACACTATATCAATACATGCTATTGTATGCAAGTTTCCTAATAATAAAAGTCATCTCAGCATTTTATTGCTGTAAAGTAAGTTGTGTGATACCATAGACAAGAGTTATGCTTGCTTTCAATCTGTACTCATTTTGGCATCAATGCTATGTTAAAATAAATAACTTTTTTACATCATTCTCTTTATGACAGAAGATTGACTGGCGTTATAGATTGAATAATGCCTTTCAATTATTTTGCTTATTGAACAGAATAGTGTAGGCCTACACACCATGATGAGCAGTTGAACTTCAATGAGTTTTTATTTCTTCTTTTTATAACTAAATGTTGGTGCATATTTGGGTTGTGAATTTTTTTACTGCGACTGCTGCTTGGCGTTCTATGGAGCTTTAAGTGTTTACTTCAGTCCTTATTGTATTCTCATCATACTACCATTGTGTTTGTACATATCTTTTGTTTGACTATTTATCAATGTTTATCTGATCTTCACATTTAACCATTGTAAATGTGTTGGTATTTCATCATCTCATTGTGCATATATCATGTCTCATGAATGTTTTAGTATGGAAATATCTACGAGAACAAAGTGTTCATTACATTTAGCATTAAACTATGCCAAGTAAAATATGTTTGTATTTTCTTAGCTAGGAAGTTAATCACTTGTTAACTATCACATGTTACAATTTCATGACCATATGTTATTTGGAAATTTATAGAAAAACTCAAAACTTACCTATCTGATCAGTCTACATTTCTTAAGTAAAATAGACTTGAATTTATTATAAAACTAAAGGATTCACTCTTTTTTTTAAGTGTGCTTTTTTAGTACAGGGGATTTTTTTTTTTCTCATAACTTTAAGAAGCTCCATCAGAAATGAAGTAATTATTACATCCTCAGCCAAATTAATCTCTTGCTGGATGACAGTGGGCAGGACTTGAGCATGGGACCATGATGTTGCTTATATTAGAAGGTTGAACTGATCATTGACTCAGTTGTTACTTCTATTGTTGCTTATGACTAGTTACAGTTCAATGGTGTACTCACAAGACACTGCAGGATCCAACTTTTTGTCTATTGTCACAAAACACTAGCAGTAATTATGATGTAGAAAATTCTCTCTCTACTCAGGGTCAGGGTTGAAAGAAAAAGTGATAAATTCTTTTTAAGATGTCCATGTATTTCTATGTAAATCAAGGGAGCAATACTGCACAGTAAAACATTTATTTTCATTCATTAATTTTTTTAAATAAATTATTGTACTGATACTCAAAATATATATTACATTATTTGCAGCACCTTTGTACTTAACACATTTAAATATCTTCCATCTTGACCAGCACTGAGCTAGATCTATATAATACATTCAGTTTGACCTTTACACTTGTTTGTTATTTCTTTATTTTCCGTAGCAAGGTTACCCCCCAACCAAAAACAAGAACTAATATTTACTGCAAGCATAACTCATAAGTGATGAAAGATTGTTCTACCAAATGTTTAGAGGACTAGCGATAAGAACTGCTAATGAAAAAAAATTTTGATCTCCTGTTTGAATTAGACTTCTTCTTCTAGCCAGCTTTTTACTGCTGAGCTGTGAGCTCTTTTGCAGACTGTGCCAAGGAAAAATAGTGTGATGTTGTATAATTAGTTGTTCAGCACTACTCTACAGGGGGGACTTGTGTGGAATTTTTTTTTGTTAAGATGTTAATTTAATAGTGGTGTGTGTCCTGTTCTTAGTTGGAAGATTGTAGATTGCTCTTTGTGGGGGAGAAAGTTAATACTGTCTAGCATGTTTGGCATGGTCATTTCTTTGTACATGGCTCTGCCTGTGTTTTCTCATTGGTTGAACCACTCCTCTTTGTGATTGTCGACAAACATTGACCTTAGGGTGGGGTAGTTAATAGGTCTCTCTGGTTGTTTGTTTGTAAAATGTTTTACATGTTTCGGATGTTCCTTCAGAGTTGAAGATAATTACTTCCTAGTCCGAACCTCCTGCAGGACGACGGGGGATGGGAGCGGGTAGGGTTTGAACCCTGGACCATCAATAAATCTGAACGACAGTCCAGCGTGCAAACCGCACGACCAGGCAGCCATCCTATGGTTGTTCCATAGATGATCCTGCCTCTGATTTAATGCTAGGGGACTAATATTTTAGAATGGATTATTTGATAGTATTACATTTACTAGATGCAGATGTCACCTGGGTAAAAAAAAAAAAAAGTAGAACAAAGTTTGTCTCTATTAAGGAAATATGCATTGAAAGTATTTTAGCAGGAAATTGTTAAAGAAGTTATACAATTTAATTTACAAAATCATGTTGACCAAAACCATCATTTAATACAACAATATCTTCTCTTTTGAAGTAAACTCTGTAATTTATAAGATAAAATAATAAAACAACTCTTCTATCGTACAACATGTATTTTTGTTTAATTGACAAAGTCACATATGTAACTGCAAATTCAGCTAAATGATCATTATTGACAGCTT
This sequence comes from Biomphalaria pfeifferi, assembly GCA_030265305.1. Classification (NCBI taxonomy): domain Eukaryota; kingdom Metazoa; phylum Mollusca; class Gastropoda; family Planorbidae; genus Biomphalaria; species Biomphalaria pfeifferi. Next base: position 356,543 of record JASAOG010000273.1, read on the forward strand.
AAATCAATATTTTCAATTGAATACCCCATCATTGCTTAGTAGGTGAAGTGTTGGGGTTGACAAGGTAGAGTAAAGCTGACAACTAAGGAAACAAAAAAGACAAAACTCAAAAACTTAGAGCTAATGCAAACAAAGCAATTATTGTTGTCTGCCCACCTGTGCCCTCTGTAATAAAATAAAGTGTCAACAGCTTTTCAAAACATAGAACTGACTCTACAACTGTATCTTTGAATTCCTAGGTAAAGAAATGGTCTTATTCTCTGATACAAAGGAAGAGCTGATAGAAATATTTATAAAATGTTTTACATGTTTCGGATGTTCCTTTAGAGTTGAAGATAATTACTTCCTAGTCCAAACCTCCCACAGGATGACGGGGGATGGGAGAGGGCAGGGTTTGAATCCTGGACCATCGATAAATGTGAACGACAGTCCAGCACTCAAACCGCACGACTAGGCAGCCATTATAAGACTTGTATAGATATTTCATTTACTTGCCAAGACAACTAAAGCATTCATAAAATATTAAATAAATGTTATAAGAAAGACTACATTTATAAATAAGCCATCAACATCACACTAAAGAAACAGTCCAAGGGAGCTGAAGCCTTTTGATTGGATCAAAATTTCCTCTTAAATGTTTCCCTAACAAAGATTTGCTGAGTCAAGAAAATTGTTGACTTTTTGTAATTTCTAGAGCTGTCTTCCATGATTTCCCACTCGTCTTAAATGAAATAAAGAATAGCAATAAAAAAGAGACATAGTTTCTTTTTCATCAAAATTGAAGATTATCCCATACACCCACAGAACCGTAGTGGGTGGCAACAGCAGAGTTTGAATCCAAGACCATCGAGATGACAGTGCAGAGCACATACCACACAACCATCCTTCAAGTTGAGTAGTAAAGCAAGACAAATGCACATTTTATAATTATACATTATTAGTTTTAACAAAACTTATGTTTGGATTTACTCTTATTTATATTATTAGTTAACATTTTATAATTTTAGCTCATTCAAGTAAATAAACTTAAACTGAAGCATATTTAACAGATTTTAAGCTAAACCAGCCCCTTGATATCTTATGCTCTGTTGTTTTTTTAAATCTCTGTTAATAGGGTTATCATGCCAAAAGTCCATAAGAGAAATCTTGGGATCATAAAAATATAAAGATTATACTCAGGTGAAGAAATTTTCTGAAAGTTAGGTTGGAAAACCTCTAGAAAACAAAACTTTAGGGTACTGGTATTACAAAAAAAAAAAAGTAATTTAACTAAGAAATAATTCAGTTACTAAATCTCTTCTTTCAATAGTTCTGATGATGTTGAATTTTCTATAGAACTTTTTATGTGCTTTTAACAATAATACTGGAGGCTTTTTTTTCAAGACTGAAGATTAATGATGAGTACTTGTGGATATTATATGCAGTCCCTGTTGTGACCTACATAGTTTGTCACATCCCGTGCATTTAAACAGTAATAATTCCTGCAACAGAAAAAGCTTCAACTTGAAAAGATATATTTCTATACTACCAGCAAATCAATTACCTGCAGCGCAGAGGTCATAGATTTGAGTAAACTAGAACTTCCAAGCCAACAGCATCAACATCTGGCACTTCAACTACATTAGAAAGGGCATTATTTGATTAGTGCTTTTCACAATTCACTTATCGTTCATCGAGAACAAGGCTAAGTCACTACATTTTATTGATAAAAAATGTCACTAGACTATTACTGTTCCAATTTTTCCTGAAAGGATTACATCTATGTATAGTTATCCACAAGGTCAACTTTGTACTAGTGGTCTTTTGAAGGTAAAATCATTAGACTATTAAAAGGTAAGTCATCTTATATCATTATTCAACATTTTGTTTTAGATATTTTTCTAGATCTAAAACATTTTTGAGGACAAAAAAAAAATGCTTTAATATCAGGCTTTGTGATCATCACCTTATTCAGTAATTGCAAAGTGTAATTCTAAAAGGAAAAATAAAAGATTTTTAAAAGTGGATGTTTGACATGCTCCTTGCAGTAAATCTTTGTTTTTGACACTTTGATCCTTCAGAATAGATGAGTTTTACATCCTTGTTCACACCTATCGCAGGTTGGTGGGAGATGGCTGCGGGCAGGGCTCAAACCTGGAACTATCCAGACAAGTCCAAAGCAGGGTTGGCTGCCTGGTCGTGCGGTTTGCACGCTGGACTGTCGTTCGGATTTATCGACGGTCGAGTGTTCAACCCCTGCCCGCTCCCATCCCCCGTCGTCCCGCGGGAGGTTTGGACTAAGAAGTAAACTATCTTGTACAAATTGGTCCTAGCATTAGAAACCTGCCTCTATCTTTATGGGTATTTTATTAGTTTTTATTTTTCTATCAATAAATTATGGTTCAGTGTTTATTATTGGTACTTTTTTTTCTTTCTGTCTTGAAGTGTCTCTAAATTTAGTGATTTTATGGTGTAACTCTAATCAATTGTGAATATTCATTCATTATAAATCTTGCTGATCTGTTTTGTTTGTTCTAGTCTCGTTTATCTTATATAATACAGACGTTACTTCAAAAAAGATGATAACGTCCTACACATTAACCAATGACTTAAATTCTGCCAAGTCACTGGTTTTCCTGGGTAGCTCAGGCAACCCATTCCATGCTCTAATAGCACTAGGGAAGAAGGAGTATTTGTACAAATTAGTCCTAGCATATGGGACGAGGAATGTGCCTTTATCATTGTGTCTTTCGAGTATTTTATTAAATTTTGTTTTTCTATTTGAAGATTATGGTTCAGTGTTTTATGTATAATTGCTACTTTAAAGTCTTCTGTCCTGAAGGCTTTCTAAATTGTGTGATTTTACTATAGATGTTACTCTAGTCAAATGTGAATATTCATTTGTTATGAATCTCACTGCTCTAATTCGTGTCTGTTCCAGTTTCTTAATGTTTTCTTGAGATGAATGGATACCTGTACCAATGCAGAATCCTACTGAAAATATAGCTAAACTTCACAATGTTCAGATTTTAAAAAACATTGTATTAAACTACCGTGTAATTCTAGTAAATATACTTAGGAAAACTGGTTGACTTTCTTGTTAGCAGCAGCCCAAAGCATTCCCATATTTTAGGGCATCTACCAATGGACTACGGTACTCAAGAGTTTCAGAAAGATTGGAATTTGTTGAGACAACCAGTTTTAGTTTATAAAATACTTTAGTTTGCCTGCTAAGGTGTGGACATTTGTTATTCATAGTATAGGTTCAAAAGATTTTTAAAAAATTTTTCCCAATGCAGGCCAAAAACTAATTTCATTTTTACAAAATATGACATATCTAAGTGATTCATATCATAAGATAACGATTGTTATGAAGCTGTATATTTATATAATAGAATCCACAAAATTTTCAGCCTCTAAATTTGCACTGTAGCCTAGATATCTTCAGTATTCCTTTAAGGTTAATGTACTAGAACCCATGGATCAAGGAGTTTTGAGTTTTGGCACAATTTAGGCCATGTCGTGCCCTTAATACAACACACGCTAACTGACTGGCATAAATTAATGTCTTGTACCATTTTATTCACAAGACAGGATAGCATAATTAATGTGTACTTTTGTACTCAATACAAACATAAATCAAAACTACCAAGCTGTGTATGATTCAAGACATTTTTATTAGATTTGCAACAGTTCATAGAATTCATTACTGTACACATGAAGATCTATTCCCATATTATGTACCAATGTGAAGCAGTGCCAGGTTCGCCATGGATACAAAGCTCAACTTAAGATAGCATTACAAAATAATGTACAAAAAAAAAAAAAAAAAAAAAAGTGATTCTTCCACCAGCTTGGAACAAACTTCTTACACACTAAATGCCTTCAATCTCTAATTCCTTCCACTGTGTTACAAAGTTATCAGAAGAAATGCAAACATGATTTTAAAAAATAATGTAAAAAAAAAAAAAAAAAAAAAAAAAAAAACAACTAACAATGACCATAGCAAACACTGCAAGAGGAACCAAAGACTTCAAAAACTAACATGTATGGAGTCCTTGTAAGTTCTAGATTCTATCTGTCTTAAAGGTCTTCTTCATCATCTGGTAAAGCTGTCTCCTGGGCCACCTGAAATAATAAAAAAAAAAAAAAAAAAAGATGTACATTTACAATGAATAATAATAGTCAAGGTTCTTACCATTTTCCAAAACAACATTTAAGTAACTATACATTTTAATTAAGAACTCAGTGAATTATATGATAAAGAGTGTAATATATCTCAATACAGAATTATTTTTCCCTAAATATAAGCCTCCTTAGTATGTCATTTTTTTGTGAGCTTTACCTCGAGGGTTTAGGAAACAAAAAAAAAAAATTTGAAATAATATTTTGATATAAATGAATGAAAAAAATTTTCAATTTAATTTTTCATATCTCAAAGACAAAGAACCTGACAGAGTCAGTGATTCTCACAACCTACAGATTTTAACCAGACTAGCTAATGTTTTTTTTTATTAACTGTTAAAGATTTATTGCATGAAAGAAGAACTGTAAAGTGAACAAGCCTCAGATTAGAGGGACAATTATAACATCACCGAAGATCAGAAAATGTAATCATCACAGGCTTATGTCCTAAGGCACAACACTTTAGTATACATTTTATTTTGTTGCAGCGGAGATTCAACCTCTCCAATTTTCTACAAAATCGGCACTGGTAGCCATTTTCATTTTGGCCCTTTAAAAGTCAACACACACACAATTAGCTTACCCTCAACTCATCCTCATATTTGCGTGCTAGTGCAGCATCCATCTGAACTTCAGGTGGGATAAGTGCAGGCATTTCAACAAACTCTAGATTTGGATCACCGACCAACTTTCTGGCCAACCAAAGGAAAGGTTTCTCAAAGTTGTAATTACTCTTGGCACTTATGTCATAGTACTATAAGAAAAACATAAGTTAAAGATTGTTAGTGATTCAAAATAAGTTGTTTTGTAGTTAACATCTTATAATCCTTTCCAACACATATCCATTAACAAACATGTTAGACTATGCTTAACCCACTTGTTTATAAGGTGAGGTTGCAAAATGATACTTAAACACAAAAAAATTCTTAAATTTTATACTTTGTTATTTCATATACAAAGGGTATTATACCACACAATTTTTTTTATCTAGTTCCAAGAAGTTGGGTTCAGGGCAGTCTTTCATTAAATCTACAGGAGTATTTATTTTGATGTTTTGCAAGGGAAAAAAAAAAACTAGTGTGAATAGAAACAAGCCTCAGATTAGAGGGACATAAATGACATCATGAATTTAAGACTAATGTAATCATCACAGGCTCATGTTTCAGTCTTACTGGATAAAAACTTTAATTCAATACCTGAAGGTTCTTCTTTCTGTGAAACACAATAGTCTTGGCTTTGACTTTCCTGTCTTTGATATCCACTTTGTTACCACATAACACAATGGGAATATTTTCACAAACTCTGACAAGATCTCTGTGCCAGTTAGGAACATTTTTGTATGTGACTCGAGATGTGACATCAAACATAATAATAGCACACTGGCCTGTGGGGAAACAAAAATTTCTCGATTTATAGTACTACACCACTACTTGTAAAACCATACTGTTGTAATTTGACTAGTGGTTGGGGGTAGCCATTTGAACTGTGAGTACACTAGTAAACATTTTCCATGTAAATTACCAGTGATACAGAATTATCTAAAAAGGACAGACTTTTGAAAAGGTCTTGAGGGACTGAGAAAAATTATTTGGAGCCCAAATTGTCAGTTTCTTGATTTAGCTATATCATCTTGTCCAGTGTTTCCAAAGTTGTCGCCCTATCTACAAACAAAAACAGTATACATCATGTAAAAGTCAATAGCACACGCAGAAAAAAGCTGTCATGCAGCACACTGGCAAATTTGATGTATTAAATTAAATAAGATGCATTCTGGGGAGCTTTCCAAGACCAGAAAGAGTCCAAAGTGGGAGATTACCAGACCTAGAAGCAAAGATAGGATGGATATGGACCCAACTGATGGGAATAGCCCAAAAAAGAGCCAAAAGGATGAAGTCTTTTTTTTTTTGCCTTACCTTGAATGTAGTAACCATCACGAAGACCACCAAATTTCTCTTGACCAGCTGTGTCCCAAACGTTAAATTTGATTGGGCCTCTACTTGTGTGGAAAACTAATGGGTGAACTTCAACTCCTAGCGTTGCTGTAGAAATATGATATAGTTAGAGAATTGAAATGTCAGTGGAATTTTAACAGCTAGAATCAACTGCTTATTTACTAGGGGCTAACAAATTTGCCCCAATATGCCCAAGGACCAAAATGTGAATGAGTAGCAAGTGCAGTAAAGTTAAGCTGCATTCCACTAATTTAAAGTTAAGATATGCAATTGTCGCCAAAGATGAGCACATTTCTCATTTCCTGTGAAATAGCTATTTTATCCAATCCTTTTTTAAAAACCCATTACAAATAGCACAGATACTCGTGGTTTCATACCACGAGGAGCAATCAAGAGCTGATGTTTCCCGATTGCTAATTTCAATATCACACTCCGTGGGGGAGCTCTCAAGGTGTATGTAACACTTCCCCACCTAAAGAAGTCATTTCTTCCACCCAAATAAACAGGGACCTTTTTGCTGTGGATTAGATAGAACTCTGATATATGGTCAAACCAGTTCACTTATGAATTAGCATAGGTTGAAGAAGTTTATCTCTTAGATGTGGCAGGAATATAAGGTCCAGGACTCCTATAAATGTGAATGTAGACATTGTTTTGTAGATATCCTCTCCGTTGCCATACTTGTTCTTGAAGTCTATCAAAAACAGCACTTGCATGTGCAACAACGAAGTCTACCTAGCCAACATTTGCTAGTATCTATGAAAATGTCTGGTTGTATGACAGATTTATTCAGAGGAGGTTTGTGCAACATTTGTCCTTTTTACATTGATGCTGAGTCTAAAAAACTTTTGCAGGTGTCAGTATAAAAGGAACAAGCCCCTTGAAGGTACTTTTTATTTGAGGCATTTAGGGCAGGTTTCAGATGCAGTCATATTTTACTTTGGTACCTGTATTTGTGTCAGTGCAATAGTGTATACCGCCTCCAACGCTTTCTTTGAGAAAGGCATCTTTCAGCATGGTGGTGAATACAGCCCTGCTTCATGCTGTTTTAAGTCAGGAAAAGGCTTAGAGTAGTCTCTGCTGTCTTGTGTCTCTTCCATGTCACAAATTGGTGCACCATTGTTATAAATTGATCTGTGAAACAAACTTTGTCATAATTTAACAAAGACCTTCAAGAATGACAAATGCTTCTAAGGTCATGTCTATGGACATAGTTTAGTGATTTGAATTTAACTTTACACATTTTCCTGAAGTTGGCAGACAGCAAAGAAGCAACATAAATCTGCTTCTAGGTGTGTTGTCTATTTAGCAGCACCCTAGCCAGGATTTGGCCAGAAACTTCTTCCAGGTTGACAAAGGATTCAGCACTAGTGCTTGATGGGCCGTCGAGGATGAAGCCCAGCAAACAAGTATTTCCTCCTTATCTGTAAGAAGTTTGTTTCCATCTGCACTGAATGTGGGAGATGAGCCAATGGGTTTTGGTGGACCATACAAAGCTTTGTTTGAATTATAAATCCAATTTGCATTTTTTTTGGTCAGAAATTTCGCTGGACCTCCATCTGGAGTGAAGTGTTTTCTGATTGGGGGGAAAGCTGGATTGCACCAATAGGTCTTGAAGCAGCGTAGCTTGAGTTTTAACAACTGTGGCATCATATTAAGAACTAAATCACATTAAATATACAGATAAATGAGTCTTCTATTTAACTGCCTTTACTTAACAGATTCTTAACATATTCATACTACATACCCTACAAGAATTAGACATCTTGGTAAAATTCCCCATGAGTAAAAGAATAATGCATATATCTAGATTTTTATTTTTTAATTCAATCCTCTTATTTTTTTTTCTAGAAGCCAGTACAAAAAACACATTGCTTAGACAGGCAAATGAAATAAATAGATTAGCTAAACACCACACAGAATCAAAATCAAGAAAAAAAAGGGAAAATAATGAACCTTGCATCCTTACATGCACTATTTTTATTTCACATTATAAAACAAACAGAAATAATTATAATTATTTATCCATGGAATTTAACTGAACAAACTAACTTAAAAAGACTATTTTCAGGGATGATTAACAATTGCAATGGGTAAAAAAGCTAAGTAGCTACAACTCTTTTAGCTAAACAATGTAATATTAGGGCTGTAATAACTGATAATATGCAGATTAAATATCAAAAAGTTAACCATCATTTTCAACTCAATTAAGATCTTAATCTGCTATAGTAAAAAAAAGTAATGACATTATTATCCAAGCATCCTTTGATAATTTCATGCCAATGAGGAATGTTACTATAGTAGTAAAATAGGTATTGGATCTCAAAGTGAAGTGAAGCAAATTTCTTTAGTCATCATACATACCAACATATTTTTTTTCAAATTCTCCTGTCTTGTGACGTTTGACAAAAGTAGTTTTACCCACACCACCATCACCAACCAGGACAAGCTGTGGAGAAACAAGAATAGGTTATTAAACTACTTTCAACTTTACTTCAATATACGCTATTTTTTTGTTTTTTTTTGCTTATACATGCATTACAAAATCCATAAACTAACATTTATCCTACCTTAAATGTGGGAATATCATCCATTTGTGCCATGGCTGAGGAAAACAATGTTAAACAAATTAGAATTATTAGATGTACACTAATTGTGTCTAATGACTAGTCTAGATTCTAAATCTAAGTCTAGCTCTAGTTGATGTCATGAATTTAGATTGGGAAATTAAATTTATGGGTTGATATAGAACATGCAGTAACAAGTCAAAGAATTTCAGTGATCTAATCTAGATGTAGACTTGAACTTGACTTAGAACTAAATCTAAATGTCACTTGTCTTGTGCTTTTTCTGTATTTCGCAAGTTACAGATGAGATTCAGATTCTTATTCTAGTTAGCCTCAGCCTAGAGAAGTAGAGTAGATCTAGATCTTCTTCTTACAATGATAACCTATATATTCTAGACTTGGTCGTCTATATTGACTAAAGACAACTTTAGTGGCACTACAGTCAATAGATTTTCTATTGGCATCTTATAGTGACAGCTGACATCTAGATCAGGCTTCTGTAACTTTAGGCCTTTGTTGTAGATCTACTAGACTTTTTATTTTATATGAATTATAATCGAATGCATAAAGCTACTTACATATATTGTATTAAATAAAAAGCAGCAATTAAGAGGGTTTTAAAATACCAGATACAACAACAAATAAGTCTGCGATGTCGAAGATATAACGACGATTGTAAATTACTTACTGAGGCTAAAACAGATAGATGAATCCTATGAACCTAAGATTACTAAAATAGAAAAGGCAGTTTGTTCCGGTTTTGGCGCGTTTCATAAAAAAATAGTAATTAACCATCTACTTCCTGTTTCTCTAACTAAACTAGATCTTTATCTAGATTGTTTCCCTTTCATAATAAACAGTATGAGTAGGATACTATAATTGTAACATGAATGATACAAAGATGAAGATCTATAGATTATAATTATAGATCTAATTATCTGGAAATTACCAGAGATCGATAGATCTAGGCTCAAGAAATTTTAGGTTTTTAATTACGGTCAGTCTGCATTGACCTGTTACACTTGTAACTCAGTGTAGATCATAGATCTAAATCTAGACTCTTAGTCTAAAGTTAAAAGTCCAAAGAATATCTTTCTTAGTATCTATCTTTGAGTTGGCGTCTTTTTCTCTTTTCTTTACTTTAAGAGAACGTCTTAGGGTTAGTCAATAGTGACTTAGTCAAATTAGTGTCTAGAGCTAAGTCTTGTTCTGTTGTATGTTTTTATTTTCATTTCAAACAAAATAGAAATGCTCTTGTTCACAGCTGTATCATACTCATCATAATCATACTGTATCATGTATGTGGACCCAAACAATGTGAAAAGTTTAGCAGCAAAGTTTTTTTAAGTGTGGAAATACAGCTTCTGGCACCCATATAGTGACCCATAAAACTCCCACAATTCAGGTCAAAATTTGCTTGGATTTTTTTGGAGGTAGTTCTAGAAATCTATGTCATCTGGACTCTGGAGCTGAATCAGCTTCTCTACTTCTGCACTAAATGGTGAGCTGAGTGTATTTAAATTTTGTTCCAGGTTCTTGGCGTCTTAAAATTTGCTTTCAAATAATCCAAATAAGTCTTGTACTTTTCAATCATTTCACTAGAAATAGTTTCATCTTTCAAGAAATGACAAAACCTGTTTTCACTTGCTTGCCTGACTGGAGAAATGGAAAAATTCTTCTCAAAACCTTGCCCATGCTAAGCCTGTGGATTCTACTGTGGTACCGAACATTGAAATGTTCTGTTTCCAAATACAAGTACTTCTCGGAACTGCATGTGGTTAAGACCCCTAGCTCTGATAAGTTTGATCATTCAGAATCACTGAGATAATTAGATCATGTAATTTGTTACTACTCCAATGTATCAATGGATGTGCTCTGGGTCTTTTGGATTCTAATGTTGGTATGGATTTTAATTTGTGTGGAAACGTGTATTTCAGTGGAGTTTTGTGGTAAGACGCTTGACAGTATGGACTATACACCCGCCATCTTGGAACCTAATACCGAGCCTAAGCCCAAGGCTCTAACCGAACAAATCCCTAGCACAAAACGTAAGAAGAGAGGACGTAGAGGAGGAATACGAGTTAAGTGTAGAAGAAGAGGACAAAGAGGCTTCCTTCCACTCATCGTAACAGGCAATGTTAGGTCTTTACAAAATAAGATGGAAGAATTAACAGGTTGCTGTGAACATCTGTATCAGTTTAGAGAGTGTTCCTTAATGTGTTTCACTGAAACCTGGCTCAATGACACAATACCCGACTCTTCTGTTGATCTCGATAAATTTTACGTTTATAGAGCAGACAGAACAATTAATAGTGGGAAGTCAAAAGGAGGAGGACTCGCAATCTATATAAACAGGGAATACTGCAACGCCAATAATGTGAACATTAGGAATAAAATTTGTGACCCTAACATTGAACTTATGTGTGTCACACTTAGGCCTTACTACTTGCCTAGAGAATTCACTCAGGTGTGTGTTGTTGTTGTGTACATACCACCGACAGCTGACACAGCGACTGCGTCGGAAATAATTTTTGATATGCTTCACAATGTACAATCAAAACACCCGGACTCTGTTTGTATCGTAACTGGAGATTTCAACAACCTAAATATTGACAACACACTGCCAAACTATTACCAGTATGTCTCCCTCCCCACAAGGCAGGGTAGAACGCTCGACAAATGCTACGTAAACATTAAGCAGGCTTACAAATGTAAAAGTTTGTTCCCACTTGGAGAATCTGATCATGTATTAGTCCATCTTATACCAAATTACAAACCTAATCTTAAAACTACAAAGAGAGTTATAAAAACGGTCAAGATGTGGTCTGAAGAGGCTGTAGAAAAACTACGAGGATGCATTGAGAAAACTAACTGGGAAATCTTTATTGAAAACTGTCCAGACATAAACGAACTAACAGAAACTGTGAACTCATATCTATCATTCTGCGAGGAGTTAACAATTCCAACAAAAACAATACAAGTCTATGGAAACAATAAGCCCTGGATGACCAAAAAAATCAAACACCTTATTACTGAAAAGAAAACAAAGTATAAGGCTAGCAACGAAGAGTTTATAAATGCTAAACATAAACTGAGAAAAGCAATAATTGAAGGGAAAAAAACATACAAAGAAAAAATTGAGAATTTCTTTGCAAAGAACAACTCAAAACAATGCTGGGAGGGATTAAAGAAAATAACAGGCTGCGCCTCAAAACGAGAACAAATTTCAGTGGCTGATGATGAGAAATTCGCCAACGAACTAAATTATTTTTATTCTCGTTTTGACAAAGAAGATTTTGTTGATCTACATAAAGAACTTTTCAACACTCTGTCCAAAGGAAAACAAGAGCCCTATGTCCATTTTGTAACTGAGGATGAAGTGACCTTGTTATTTAAAAGAGCAGACGTAACAAAAGCTTCTGGACCAGACAAAATTAGTGGCAAGCTGATCAAGCTATGTGCGGAGCAAATCTCTTCTATCTTCTGTCATATCTTTAACCAGTCATTGCAAACGTGCGTAATTCCACACATCTGGAAAACTTCAGAGATCATACCAGTGCCTAAGAAACCAAAAATAGATTGCTTAAATGATTTCCGCCCAGTAGCACTAACACCTATTATTATGAAATGTTTTGAAAAATATATGCTAAAACAACTTGTAGCAAAAGTCAACAACAGCCTAGACCCTCACCAATTTGCATACAAAGCAGCTAGAGGAACTGAGGATGCCATTCTATTGCTTTTGGAGCAGCTTTATAAGCATCTCGATATACCCAAAACATACGCACGAGTCCTCTTCGTAGATTTCTCCTCGGCTTTCAATACCATACAGCCACATCTAATGATAAACAAACTGAGTAACTTAAATGTAAGCCCTTACTTACAAGCATGGGTTCTAAACTTTTTAACCCAACGGCCCCAGTATGTTAAAGTCAACAACACCAAATCGTCAACTCGAGTACTATGTACGGGTGCTCCACAAGGTTGTGTACTTTCTCCTGTACTATACACTCTTTACACTAATGACATAAGAAGCATCTATGACTCAGTTAAACTCATTAAATTCGCTGATGATACTAAGAACTTATAATAGATTTTAGAAAGAAAAAACATACTATACGTGAACTGCAAATAAACACTACATCTATAGAACAAGTAAAGGCATATAAATATCTAGGTGTTATCATCAACAACAAGCTTTCATGGGAAGACCACCTTGGAACTCTGACAAAGAAGGCAGCCCAGCGACTCTTTTTTCTATACAAACTCAATAGCTTTAAACTAAGCAAGAAGATCCTTGAGACATTTTACCGCGCGACTATGCAGAGTCTGCTAACATACGGAATAACTTGTTGGCAAGGCAACGCCTCATCTAAACTGTCGCGACGTCTAGAAAACATCATTAAAAAAGCATCTAAAATTACACTTACAACATTGCCACATTTAAAGGAGCTTTTTGAACAAAAGTGCCTAAGAAAAATCGAAAAAATCTTGGAAGACAACGGCCACCCGCTCCATCAGAACTACGACAGGTCGTCGCGAAGTGGGCGACTGCTGTCAATCAAAACAAGAACAGAGCGGTACAAAAACTCGTTCGTACCTCACTCGGTCAGACTCTATCACTGCCACTCATTGATCAGGGAACATGAAATGCACCAAGATACCTGTGTGTAGTCGCTGAATGAACTCTTTATGTTGTCTGTTGTAATTGTGTGTATTTTTCTGTTGTGTTGTCTTTATATGAGAAAAGAGTCCTTGTAATCACAACAAATTTCCGTAAGGATCAATAAAGCAGTCTTAGTCTTAGTCTTAATATGTTTGATATTCAATGCAGCTTCAATGGAAACTTTCCTGTTTAGAGTTTATGGTTGGAATTTTGTTCTTTAATTTAATTAATTTATATTAAAAAAAAAATATTTCTCAGTCAAAGCATGTAGCGTGCATCATCAGTTGTTACACTTAAAATTATTGTCCTCTTGTTTCATGCCACCCAGCACTTTCAATACAGTTCTTCATAATATTGAATTTTGGTTTGAGTTTGTTTCTTTGACTGTATGTTTGGAAATATTCTCAGTAAGAATATAATCTTTGTTTAGACTTTTCAGAATGTAGAGACAATGTTTCTTTAGCCTTTTGATCATAAGTGATAAGAATCAGAAGTTTCAATAATTTATAATAAATATTTAAAATGATTTATTTTAATATATTTGCATAGAGACTCTTATATATATATGCGTGTATAATTTGCGGGCACACCTGATTTCTATATGTGTCCAAAGGCTGCATAAAACACTCCAGCAGACCAATTTGGGCACACCTCATTTAGATAATCTATGAATAAAATAATAGAGTAGAGTATAGAATCTAAAATGGAGATTTTTAGGAAGTCCACTCATCTGTAAACTAATTGATTTAGCTGGGGAAAGCAAAGGCAGTTGGTCATTGTGTTAGACTTAGCACCCTTAATGCCTTATTAACCATTGCCCATTAGTCTTTACATCATATGCCCCTAGATTCCAGAGTAAAAAAGAGGTACTTGAATTTTTTACTTTCCTTGGAGTTCTCATTTTGAAAATCCTCTGGAAGATAATTTAATAGGGGAGTATATTAACTAAGGACTAGAATGGAAAAAGAGTCTTTTTTTTTTGTAGGTTAACTTGTTCAAAAGACATAAGTCTATATAATCATGAATATAATCATTATTATATAAATAGAGATATATTTACATAAGGCATTAGTTTAAGGACACTCAAATCTCAAGTATTTTTAAAAACCTTTTATCAGCTCATCTGTCTGTCTATCTGAAAATGTGCTAAACTAAAACATTGGTAAAAATATTTCTAATCACATAGATTTATTACGGTTATTCTAGATCTATTACAAATTTAATTACATATAACTGATCTAAACTAATGGATACAATTACACTTAATATTTATAAGCTTTTTTTTTTTTTTTTTTGAATATTTTTTATATTTTTCTTGTTCTCCATTGAGCTGGTAAACATACTTCTGCAAAGGACTGGTAGATGGCTTTAGATTAATGTGGAATAGAAGGTTTTACGAAAATTTCGCTCATCACACATGTTGTTCTATGTTGATAAACCCGGACTAATAATATAAAATTTCCTTTATCAAATAGGTTTCTGATATATATACTGTATTTCAAAGCAAAGTTCAGAGAACATCAGTATGAGAGCACTTGTGCTGAATAGAGCATTTGTCCGACAACTGATATGGTCACACACAAAGCTGACAACGACAGATCTAGTTCCTGAAGTTTCATTGAGACTTATCACACCTGAATGCCCATTATGGAAGGCCACACCAGAACAGTGTCCATTTAATGACCCTTTCTGGGCATTTTTTTGGCCGGGTGGCCAAGTCTTATCTCGGTAAGTAGATTGGTCAGCTAATCCCATCCTACCCTTTTTCGTAGTATTATTTAACTCTTTTTTATCTCTGTGATTATTTTTCCATGTTCTGACTGAATTGTTAATTTTACACATTTGTACATTCTACCCTGTTATGATTAAACTTCATTAACATTTTTGTTTGTAATCAGAAAACGTTACTTTTGGTATAGAATTATAGGAGAATGCATGCTCTTTTTATATAACACATGCTATACTTACTAAAACCAAAAATTAATTTAATTTAATGGGGTCAAATCAATGATAGTATCGTTAATTAGGAGAGAAAGAGTTAGTAAAGTTTCCCTTTCAGATTTTGTGTTCAGCTGGACAGATGATGTAAAGATCATCTGTTTCTGTGGCCCACGGTTAACGAGGGTATTGTGTGCCCAGCACAACGACCAACCACCTTTACTTTTCCCATACTAATGGTAGGTAACCATTATAGCTAGGTGGACTCAGAGGCGCCCTAAAGATCCTAAAATTAAAAATCCCAGGATTCAAACCTGGGACCCTCGGTTCAGAAGCCATGCTCTTTACCAATTAACCCAGTGCCTTCAGTATTATTTATTACTTTAAAAAAAAATATTTTTGTTCTGTTTGTTGTTTTTTTTCATTCAAATCACTTTTCTAAATAATGATGTCTGTGTTCTTCATTCTTCAGGTATATTCTCGGCAATCCTCATTTGTTTTATAAGAAAAGTGTTCTCGATGTTGGCAGTGGCTGTGGGGGTTCTTCTTTGGCCTGCAAACTGGCAGGGGCATCTTATGTTGTAGCCAATGATATTGATCAAGGTATGTATTAAATAAATGTTGCCTTGAGGTAGCTGTATTTTATGTGGCATTTATTACTCTTATGTAAGTTTCCATACAAAACTCCTTGACATTCTTTGATTTGTGTGGCTACGTAGCATCAACCACTTGGCTACCTATTAAGGGGGCTTGAGTTCAAATCACTACTTAAGGGGAGTTAAGTTTCCTGAGCACCCAGAGGCAGCACGAAAAGTTTCTCCCAGATACCCCCTTCCCCCCCACAGGTCCACAAAAGAAAATTATCATTTTGCACAGAATATGCTTACCTGTAAAACATGAAAGTAATTTTTAAAAAAAGGGTCATTAACCTCATCATATTGTACCAATACCTGACATTGAGAAGGTTTTATATAGATAGTATATATAGTCTTCAATAAACTGCGTGGAGTATATGCTTTTAGACCAGTAGGTTTGTCCCCTGTGACTTTAAATCTTGTTGTAAGTAAAATGTAAATGTATCTGATAAGCTGACAACATACTAATTGTCTTCATTGATGAGCCATTCTTTTCATTACTTGCTCTTCCATTTTCTTCTATAATTATGTTCATGCCAACAGCCATAGTATGACCTAGATATTCAATAAGCGTGAGATTCTTCTTCTTTCTAATTATCAGTTGTTGAGTCTATGATTCTTGGAACTCTAGGCCGATGGAAGCCTGCCTGTTTGAAAAAAACTTCTGTGTGGGAAAGATCCAAGCAGATGTAAATTATTACATCCCAATTACCTCACAGCCCAAGGCGCTTGGATTAAGCATTTTGTAATGCACCCTATTTCTTTTATATAACTTTTACATTGTTATGTTTGAATTTTATTATTTTTTAAAAATATATTTTCAGTTGCTGAAGTTGCTCTAGAAATAAACATGGAAGCCAATAGTCTACACATCAACACAGACATAAGTAATCGTCTTTCAAGTCATCTAAAGGAGCCGTTTGATTTTGTTTTGCTGGGAGACATGTTTTACGACCCAGAGTTTACTGAGACAGTCATTTACTGGATTCAACAACAAACCAACAATAGTTCAGTTTTGATTGGAGATCCTGGACGCCACGCACTTTTAAATCATCCAATTAAAACAAAACTTCATCAAGTAGCTGAATACGCACTACCAAAAACTTGTCAACTAGAAAATAATGGATTAAGTCTAGGAAAGGTATGGTTGTTGGATAGGATTAATATGACTTAGATTGGTGTAGTCAGAGCCCCAATCAATTATATGCATATAGTAAGCAGTCTGCTACAATCCAGGCACTCTATTGTAAGCAGATGAGAGTGCTATGTGTGTATATTTAAAATAACAATCTGCAGCTAGACTGAAAATGTGTTGCAAAACTCAAAGTTGGCTTAAAGCTGATGTAGACTTAATGAACTCAGTTACAATTACCAGTGGTGAATGAACTGATCAATATAAAGCAATTCATTTAGAATTTGTAAACTGTACCTTCACAGTGTTATCCATCAAAAGTTATGTATATTAGGATTTTGTTGATTTTATAAACTGGTTCGTAGATTGGAATTGGATGGAGTAGAAAATGGTTCCCAACTCACCAAGAGAAGTAGCATCGGTGGGCCATTTGATTCATGTTGTTACTACACATTCAAGTTGTCATGTATTTTTGCATGTAACATTATTTGGTTCATTTATTTATGTTTGTAGGCTATTTTAATCAGGGTGTTAACTGTTGACTTGAAATCAAATTTGCTAGACATTTAGACAGTTACTGTAAATCACTGAATAACGCCTGTTCTTGCTAATGCAAAATATATGACAAGTTTATTACAATAGATACAAATCCACTAAATGAATTTGACTCAAGACATTTGGCATATAATCAGTATGTATATTCCATGTATGAATATTGAGTTCGCTCTACGTGACACTTAAGATGACTTACTAAAATCTTAGCTGACTCTCTACATGGCTGCTAAAAGTCACTAAAATCTCTGACTGACTCTCCAATCAACTACAGTTCTTCGTCTTCTTCCCCGTTCTCATTATTATGTTGGAGTTGAGATGACTAGACCAATATATGAGATGAGCTGCACAGTGGTTCAGGGAGTTCTCCATATAGTTTTCTTTCCATTGGGTTGTTTTTGGGCCAGTGTCTTGTTCGGACCTCTTGGTAAAAAATGCAGTTTTGAAGGGCATGGTCAGCATTCTGTGATGACACTCCACATGGGCAGATTTCACTAGTTCCAATTTTGAGCTTCTGGAACATATGTTGTCTCATTCTGTTGTGTTCATTTCAGAGTCGAAAAATTAGATATTGATCTTGACTGGATAGCTTATAATAGGCGTCATCTTTCTTGTGATTCGGATGAGAGCTTGTCCATTTGTCATTTATTTTATTCACTATTAGTTTCTTCATTTCATTTTGGATAGAATGCGATGTTTAATAGTAACCTTGAAATCTCATTCTGCCTTTCACTCGTGCATCTGGTCATCTAATAACTCATGTTCACATGTTGTATATCCTGTCTCTCATGACTCATGTCCGTACATTCACACTCTAGGTTCACAAGTTCATATTGACTATAATGAAGTAATAAGGTTACTATTTTGCCACACATCTCATTCCAGTTTTGTAGATAAGTTTGTATGAACCCATTTACTATAAGGTTTTAATTGGATGGAATAGGAAAAAGCTCAAATCCACTGAGTAGCATTTAAAAGTGTGGGCCATTGTTTTATGTAGCTTCACACATTCAAGTCTCATTCCAGTTTTGTAGAACAGTTGTAGTTGATTGCATTTTGGCTAATGTTCAATAAAGAAAAGAGTATATGAAGTTCGCCCACAACCAGATGAATCCTATGTATTGATTTTGCCCACATTTTAAAGGTTTGACCAGAAAAAGCCATGCCCACAATCTAATGTTGGACACTGTTACAGCCACTGCTTCATGGTGTAAATGTCAAGTGGTGAGAATGTGTTTTGTTTGGTTAAACAGAAGGAAAAAAGCCAGCAGCTGAGAGTTGACATGAATTTTGGCGTTTATTATTTGAACTAAATTATAGAAATTCAAGATACAAGTCTCTTGCTATTAAAGTATTATTTCCACTTGCTGCATTGAAAACTGTATGAACATTATTTTTTTTTCAAAGTTATTTTTGTTCAAGAGTAGTTCAGTTTGTTGGATGGATTAAAAGCATTTAAGATTTATATAACAAAATAATGATGTGTTCATGCTTTATGAAACCTTGATTATATATATAGCATTACTTGTCAGATAACAGGCTAAATTAATATAAAACTTAAATCCTTCCTTCCAAAAGCCCTGCTGGTGTGCATGCCTACATACAAGTAAAGAGCATGTGATTTAAAAATTCAGAAGTATGGGTAGAAAGGAGTCAGAACTAAGTTTTTTCCTTCCTTCAAACTGTAGGGACATTGAAGTTTAACTAAGAAAACAAATTATTTCATGTGTTCAACAAAACACTAGACATCTTTTTTTTTTTTTTTCTTGTTGTTTATATTTAATTGACATGACAGTTCAAGTGTTGTACAAATATTTGGAGAGAAACAAAAGAACTAGACAAATCATGATTATTAACATTTCTGTGTTACTCATGCATGTAGAACAGCAATCAAGCCTTCAGGAGGATTTGACCAGCTCTCTTGGTGTGATGACGACACTAGTCAATGAATGTTAACAAAGGAATCAAGGACAACTATTAGAGTACCAGGCAGTACTGTTTTAATCAAATATAAAAAAAAAAAACATCAAAAGATAGTAGAACTACTTTGTTTCAGGACTCCAAAGTAACTAACCATCTGATGTCATTCTGGACAGGAGCGCTTATCAGATTGATGCTACTGGTATATTTAATAAATATTTGATCTTTTTAAATATGAGTAAAAAAAACCTAGTATTTTAGAAGACTAGAAATCACAGAAATTTGTTTTTTGAAAAAGGAGAGTGAAGCAAGGGTGGAGGTAAATTTTAAAAAAAAACGGGGGGGGGGGGGGGGGGGATAGATATGATATTGGTCCCACAGAACT
This sequence comes from Biomphalaria pfeifferi, assembly GCA_030265305.1. NCBI lineage: Eukaryota > Metazoa > Mollusca > Gastropoda > Planorbidae > Biomphalaria > Biomphalaria pfeifferi. Next base: position 376,454 of record JASAOG010000273.1, read on the forward strand.
AAATTATGCTTTTAGAACTTTGTTATCAAAAACTAAGAATCTGTTTAAAAATCACAGGGAAAAAAAAATATGCTCAAAGTTAATCACCGAAGAAATGTACACCCCACATTAGAAATGCAGTCTAAAAATACGGTTGGCTATGTACACTAGAATTAGATTTGATTTACCTATCAATCACAATAGATAATAAAATTCAAAATTTCAACACTCCTAAAAAAAAATGACACAAATACAAAATTAAATAAAGGAACCAAATCTACACTCAGTAATTTCATGATCCAGTCAAATGATGGGGGCAAAACAATAATACCAATGAAACAACATTGACTTCTGAAAGATCATTGCATTTACACACATTGATGCCAGGAAACAGAATGAATAGAAAAGCTGTTCTAACAACAGAAACATGTATATTGCAATCAATGACATTAAAACAGAAAGAAACTATCAACAAAAATTCAAACAATGACAAGAGTTGCACATAAAAGAGTATTTGCTCAATAAGCAAATCATTGCAGGACATTGCTGGAATGATCTGTCAGGAAGACAGTCTTTAATTGACTATTACTTTTTAGACATCTCTTTAGACTTTTGACTGATTCTACAAAGTTGTCAACTATTTCTGAAGATATGCCTCATCATTCTGCTGCGCAAGCACTGTCTTTCAAGTCAACTAGGGTAATGGTAACAGGATCTAAAAGGGATGAATCCCAGATCATATTGGCCTACTGTACTGAGTCAAAGAATATAGATAGAACAAATATCCAGCTCTTTCTTATCACACAAAGAATAAGCAGGGCTTCTTTACTCAGACAAAGGATGTAATGTTCTCTAAGCTTATGTTAAGGGAATGATGTACAAGTCATCACCAATTGAGGTTCAAACAAACATATTAGTGACTTTAAGGCCATGGATGTTGGGCTAAGAAATCAGTGAAAGTATTACCCAATGATAGAGAAACTTAAGAGATTTGAAGTAGGGGACCAAGCCTTTCCTTCTTTGGATTGCATGTTTTGCTTATGCAGAAAATTGGTTTCTTTTTTTTTTTCCATGCACACATTTTGAATAGTTTCCCAAATAAATATAAAGTACAAAACTTCATGGAGAGGAAAAGTGGCACAATTTAAGAACCACTGGCCTACATTTAAATAGCTTAAATCAGTAAAATTCTATCTTATCAAAACAGGATGAAACCAAATTACTGTACTTTAAATAAACAATGTGAATCAGGATATCTACTTAAATTTACTTAAAATTGCACATGTCCAGATGTTAAAACCCAGAGAATTAAAGTAGTTGTATTTATCTTGAGCCTTATAGCAGGGCTGTCTGAAGAGATAAAGATCCTACTGATGTTAAGATAATCCTAAATAACATGGAATCTTTGACAACCAAGCGCAGCACCTTCCAACCCATTTGGGTTAAGCATGGTGAAACTTGCTTTGACAGGTGCCTGTATTTATAAAGCAGTGAACTTGAGGCAGATAAGAGTATGTCATCCAAGAAAGATAAATCACCTTAAAGAAGATTTCTTGCAGTCCAAACTCTACAGCTTTGCACGTAAAGGCTTAAGGGATTAACCTTAAGAAAAAATCCTGGGTGGGTTGTTTTTGTTAATGGAATTCCGAATAATGGTATTCCTTCCAGCAGCTCCTGCAACTGACTTGTGATAGAGGAACTAAAGTGCACTGGCTTCCCATGATCCCTAGATCTAAGACTCAGGAATGTGCCCCAGAAAGGCGTTTCTCTTTTGAAACAGAATGAGCCATATATATATGTATACATTATCTTGAGCTGATTAACTATTAACATCTGACATGTTATTTATTTTAGAATGGACCAGCCAAAACAAATTTGTACATTGTTTACATCTTTGAATATTGCTATAATTACATCAACATTCTCTAGAAATGTACATAATAATCACATTCAAGAGACTCACCACAAAAGGCAAACTACAAACAAGTTGAAGACAAAAAATTTGTTCTACGCAGCGTATGTGAAAAGAATGCATGAAATACTGAACTTGTACAAACAATTCACAGGCATTAAGCATGCACCTTGAGAAGGAGGAAACCAATTCAACACCACAATTTCAAACTATGATCTAAGCCAGTGTTTCCCAAACTTTTTACCTATTCGTACCCCTTCAAGAATTTTCGTAACGCTGTGTACCCCTCTCCCCCCCTTTCCCTTAAAAAAAAAAAAAGGATTTATTTTAATTACAATAAAAATGTATTTTATTTCTGTTTTGTAGGCCTTCATTCACAAAAAAATAATTACTCAAAATTAAGTATTTAATTAGGGAGTTTATTTTTTTGCTTCAGAGACACATCAAATACATTCTAAAAAGAAAAAATGGAAACAGTTTTTACATTGAAAAAGTGGGCGTGTCAAAGGAAGTTGTAACATCTCCATCCATTTCCAGATCTTAATAGAAATTAGTCTTAAGTTCTAAAATAGCACTGTATCTGAGTTTGTAAAAACTTAAATAAAATAATAAAAAGAATTTAAAACTTATGATATTTTATTCTAATTTATAAATTAAATAAGTATTTAAAAAAAAAAAAAAAATCAGAAGAGTTCAGCTACGTGCAACGCGTACCCTCTTCAAACTCTTCCCGTACCCCTAGGGGTACGCGTACCCCACTTTGGGAAACACTGATCTAAGCTAATGCTAGCCTAAAGAATTCCCATTTATGTGTTTCAAGAATGTGAATGACCAGGAAAAGAAATTCCAGAACATTTAAAATCTAGAAACAAAATAAATTAATAGAAATTTTTAACTTACTCTTTCTTTGTTTTTTGTTTTTATATTCACGTTTCCTATCCCCCCCCCCCCCCCCCCCCCGCAACCCGTTTTTTTCTATGAATACAACGTGAAACGAAAGTGCATTGAGAGTGTGATTATATAGAGACACTTTCTACGTATCAACCATCTATCGTGGTCAACATCCATGGGAAGCATTCATCAAAACATCCAAGCCTAGATACAATACAGTAATTAATATATACAAACATAGGTTTTTAAAATACAATTATACAGATAGCAGTATTGTACACAGGAGCTCTCAATCCATTTCAAGACAACAATGTCAACACTCAAAATAAATGACCTAGAACTTCATAGTTCTTGAGCCAAGCCTTTGTCTTGCGACGCAAGATAAAACACTGGTCCAGGCAGTTACGCAGTACTTGTATGCAAGTTAAAACAATATTTATGGTAATAAGAAAAGAAACTTGCTTCTTCTAGTCATTTGTTTAAAACAACAACAAAAAAAAACAAGCACACAGAACTACTCGATAGAATCAAAACAATTCAGCTTCTATAAAAGGCAAAAACTGCTACTATCTTTCAAACGAAATTATTTTTTTTACCAATAACATTAAATTTGTAATCTTTCTCAGACTTCATAGCTGTAATTCAAATTGTTATCAATCCATTTTTACTCAGGACAATACTGACAGCCATCTTGGAAAAACGCAAGATAGTGAAAACAATGCCTCAAGATAGCTAGCAATGCATCAACATGTTAATATTATAATACCCACCCACTCCTTTATCTTCTTATCTTATATAATATAGACGTTACTTCAAAAAAGAAGATGATTACGTCTACGTCCTTTATTCTAAACAGACCACGTGGCTTAAAAATTCAGACGTAAGGGGTAGAGGGAAGCCTTAAAAATGAAATATGATTTTCCCCTTCCCTCCCGCAGGGACACTGAAGTTTAACCTTTAAAAAAGAAAGCCTAAAAACATTTTATTTTAGTCAAAATTAATCATTTTTGAAGAATGAAAATCCTCCTTGCCGTTCATTCAAAGTCTGTATGTTAACAAGATATTCCAATGGCACTATCAAATATTACAACAATGTAATGTATGTCATTTGTACATAGACAAAATAAAAAATTTAAAAACAAAAAGCCGAACCTAACATAGCACAAAACATTTGTAAATAAATGTATTCAACATGGCCTAACCTAGCAAAGAACATGTCATTTGTATATAAATGTATACAAGACAACCTAGCCTAATATAGCACATGCCATTTGTACACAAGCACATGATATACAAGACCTAACCTAACTAACTATGTGACAAAAAAAATAAACTCTTTAAATATCTAGGTATTAACAGCACTTTTTCTTGGCCTGTTTAGCTGAACTGGGACCTACGCGTATTGTGTTGGCAGCTGGTTTTTTGGCCTCTTCCTGCATCTTCCGTTTGGACTCGAGAACTAGTTTAGTTATTGCCATAAACATCTAAACAGCAAGGGAAGGAAGAAACAAACAGCAATTAAATCATTTGTACAAAGAAAGTTGATTAGAAAGTAAACAAAAAAAAAAATAAAATAAAACTTGTCTTATTGAACAGATGTCTAAAGTAACCTATAACTATTTTGTAGGTCAGACAAAAAATGAAAACGAGAATAATTTAACTCTAGTAAAATTATGGCATGACTGTGTGATAGTTTATGGGTTAACTTTCAATAATAGTTGTAAACTAAGTACTGAACAGGTATGGGTTAACTAAAGTTCTAAAGGTTAAGTGAATATGATGGTAATATTAAGTTTATGCTTCTTTTCTTTCATTTATATTTATCAATTGATCTAAAGCGTCTTACACTTCACCTAATGCATGAGATGTTCATCTTTACAAAGGAGAAGATACTCCTAATATATACATTGATAAGAATAACTCTGAATGGCCATATTACCTTGAGCTAAATCATAAGGAGCAATTGAATAATGTACACCTAAATATATTGAAATAACTGTGAGATTTACTAAACTTATATGACTGATTTCTATATAGAGCTCATCCCAACATTTAAAAATAACCCAAGACATTGATATGCCAAGGTTGGACAGTAGAGAAAATAATAGGGTTAAAATAAAACACAGAAATGTAATAATCACAATATCATTCTCATTTCTTATAAGTATAAAATAGGTTTCTATGTTAGCAGAGATTCAACAAAACTTGTCCATCCAAGTAAAGCTGAGTTATTGGCAGGTGATCTAAAGTAAGGTGATCATCAGTTCCTGATTTCCATGGACAGTCTTTTAACAAAACCAAATGTTTGTGTAATTACTTTCCTTCAATGCTCAAAGTAAAACACTGTGCCTAATGTAAAACTTAGTTACTGATAAAACTAAACGAGGTCTCTGTGAGATGTTAAACAACAGAATGGCTAGTGATCATTACGATGAGGTATTGGGAAGACATGATTTTGGGGACACACATGGGGTTTCTCACAACACAGACAAATCTTTTTTTTTTGTAAGTGATGTGCTTAATGCAAGAAGTACTGATGTTAAAAAAACAAACTTTTTTTTCCCATTAATTTAGAAACACAGAATCAAAATTTTAAGCTATTTTGCTTGAAGCATAAGAAATGTTTATTAGTTAGTTGGCAACAGGTTTAGTGATCTTTCATATGGCGTCTTTGATATTTAGTCCATTAATTTCCTGAACTCATCCCCTTTTCTTTTCTTTATAATTTAAGTTTCTCCTGATCACTTTTTTCTTTTCTCTTATATTTTCTTGTTTAAAAAGATATCTCTTAAATGCTAATGGTTTCTTAAAATCAGAATGTAAACACAAGAGTGGATTACTGTGATTTAAATTATGAAAATTCCACAGGAGGAAAGATTTCTTTCATGTCAGTCCTTTCTAATCCTAGGCAAAACAAAATTGTGGGAAATGAGTGGAAAAGATTTATTTAAATTTCATATGGCTAGCAACTTAACATTTAGAGAAAAGAAAAAATTAGTTGGATTTGCATCATTACCTATATAATATTGGCAAGAGGCTAGTTTTAAACAATCTATTATAACCTAAATAATAAATAAATATGAAAAAAAGGGGCTAGCTAAACAATGCTACCATCACCTATATAATAATGGAAATAGGATAGCTAAATAAGTGTTCATTACCTATATTATGATAGCAATAAGTTATAAATAAATCTACCATTGCTAAAATAATTATAAAGTGCTGCCTAAACTTTTTTTAATTTACCATCCCACTAAAACGATACTAATTAGCTATCAATTATTTTCTTCCTTTTTGAAGCAATAAGCTAGCTCCATGATTCTACAATTACAATTTGACCAAATAAATAATTCTATAATTTATAATTGGTTTAATAGAGCATTACCAATAAATAGAAGGAAAAAAAACTACTTTTATACATGACATGACTAACATATTATCTCAATCAAAATCAGAGATGCATGACTTTAACAGACACTACAGTTGACTACTTTCATTAGTTAGAACTTGTGGTAAGGCAGAAAAGTAAGTTAATATATCTAGATTTAGTTTACAAGCTGGCAAGTCCTTGTAGACAAACTTGCCAGTGTTTGCCAGGGAAACTAATCATCTTTCATTATATGGGTACTGATATATTTTCAAAAACTAGAAATATTGGAATGTTTTGTGCAATGGCTACTTGTGGGAACATCCCAACTAGTTTCAAGACACAGCTTGATAGGTGTAAAATGATGAGCCAAAAAAGTCTGTAAATTAGTTAGTCAATAATAATCACAGCAGTCTTAGTAATAAACAAGTTTTAAATTAAAGGAACACATAAGTAAAAGCTACAAAATGTATGATGTAGTTATGAATGAAAAGCTTCAAAGCAGATATAAACAGCCCCAATCAGCAGAGTTTATGAATGAAGAGTTTGTAATAAAAGAGACAGTATTTTATTGCATATATAAGAACCAATCTACAGTCAGGCAAGATACATCCCTTGATGATAATTATCAAAGCTTATGTCAATACATCGATTATGCTATTAAAAGATGTTTGAATTTGTTTTGGACTGTTTTTTTTCTCCTTCAAATAGTAAATTGTTAATAAAGTTAATTGCAGACAAAAAAACAATGTAATGTGATGTGCACCAAGAGTCTCAAAAAGTTTTAAATATTAAATTCAATGATTTTTTTAAACATATTTTGTATAGTATCTTTCAATGACAGGTAGATTGGAATAATAACAGCTCATTTATATGTTAGTATCAGCTACTACATTTAACGGAAAGTTAATGGCAAGAAGTTCTAGCAGCCTTCAAGTTGATGCATTAACTAATCGTATGACCTATTCAAACAGAAAATAAAAAAAAATTATTTACATTGAAAACATGTATCTATAGTGTTGCCTAGCAACACTTTCTTTTCTTCTTGGCACTGTTCTCTCTCAGCTGAATGGTTGCATCACTGTTCTTCTGAGTGGCTTCCCTTAGTTGTTTCTTCTTGGTTTCCAGCACCTGCCTTGTGATCGCTTTAAACATCTGTCATGGGAGCACACAGGGAGGAGTAGGATGGAAAGGGGGGGGGGGGGTAAAAAGACAAGTACAGTTGGGAATATAGTGGTATACACAACACATATGTAACATCAAAAGGGTTGAAAATATGGTGAGGGAAAACAAAATTAAAACAAGTGGCTCTGCAGCTTAGCATTGATTGAATTTAAAGCTTTTTAAAAACTATACAACAGAGTAACACCCCGCAAGTAACTTTGAAGAATTGTTTCCTTGTTTAGAAATAAGTTGTGCAAAATAGTCTTAATGCTGCAAACTGTTTAAAATATATTTCTGCTGTAGCAATAAAAGTCTTGTGGATATAGTTGTTTTTTGTTTTTTTTATGGCGCTACTTTGGTGCTTACAGCATGCTCAGAGTGCTATGGTTCAATCTCACTTGTGGGGTATCTGGGAGAAGGATTTTCCATGCTGCCTTTAGGTGCTCAGAAAACAAAACTCTGCTTGCTCGAGTGGGGTGTCAAACCTCGAGCCCCACCATAGGTAGCCAAGCCAAGCACAAGTGTACTTAGCCTCGACCATGCATCCCACATATAGATGATTGTTGAAGAGCCCAATCCAAGATCTAAGACTACGACATAGTCAGTGACAGGTTATTAAGTAACCATGCCAAGAGCTTATCGGATTCTAGCAACACATTGAATGAAGTTGGTCATTCAACTGGCCACACTTGTCTTGAGCCTTTAAGTGAAAATTTATCAACATTATAGCTGGTTTCAAGGTAAATTATTGCGAAGCACTTAGTCAAGGTCTGACTGTAAATGTTATATTATCATTTGATGTAACCTCAAAAAAAAAAAAAAAGTTCATGATTGAGAAAATACTTCAATAAACTAAAAAAAAAAAAAAAAAAAAAAAAATTATTATCAGTGCTGATAGAGTGCAGAGCCTTAGAAATGTAGAAGAAACCAAAAAATCCACAATATTATCCATGCAGCAACATATACATTGGCTATCATAAGTTAACTAATTTCTTTTTATATTAAAATGACTGAGGTACAATTGATTTCTAACTTAAGGTTTATCCATCATTTTATTATGCGATTGCCCTTAATGTGAGAAGCAATTCACAAAATACATAGCAAGTAAAAATTTTTCAAAGCAGTGATAAATCTTCCCACTGATTGATATATTGTTAAGTAAAAAATTGTGTACACATACTGCTAGATTTACCATGCACTTCAACTAACATATTTCCTACTGACAGATTCCACATAGACTTAAATATTCTTCAATGAAACATCTTCTAACCATATGGCAAACAACTAAACACTGAAAACTAAATTCTTCTGTCTACAAACGACAAACTTACCACAGCAATAACTTCTACAGGGGCTAAATTTCACTCTTTGGGGGGGTAGAAGGTATTCTATTGTATTTTAATAACCAGAACTATATGAACACAAAAAGTGGAACCAAACAAAACGAAATAAAAAATTGAGTGAAAGCATTACCTCTTCTACATTTTTGTTTTCTTTTGCACTGGTTTCAAACAGCTGGATCTGCATACGTTCCGCAAACCTTTGAGCATCTTGGGTCAGCACGACCTTTCTATCTGGGTCATCATCTTTATTTCCCACTGAAGATAACAACAATGTAAAACAAGACGCTTAGTAGAGCGATGGGAAAAAAAACAACTAATGCATATAGCATCACTCTTGGACAAGGATGCCCAAAATATGACCGGCTGGCCAGACTCGGAAAGCCTTCCTGCTAAAACTTCTACCCACAGTACAGTAAATCGGCATGAAAAAAAAAAAAAAAAAAAAAAGGTGTACAAATAAGAAGCATTGGGACAAGTCACTATTGACTTTGATAGATTTCATTATGTGCTGATATATTTTCTTAGAGAACTATTTTTTCATTTAGTGCTTGGATATTTGAGATGGCACTGCCCTAGACATTGGATTGATAAAAGGTCCCTTTTTAGACATGTTAGCAGTCCTCTTTTGGTAACAAAGCAAGATGTAGGCATACCTTGCTATTCAACATTAGGATGCTGATGAAATGATAACATGTGTTTGATTTGCAAAGAAAGTAGGGCTGTTTTTTGGAACATAGTAATAAACGGCATTATGAAACAATGCACAAATATGACTTCATCTTTGGTTCAGGCAGCAAAGAAAATATTTATTACTTCAAGTAAATGTAGACGCGATTAACACATTTCCCAAGAAGTGAAAAAGAAATTAGGTGGCAGAAAAGGTAAACTACCATGCGTACAATGGACAGTACTGAAAGTGGTGGAGGAAATTTGCCATGAAAGGAAGAATTCAGTTGAAGCTGTCTGCTTATCTCACAAGACAACACCAAGTACAAGAAAGGTTAATTTTGAGTATGTATGTAAAAATCACCTTCTCACAAGCAAAACATTCATCAGATGGGATAGATCAGAAGCTAATTAAATTTTCTATGAATGCTAGAATAACTTAAATTTTAGGGCTCTTCAATGGTAGTTTTAGTAAAAAGATTTGTGGTTTTATATATAAAAATTGAAATAGTTTCTTAAGAGATCCATTTTGTGGTAGATGTGTCAAGTGCCACAACACAATTCAAATGGAAACTGATAAGATTTAAAAGCCAGAAACCCCTACTTGAAAATTTTTTTTAAGCTATGCAGACAATTAGTTTCTAGGCTGTGTTGCCAGCAGAAATGCACAAAACTCCAAGGAAAAAAAAATGGTTATGGTGGGTCATGATTTTTTACAGGCACTTTTGTGATTGAATATACATTTTAAGCTTCAAAAAAGCAAAACTCATCTTATGAAATTGTTTCACAATCTGAACTTCTTTTTAGTGCTCCAACTTGGTGGAACATTTGCAATTCCTCCAGAATTAAGATGGTTTTTGGGAAAACAATTAAAAACATCCAAGTAATCCCTATTGCAATAATGTTGGATAAAAAACATACAAAAAATAAATGGTGTCTGGAGTCTGCTCTATGTCTGAAATATTTCTATTTTTGTGTCGATGTGACCTGCAGCAATAGTGTGGGGAGGATTTTTTTAGAAGAAGGTTGAATATCAATATTTTAGGACAAGAAGGAGCCATAAGATATAATGAAAAAAAAAAAGAATTAGTAAACATACAACTGGTAGCCAACATCATTGAGTTTTGTTGTTATGTGTGTTAATGTGCTGATAGTTTTGCTGTTATGAGTGTTGATAAGTTTGGCTGTATTATGTGTTGAAAGTTTTGTTGCTATGTGTATTGATAGGGGTGATGTGCTGATAGTTTTGTTGTTGTTATGTGTGTTGATGCAGTGATGTGTTGATAGTTTTGTTGTTATGTGTGTTGATGTCAAACAAATCTGCACAACTTAACTCTCACAAAAGCTGTTGTGAATAAAGCCTTATTCTCCATTCCCAATAGGGGCAAGTTAAAATGCCTCTAAGAGGTCATATTTGTATTTTCCTAGTCATCACTAATGTATAATGTGGTGAATACAGGGACCCAATGGGGGAAAAGCACTTGTGAAGCCAGGTTGGGCTAACTCTTTGACTAAGTGTTGATCCAGTCACTGTGTTTAGTATTGCAGTTGACTATTTACTAATTAGTATTAACTATTTGAAATATACCCAAAAAAATTATATATGTATTAAAGTACAGGGTTATTATGTATTAATAATTGCTCCACCAATGTGGGATCACTGGTAGAATCAATTCTTGTAAAAATTCTTTCTATATTAAAACTTTTTCATGCTAAACTTATAGTGCAAAGCTAATTAGTGAGGAGGGAGATGATTCATAGTAACAAACCTAATATCCTATTGACTACATCACAGTTCTGATCAATCTCATGAAGCCATCTTTGGACGTTAGCGAAGGACTCCCCACTGCACACATCATAAACCACCAAGACTCCGTGTGTACCTCGGTAGTATCTAAAAAAAAAAGAATTGAACACATTATCACTGGTTCTTAACAACCTTATATCATCAATGTTCCTAGCAACCATTATACTTATTTATCACAAAAATTTCTTAAGCCATTATTTTTTTATTTTTTTTTATAATTTTTTATAACTTTGAAATAAGTGCACCCTGTGGCAACTACTGCTCAAACTTCCAAGCCAAAACTGAGGCAATTACCATAGCTTTGCAGACAGTTGAAAACAAATTATATCAAGGGATACAATCACCATCAGATATTTTTGTCTTTACAGACTCCCAATCCACTCTTAACACTTAACAGCAGCACCTCAAAAAGCCCAAGAGAGTTGACAACACTAATAGTGATAATACACCAGATGATGACAAAATTAACCATCAACACCACATTACAGTGGATCTCTGGACACATTGGCGTTATGGGAAATGAAAGGGCAGATAACCATTCAAAGGCAGGATCATCTATGAAACAACCAGATGGACCTGTTAACTACCTCACCCTAAATTCAATGTTAATCAACAAGCACAAAGAGGAGTGGCTCAACCAATGGACAACAGGAAACACTGGCAAAGCAATGTACAAAGAAATGAACATGCCTAACAAACTGGACAGTATTAACTTCCTCCCCCGCAAAGAGCAATCTACAATCTTCCAACTAAGGACAGGACACACACCTCTGTTAAATTACCATCTCAATAAAATAAACCCACACAACACTCTTTGTAGACACTGTGCCCACCTTTATGAAACCATATCCTTTTTTTGAATGCCCCTTCCTAATCCATCTAAGGCAGACCCTACTACCACTCCAGCCCAACATAACCAACACCCTGTATGGCAGTGCTGAACAACTGAAGAAAACAGCACACTATTTTTCCTTGACACAGTCTGCAAAAGAGATCACAGCTCAGCAGCAAAAAGCTGGCTAAAAGAAGAAACCATTATTTTCGGAACTGTTTTTATTGCTGGGTGTGATGATGGAAATAAACAGTCCACTACCTATAAAATGCTTCACATGGCATACATCTCAAATAATCTCCGACAACCATTCCAACTCCTGGCCTGTAATTGGAGGTGCAGTGGAAGAGTGGTAAAGTGAATGGCTATGAACCAGGGGTCCCAGGTTCAAATGCTGATGACTGGGATTTTTACTTTCTTGATCTTTAGGGCACCTCTAATGGGTATTTGACATTAGTTGGGAAAAGTAAAAGTGGTTGATCATTGTGCTGGCCACATGACACCTTTGTTAACCGTAGGCCATAGAAACAGATGCCCCATAGATTACTAGATATGAAAGAGGAACTTTACTTTTTACTTTAGAACTGTTATCAATGGTGAGTAATTGACACCTTAACCAGTAAGTTTCAGGGCAGGAGGGACTCACTAGCTTTGGCTGACTAACCACTAACCAGGAGAAGGAAAACTCTGAATTCAAATTTCTGCTATACCCTACATGGGAAAGACTTTGGGAGTCAAACCTGAGGCATTCATCTCAATATTATGAGATGATCCATAGTCATTTTGTGACTCATGGATGACACAGAAACCATTAGCTTATGTTTTCTAATAAAATTGTAGCTCCTTTAGCAATTTTAGTTCACCATTTTGTTTAAGTTAATATTGAAGCCATCTATTACAGCAAAGAATATGGCACATACTACACATAAGCATGAAGATTTGTCAAAAAAAAAAGTGAAAGTATTTTTACAAGTTTGACAGCTTTGGCCTCTTACACTACTCAAATACTGTTTTGATCAGATTCAAACCTACGTTGATGTTATTGTTCTGAATCTCTCCTGTCCTGCTGTGTCCCAAATCTGTAATTTAACACGTTCCCCATTTACTTCTATGGTGCGGATTTTAAAATCGACTCCAATAGTTGTTATATAGGTCCCTAGGAATCAAAAGTAAAACAATTATAATTATTATTAAATTTGAAACACTCAGGTGTTATTTATTAATATAATAGCACAACGCCAACTACAAAATTAAACAATGGCTTTCATCTAAGACTGACACAACATTGATAAAAATAAAATTAGACACAAACTTACCTGAGAAAACATTATCTGCAAAACGTAATAATAAACTGCTTTTTCCTACACCTAAGATAGAAAAGAAACAAAAGATTTTTAAAAACTTAACAATAACAAAGTCTTTATCTCTTAGCAAATATCTTGCAATGTTCTATTACTAACAATGAATTATATTGACTGAATGAATTAAACAATAGATCTAATAAGATGGATGGCCATGTACAAATCCAAATTTCACACCCGTATTTAACAAGTATGCTAACAACAAAAAAAAGATATCAGGTAAATGACCACAATCACCTGGAAGGCAAAATACAAGAGAAACATGTTACTAACGTTCACTATTGTCCCTATCAGTTTAGAAAATTCAGACAACTTCTGAAAACTCAGCACTGGCTATGGTCCAGTATGGTAGGTATTATATATAGAGCAAACTAATTACTAAAGTATTTATAAACAATTTTTTTTACCACAACTATAGAACTATTTGTTACTTTATATGCAGAATAATCTAGAATCTAGATTATTATATCTCTATATAATATATAGATCTATTCATTATCTATTCTAGATACAGATACATCTAGGTTTAGATCTAATTGTAGTTCGAGATCTTCTACGACTAAGAGTCTTTATTTCTCTACTCTAAGTTCTAGGTCTAGGTTTATCAGTGAGTATCACTATCACCTTGATCTAGTATTTATACTTTATATTCTAACTAGATCTATAATAAATCCCTTACTTCTTAGGTCAAGTTAGGTCTTAGAGTAGAGTTGAGTCTATACTTTGAAAAAAGACGATGATAATGTCAATAATGATTATGTCCTGCTTCATGCATTTAGTTTTATTTTTGTCGCATTTAATACACTACTTTCTCTCATTTAAAAATTTGATCCCTGGTGCTGCTGTTCATTTATGTTTACTATATATGTATCATCCTTTGTTTCAGCACCTAGCTTCACTTCTATATTTAGTTCTAGATCTAGAGGACTTAGAAGTTAGAGAAGTAACTAATAATAATAACTCAAGTTTACTGAAGTATATGACGATTCAGACATGATGATACAATCATACAATTATTAGATTCTACTATCATTTAGTGATTTAGTAGATCATACTAACTAGATCTACACTCTATTGTAATTTCTATTCTATAGAACAGATCTATCGAATCAGTCTCTATCTACTACTGTGAGTGTCTCTACTCACTCAGAGTCTCAGACTCAGTCTAGTAGTATCAAGATCTAGTCATCAACTCACTACTCAGTCCACTGTGAACTGTGCTGTGTGATTACTCTTACTCAAAACTTACTGATTACTGTGAATCTGAATCGTGAAATCATACTCTCATAGTCATACTCATAGTGAAATGTAAACGCAGACTAGACTTAGAAGTTAATCTAGCTTTACAAATTAATTAATTGTTTATGACTTACCACTATCACCTATTATTAAAAGTTTAAATAGATGATCATATTCGCGAGCCATTGTAGCTCTTGGCTTTAGAATGTATAAAGTATTTTGTATCTATTCTATCGATAATTTGTGAGGGGAGGAATAAGTCGGAAGCGATCGCTGATTACCGAAATTCTATTTCCGAGTTATCTATGACTAATTCTGCGCATGCGTATCGTATTTTGTGTTTTGATGTATGTATATAGGCACTGTGCTCTTCTTCAAACCCAGACAGTAGACAGATTTATGACAATTTACCAGATCTAAAAGTCTAGAAATCTATTTCTAGATCTAAATCCTAAACTAGATCGATATCTATATAGATCTAGTTGCTTTTACTTCCTTTTGAAGCGTTTACGTATTAGTGGCCTGCCAAATCGATCATTATGTATGGGTTTGACCTCTATTGTATGCTAAGATAATCTAAAGAAAAAGTTACGGTGTAAAAAAAAAAGGGGGGGGGGGAGGGGCTTGCTGTCTATCCGCTTGAATATATATTGGCCTCCTTCAGTCGTAGAACGACTATGGTTCATCTCAGGGCACACTTCCTCATGTGGCTGTGGAGCCCTATTTTGGAAAGACACTCCCGTCCACAAATAGTGCAGGTTAAGGTGGCTTTTGAGATGAAAGCCTGGGCATTGTTTATGGTCGGACCGATGTCTCCCACACAGCAGTTGCCCCCCTCTCCGCGCAACTGATGTGACCAAAGGAACTGAATATCCAATACAGTTTGGGATCAGTAGCGCGCAGGCTCTGCCACAATCTGCCTAAGGGTCACCAGCTCCCGATTTTTCCTCGGGGTTTTCTCCCGAAGCCTTTCCCGTGTTTGGGTATAGCCGCAAGGCAGCGGAGGTTTGGATTCAGAGTTTTCCTTCTCCGCTTGTAGCCTACTCATTTCTCGGGACATCGACGCCTGTGACTAAAATCGTGGACTCTAAACTTTATATTAGGAATAGGTCTTGATGTGTGCAGTGTTGCTGTTATTGGACAGGCATAGTACAAGATTTCTGACAGCTACTGAAAAGTTGCATGACCATTTGTCACAAGCATTTTTATTATGGCCCGCTCTATAACTCCCCCCCCCCCCCCCCCCATATATGTAGCGTTAGGGTATCATTTTTTTTTTACTTTAGTATTTCATATTCACCAAAACACTCAAATATGGAGTCCTACGCGTGTTTTTTCACTTCTTGTTTATCTTCTAAAATGAGATGTTACAATTAACTTACGTATGGTAATATATATGTCTGTCATGATAGCATACGCCATATTCTTTTTCCCCTGGTAACTAGAGGCTCCCATGCAAAGTGAATTTGGTGGCCCCCAAATGAAATAGAAAAAGAAAAAGAAACACCGAAAAAAAATTACGACATTCATAAAAAAAAAAACATCAAGGGTCTTCTAACTATACTAACATAAATAGTCTAACAAGTAGATTTCAACATTTGTCAATAGATCTCACAGTAGAGACATATAAATTAAGATAGACTAGTATAATAGGCGTATAGAGTTCATATTGCTCTGTTATATTTAACTTTAAATTGATACAAGTTTTGCAATGTTTTTAGTCTGAAAAAGCAAATAGATTTGACAATATAATTTTGACTTTCCAGATGACATGTCAGAACAACTAGAACCACAAGATCTAGAGAGTCCAAGATAGATCCTTGAGACTTTTTACGGCGCGACTATACAAAATCTGCTAACATACGGAATAACTTGTTGGCAAGGCAACGCCTCATCTAAACTGTTGCGACGTCTAGAAACATCATTAAAAAAGCATCAAAAATTACACTCACAACATTACCACATTTAAAGGAACTTTTTGAACAAACGTGCCTAAGAAAAATCGAAAAAATCTTGGAAGACAACGGCCACCCGCTCCATCAGAACTACGCCAGGTCGTCGCGAAGTGGGCGACTGCTGTCAATAAAAACAAGAACGGAGCGGTACAAAAACTCGTTCGTGCCTCACTCGGTCAGACTCTATCACCGCCACTCATTGATCAGGGAACATGAAATGCACTAAGATACCTGTGTGTAGTCGCTGAATGAACTATTTATGTAGTCTGTTGTATTTATGTGTATTTTTTCTGTTGTGTTGTCTATATATGAGAAAAGAATCCTTGTAATCACAACAAATTTCCGTAAGGATCAATAAAGCAGTCTTAGTCTTATTATACCTTGTTGATGTCCAAGGGCTGAGCCGAAGGTTCTTCGAGCCCTAATTTTGAACAAAAAAAAACTGTTTGGACGCCAAACAGTAAAAAAAACAAACCTGTGTGAACGCACAGTTCTGTTTGAGAGTGACTCGAGTCAATGCCTATGTAAAGCATTGCTATTTCCGATGCCTTTGGCCCCCGACGCATGCTTGGCTGCACATGGCCGAAGGCCGAGGACACCGGGAGCCTCCGCCATTTTCCTTCGTTATACCAAGCTAACCGTGAGGACTCGCCGTTTTGTGTAACGGTCCCTTGAGGAACAGGTTTGTGGGGACTTTTTTGCAACTCCGCCCGTGCAATGGGTGGACTCTCGTCTACCCGTGGGCATCCCTACGGGAGTTTTGTGTTGCTACCCATTTAGCCTAGCCACTTCCTCTAATGGTCGTTTCCACACGGACGCCACGATGAGGCAGAGTAGCGTGCCCGTGCCAAGATTATACCAACTTTGCTAGATGTTTATCTGTCACTACACACTAGGGCCTACTTCTTCTAACACCTCTAGACCACATGAACCTTACGTAACACGCTCAGGCAGAATAGTTAACAAACCAGAGACTTGATTTGTGATTAGGCTAATTGAATTGACTTTAATCTTTGAATAGTTTGTTAGTTATTCTGATGAATAGACTTTATGAATTAAAGAAAAGAGATGTAAAATAATGGTATTATGTGTACATTTGCACACTAGTGCGTCAGTGCAACACCGCTTGTGTTTATGCAATAAATGGAGTTCCTAATATGTCTTCCCCATGGTCTCCATCTTAAACTCTATAGTTCGTTATTTGTGTAACACAAATATTCTACAGCTCTCACCAACTGGAGAACCAAGGCGTCTGACTAGTTTGCCTACGCCTAAAGCTGGATCTGCCAGCAAGCTCAAATTCTATACATAATCTTTAATTAAATTTCTTTGATTTTTCTGTTTGAGCCAGCCAGGAAAACCAGTGACTTGGCAGAATTTAAGTCATTGGTTAATATGCATGACTAAATGCATGACGCAATCATCTTCTTTTTTGAAGTAACGTCTGTATTATACAAGATAAAGACATCACAAATACTGTACATCTGGCAACAACATTACAGTGACTGTCCAAAATCTAGTTTTTGCTCCAGACTGACTTCACACACCTTGCTGGCTCTGACTTGGTCTCCTACTGGTTACATTTGGAGGTAACGTGAAGTGCCTTGACTCTAACACACTCGCTCTTAAATAGGGTCCCTACTGGCCTTCTAGAACTGGATGGAACGTCGCTTGACCACTCGCTTGATTACATTCACCGTCACCTGCGTGCGTAATATTTACAACACAGGTCCTTGCTAAACTGGCGTGTACTGTCTCTCGTCAAGATTGACCGCTCGTCTAGCACTGGCCTGGGGCGATTGGCGTAGTCTAAAAACACACAGCTCTACCACCATCTGTCTCACCACCAGGTTTTTAATACTATTGTGGTTATCTGCAAAGAAACCCCAGACTTGCTACAAAGTTTCATACTAAATTGACAACTAACGAAACAAGTAATTTGATGTTCCAGGATTCCCCGTGGGGGGTGCATGCCTAAATTTGCAGTCCCGAACCAGTCCTATAGGAATGTGACATTGTTGAAACGTATTATTTAATTAGACTTCTATAAATCAAATAAGAAAACATATGACACTAAAATGTTATTTAACCTTGGTTAGGCCAATAATAGAATATGCATCCTCTGTTTGGACCCCCCCACCCCCACAACTCAAGAAAACATTAAGAATCTATAAATAAATAAAACATAAAATTAAAATCTTATTTAAACTTGGTTATGCGAATAATAAAATAAGAAACTGGAACAGACACAAAATAGAGCAGTGAGATTCATAACAAACGAATATTCACATTTGACTAGAATAGGCCTAACACCTTTAGTAAAATCACTAAATTTAGAAAGCTTTCATGATAGAAGATTTAAAAGTAGGGCCTACAGTAGCAATTATACATACAACACTGAAACATAATCTCAAATACAAAATCTAATAAAATACTGAGAAAGACACAAAGATAAAGGCACATTCCTCGTTCCATATGCTAGGACAGATATGTACAAATGCTCCTTCTTCCTTAGTGCTATTAGAGCATGGGATGGATTGCATGAGCCAGCCAGAAAAAACAGTGATTTTAAGTCATTGGTTAATATGCATGACTAGATGCACGACGCGTAGGACGCAATAATTTTCCTTTATGAAATAACGTCTATATTTTATAAGATAAGATAAGATGACTCCCTCCGCACGTATATTACACACAAAGACCGCATCACAAAGGAGGATATTTTCAAAGAAAATAATTAAATAAAACTAAAAGTTTTATGGCATATCACAATATCTCGCAGAGAGACCTTCCTTTAGGGAACAGTACCAGGACAAAAAAAAAGGCAGACAGAAAGACAAACATCGAAGTATAAACGGTCCTGTCGTTGAAAGAGATAGGCATAATAACAGAGAGAAATGGAGAACGACGGTCAACAGATCATGTGTGATGCCTCAAAGGTTTTACTGACTAAGGGACAGGTGAAGGTGGTGTTGGCAATGCTAGATATGGTAGACTTGTATGCAGTACGTCAATTATTTAATGTTTGATAATTCTTTCTGCTGGGTCACTACCTTTTATATTTGGATATATTTTGTTTTACAACTCTACTAGATAGTAAGAGGTATTTTATCGTCCTCTTCCAATAGTTATTACCCATGATGCCTGCGAGTCTTGGAAAATGTGTACTACAGCTGTGTCCATGTTAGAAAAGAGTTAACTAACCCTGTGATTGAATCTACATAGACCTAGTGAAAGATTTAGATGATTGTGTGATTGAATCTACATAGACCTAGTGAAAGATTTAGATGATTGAGTGATTGAATCTACATTGACCTAGTGAAAGATTTAGATGATTGTGTGATTGATTCTACATAGACCTAGTGAAAGATTTAGATGATTGTGCGATTGAATCTACATAGACCTACTAGTGAATCTTCACAAATGAAAGATTTAGATGATTATGTGATTGAATCTATCTGTACATCTTTGTGACTTTGTTATTCATATTTTTTTTTCAGGCACTTCTATTAAATAAGCTTTGTCTGTTAAGTACCGTACATAGAAGTACCACAAGATTTGATTTTATTACAGTTTGTTTTTATGTGAATTATATTAACTACATCTTTTCATTTGTGATGGGAATCTGCATTTCTTCATCTGCTATGTAAGGTAGTCTACATCTTGTATCTATCAGGTGAAATGGACAGCCTCTAGTATCTGTATGTAAGGTGGTCTACATTTTTTGTATCTCTCAGGTGAAATGAACAGCCTCTAGTATCTGGTATGTAAGGTGGTCTACATCTTGTATATAACAGGTGAAATGGACTACATCTAGTATCTGCTATATAAGGTGGTCTACATCTTGCATCTATGTAAAGTTGAACTATCTTGCACTACATCTTGTGTCTGATGATGGGCTAATTCATGAGTTTAATAGAATCAAATTCTAAAGAGAAAAACATGAAAACTCTTTCCTGAGTGTTGCCAGATAATAAATAGTTTAATTATAAATGTTTCCAGATAATAAACTTTTTAATTGTAAAACTATATTTAAGCTAAATATTAAGTATATTTGTTTTCTAATCTCTTCTGCTTGATCTGATTGAACAAGGCATTCTATGTGCATTTACTGCTAACATGATGATATAAGAAACAAAATCTGCAAAGGTTCTGAAGATGAATGTAAGTTCTGGTAGAACATAAGACCTTCTTGAATAATAAAAGTTTGAAGACTTTCAGAAATGGATAAAATTGTAAAATTTTGACTTTTATTTGTTGTTAAATATTGATTTTCTAAACATTTAATAAATGAATCCTGGATTGAATTTAAGGATAGTAGTTATCTTGGCAAGTCTGTGTGGCTTGTACCATTTGTTCATCAGTCAGACAGGATGTGGTGTAAATGTTGTACCTAGGGGAAAGAAACATTTGAAACAGTTTCTTGACTAATTCAACTAGTGACCTAAACTAGCTACAACTAGTAACCTAAACTAGCTACAACTAGTGACCTAAACTAGCTATACAAAAATGCTTCACTAATTCAACTGGTGACCTAAAAGTATTCTAGGTTAGCTTAGTTCTTCATTAGCGAAAATACTAATCAAATTTATTTCAAGTTTTGTAGATCTGGTAAAATTATAAAGTAACATAAAAAAATAGATAATCTCTGAATCTTGTTTCATTTTTTTTTCTGTGTGATTAAGAACACATATATTCCATTACACAAAGCAAAAATTAAAAAAAAAAACAAACGCACTGCTGCTGTTAACTATTATTTCAGCATTCAGAACCATTTAGCATTTAAAATGCTATTTTTATATTGTTGAATAAGTAGATAATCATTGGTATGCAACTATTACTGTCTTCAATATCTTAACAAACTTAAGACTAGGAAATTCAGTTGTCCTTCTTGTTCAATATATGTGGGAAGCGTGGTCGAGAGGCCAAGTGCGCTTGAACTTGGCTTGGCTACCTAGAAGGGGGCTCGAGGTTTGACACCCGACTCGGGCAGAGTTGTGTTTACTAAGCGCCTAAAGGCAGCACGGAAAACCAACTCCTAGATACCCCCTCCCCCCCACCGGTCCACAAATGAGATTGGACCAATAAGCATGAAAGTAGCGCTATATAAAAGCTATAATAATAATATATTCACATAAAAATAGATGGTAAGTACAGGCCAGTATGTCCAATCTGTTCGTAAGGGTACTTTAAACTAGTGTCTTGCAAATCTAATTGAAGGACTCACCTAGAATTGGGGCAGATCTCAACTCGTTGAAGAAGCCCTTGTCTACACACATAGGCATGCTTTGGTGAGGTGACGTCAGGGAAGACCAACATCTGATATCTTTCACCTCTGCCTAAGTTAGGGTCACATGGGATAGTGCAGTCTGTCGACCAATAGAAACAAAATACTGATCGATTAGCAGGTATTGCGTAAATGGGTTCACAACACTCTTGTCTATATACAAATTCAGATTTAAACCTTTCTCAAATCCATATAGCTCTCATGAGGCCTAGACCAAAATTATTTTTTTTTTCGGTAACAAAAAAATAAGTTGTATTTTAAAAAATTGATACATGATAATTGTAATTATTTCTTGTAAATCTTTGCATATGTTCTTCTATTAACAGACCAGCTAATGATTTTATAAGGCATGTGGGCTGGAACTTCATGTCTGCGCAAAACCTCTGTTTATTTATTCAGCTTTTTCCTGAATACAAAGAAACATTTGAGTCAAGTGCTGTGACTCCAACTAAAGCTATGTTAAAAAAAAAGACAAACAAAATTTAATTTTAAGATGATTATAATTTGAACAGTTCTAACAGTCAAACCAGTGCTTTTACTATGTGACCAATTAGGTAGTATTTTTTCCCATAAATATAAGTAAACTGTCAAATTTCTAAAATCACTAGAGCCGTTTTCGAAATACCTGTACAACTTCCAGTTTTACCCTGCCAGCCATAAAGAGGTTGCAAGTTATTATTGTAAAAAAAAAAGGGGATTTTGAAAACTAAAAGCTATTTTGTAACCTTTCTCATGTAAAAGTTTTACCTTAATTTCACAATATCATAAAACATATCATCTCTACTTCTGGCTCTATAAAGTTAAACTAAAGCTGATGATTTCCTTACCTGATATAGTCTCACAAAGTGCACCAGTAAAGCCTGCAGGGCATGCACAAGACTTCACAGTAGAATCTATGGAGAACACTTCAGCAACTTTACATTCACCTCCATTCTGACAGCCACCACAATCATCTAAAATAGATGGTAAAAAATCATAGTCATCTATAAAAAAAAGACAGTTTCTGAAAAATTAGAAGATTTATTAAGAATAAAAAATATAATTACAAAACAAGAGTTCAGCTTTTTTTTTTTTTTACGCATTTAGGATGTTCCATCAGATTTGAAGATTATTTATAACATCCTTGCCCAAACCTCCAGACGGAATGCAGGGGATGGCAGCAGGTAGGGTTTGAACCCTGGACCATCAAGATGACAATACAGCACAAATATCTTCTTCTAATCTTATATAATACTAACGTTACTTCAAAAAAGAAGATAATACCATACGACCAGGTAACCATTTTGAATTAGAAGAGGCTGTTATATCATTAAATCAAATAAAGTCAAAAATAATAAGTCCTACATGGACCTCAGCATTTATTTCTTATAAGTCTGATCTAAATCTATTAATATGAAAATAAAGCAGGAACCAATAAGCATCAACATCCAATTTTCTGAAAAGTTTGTAAATAGAGATTAAAGCAATTTTGCAGCCTTTTCTAAATATTACTTTTATCTTCAATGATTAAATATCAGTTTGGTCTTAATTTATCAAATAGACCTAAATATCAAAATTGTGATAACTATAAATATTTAAATTTATTCAAGACTTAATGCCATTTTAATTTTAATATAATAATAATGGCAAATTCAATGATTCTGAAGATTAAGGATGATGATTTGCCTCTGCCAGCTTGTGAAGCACACTGACTTTCAGAAAGCACGCTGCTTATTATGGAGTTGGTCAATCTGTCAAGGAGTATCTTGGCAAGGATTCTCCCTGCCACTGATGGTAATTGGTGCAGTCTGATTTGACACCTTTTTTGTACAGGGATATGATGGTGGTGATATTGTGAAAAAAAAACAAAAAAACACCTAAATTTAAAGAATCCCCTCAATGTCAGATTAAATAAAGTACAAAATTAATTACTAAAAAACTATTTAAACTGATTGTCTAATACAAGTGTTAAATTAATAAACATATTTTAAAAGACTTTCAACTTTCTTAAGATAGTCTAACAGAAGCCCCCCTCCCCCCAGTAAATCAAGACTTTCAACTTACCAAAGATAGTCTCACAATAGCCCGTAGTAAATCTAAACTTTCAACTTATTCCTAATAGTCTCACAGAAGCCCCAATTAAATCAAGACTTTCAACTTACCCAGGATAGTCTCACAGTATGTGCCAGTAAATCCAGGCTTACAACTACAATCAACTCCATTAGGTGTGTCTACACAGGTGCCACCATTTTCACATTGAACCAAACTGTTGTTACATGTCCCTAAATAGAAATGTATAGAGATAAATAGTGTCATAAATGACAAACAATATGCAAAAATAAAAAAAGCTTTAAATATTTCTAACAGGGTTCTGTTTTTAATTTATGTCATTAATTAAGTGCCAAGAATAGCATCACAGGAATAACTAATATTCTTTAAATATGGTGCCATGCATCAACAAGATTGTGGCATACAGTACACATGAAAGACAAGAAAACTCAGTCGAAATCCACACTATCCAAGTCTTGAAATGAAAGATTGAAAGTAAAAGGGCTTCTGCATATATTCTTTGGAAAACAGACATACGGTGAAGTCCAAAACTTAACTGCTAGTCAGTACTAGGGCATAGTGAACATAAAAACAACAACTGAAGAACATATTTTTTGTGGTACAATGTCTTAAGATAAAGACCTAAATCTCGACAATTCTGGGAAACCAAAAAATCTCGACCTGTATGGTGACATGTATGCACTACGCAAAACAGCAGGGTTTCTGTCCAGGGCATTTGCAAGAGAGATTTGAGCCTCTAAAGCCCTCACATTCAAATGGAGTTTGATAATGAAAGACCATATTTCACTTTCGAGAGGACAATAAGTGCTAAAGCCCTTTGGGGCCCAAGAGGATGATCAAAACTGAAAATGCCAGATCACTTTATGGGTGGTCTTGAAAAATCATCTTGATAAAAAGCTGCATAAAGATACCAGACCACAAAAAAAAAGAGGCTTTGCTAAAGCAAATTGCTGTTATTCCACAACTACTTAGTATCATTTAAGACATTATGCACTGGCCATTATGGGAACAAAAGAACTAAATTGACCCTTCCTCTGAAAAGAGTAGGTCAAGTCAATATTAATTTGCCCAAATAAGCCATATATGTTACACAAGAAGTCATATATCTTACTAATGGAAGCATATATCAAACCAATCAACTATATTACAAAAGAAGGTACAGGAAGCTTCTGCCCCAGAATTGGCATCATTAGTAAAACCAGATTCTGCCCCGTCTCAAGGCTGAACCAAAACCAGTGACTCATCTGGGCGCATCCATTGTCTTCCCAGACAGAAGGAGCCATATACAGGAAGCTACTGTACATAAAAATACTAACTGATCTCTCCACAAGTAGGTCCTGTCCAGCCAAAAGGACAACTGCACAGATAGCCTTGGTCAGTATCAGAACATTCACCACCATTCTGACAAGGATAGTTGTTCAGTCCGCAAATGTCTCCTGAAATAGGAAAACCCAACTGAATTAAGATTGTCATAAGAAAATTATAAACTCTCACACTCAAGTCTAATAATGTATGGTGTAGCTTTGTTACCTTCATACTTGTAACTATAGCAACATAGCAATTGTTTCTTTTCAATGAGGCAGAAGCATTAGTTCATTTGTTATTTACCCAAGTACCTTTTGTATTGAATATGCTCAATGAATGAATTCAATGCATTAAGTCGAGTAAATACATCAATGTAAAGGTTCAATATAAAAGTTCACAATTAATAACATATTTTATTTTCATCTCTTCAGAAAACTTCTCAAATCAAATGTTATTTTAAAGTAAAAGATTCAGAGTCTTTATCTAGTCTACTAGTCCCTTGTGACTGTATTATCAGTTTTAGAACCCCTGTAATATTTGGTGAGATTTTTCCTGGTCGGGGACTGACCACGAGGTGGACACCTCAGTTGATCTTAGACTCTTGTAGAGAGAGGAGTGCTATGGATATCTTTTATAGTAGAGTTATGTATAAGTATTGAAGTTATTATAATTGACTTGTATTTAGGACACTTTTCCTTGGATGTAATTTGTGATGGCTGAAGTCGCCAATATCTTTTGTGAATTATATTTTATGTAATAAAAACCATGTCTTCTACCAGTGAGTCTATTAATAATTCTAAATGTTGTGGTCGGAGAGTTCAGTATGTCAGTGTTCTCACGCACCTGAAAATCTAGTGCGCGAGTGAAAGTATTTAATTAAGAAGATAAAGAACATTGTAGTAGTACCAGAAGAGGTACCTACAACACACAGAGACATATGCGTCATCACGCCTACAACAAGAACCAGGCTGTGACAGTGACCCACTGACCAGTTACTACCATGCCACATACAGAAGCAGAGAGATGCAGAGTCAACCCTGGATAATGGTTGACAGACGTAGTTGTTATCAACTATAATGGATAAAACTGACCATCATATTTTCATTTACTTATTATTATTTATCTAATAAAGAAGTTTATTTCAAACAATATTAGAATTAGAAATAGATATAAAAAAAATATTGTCTTTTAGTGTTCATTACAGAAGTAAAGATGTCAGCCATTTTAGATTGAAGTATTTTTTGGTCAATGAAGAAGTCAAGCTGTTTAAAGATAAGCCGTTCTAAGTGGATAAATGGCTACTAATACTTACGTCGCTCACAGTAGTCTCCCTGGGTACCAACTGGACAATCACAAACAGCCTTATTATTTAGTACACTGCACACACCGCCATTCATACATTGTAGTGAGCTACAATCCACTTCTATATAGAGGAAAAAAAATAGACTACATAAAGCCATAACCAAACTATACTAAATCTGTTAAATATTCATTAATTTTTCTTTTTACAGCAAGGCACGGTGGCTGAGTGGTAAAGTGCTTGGCTTCTGAATCGGAAGTCTGGGGTTCAAATCCTGGTGAAGACTCTGAGATTTTTAATTTTAGGAACTTAAGGGTGCCTCTGAGTCCACCCAGTTCTTATGGGTACCAGACATTAGTAGAGGAAAAGTGCTGGCCACATGATACCCTTGTTAAATGTTGGCCACAGAAACAGATGACCATTACATCCTCTGTCCTATAGAACACATGCTCCAAAATGGGAACTTTACTTTTCTTTTTTTTTTTAGAAGCATGCAAACTAGATGGCTTGGTCTAATACACCAAAATGCAGGATTTTGACACGCCTCCAATGCAGCTATAAATTATAGAATTAAAAGATTAATGTCCATTTCTGAAATTTAAAAGCCAGATGAATGCTAAAGGTATGCTAGATGTAGGCCTGATACAAGACAGATTAATGTAGGTCTGTTGTAAGCCAGAACATGAACATTACAACTTTAGCTGTAATAAATTCACAAAATAATGAAAACATAGTTTTAAAAAATTGATGTTATCAATCTTTCCCATGCTCCAAATAAAAAAAAATATTATTCCAAGACTATCTCACTGATGGTACACATCTATTACATCAATATTAAAGTGATACAAGATAGATGAATGTTATATTTTTACTAGATGTAGGACTGTTGTAAGCCAGAATATGAACATTACAACTTAAGCTGTGACAAATTCACAAAATAATGAAAACAATAGTTTTAAAAAATTGATGTTATTGTCGGTGCGTAGATTATGGCATTCTAGCACCAATGTGTATTAAGTGCACAATTTTTGAACGCACTTTCTTTTTGTTGCCTTGCTTGTAAGCTGATGGAGTGTTTTTGTTATGATGGTGTAACGTTTGTTGAGATTCTTCTGTGTTCCCCTGTTTAGGGTGAGTATCTAAGGCATAACTGCGTTTCGCAGTTGTTTCGATACCATAGTGATAGTCTACTAGACCTTTTTGGTATGTCTTTACTTTGTCTTTACAGGGAGTTAATATGGGATTGGAGTTCTACACTAAGTACTAGATTCAGCAGTGTGTTTTGGTGTGATTGCGAGCATTTATGTGTCACGTGGTCGGATAGCAAGGTGTAGAATTATTGTTTAATTAATAGATCCACAATATTAGAATGTTCCAAATTCAATGTCATTACTCCATTAGTTTGTCATCATAACTTATATTCATATCATTAAATATTTACATTGTCAGCAGGGAGTCACTTATTTATTGCAAGCACGAAGGTGCCTGGTTGAATGTCAGGGGCCCGGGCAAACGAGCTAAGGCCTTAACATAACCCTGACAGTTATCAATCTTTCCCATGCTCCAAATAAAAAAAAAATATTATTCCAAGACTATCTCACTGGTGGTACACATCTATTACATCAATATTAAAATGGTCTTTTATTCTGATAAAGAATAAGAAGATATCAGATGCTCTATAGTACCAAAGAACTAGGTGCTTGTTTTGTCTAGCACAATGTTTATTTTCATTTCAATTTGTTCAAAACATCAATATGACTCGCTATTGAATTCTATATTGTACTAATATTTACAAAGATATAAAAAGGAATCTGCTTTACATTTAATTTCACACAAAAGCATAGTTTGGTTTGATCCCTCAACCCTGAAAGACAATCTTATATTATCTTGTTATCTTATCAGTTACAGATGTTACTTCAAAAACGAAGATAATTATGTCCTATGAGCTAATCTAGAAGAACATGTTAAGTAGAGACTTAAACTCTGCTATGTCAATTGTATTTCAGGCTGATTAAGGCACAATTTGAATTATCCAAAACTAAAATATAAATATTATTCCATATGCTAGGACAAATTTTTACAAATGCTCCTTCTTCCTTAGTGCCATTAGAGCATGGAATGGGTTGCCTAAATCCGCTAGGAAAACCAATGACCTAGCACGCAAGTCAATGACTAACATGCATTACTAGATTGACACATGAAATGCGTAGGACCTATTTATCTTCTCTTTTGAACTACCATCTGTAATGTATAAGAAGATAAAAGCTTATAATCTCCCTTTAACTATTAAATTTTAGGAGGAAGTGGTTAAGAAGCATCAGACTGCTCAAAGACACATATCTATACATACATATGACTTAATTCATAATCTGCTTTGAGTTTTTAGAAGCATTTACATTGTTCATTTCAATCATTTTGGAATTTAAGAAATGAGGATTATCACTATTAAACCTCCTGTAGGGCAGCAGAGAGGGTCCAATTTAGGATCATAATGATGACAGTCCAAAGAGCATATCACATGACCAGGCAGCTAACCATTATTATAATTAAGTTAAGGATTATAATATTAAGCACACTTGCATAGTTTATGTTCAAACTTTAGATGTAACTCAAGAAACTTACTAATCTCACAGAAATCTCCAGTGTACCCTGTTGGACATACACAAGTCAACTGTCCTTGGCTACCAAGATTGCATGTTCCATTATTAAGACAAGTAACTAAACCGCATGGGTCAGCTGGAAAAAAAATAAAAACTTAATATTTTCTCTATTTGACTGGTAACTAAAGACTGGGTAATTATTGTAGTTGTATTTATTACAATTAAAGTTAATTACAATCATTAATATATTGATAACTGAGTTTATAGAACAACAATTCAATCTTTGATAAGTACTAATGCTGTAAAAATATTTTATTTAATTACAGAACATATTATAAAACCAACTGTTATGTACATAACAATTACAGAGTTGAAAACCATATCCGCTTAGTGAACACATTCTTGCGGACAAGTTACAAGTACATGTAAACATAAGAACGACAACCGATACAGCATAATGACTAGTTCTGAGCTTACATTGTTCACATTTGGCTCCAGTGAAACCACTAGGACAATCACATGTTGGACTGCCTCCATTCAGAACACAGCGACCACCATTCTGACAGGTGTAGCCAAGGCAGGCGGTTACTAAACAAATCAATGAAGAAGGATTAAAATTAGATTTAAAAAAAAAATTCCTCTACAATAATAACCCAATATCACAATGACGCGTATAACCACTTGTCCGTTCTACAAAGAGTTAATAACTTATAGCACAAAGAAGTAACTATGTGCGTCTTGGGAAAACAGTCTTGATGATGGGAGTAAGGCCAATTCCACACATCATTTTTTTTTTTTGGAAATTGATATTATACTTATTTTGTGTAAATATTGATTTCTTACACTTTTCACAAACTGTAGTGTAAAATATATTAATTGTCAAAGAAAGAATATGATTTTTACCAAAAGTCAAATTGTTTTTGGTTTCTCATTATCTTGGCTTCAATAAACCAGTCAAATGTATAAAACCTCTAATAAGACTTTTTAAATCAATCAATGAAAAACATATTTTAGTGCTTTTAAAGCCTAATAAAATTGTATGGATTCTGAACAAATTTCCAATACTTTTCTCCATTTATTTGCTGATTTTTTAGATTTTATTACACTACCAACAAAAAAACAAACAAACATTATATCCTTTTTTTGCATCTGCAAAACTAAGAGAGAGTAATTAAAACTGAAGTGGTCAAGGCATGAAGAGTGAAAGGATACTTTCTTTCTTTTTGTCTATATTTTATACCTTGAGTCCACTAAAGTCTCTTACTAGTTCCCATACTGACCTTGCTCACACCTGGGTCCTGTAAAGCCATCTGGACACTGGCAAGTCAAGTAGCCACTGGAGTAAGCACACTGACCACCATTTTGACAGTTGGTGTAGCAGCAAGGGTTCAAAGCTTTAAGAAATATGGTCAATCATTTTATTTCTATAACAATGTTTATCCAATATCTTTCAGACCCTGCTTTTACACACAAAAAAAAGCAGATTAATACATCAATTGCATATACAAATGTTAATCTAATTTTCTTTTTTACTTGGACATTCTACACTGTATTAAGAAATTAGTCATTGCTTTTCCTGACTGATACAGACTATCAGTTTCATATGCCTAAGGAACATGGACAAAACAAACTATTTGAGTTTGGATATGGAAAACTTATTTTTTGAATCCCAGTGTGTATCTAAATATATTGTAAAAGCTATGTCGTTATTATTTTAAAATAATGTCCTAGTGTAACACATATTATTTGTTAGTTTAATTTTTAATGTTCTGTATATGAGTGTGTTATGTCGGGAGCATGATTGAGTCTCTTGTGAAATTTATTCTAAGCCTTTCATGAGTTCTACTTGAGTTCAGAGCTTATCTGCAAATATCACAGCAAATAATAACAGGGGTAAGAGTTAAGTAGAATTGAAGCAAAAAGTTTATTATTGTTAACGCAAAGTAGTCTATGTCATTTCTCAGTGTACAGATTTTGTTGACGGGTAGGATTGGCACTGTTTTCCTATTCTGTAGCATTACTATATTATCCCTACCCTAATATGTATTCTTCAATACAAAACCAAAACCTAATAAAATACTCAGAAAGACACAAAGATAAAGGCACATTCCTAGTTCCATATGCTAGGACAAATTTTTACAATCGCTCCTTCTTCCCTAGTGCTATTAGAGCATGGAATGGGTTGCCTAGCCTGCCAGGAAAACCAATGACTTAAATTCTGCCATGACTAGATTGACCTAGGAACACCCGTAGGTGTAATTCTCTTCTTTATTGAAGTCACGTCTATATTTTATAACATAAGTAAACTTCTATTGTTATGTCAAAATAATATGTCTGTTAGCATTTAAAAAAGAATTAAAAATTAACACAAAATGGTCTAAAGTATCATATAGTAACAGTAACATGAAACTGAACAATGTGTCAAGATAACCTCAACTAACCTTGTTCACAGTACAGTCCTCCATATCCTTGGGGACAGAAGCAGGTTGGAGCATTGTTGACCTGAATACAGCGTCCACCATTCTGACAAAGAATATTTGGGTTGCATGTGTCAGGTGGTGTTGCGGTACCTATGAAAACAAATTAACTTTATATAATCAACTTGAGACTTGAGCTACACTCAATAATATCTCTAAACAATAGCAGTCATTGAGAATCTCTTAGGCTTAGCCATTGGTATTTGACAAGTTATACATTTTGTGGCCATGTTTAGCGAAATTTCAATTTACCAAAAGACTATCCTACATCAAAATAAATTTAATCATAATTAAGTAGGAATTTTAAAGTTATTAAAAACAAAAAAAAAACACATTTATCTTGAAATTTTATACCACAGTTTTAGCTTTACTATACAATAATAGAGCTGGAGAGGAGGATCCTAGCAATGGAATTGAGATGCTACAGAAGGATCCTAGGCATCACTTTCAAAGACCGCATCACAAACCAAGAGATTAGAGACAGGGATACTGCAGCGAGCGGACCCAATTATGACCTGCTAACTATAGTAAAATAAACGCAAGCTTAAAATATATGGCCATATTACAAGATCCACTGGGCTCGCAAAGACCTTCCTTCAGGGAACAGTACCAGGAAAAAGAAGAGGCAGACAGAGAAAGCGATGGGAGGACAACATAAAAGAATGGACGGGCCTGCCATTGATAGAGGTTTTAAACAAGGCAAAAGACAGGGAGGAATGTAGAAAGACGATCGACAAGTCTTGCTTGGTGCCCCAACAGACTAAGGGATAGGTAAAGGTAAATACAATAATATACATATAACAAGATTGGCGTTTTAACTAAAAGTTTTAAGACTTCTAGTAAAACCAGCCAGAGTCTACCATCTTAATGAGTCTCCTTTTTCTTTAGGAATAATTATCCAGAACTAGTTAGTAACAATAAAAGACAACACAAACAACAAAAATATTATACCACCCGAGTAAAAAAAAATTTTTTTTGTAGATATACATGTAAGATATTTTTACAGCTGGTTTAAGTTAGATTTTTTTTCACATTTAGTGTTTTATTTTATACCTGGTTGTTGCGTAGTTATCCTAACTCAGTTTTTTTATTTTCTCTACTCGTAGTACTTGTACGGGGCGAGAGTGACTTGTATTTTTGTTTTGAATTGTTTTTGCCACATCACAAAGTCCGATGACATCTATTGGTCATTCTTTGTCATGAGGCAGTTCACCCTCTGAATTTGGTTGAAGCGGACGGTGTGTTGGTAGTAAAAGGTTATTATATCTATAGTCTGTACTAGTTTCTCGGACTTATTATTCAGTAGGATTTTTGGACCCCTGTTTAGGGTGAGTTATTCGTTTGTGATATCTATTAATATATGTTGTATGAGGTTGTCACTATTTCTAGTTTTAGAGTAGAAGTTGAGTTTGGTGTTTATTTCGTTTATAGGGTGACAGTGTTGGAGTTGGATAAACTGAGCTCGAGTCTATGCTAGTGTGGGCGTCGCTTGCCGTCTCAGAAATATATATTACAGTTTTCAGTATCATTGTCAAATTGGCGATCATCTGAGGTCTAACTTTACTATTACCGAGGTTGGCAGTTTTGTGACGCCAGTCGGTCAGAATCTGGTGGATTATGAAACCAGGGTGACAAGTTAATAGCAGTAGCAAAGGTGCTTAAACTAATTATTGAATAATATCTTTATATATATATATCTAATATATATATTGTCTATTTTATCATCCTCATTGTACATACATATATATATATCAGTTTCATACAATTAAATTCATTTTTTTGTTATTTAAACTATTTACATAGTTGATTACTCTACGTACAACTGTGTGTGAGTGATGTTCTTGTCAGAGTGAACCTGGGACCTTAATTGTGTACAGCTAGTTAACACAAATAATTCCTAAACCAGACACTGGTTTAGGATAATTTTTCTTTTGTTTAATGTATTTTTACTATTTTCTTGTTAATGTTTTTTTTCCCTCTTATTTTTACTGTTTCATGCAGTAATGACAGAAGACCATGATACCTGTTTGATCGCATGTGGCGCCAATGAATGGACTTGGACAGTAGCAGGTGGCCACACCATTGTTGGAGAGACATTTACCTCCATTCTTACAATTGACACCAGAGATGAGACATGGGTTAAAGTTAGGGTCCACTGAAATGAAACATCAAATGTAAACTATGGGTTAAAGTTAGGGTCCACTGAAATGAAACATCAAATGTAAACTATGGGTTAAAGTTAGGGTCCACTGAAATAAAACAATCAAATGTAAACTATGGGTTAAAGTTAAGGTCCACTGAAATGAAGCAATCAAATGTAAACTATGGGTTAAAGTTAAGGTCCACTGAAATGAAGCAATCAAATGTAAACTATGGGTTAAAGTTAAGGTCCACTGAAATGAAACATCAAATGTAAACTATGGGTTAAAGTTAGGGTCCACTGAAATGAAACATTAAATGTAAACTATGGGTTAAAATTAGGGTCCACTGAAATGAAACAATCAAATGTAAATTATGGGCTATAATTAGTTCAATGTCAAAAGGATTGATTTTAATCTAATTTTCCTAAGTAGATGTTGATTTCACACAATTAAATAATCAAACAAAAATAATGTGGGGAATAGTGCCCAAGTGGTAAAGTGCTTGGCTTCCCAAATAATAGGTTCAAATCTTAGTAAAATCTGAGAATTTCTGGATTTTTAGGATGCTCCTGAGTCCATCCAACTTTCATTCTTGACACGAAGGCTAGACTTATCCTTGACTTTGTGTCGTCTGGTAGGTCTAAATGGTAGCGATTCATTAAAGGAAATTATTATAATAATTATTATTTATTACTATTACTTTTATTATTATTATTATCATTACTATTATTATTACTAATGGGTACCTATAAATATAAAGGCAAAGTAAAGGCAGTTGGTAGTTTAACCGATCACAAGAAACCCTTGTTAAATGTCAACCATAGAAACAGATAACCTTACATCATCTACCCTTTAGATTGCAGGTCAGTAAGGAATACTTTTTTTTTAACACTAAACTGGAGACAAACAAAAGTACTTAATTGACACAAGTTTTTAGTTTCTTTGTTAACTTTTCTATCTTGCTATTCACTAAGCTTCAAAAAGAAATACTTATTAACTCAAGGATTGATCATAAGCTACTTTTTCAAGTAGATGTTGATTCCACACTTATTAAATAATCAAACAAAACAAGAGAGGATTTGTACCACATTACTTGGTGCTTAAGCTTTCCCCAGTAAATTTTTCGTAATGTTAGACGCTGAGATAGCTGCAGTCTCTATTTACTAATAAAATTCTCTGGATCAAATTTGATGTTTATGGATATGCAACAAAAAGTCTAGCAATTTCAAAACACATTTACACCATTACAAAACTTCCAATATTTATTTTAGTCCTACAATAGTAGTATGTACATAGTACAGACTAGATCTAAATAAAGAAATCAGTTATCAATAAAATTTTACGAGCAAGTGCACAAATCAAATAATTAAGTTTATTTATGAATATCCAACTAGTTACTACCTATCTCGCACTGGGATCCACTAGTTCCTAGAGGACATGTGCACATTCCTTGACCAGCAACGATGGAACAGACTCCTCCATTCTGACAATTGATAGGGGCACACACATTGACTGAATTGAATACATGAAATAGGTCATTAAAATAACTCGAAAGTTGATATTAAACTTATGTTTCATTTTCATTTTAAAGAGCTTTTGGCAATATTTAATGTGAAATTTTTAAACTCTTTATAAAATAAAGTTGAAAGTTAACTTGAGAGATCTATGCATGACTAAATGTTGTAAACAATCTTTAAACATTTCTGCAAATCTACAAATATAATTTTGTACTGCTTTATAAATAAACAATTAGGCAAAAAAAATTGTGAAAAAGGGAGATAAACTAACATTAGATTTGGAAACTAAAAAGTTGAAAAAAAAAAGGTTGATTAACTGTTAATAGATATGTTACATTATCAGTAAAGACAGAACAAAAAAAAAAAAAACAACAACAAAATAGCTATAAGTCAAATTACAAACTTATTTCACAAGCTGTCCCAAGGAAGCCAAACTGACACTGGCACACTGGCTGGTTGGTTGTTGGGCTCAAAATACATGTGCCACCATTTTGACATGTTGGTGTGCACACTGGACCACCAACTGGACAAAAAAACCAAACGATTGGTTGATTAAGCATACCCAAAGAACACAGCAAAAGTAGATTGATAGATGCAGCACATTTTAATGTGGATGCAATATATATTTATAAATATATCATGCACAGATGCCTACATGCCAAAATGGAAATGTGTATTCCCAGACTTGAAAATGTGTATTTTGAGGGGCAAAAGTGTACTTGTAGGCAACTCTGTATCATGCTTATTAGATATGTATGTCATTGATAATACATGGCTAGTTAAAGTATTAACTGTTTGGAATTGAAAGCTTATGAATACAGCCAAGGGTTAAGGTGATCATCATTATTCCAATTTATCAATCATATTTAAATTCAATGCCTATGTAACAGCAGTAAGTCAACATTTGTCCAACCCTAAACCATCAGTCATTACACACTGAATGATCTTATGTGGTGTTTATAGATGACTTTCAATACATTCAAATGATATATTGGTATTTACTAAAAGTAAAGAATATACAAATTCAGCAATAGATAACAATAATAATTATAGCTTTTATATAGTGCTACTTTCATGCTTATAGCATGCTCAGAGCACAGCACTATGCTCCAATCTCATTGGTTGACCAGTTGGGTCGGGGGGGGGGGGGGGGGGGGGGGGGGGGGAGAGAGAATCTGTGAGAGGGTTTTCCATGCTGCCTTTAGGCGCTCAGTAAACACAACTCTGCTCGAGTCGGGTATTGAACCTCAAGCCCGCTTCTTAGGTAGCCAAGCCATTCCAAGTTAAAGCCTACTTAGCCTCTCGACCACATTCCCACAACAGTCAGTAGTTATGCCATTTTAATAGAACAGAAAATTATAGCAAAGGTGAAAGAAAGAAACAGCCAATATTTATGACAGAGTGAGAGAGACAGAAACAGCCAATAAGACAGTGAGAGAAAAAGACTAACCCTTGTTACAACCGAATCCATCAGAAGCAAGACTGTATCCAGTAGGACAATCACAAGTATAACTACCGGGAGTGTTATTGCAAATGTTACTGCACTTGGCTGTCTTGGCCGTACATTCGTTGACATCTAGGGGAGATAGTGATATTTAATACCATGTACTTACAACTAATAATATTACATTTAATGTTACTATATTACATTCAGGTAACTATTTGCTGCTAAAATTTAACATTTAAAGGTGATATTTACATATTAATATCCAGTAGAATATAGTTTTCTTTAATAGTAATTTAACATTTAAGGAGAAACAATTTTCTATAATTCAATTATTAACATCTACAAAAAGATCTAACCAAATTAAAGATTTTAACAATTGCTTATTATCTTATCTTATAAATTACAGATGCTACTTTAAAAGAGAAGATAATTATATCTTATTGTGTGTAGAAGTCTTTATATTTTTATCTTATCCTTTCTCCTCACTGACCTACACAGTTTCCACTAGCATCCACTGAATATCCAGTAGGACATCCGCATTGGAATCCGCCAGGTGTGTTGAGACATCCATTAGTGCAACCATCAGTGTTTAATGCACACTCATCATTATCTGAAAAAGAAAAGAACATTTATCAACTCTGATTGTTTTCTGGAGATTGGGCTAAAGGCTAGTAAGTATCAGGACCAGGATGCCTTGTCATGCAGTTTGCGCGCTGGACTGTCGTTCGGATTTATCGATGGTCTGGGGTTCAAACCTGCCCCCCCCCCCCCCCCCCCCCCCCCTGTCGTCCTGCGGGAGGTTTGGACTAGGAAATAAACTATCTTCAACTCTGAAGGAACATCCAAAACATGTAAAACGTCAAACAAACAAAACAGTTGTTTAGCTATTGTACTTATTGTTTTTGTTGCTTTTTTGTTTTATTTTTTTAAGGCTCATTACTGAGACCTATTATTTCATAGGAAGTGACTGCAACTTCATGCAAGAGAAATAACCTAGTTAGATCACTGACTCAATTTTTTACGCCGCTTAATCACTGACTATATTTCTTCCAATTAAATCACTGACTTAAATCTTCCTTTAAATTACTAACTATTTTCTTCCAGTTTAGCTACTAACTTTATTTTTTCTGTTAAATCACTGACCCTAAATCTGCATTTTGAATTGTCACGCTGGTTAGAGTACAATATATCATTTTTACTCTGGCAGCTTTAAACCTTTTGTTTTTACACATTTTTTAAAGTTGAAATCTAAATAAAGTTTTGAAATGTTGAACTTATTTTTATTTAATTGTATGTTAAAAATAGATGCATATCCTTTGCATCCATATTTGCAAAATTGGATGGATTCTTCCCAACATCTTAGCAGATTAAAACATAGCATCACATTCTCAGTTTCATTTACTTACACAAGAAGATAGAGCATGTGAAAAGGAGATGTACTGAGAAGAGAAACTTAATAAATGTTAGATTAAAAATGTAAAAACTATTTGTAGTCATGTTTATCTCTAAATCAATTCTTTTGCTAGAAATTCATAGCAGCACTCCATTGTGTCCCTTGAAATTCTGGCAGAATATCTAATTGTACGGACAATCTTTTGTCCACCGCAGTCTGAAACTTTTCTTACACCCAATTAAAATGGTTGCCAAGCATGATTCTGTGTCATCTGGCTTATTATTGTGATTTATTTTCCAGTATCATTTAATATGTGAGATATTTTTCAAAGCCATCTTTTTTTCTAGATTCAAATAATTAAATTAAAAAAGAATATTGTTACAAGCTTGGTTGAGTTAGTAGATAGATCAATAAATATTTACCAACACAGGTGCCAGAGGCAGAGAGAGTGTAACCAGGGCTACAGCTACAGGTGAATGAGCCAGCTGTGTTGGTACAAATCTGTTCACAGTTGTCAGTGTTAGCTGAGCATTCATCAATATCTAAAAAAGTTATTAGAAAAACATTAAACATCTCTACATCAAAAAACAAATTAAATATCAGTACATCAAAAATATTTGGAACATCAGTACATAACAAAGATTTTTGAACATCTCTACATAACTAACTAATGTGAACATCTGTAGAATAAACATCATTGTAATATAACAGGCTAGTGGTTCGCAAACTTTTTTTTACACTTAAGACACCTTGACTTGTTTGCCTGTTTTTGGTAGACTTTCTGTTTAGCAAATATTGCATTTAGCTAATCCATCAACTATATAAAGCAGTGTTTTGCTTACTATCCATGGATTTTTTTGTTTTCAAATCCACAGTAGTGCCCATCCATGGCAGGTGCAGATACTGTAAGAAGCTAGAAAATCACTTAAAAATCATCCGCTTTGTGATGTCAAAGCTAGGATTTTGTTCACTGTGTTTCCATTCTAAACTTTATTGTTGAGTGCTTGAAAGAATTTAAAATCTGTATATATTGCATCAGGGTGGCGGCGTCTAGAGAAAATAGATGGTTTCATAGTGTCATTGCTTAAAACCTTTTTGCATAAATGGCCCATTAAATACATAAGGCTTAGTAGGGAATCAAAATTAAGGTAACAGACCGCATAAAAGAGATCCAGTATTGTAGATCCACCTTTACACCTCAATCTTTCACCTAGGGGTCTATATATACTACATTGGGAATCAATGAGATGCTGAGCACCATCTAATGATAAAAACATGATGACCTACCTGAACTACAATCAGCCCCACCATAGCCAGTATTGCAGATACACTTTTTATTGGCAGCGTCACAAGTTCCAGTGGACGAACATGGTACAGGACAGATAGCTGAACACAAGAGAATATTTACATTAGCCAGAGAAAGAAGGAAAGATATACAAGCAAGAGACTGGGAAAAGATGGATTGATAAAGAAACATTGATATAGAGAGACAGTATGAGAGAGAGAAGGCTAAAACAGAATGGACCAAAAAAAAAAAAGAACAAAATTAAGAGTCAGAGATTAAAAAAGAAAAAAGGTTGAATAAGGGAAAGACATGCAGATGGAGAATAAAATGGCAATAAAATATCTATAACTGTAAATAGCAAGTTGTGAGACAAAGACCCACAAGAAAAGTCCTTACAAAAGACAGGCAAAGACTGCAAAAAGAAAACAGCTTTGTCTGCATCCATTTATCCTTCCCAGTGGCCCTACAGCAAATGGAGGACCATGGCCTGCTTTAGCAAATCTCTCCATTCTGATCTATCCTGTGTTTTACGTCTCCATGCCCAGACTTTTAGCTGTTGTAGATCTGCCTCTGTGTTATCAAACCACCATACTTTTGGTCTGCCTTTGGAGCACCTGCCTTTTGTTTTTCGAAGGTGGACAATCTTTGCTCCTCATTCTTTCAAGATGACCTGTCTAACGTAATCTGTTTCCTTTTATTTCCGTCACTTTGGAGGGGTATTCATATAGCTGGTATATTTCCTGGTCAGTGCAAATCGTTCATCCAATTTCCTCATGTATGACACCATAAATTTTTCTTTCCCAAGTATCTAGCAGATTTTCTGTGACTACAGGTCTGATGATGGTTTTGTAAATGGTTTTCTTTGTCTTTTTAGATATAAGTTTGCATTTAAGTATGTGTTACTTATACTTAGAAAGCTCTGTTGCCTGCCGCTGGTCTTGCCTTTACTTCTAAGTCCATTAGGTCATTGTTGGAATATATTATTCTTTCTAAATATTTAAACATTTCCAGGTTTTCAAACTTGTGCTTCTAATTTTTTTTTATATATTTGTTTCTCTGCCTGATTTTCTCTTGTCATTTTAACATACTTGGTTTTGTTGTCATTTATTTCAAGTTCTGCTGGTCGAGATCCTTCTTCCAGTTTTGTGAAAGCTCTAGCAATGTCAGAGGTTTCTTTATCCAATAAGGCAATGTCATCTGCATATGCAAGATGTTGTAGAGGTTGGCTGTATATTGTTCCTTTTGGTTGGGGACCTAGGTTTTCTCTTCTGAAGTAGTTAGTCATTGTTCCCCTTGTGTTTATTTATATACTCCTTATTACTTTTTCTAGAGTCACATCCTTGTTTAATCCTAAATTCATGTGAATGTTCTCCCTGTATTATGACTTTACTTTTTGAGTAGTTTAATGTCATATGTATAAGTCTTGTCAGCTTGTTGGGCATTCCAAAATCCTGTAGTGTTTGATATAGATATTTCTTTTTGATGCTGCCATAAGCCATTGTATAGTATACGTAGAGTTGGTGTACTGGTATACTGTATTCATAGCATTTCTCGAATATACATCATAGGCTAAAAAATGTGATAGGTTGTGGATCTATTAGGTCTGAAACCACATTGGTAGTCACAAAGGATTTCTTCTGCATACTTTCCAAGTCTCTTAGTAATAAGCTTAGATAGTATCTTGTACCTTACAATCAAAAAAGATATTCCTCTGTAATTACAACACTTTAGTTTGGATTCTTTTTTTGTGTATTGGTGTTATAAACGCTGTTTCCCATTCTGTTGGTATTACTTCTTCTTCCCAAACTCTTAATATCAGTTAGTGTATTGAATGTAAGGGAATGTAAGTCTTTTCCTTCATATTTAATCAGTTCTGCTGTAATCTGATCCTCTCCTGTCGCTTTGTTCTTCATTGTTTTAATTATTTCTAAAAATTCATTCAGTATTGGGGGTGTTTACTAGGAGATCGGTCCTCCCTGGTGCAGTTCATATTCTCCATTGTCTCCATCAGCAGTTGAATTTAGGAAATCTTCGAAATATTCAGCCCATCTCTCAATTACTCTGCTGTTTTCTGCGATGAGCTCATCATATCTGTTCACACATCTAGCTTGAAATCCATTCTTTTCATCTTCAATTTTCGTGTAAATTCCTCGCACATTGCCCTCTTTTGAAAAGTCTTCAATGTGAGTTATCTTGTATTTTTCCTAATCCCGTTTTTTCTAACAACTTTCTTGCTTCATTGTATAGCTGTCTGGTTTTTCTGGTCTCTCTCTGTATCATTATTATCCGAGCATTGCTTTTCTCTTCTATCACATGTCTGCATTCGTCATCATACCATCCAATTCTCCTGTTCTTCGGCCTAAATCTGACAACCTCTTCTGCTGCTCTTTTAATATAATGTTTCATTTTCTACCCTTGGCCATTTATGTTAAGGTTTTCATTGTCCTTTTCCAATGTTGTTAAAAGTGTATAGAGTGCAACTCTATACGTTTCTGCCACAAGTAGGTTTTTGACTAAATCTAGAAGCCTTTACTATTAGATATCAATCTCTTTGTCCCTCTGTCATAGTCTATGATCTAGAACAGATATAGATCTATTTAAGTTACAGGTCACTAGAGTCTAGATCTAGAACATCTAATACAATGATTTAATAAATATTACGAAAATGCAGGGGCCTCACAGAGGTCAAGCCCCTTTGCTTTTGTTCTCCAAATGATGGAAAATTCCTAGCTACGCCCCTGGATCTATCTATATTATTTATAAGATATATCTCTAGAGTGAATAGAAATAGAATGTCTTGCTCATGAAGTTGCTCTAGACTAGGCCTACTCTAGAGTTAGAGTAGATCTATGAAAACTCAGAAATCGTAGGCGTAGGAAAAAAAGCTATAAAATCAGATCTAAATTTATAAGGGTAAAGTCAAGGGTAGCCTCTAAGCATGCATCAAAAAATATCATACATCTAGAAATTCTAGCAGATTTACTTAATATATAATATCTAGATCTAGATAAGTAGAACTAAATTAGTAAATTGTATCTGTCTGAAAAGCAGAACTTGATCTAGATCTATATCCAGATCTCTATGTGGTCTTTCCTTACAGAAGATCTCGAATTCAAAGGGCCTGATCAAGAAAATGTTCATCGGTTGTCGCTGTTTATAAATCGACTATAAGCCAAGGCCGAGTATAAACCAAATCTAGACATCCAGATCTAAATCTAGATTTCTATAGACTTAAAATAAAAATTCTCAACAAAACAACTTATTCTATTCTTACTATTTATTGGGGGGGGGGGGGAGGGGTCGGGGTCTAAATATCTATAATAGATCTAGAACTTACAAGTAAAAGAAAATATTGGTTAGGGTTATGGTATCAATTATCAATGCTATGTAAGGCAGAAATGTTTCGAACTAAATTATAGTCCGTCGCATCCTTTTATAAGTCGGAAGATTGAGAAGCTTATCTTCTTCTTTTTTTAAAATTTGGGCTTCATAGGCGAACAGTTTTCTTTTTTTTAAAGCCCTGAATACTTTACGTCTTTAGCCTATATACATAAAAACACTGAACCATAATCTTCAAATACAAAAACAAAATTTAATAAAATACTCAGAAAGACAAAAGATAAAGGCACATTCCTCATCCCATATGCTAGGACAAATTTGTAAAAATACTCCTTCTTCCCTAGTGTTATTAGAGCGTGGAATGGATTGCCTGAGCTAGCCAGAAAAAACA
The DNA here is from genome assembly GCA_030265305.1 of Biomphalaria pfeifferi. Taxonomy (NCBI): domain Eukaryota; kingdom Metazoa; phylum Mollusca; class Gastropoda; family Planorbidae; genus Biomphalaria; species Biomphalaria pfeifferi. Next base: position 419,501 of record JASAOG010000273.1, read on the forward strand.
GTGACTTGGCAGAATTGAAGTCATTGGTTAATATGCATTAGGACGTAATCACCTTTTTTATGTAACGTCTGTATGATATAAGATAAGATAAGATATTTTCTTATAGTTAGTGACTTATCCGAACTGTATAATTAAAAATTCTGCTCTCTGGGGGATTCGGGCAAAATGTTTATATTCCTTTTTCGATTGCCATTTTTAGTGCGTCTTTCGTGCTGTGGCATAGGGGCCTACCCAGTGAGCTTTGGTGATAGCTCAGATGGACATTTAGGAGAGAAGGGCATCTGGGAGAAAGCTACATAGGCTATCGACCACACTTCCAAGTAATTTCTAGGTCAAACATTTTTCAATTAGACTAGACAGTGTATTCAAACATGTATTAGACTCAATTTAATGTAAAATTTGGGTTTGTCAAGGCCTTACTGAATAAGATTAGTCACTAGCGAGGCATATGCTGCTGAGAAAGCTGCCCATTGAAAAAACAGCCACAACTCGATATCGCCAGCTATGGCTCTTTTGTTTTCGAGAAACACAAAAAATCTGTTACGTCTCATTAGAGACGAAGGCTAGGCTTCATTGTTGTCTGGTAGGTCTGAATGGTAGCGATTCATTAAAGTGAGTTATTATAATTATTATTTATTACTATTACTTTTATTATTCTCATCACTTATTATAACTAATATGAAGTAACGTCTGTATTATATAAGATAAGATAACTATTATTTTAGTGCTCATTTGTATTAAAATTGTGTATAAAAGTAGGGACTATGGAATACTGTGGATGTTAGAGAGTGAGACTTAGACCTAGCCACCATTTACCACAACGTATGACACAAAGGGACGCTTCCGCCCTCACCCCAAATGTATTTAGACTTACGGCATACATAAGTGGAGGGGTAGTCACAAATGTTGAGATCTGGCCTATAGATAAGCCCACTCGGACAGTCGAACTGAACCCAGGCACCAAAGTTACACTTGTAGAAAATGCTGCAACTCAGATTGTCCGGTGAATGGTAGTCAGTGCCATCAGGGTACAGCGGGCAGTAGGTCTTAGTCGGTAATGCATGAATCTGGCCTGAAACAGAAACAAAAAAGTGAAAATATTTGCTTTTTAGAATTTAATGTCGCAGAGTTGCTATAAGTAAATGATTTTACCCAATGTTTCCCAAACTGTGTTTCGCAGAACCCTAGTGATCCGCGAGGCCTGATTAGGTTTTCCTGAACTACTTTTAGAGAGATTAATTCACTTGGTGGCCTACTACTCAGAAACCACAATCCTCCCCCCCCCTGAGGAAATTATTTTATTCCCCCCCCCCCCCCCCTTAGAGGGGGATCAGAGTAACACTAAGTTGCTTTAAAAGAAGAAATAAAGGAAATAAAATTGTATGTTGTATAATAATTATTTCGGTTTTCCACCGTCCGGTTTTTGACATCCCTACTTTTGGTATCCCGGGAAAATCGTTAATTATAGATGAAAGGGGAAATAATAAAAGTGTAAACATGAAGCGGCAATTATCGATGTTCAGCTTTGCCAAAAAAATTCGAATAAATGAGAATGGAGCAAAATCAACATTTGAGTTTCCCGGGTTTACGGTACACAACACTGCACCTGATGGGAACTTCATGTTTTCGGCCATCGCGCATCAATTATCGTTCAATCCTGGCAACACTCGTGAATCAGGCTCAGCAACTGACATTAGACGATCATTGGTCAGTTATTTACAAGACCATCTGGAAATTCTTCTGGACAAAACTATTGAAGGTATGATTATAAATTTATGAAACTTTAGTTAATTCGTGGGCACCGCCTAACTAATCTTCCACGCCTTTCATGTGAGCGATAATAGTTCAGCATTACTGGACTTTGCCCTTGCATGGGTGAGGGTTTCGCCTAAAACCCTGCACGGCCTGACTGCCTAAAACGCGGCAATATGGCGAAAACTATTGGTTAGCCGCCAGAATATGAGAGACTTAGTCAGTTTCATAATCTAGTTCTACTGTGTTAGTTGTTAGACACATGCGCATGGCCAAATTTGATACCATGCTAAATTTTGCTAATGCAACCCACTTCAATGTATCGGTACGCATGGGAATTCACTTTATGTAGCCATCCGTGCACCTTTCGACGACAACTTGCCAACCCAGACTGGGATAGCATGGAGAGTACCGGAGGCTAATTGTTATCGTGTCAAGCCTAGCCTATTTAATTCATTGTATGACTCATATTCCTAAGTTATAACTGTATAATTTTACATATTTTTAGGTTTTTCTTCTGTTGACAAATATCTTGAGGAAATGGAAAAGAATGGAACATGGGGAGATGACACAATATTATCAACTGCCTCGATTTTTTTCAACCGTCCAATAACGGTTGTTTATTGAGATAAGAAACAAGTTATATATAATGATGCATTTGAACGCACAACTTTCGTAATTGACAATGATGAAAACAGCAGAAAGAATCCAATGTATTTAGGTCTGTTTAGTTGTTCCAGTGGAGATAAGACTTTTATGCCAAACCATTATGTGAGTCTAGTACCAGATAAAGGTCAATCATTGTCATACAGGCTGTTATTTGTGTAAATTAAATTAAAAATGCTTCAGAAAATTCATTTTGACACTGGTATTTTGCTTCACCTTCTGGGGGACATCGTCCAGACCCCCTACCGGGGCTTTGCCCCTGGACCCCACTGGGGGACTACCGCCCCCCCCAGGACCCTTTTTGGGAATCCCCCCCCTGGGTTATGCCAACTCCCCCCCTGAACCAAATTCCTGGATAAAACCCTGCTACTACTAGACCTAACCCTACTACTAGTAGGCCACCAAGTGAATTAATCTCTCTAAAAAAATAAGCAAAGTGTTCCGTTAAATACTCATAATGTGCAAAGTGTTCCCTGAGGGAAAAAGTTAAACTAAACTTTACAACACTATTTTTTTTTCCAGTAGGCCTACCTGAAAATAACTGGCCCTAAATATATCCTATTGCTAAAGAACATTACATTTGTGTTTCAATAGTCGTATGGCGTATTTCCTCTAATTTACTTTAGGCAACAACTGTTTTACCTGATCACATGATCCTAAAACTTAAAAATGTATTTAAATGTGCGCTAGACCTAGATTCTATGTTGAAACTACTCACCTACAGCTGCCAGCAAGACAATAAAGGTTAAAGGATGCATAGCGAGTGGAGTTGTAAGAACGAACAACCAATCTATCGCGTGCTTTGTGGTCTATATGAAAGTACATGTAATGACTCCGCCCATTGTAAAGTACACCCTGTCAAAGACTGATACAGATTCAGTATTGTTATTGGACATATTCAGACACAAACATCGAGACTTGTCGAATGTCGACAAATCTGGGGCTGAGTATCGATGCTCAGACGAATTTGTTTATTTAGAGGGAAGGTGTGTGTTTATTTAGAGTACAGAAAAGTGTTCAATTTGTTAACTGTTATAGATTTAAAAGGACTCGTTGCTTTGTTGAAAGGTCTAGTTAACAAGCATGAAGAGAACGAAATGTTAACAAATCTCTGTCTAGGTTTTCATATCGCATTGTGTCTGTGTTGTTTTCAGCATATCATTTCTATTCAAACATCACGAACAAAGCAAAAAAAAAAAAAGCAGACTTTTTCTTTCTTTCTTTCTACCTCTCTTTCATTCTTTTGTTGTTTTTTTTCCTTCACTCTTTCTCTCTTATTTTCTCTATTTTTTTTCTCTATTTCTTTCTCACGCTTTCATGTTATTTTTGCTTCTATATTTATTTAATTCATTTCTCTGATTTCTCCCACGATGTAAAAAATGAATTTAGAAAGGAAGTGTAAACAAAACAAAAAACAAAACATCATTTTCATCATAAATAAAGGGAAACCTAATAACATAATGTTTAATAATATATATATATATATATATATATATATATATATATATATATATATATATATATATGGCTCCTTCTGTCTCGGTCTCGTAAGACAATGGATGCGGCCAGATGAGTCACTGGCTTTGGTTACGTCTTGAGACGGGGCAGAATCTGGAGTGGCTGATCAAGCCAATTCTGGATCGGCAGAGTTTGCCACAGTTCGAGCATTTATCAAGTTGGACTTGTAACTGTTTCCTCTCCGGGGCGCATTCCTGGGCCTTAGATAAAGGGGTCATGGGTAATATGCTTTTAGGAATTAGAAAAATGATGGATAATATGCTTTTAGGAATTAGAGAAATGATGGATAATATGCTTTTAGGAATTAGAGAAATGATGGATAATATGCTTTTAGGAATTAGAGAAATGATGGATAATATGCTTTTAGGAATTAGAGAAATGATGAAATCAATTGCCTTTTCTCTTACTCTCTTATTTTCTTATCTTGATGAAATGTTGCTGAAACTTCTCTGCTGACGTTATGATTTTAGTCCTCAGTGAAAGGTTATTTCTTATCTTATCTTATAAAATACAGACGTTACTTAAAAAATAAGATGATTACGTCCTACGCGTGTTCCTAGGTCAATCTTGTCATGCGTGTTAACCAATGACTTAAATTCTGCCAAGTCACTGGTTTTCCTGGCTAGCTCAGCCTCAGGTAACCCATTCCATGCTCTAATAGCACTAGGTAAGAAGGAGTATTTGTACACATTTGTCCTAGCATATGGAACGAGGAATGTGCCTTTATCTTTGTGTCCTTCAGAGTATTTTATTAAATTTTGTTTTTGTGGTTGTTCATCTGTCAATCATGAAATCTATTCGTTATGAATGTGCTTTTTAAAAAAAAATCATTGAAAATTCTTCTTCTTTTAGCCAACGTTTTGCTGCTGAGCTGTAAGCTATTTAGCAGACTGTGCCAAGGAAAATAGTGTACTGTTTTCTTCAGTTGTTCAGCACTGTCACACAACGTGTTGGCCTTGTTGGGCTGTACATAATCGAACATAAATATTTCATTTGAATATATAGACCTATGTAACAGAAAATAGTTAAATAGGCCTACATATAAGAAGGAGATCCACATAACATGACTTTGGCCTCCTTCATTCGCGAAGCAACTATGGATCATCTTACAGAAATGAGATGAATGTCTGGAATTAGTTATGATCGGAACGATGCAGCCCACATAGAGGTCCCCACCCTATCTACGCAACTGATGTACCCAAACAAATGGCATGCGCTGATACAGTTTGAGATCAGCCAGGGCGTAGAATTGTGTGCTGCAAGCTGCCATAGGTTCGCCAGTTTCTGATTCACTAAGCTTTTTCCATATTTGAGTACGAAGATAATTGAGGAATGCAAGACAGCAGGGGATTATACATTCTGATTTTTCTCTCTCCTTGGTGGATTGTCAGCCAAGACTAATGAGCCATTTTCGGCCCAACGCTTACTCATTTAGGAGCCAGTTCCTCGTCTTTGCCTACGCTGAACCCACACGTAAAGGTTAGAAGTTGGACTGGTTGCTAGAGGCTATTTGAGACTCGTGCACATGGAAGCATCGTACAGGTAGCGGACTAATTTTATCAATTACCACTTCCGGCTATAATAACCTTACAGAATAAATAGTGCTTCAGTAAATCACTAAGACCTCCACATCTTGTTGGCTACATTAACAGCATCAACTACATTTTTCAATGACCACATTAACTAATATTTCACCACATAGATTTTGTCTGATCATTTTAAATCATACATGACTATATTAACTAAAAGTGTTTGGAGTGTCGTGGGCGTGTAACACCTTTATAGACCAGTCAGTCGACAACCAACTCTAACATGTGGCCCCCAGCAGCTTTAACATGAAAAGCGGCCACACCCCCCGGAAACGGCTTTGACTAGCCGGTTAAACCAGCTTGAAGATATCTGACGTGTTCATGGCACTCATAACACTGTGATTTTGTCAAGGCTAGTATGGGAAGTCATGACGTTGGTGTGCGTCCGAAATTTCACCCTTGTAAGATCAAAAAAGCAATCACCAGCACAGGGAAAAAAAGCAGTACAAGACACACAGAAAGTCCATGGTCATACATGCGCCCAAACTCCTTCCACCGACCTCTTGACAATCTTTCCAGCGAAAAAAGGGTTTAATGGCGAGAGAGTGAGGTCGACGTGTTGCTTCAATTCTCTTCACTTTAACCGAAATCTCAGCTCAAGTCACTTAAATAATCCAATCCATGTTTATTACGGTTACGATAATCATGTGAAATTAATTAATTATTAATTCACCCATTCTTTGGTCGGCATATCAATATATCGGCACACAAAAAATGGACACTTTATGAGGTCACATAATAAAATTAACAAATATAGGACCACACTAAAATTTGCGGGAACACATTAAGAATATATGACCATGTCAAAACTTTTATGAACACATGAACGCCCTCACGAATGACCACAGTAACATAAGTATAAGGCTACCAGATTAATCATGCATGGCCACATTTACAGAAGCAGGACCACAATTACACAAGTATGACCACATTTTTTGCAGTGTATCCTAAAATCTCATTTCTGGTCATCTAAATACAAATGCCAGTCTTCCTCCGTTCTTGTATCCTCAGTGTGTAGGACAGTATAGCCTGGGGCCTGACATATTAGACGCGCGGTGAAAGAATTAGCCTCTTAGCGTAAGTGTTACTTAATATTGACTTTCTCGTCTTATCTAATACAGACCTTTCTTTAAAAAAGAAGATGATTAACTGTCTTGATACTGACTAGACCGCACTACGTGGAGAGAGACGGTGACCAAGAAAGCTATGGACTTCATCTCTTGAAAGCGAGTCAAACGAAAAACGACCAGCTCCTCTATAACCAAAGCGAAAGCCACCTTAACCTGCGATATATGTGGACGGGAGTGTCTCTCCTAAATAGGGCTCCACAGTCACATGAAAAAGTGTTGCATAGTCGTTACAACTGAAGGAGGCTAACCCTAAGGAGGCTAAAGAGGCTAATTGTCTTTCCGCATTCTGTTGTCGAATTATGTGGCTATTATTCGTTCTCAACAATAAATATTCATTAATATAAAAAAAATACTAAGTGCATTGCTAATTTTGTCCACAAAGTTTATATAGCGTTACTTTCATGCTTATAGCATGCTCAGATCGCTTTGGTTCAATCTCATTTGTGGACCAGTGGGGGTGGGGGGTATCTTTAGGCGCTCAGTAAACACAACTCTGCCCGAGTCGGGTGTCGAACCTCGAGCCCCCTACTAGGTAGCCAAACCAAGCCAAGCCAAATTCAAGCGCACTTGGCCTCTCGACCACGCTTCCCACCAGGGATCTTCCTTTGATCTGGAATTTCCAGTTAATGGCAGCACTGTTATAACTTCTTAAGGGCAACTTTAAAATGTCTATGCTTTTATATTCCAATAATGAGTACAGATGTTAGCTACAATTGTGAATGACATTCTTGGTCTACCAAACTTTGCTGTTATGGAGTATGTGTGTGTGTGTGTGTTTCTATGGTGATGGTGGGAAGAGGTTAGTGATTGGTTGTGAATGATGCAACATAGGTGGCATTGTCGTTATTTGGTCTGAGTTAGGGGAGACGACTCCAGAACGTGAGACTGAAAGGTTGTGTTATTGTAGTGAGTTAATATTATTATTTAAGTCTAGTACATTTATTATATCTCATATTAGCTTGATTTTGCCTATATTACAATGAAAGTTATAGGCTATTTAGTATTGTTTAAAGTTACTTTAGTCATTTCAAGTTTATTAGTTACACCAGTACACGAGTGCGGTGTACTTCAACAATAATATTGGGGACTGGTTCAAAACCACAGTTGGAGTAAGACAAGGCTGCCTACTTTCACCAACACTTTTCAATATCTTCCTTGAAAGGATAATGGAAGATGCTCTCGAGGGATGTGAAGGTACTGTAAGCATTGGAGGAAGAAGAATTAATAACTTGCGCTTCGCAGATGACATTGATGGCCTAGCAGGGACAGAAGTAGAACTAGCTGACCTGGTGATGCGCATCGACAAGACTTCCCAGCATATGGTATGCAAATAAATGCCGAAAACAAATTATGACCAATAGCCAACAGGGCTTTAAAAGGGGCATCAGTATCGGAGGTGAAAAACTGACTAGTGTTAGCAGCTTCAAATACCTCGGAGCTATTGTCTCAGACGAGGGAACGAAACCCGAAGTATTGGCCCGAATAGAGTCCACAGCAGCCCTTTCAAAACTCAAAATAATATGGAAAGACAAAGGCTTAGCCCTCGACTGAAGCGCTCCCTTGTCATGACCACATTTTTATATGCTTGTGAGTCTTGGACGCTGACTGCAGAGCTAGAAAGGAGGATCCTAGCAATGAAATTGAGATGCTACAGAAGGATCACAAACCAAGAGATTAGAGACAGGGTTTCTGCAGCGATCGGACCCCATGATGACCTGCTAGCTATAGTAAAAAAAAAAACGCAAGCTCAAAATCTATGGCCATATTACAAGATCTTCGTGGCTCACGAAGACCTTCCTTCAGGGAACAGTACCAGGAAAAAGAAGAAGAGGCAGACAGAGAAGCAATGGGAGGACAATATTACAGAATGGACGGGCATGCCATTGAAAGAGGTTGTAACTAAGACAAAAGACAGGGAGGAATGGATAAAGACGGTCGACTAGTCTTGCTTGGTGCCCCAACTTTCCAACAGACTAAAGGATAGGTAAAGGTACGTAAATGTTAATATATAATACGCCTACAGCGGATTATTTGTCTACCAGCAGTTTGGTGCTTCAAGTGAACGGCCGTCAACAACAAGCATATCCCAGTATAAATATCTAATATTCCTAACTTGGGAGATTAAAACCTGTTCCTCGCATCTTATCGTTCCGGGTTTTTAATTACTAAGCCTTGTTATCATACTAATTAAAAACAACTTTTTGATCACCGAAAGAAGGAAATAGATTCTAAATCAACTTTTGAATCTACAAGAAGTCTCACGCTCTACGTGCCTAGTACTCACCATCGCGGCGTTCAAATCTTGGGGGTGACGTCATCACAGCTGCTCGTGTTTGCAAAGGAGTTGAGCAAATAAAAGAAGTGGGCGTTACCTGGATTTTATGATTGACACACTCTATATCATAATGACAGCGACAAAGGAAAGAAATCTATGCACAAAATAATGGATACTTTGTCTCTGCGAGTCATTTGTGTTTCCAATAGAAGAACTAGATATAGTTCTGTGTCCGCTGATATTTATCTACTATGAAGCAGACATTTTTTCTCGCCAACTGTAAGTTTTTTTGTTTTTTTTTACAAAGAATACTGTATAAAAGTAAATTAATTGATAGAGCGCTGTTGACAAAACATAATTTAGGCTCAAGGCGCTCTGAGAGCATTACAAAGATAAACACAAGAGTTAAAATGGTAAACTCTGATACTTGGAGTGTAATGGTATTACTAATAGTAAAACAGTACCTACCTAAATAGATCGTAAATAGAAATCAAATGCTTATATTTATTGTAACTTCTTTTACAGAGAAATTACCTTTGTAATTTCTTTCACTGAAAATGTGAGCTATTCGCGTCCGACATGGCCTATTATGTCAATAAAATGCAGCATGCAGTGTCGACTGAACAAAACAAATTCTCTTGGAAAATTTACATGATACATCCATACACTTTCTCTGACTGAGCAGTCAGAGAAAGTGAACTTTGTTTTTTTTTAAGTGTCCTCTACTCTTCGATCCTGTTGTCAGTTTGATATTTCTGGTTTGATTCAACAAAATTATAGGCTATTTACAGTTAAGGCGAAATTGTTTGTAAGCAAACGGCTTTAAAAAAAAAAACTACAACAATATATTTCTGCGGTTTATAAAAATTGTTAGACCAAAGACATAAGTCTATGTCTATCTGCTGGACTTATCTTTCTGACCATTTGCAATCCCTTACATTAACCATAGATCCAGAGGTGTCACTAGGGTAGGTGTCATGCGGTGCGGCGAAAGTGAACTGTTTTTTTTTAGTGTCCTCTACTCTTTTCGATGCTGTTGTCAGTTTGATATTTCTGGTTTGATTCAACAAAATTATAGGCTATTTACAGTTAAGGCGAAATTGTTTGTAAGCAAACGGCTTTAAAAAACAAAACTACAACAATATATTTCTGCGGTTTATAAAAATTGTTAGACCAAAGACATAAGTCTATGTCTATCTGCTGGACTTATCTTTCTGACCATTTGCAATCCCTTACATTAACCATAGATCCAGTGGTGTCACTAGGGTAGGTGTCATGCGGTGCGGCCTACACCCGCTTAGTAATTTTTAATATATATTACAAATAAATAAATATATATATATATATATATATATATATATATATATATATATATATATATATATATATACATTAGCCGTTTGATTTCTCTTGCCTGAATCCTTTTTTTTATATTAATGGTGTATTATAGTTAAAGGAACTAAATTTGAATTAGTGTAATAATTTATTACATTGACTTTTACCAGGTTTAACATGGCTGACAGTATGTATCTTCACAGCCCAATCAGGTTAGTTCTTAAGAGTATCATCAAGCTATATTCCAACATAGGTTTGTATAATTTATTTTAGCTGGAATCTACCGCAATATTTATATCTAGGGTTTTTGGAAGAGGGAACTTGAGTTGGCCTCTCAAGCCATAATCATTCAGTTATTATAAACGACACACTATAGTTCACCTACAATCAAAGACACATATTAGTCCAATTACCATAAAAGACACACTAACGTTTACAGACCAGCGAAGACATACCATAGTTCACTTTCTATCAGAACACAGCATAGTTCGATTACCATCAAAGACTTACCATATTTAATTATCATCACATGCACATCATTATTTTTACTTACCATCAAAGACACACCATATTTTACGTACCATTATAGACAGATTATATTTCATTTACCATCAAAGACACCAAATTTTACTTACCATCAAAGGCACACCTTATTTTATTTAATCTTGTTTTTTAAACTCTACTTAACTACCCATATTTTACTTCGAAAGACACCCATATTTCACCCCCCCCCCCCAATGACAAATCATATTTCACTTACCAACAAAGACACACCATAATTCATTTGCAATCTTTTCATTCTTTACCATAGAGACACCTTGCTACCCCTGCGATCCCTCGTGGCCAAGACCAATTTACTATCCAGATTTTAAGGACTGCGCCTATATCTGGGAATGTTCCAACGGAGCTCTTACAAGAACTAGCTGTGACGCAGGTCTAGTCTTTGACTTTCTTATACAGGTCAGTGATTAATTTAATCTTAGGTACATCAATGAACATTTGAATACTTCTAGATCTAGACTCTAGAGTCTACATCAGTGGCTTCCGTTAGGGAGTCCCTAAGACGAAGCGAAAGTCAAAGACCATTCTTTTAAGGCTAATATAAGTTGATGTATGTGGATCTATCCATTATGTACCTCATGACATTGTCATCTGTTACGGCCGATAACCTCCAAGTTAAAATAAGTAAAACGATAATAAAATAACAAATGCACTAAACATTAATCATCACGGTAAGTAAAGTTCCCCTTTCAGACCTTCTGATCTATAGGGCAGATGATGTAAAGATCATCTGTTTCTGTGGCCTACGGCTTACAAGGGTGTCATGTGGCCAGCACAACGACCAACCGCCTTTACTTTTCCCCAACTAATGTCAGGTACCCATTAGAGCTGGGTGAACTCAGAGGCGACCAAGGATCCCGAAATTAAAAATCCTAGTCTTCACCAAGATTCTAACTCGGGCCCTTCGGTTCGGAAGTCAAGCGCTTTACCGCCCAACCACCACGCCTCAGAATCAAAAGATTTGAACTGGCGGTGGTTTTAGAGAAAGCCCTTTCATCTTCCTCAAGTTCCCTTTTTTAACTATAGCTTTTATATAGCGCTAATTTCATACTTATAGCATGCTCAGAGCGCTATGGTCCAATCTCATTTGTGGACCACTGGGGGGAGCGGGTATCTGGTAGTAGGTTTTCCGTGCTGCCGTTAGGCGCTCAGTTAACACAACTCTACCTGAGTCGGGTGTCGAACCTCGAGCCCCTTCACAGGTAGCCAAGCCAAGCCAAGTTCAACTGTACTAAGCCTCTTGACCTCGCTTTCCTTGATGTAATTAAAACGCTAAAATTTAATCGACAGGTAATCATGACCCTCATTGACTATCCTTAGCATTAGCAAATAACCAACTTTAATAACTTTGTTTACATTATTATTTTGGGGTAAAAGTTTTGGGTATAATTGTTTTCTTGTTTCCCTTTAAAAGAATGTAATTGTCATTTTAACTGTTTACAATGTTAATAAAGATTTTTTTTTTCTCTTTTCATTTTCACCTCCTATTTCGAAGTTTGTTGGATCGTTGGGGCTCGACACATAAACTGTCAACCGTCTTTCTCCATTGCTCATCGCGTTTGGCCTTGACTAGAATCTCTTTCAATGACTAGGCTAGCCTTTTCATTTTTTGAAGCTGTCTTTCCATCGCTTTATCTGTCTGTCGTCTTCTTTACCGTGATAAGTAAAGTTCCCCTTTCAGACCTTGCGATCTAAAGGGCAGATGATGTCAAAGTCATCTGTTTCTTTGGCCAATGGTTAATTAGCAAGGCGTCATGTGACCAGCACATCGACCAACCGCCTTTACTTTCCCCAGCTAAAGAGTTGAGTGGACTCAGGGGCACTCAACACCGAGATTCGAACCCAGAAACCTAGGTTCGGAAGCTAAGCACTTAACCACTCAGCCTCCACGCCCTCCGATCTTAATTACTTCTGTCGTATCTTCTTAGCCCGAAGATTAATAAGGAATGCAGTTTTTTTCCCGTGGCTACGCAGCCCCAGCTGCGACCTACATATTTTGCCACATTTAATGTAGGCATAACCATTGTCCTCTGATGGTCTATTTAGATTCTTTTCGCCGTCTACGCCTGTCTTCGGCAGCGGATTTTCTTTTGGTTTCAAATGTGTATTCCGCAAGCTTTGCACGTGACCACCAGCTGTCTCGTTCTGAAAATGTCATCGTAATAAACAGAAGATTTGTCAGAGTCAAAACTACGAGTTTTGAGCTTAATTATGTAGGCCTATGTTAATTAACTATATTATAGCTACGCCTAGATATAGGAGAACTAATTATTTATGTTTCCCCCAGGCCTGTGTTCCAGACGCCCAAGAGATGCTGTTCACGTGCGCCAAGTTATTGGGACAAGCCAGTTGTGTGAACGCCACAGCGGCTACTGCTGGTAGCGGTCTCTAGCTCTCAACAATTTCAACCAAAATGTGACTTTATGAAGAGTCCTCTTCTTTTTAGAACATATTAATTGGATTTCCCTTTTAGTTAGATAAACATTAAAATAACAATTTATTTTCTATTACATACAACATAACGATTCTTCATTATATCACTGAATTACTGCTGTAAAAATTGGAAACTAATACATTTGTATTCACTTTTGTGACTTAAATAATTTAAATAAATCTTACGTTCAATTTTTAGATTTGTATTATATTTCTTTAAAAAAAAAATTCAAATTAGTTTGTTTTTACAAAGCTTATACTATCTCATTCCGTTTTTCTGTTTGGTACAAATTTTGAAAACGTTTCCACTTCCCTAACAAAACAAGGATCAATAACAAAGAACTTAACGTCTAAACTCCTAAAAAATTCCACCCCGATAGACTAACAGACAAGACAGAGAAACGGAAAAGTTACCGTAAGCTTTGTAAAAAGGGAAAGGCACACTCTTCTGTGGTATACGGTAGTATATTGAATGCATTTCACATTGAGAAAGTAAAAAAAAAGTCTGTCCCGCCACCTGTCGGCTGTTTTTCACCAAAGTCCCCCTCCCTCTGTGTAATGATATTAAGTATAAAACAGCTCAACGCTTCTTTCGTTATCTTTGTCGACATTAATGACAGCATTGAATATGGAACTGAATTGTAAATATTCACTCCTAAAACTCACCCACAACTTTGAAAGACAAAAAGTAGTGGTAAGATTTAGCTAGATAGCTAAAAAAAAATATTGTAAAATCGATCTTTCAACTACCTTTTACAGGATGGACAGGCCGACATATCACACAAAAACTAACAGAAGTGTTCCCCATTTAGGAAGCCGCAAAAAGTAAGGCGAAAAAAAAAAGGAAGAATTCTTTATTATTTTATCGAATGTTTCCTTCGTATTGACTCTGTGACAAGCCCCTTATAATAGCCTCGAATCACGACACTTCCATAAGATATTGCGACATAAGCCATAAAAAAAATCATACATTAATACGCCATTAAAATATGTGAAATAGAACAATACAAACAATACAAACAGCACAGTATAATACAACCCGGATGTAAATAAACGGAGGTATTGCCTGGAGTTAGAGTCTGCTCTTCCAATTCATAGTCACTGTTTAAAACTGAGAAAGCTTCCGGAAAATGGAATTGTAATGAAGTGGTGGAGTTGGTAGTTCCCACTTGCATGTTAAAAGAAGTGTTCAAAGCCTCATTGATGGAGGAATCTGTGGTATTCTGCAGGTCAATTAATGGGGTGGTATTTTTGGGCGGTATAGTTGTAGTGAGGCTATCAACAGTCTCTGCTTCTTCCCTAGTTTGCAGTTTGCTGGTAGTCCTGCGAGTGGACCGGATATTATTTCCGTTAAAATAGTTGAGGCATGCTGGGACATCTGCTCTGTTGACGATAAGGAAAGCGTAGCTCAAGGGAGACAGCTCTATGTCTTCTCCACGGAGTCTCCTTTCTTTCATGATAGGCAGATTATCTCCCTCCATAACTAGCTCTTCATTGTTTAACATCACTCTCCTAAGAGATTAAAGAATGATTCAGATGGAATGATCCAAGAAGGATGAGACTGATTCAAACGTATTAAGAATGATTAAAGAGTGATTCAGGAGGAAGGATTTAAGAATCATTGAAGTATACTTGAAAGGTATGACATCATTTATACTTAACACAAAAAAACGCGTTTCTTGTAAACAGGTGGGGTGGCAGCTAATAGTGTTTCAAATCTTAAACTATGTTGTAAGAATAGACTACTACAGAATATCTCTGACCCAGCGTAAATTTTATTTTCTAAGCGGCTCAGCTAGCTCCGTCCACGTTAAAAATGAGTAGCCGACAAGGTCAACACTGTCATGTTATACTTTAGGCAAGAAAAAGAAAAGTACAATTTAAAAAAATTACTTAAAAACAAAACAAAGCTTATGCAAGGAACCGCAAATTACTACATAAAAATAATTAATTACCACTAATTAATCAACCAACTACATAATATATATAATGCGTACATAAATATCTAAATATACATGTGTGTATAGAAGCAGGCCTATCTGCAACTGACCAAACCTACCCACGTATGAGGCCGGCTTTTTAAAGCAAGGATTGGACTTAACAGTCATCTTCGAGTCCATAGGAAATGAGAAATATAAGACATGGCTAAATATGTTTCCCATTGAATATCATGAATGTCAACTTTACTTCAAAGTATTCCTCCTACCCCCTTTGTTTTTGTCGTGTCTTCTGTTACCTCAGTTACGTTTGTTTCCTAGTTTCATGGTCAACTCTTCAAGCTTGTGTCCACTTACTTTGATTGGAGGTCGCCCCCGTGAGCTGTAAACATGTACGCCATCACGTCTTTCTGAGAGAACTGGGTCAGGTTGACTAATTGCACATTGTTGTTTAAATTCATTAAGTATATCACCAAGGAGCCGGTAACATAACTACACACAAACACACACACACAAACATTTTAAATAAATAAATAGAAAACATGTATTAAAAAAAACAGTATGATGATACATACATATATTAAACATAAATGAACAGCAGCACCAGGGACAAAGTTTTTAAATGAGAGAAAGTAGTGAATTAAATGCGACGAAAATAAGGGACTGCGCCGACCATTCATTTATGTTTAATATGTATGTATCATCATTGTTTCAGCACCGCTAGCTTCACTTCTATATTTACATTCACAACTTAATTGCTAATATCCACTGGAGCTTCTATATGTAATGTATTTATGTTGTCCACTTGTCATTATGAGAGATAGACAATGAAATAGAGCCATTGTTTGTCTAATACATGCCTAACGACTGTCTGTGTCGGCTCTATTGAAGTTGTTGGTGAACGGATGTGGCGAGGTGGGGGAGGAGCTAGCTTGGACATGTGACCATTGACCACTGGGGGTGGTAATTTGCATACGGGCGGAATGACTCTGGACCAGAAGAATGTTTTTTTTTGGACATTCCGATGGTCTAGAGGTGAAGTTCGCGTTATCGCTATGTTGATTCCAGGGTCACTGGTTCATTTGATTCAGCACCTAGCTTCACTTCTATATTTAAAAAAAACAGTACTACGATAAAGCTATTTGCATTTTTACTGATACTTTACAATATGTAGAGAAAGAACTAGATCACGAACAAACTATGGTGCTGTAGTGACCTAGTTCAGTTACAGAGTATGTTAGTTTTGCTAGACAAATATATTGTGTATTGTTTTTTTTTAGCGACGGTAAAAGTGTTGACGTAGTCAGACTGACGAATGACGTAAGCAGAATAGGCGTACATGGAGAACAAGCGGGCAATAGTTGAAAGAAGGTTGAATAGAGACGGAGAAGTGCATTTGTGAATTAAATGCATCATTTGAGATCCTCTGAAAGTCTTGGATCAGGTCTTTGTTAACTGCAATGTTCTTTGGTTAGTTTGAACTAGTTGATAAAATAAGAGTGGATTTGCACAGCACCCACGATACTAGCCAGAACAGAGCCCAACCATTTATGGTTCTGGGGTCGTATACGCATTAAGCATGTCACGTGACCCATGACAGCAAAAGCATCTCGAGTTCAGCGGAAATGACCCTATGCACTGTGAGCAGAAATTCTCAGGGGCCAGATATGGCTCGCAGGCCATAGTTTGGACACCAGTGCTTTACCACTTAAGGCATATTGGGGTCAGATAGTCAGGGTTAATAATCTACGTCCCATGACACAATCAGCAACAGGTCTGCAGTAGCTACGTAAACAATCTGGACAGTGCAGACCTGTGCCTAGCGATACATATTGTTGTTAGTAAAGAAATAAATATACCAGATATATTGTTCAGTGCAATGCTTTTTAAAAAAATAGACTATTGTAACATTCAAATAGTGACCATATGAAAAGTCACGAAAACATGTAGTATATTAATGATTCTATCCTGATGAGCTCTGCTAAACAAACTAGTAACTAGACTTACTCTAAACAACACCTACACAGCTTTACACGAATTTACGTATACAACTTACTCTCGAGCACAGTTTGCGTAAGCCCTGATTGCTCTAGGAAGTCGACTATTAACTATTAACACCGGGCCCTCAACGAATCTTTTAAACAGCAGAGATAAATAATAATCCTGCAAAAGAATAACGTATGGCATGATAGTTTTAGATCCCTAAAGTCACTTGACTTTCACGTGTATGAACATTTCTCATGAGGAACACAATGAACACAAAATAAATCGTGTCAATCCTTTAATGTATAAAATGTAGCTTTGTTCAGTAGAGCATTCTATTCAATGAACACTTTTATCATCATTATAGTAGGTTATAGGACTTTTAAAATAAAGTCTGTGCACAAGAGCCTTCATTTAGACAACATCTGTCCCGGAAGCTAAAAGTTGGGACTAGTGAAGCTTGTTTTTTGTGGAGCATCACCAGAGAATGCCTTCAAAGATGCACACTATATCGAGAGGCACGAACAGGGACTCTGGTCTAGAAACCTTCGTATAGAAGAAAAACTATTCGGAGAACTGCCTGATCTAGAAACCACGGAAAGTTCATGTCAGATGTAGGATTAATGATTTGAACTCTTCAACACGAAAAATTAGAACGAAAGCAAAGAGAAAGAATATAATGGGTTTACTGTCTGTAATGTTGTCTGTTCATGTTGTCTGTCATGTTGTCTGCTCATTTTGTCTGTTCATGTTGTCTGTCATGATGTCTGCTCATGTTGTCTGTTCATGTTGTCTGTCCATGTTGTCTGCTCATGTTGTCTGTCATGATGTCTGCTCATGTTATTTGTCATGTTGTCTGCTCATTTTGTTTGTCATGATGTCTGTCATGTTGTCTGCTCATGTTGTCTGTCATGATGTCTGTCATGTTGTCTGCTCATGTTGTCTGTACTGATGTCTGCTCATGTTCTTTGTCATGTTGTCTGTCATGATGTCTACTCATGTTGTTTGTCATGTTGTCTGCTCATGTTGTTTGTCATGATGTCTGTCATGTTATCTGCTCATGTTGTCTGTCATGATGTCTACTCATGTTGTCTGTCATGTTGTCTGTCATGATGTCTGTCATATTGATTGTCATGTTGTCTGTAATGTTGTATGCTCACGTTGTCTGTCATGTTGTTTGTACAGATCAACACGAACGTTATGTTTACCATTACTAAAAGTCAATGCTAGGGAGCTATGATTGTTAAGACGTAGGGAAGTTGGTATATTGAAACTAGCTAGGTCATTCGGTACATCGGCACTATTTAGGTCATTCGGTACATCGGCACTATTTAGGTCATTCGGTACATCGGCACTATTTAGGTCATTCGGTACATCGGCACTATTGAGGTTGTTTGGTACATAGACACTATTTAGGTCATTTGTACATTGGTACTATTTAGGTGATTTGGCACATAGGCACTATTTAGGTCATTAGTACATTGACGTGGGGGCTCTTCGAAGTCGACACAAGCAGCTGGGAAAAGGTGGCACTGGATGGGTCTACATAAGGAATGAGCGTAGGGGAGGGGTCCCGAATTGTAGATGTCATACACAACAGAAGCAGAAAGAAGGGTAACAATGCAACTGTCCCTAGTGATAACATAAGCCCGACCTGTGACCGCAGCTGTGTATCAAGGATTGGCCTCTTTAGTCACACAAGAAGTTGGCAAGGGAAATGATCGTCTCGCCAGACGTAAAATGTACAGACCATTGGTTCTATTTAGATCATTTGTACATTGGTACTATTTAGATCATTTGTACATTGGTGCTATTTAGATCATTTGTACATTGGTTCTATTTAGATCATTTGTACATTGGTTCTATTTAGATCATTAGTACATTGGTTCTATTTAGATCATTTGTACATTGGTACTATTTAGATCATTAGTACATTAGTACTATTTAGATCATTTGTACATTGGTACTATTTAGATCATTTGTACATTGGTACTATTTAGATCATTTGTACATTGATACTATTTAGATCATTTGTACATTGGTACTATTTAGATCATTTGTACATTGGTACCATTTAGATCATTTGTACATTGGTTCTGTTTAGATCATTTGTGCATTGGTACTATTTAGATCATTTGTACATTGGTTCTATTTAGATCATTTGTACATTGGTTCTATTTAGATCATTTGTACATTGGTACTATTTAGATCATTTTTACATTGGTACTATTTAGATCATTTGTACATTGGTACTATTTAGATCATTTGTACATTGGTTCTATTTAGATCATTTGTACATTGGTTATATTTAGATCATTAGTACATTGGTTCTATTTAGATCATTTGTACATTGGTACTATTTAGATCATTTGTACATTGGTACTGTTTAGATCATTTGTACATTGGTACTATTTAGATCATTTGTACATTGGTACTATTTAGATCATTTGTACATTGGTACCATTTAGATCATTTGTACATTGGTTCTGTTTAGATCATTTGTGCATTGGTGCTATTTAGATAATTTGTACATTGGTACTATTTAGATCATTTGTACATTGGTACTATTTAGATCATTTGTACATTGGTATTATTTAGATCATTTGTACATTGGTACTATTTAGATCATTTATACATTGGTGCTATTTAGATAATTTGTACATTGGTACTATTTAGATCATTTGTACATTGGTACTATTTAGATCATTTGTACATTGGTACTATTTAGATCATTTGTACATTGGTACTATTTAGATCATTTGTACATTGGTTCTGTTTAGATCATTTGTGCATTGGTACTATTTAGATCATTTGTACATTGGTTCTATTTAGATCATTTGTACACTGGTACTATTTAGATCATTTGTACATTGGTACTATATAGATCATTTGTACATTATTACTATTTAGATCATTTGTACATTGGTACTATTTAGATCATTTGTACATTGGTACTATTTAGATCATTTGTACATTGGTGCTATTTAGATAATTTGTACATTGGTACTATTTAGATCATTTGTACATTGGTACTATTTAGATCATTTGTACATTGGTACTATTTAGATCATTTGTACTTTGGTACTATTTAGATCATTTGTACATTGGTGCTATTTAGATCATTTGTACATTGGTTCTATTTAGATCATTTGTACATTGGTTCTATTTAGATCATTAGTACATTGGTTCTATTTAGATCATTTGTACATTGGTACTATTTAGATCATTTGTACATTGATACTATTTAGATCATTTGTACATTGGTACTATTTAGATCATTTGTACATTGGTACCATTTAGATCATTTGTACATTGGTTCTGTTTAGATCATTTGTGCATTGGTACTATTTAGATCATTTGTACATTGGTTCTATTTAGATCATTTGTACATTGGTTCTATTTAGATCATTTGTACATTGGTACTATTTAGATCATTTTTACATTGGTACTATTTAGATCATTTGTACATTGGTACTATTTAGATCATTTGTACATTGGTTCTATTTAGATCATTTGTACATTGGTTATATTTAGATCATTAGTACATTGGTTCTATTTAGATCATTTGTACATTGGTACTATTTAGATCATTTGTACATTTGTTCCTTTTTAGATCATTTGTACATTGGTACTATTTAGATCATTTGTACATTGGTACTATTTAGATCATTTGTACATTGGTACCATTTAGATCATTTGTACATTGGTTCTGTTTAGATCATTTGTGCATTGGTACTATTTAGATCATTTGTACATTGGTTCTATTTAGATCATTTGTACACTGGTACTATTTATATCATTTGTACATTGGTACTATATAGATCATTTGAACATTATTACTATTTAGATCATTTGTACATTGGTACTATTTAGATCATTTGTACATTGGTACTATTTAGATCATTTGTACATTGGTGCTATTTAGATCATTTGTACATTGGTACTATTTAGATCATTTGTACATTGGTACTATTTAGATCATTTGTACATTGGTATTATTTAGATCATTTGTACATTGGTACTATTTAGATCATTTATACATTGGTGCTATTTAGATAATTTGTACATTGGTACTATTTAGATCATTTGTACATTGGTACTATTTAGATCATTTGTACATTGGTACTATTTAGATCATTTGTACATTGATACTATTTAGATCATTTGTACATTGGTTCTGTTTAGATCATTTGTGCATTGGTACTATTTAGATCATTTGTACATTGGTTCTATTTAGATCATTTGTACACTGGTACTATTTATATCATTTGTACATTGGTACTATATAGATCATTTGTACATTATTACTATTTAGATCATTTGTACATTGGTACTATTTAGATCATTTGTACATTGGTACTATTTAGATCATTTGTACATTGGTGCTATTTAGATAATTTGTACATTGGTACTATTTAGATCATTTGTACATTGGTACTATTTAGATCATTTGTACATTGGTATTATTTAGATCATTTGTACATTGGTACTATTTAGATCATTTGTACATTGGTTCTGTTTAGATCATTTGTGCATTGGTACTATTTAGATCATTTGTACATTGGTTCTATTTAGATCATTTGTACATTGGTTCTATTTAGATCATTTGTACATTGGTACTATTTAGATCATTTTTACATTGGTACTATTTAGATCATTTGTACATTGATACTATTTAGATCATTTGTACATTGGTTCTATTTAGATCATTTGTACATTGGTTATCTTATCTTATCTTATATAATACAGACGTTACTTCAAAAAAGAAGATGATTACGTCCTACGCGTCATGCATTTAGTCATGCATATTAACCAATGACTTAAATTCTGCCAAGTCACTGGTTTTTCTGGCTAGCTCAGGCAACCCATTCCATGCTCTAATAGCACTAGGGAAGAAGGAGTATTTGTACAAATTTGTCCTAGCATATGGGACGAGGAATGTGCCTTTATTTTTGTGTCTTTCAGAGTATTTTATTAAATTTTGTTTTTGTATTTGAAGATTATGGTTCAGTGTTTTATGTATAATTGCTACTTTACTTTTGAGTCTTCTGTCCTGAAGGCTTTCTAAATTTAGTGATTTTACTAATGGTGTTACCCTAGTCAAATGTGAATATTCGTTTGTTATGAATCTCACTGCTCTATTTTGTGTTTGTTCCAGTTTCTTAATGTTTTCTTGAGTTGAGGGGTCCCACACGGTGGATGCATATTCTATTATTGGCCTAACCAAGGTTAAATAACATTTTAGTTTTATGTTCTTATTTGATTTATAGAAATTTCTTTTAATAAACCCTAATGCTTTGTTGGATTTTTTTATAGTTTCATCAATATGTGGATTCCATGACAGTTTTTCATTTATTATAACACCTAGGTATTTTGAGTTTTTAGTCTGTGTTACTGGTTTGCCATGAATAAGATAAGTGGAATTAATTTGTTTTAGTTTTTTTGTTACTCTTAACAACTGACATTTTTCTGGGTGGAAAGACATGCTCCAATTTGATTCCCATTTCTGTAATTCATCTAATTCTCTTTGTAAAATATCTGTGTCTTGTTTTGTTTTTATTGTTCTATATATTATGCAATCGTCTGCAAATAATCTGACTTTTGTTCCTGAACTAATGCAATTTGGTAAATCATTTATGTAAATTAAAAATAGTAGTGGACCCAAAACTGTTCCTTGAGGTACACCTGAGTTTACTGTTATTGGTGTTGATTTAGAGCCATTTATTATTACAGTTTGTTCTCTCCCTATCAGAAAATCTTTAATCCACTGATGCAGTGGACCGTTAATGCCGAAATATTTTAATTTTTTAAGCAAACTATGGTGGTGAACTTTGTCAAAAGCCTTGGAAAAATCTAGTAAGATAGCATCTATTTGTTCACTATTATCTAAACCTTTTGAAAAATCATCAATTAGTCCTATTAGTTGTGTTTCACATGATCTATATTTCCTAAAGCCATGTTGGTATGGGGTGAGGACATTATGTTTGTCTAAGTGGTTTATGATATTGCTACATATTATGTGTTCTAGTATTTTACATGTGATGCTGGTAAGTGATACTGGTCTGTAGTTTCCTGGATCAGATTTTTCTCCTTTTTTAAATAGGGGGGTGACATTAGCTTCTTTCCAGTCCTTTGGTACTCTGCCCTGGTTAAGCGATGCTTGAAAGAGTATTTTGAACACTGGGGCTAGATCATTGCTTAGTTCTTTGAGTAATCTAGCTGGAATACCATCAGGTCCAGACGCTTTATTTGGTTTGGTGTTGGCTAATAGTTTTTTAATTCCATTTTCTTGTACTACTAAATCTTCTATGTTGTCTACTTGGTTCAAATTAAGAAATATGTCTTTGTCTCCTGGGGCTGAGAATGCTGATGCAAAGTATTTGTTTAGGATGTTTGCTTTAGTTTCATTATCATTATGTATTATGTTATGTTCATCTTTTAATGGCGCTATGCCTGTTGTTTCCATTTTCTTAGACTTAATGTATGACCATAGGTTTTTGTTGTTATCTTTAGATATTACATTGTTGATGTATTCACTCTGCAGCTGTCTGCTTACTTTTTGGGTTAGGTGTTTAATTTTTATATACTTTTTGTAAACTCTTTCTGCCTTGGTTGCTTTAAATTTTCTATATAGGTTTTCCTTCTGTTTACAAAGCTTCTTTAGTCTATTATTAAACCAGCATTTATTTATTTTGTTTGATGTGTATTTAGTTGGTATATGATTTTCTATAATGCTTTTGAGATGGTTTTTAATGAAATTCCAGAGGTCATCGACTGGTTGGTTAATGTCTTTTTCTAATAAGAATGTTTGTTGAAAGTTTAATGCAGCTTGGTGTAGTTGTGTTAGGTTACATTTATTCCAGAGTAAGATTTTTCTTTTGGTTTTTGTATTGGCTACTGCTTTTATCTGACTGTGTATTTTTATGATCTCATGGTCTGATAGACCAGGGATAATATCATAATCAACTACTAATCCAGGTCTGTTGGTTAAGAAGAGATCTAATGTGTTGTTTAATCTAGTTGGCTTTTTAATGATTTGATCTAAACTTAGGTTGTGTAAAGTTTCTATGAAAAGCTCATTTATGTCCTTAAGGTTTTGGTGTTTATCTATGGTTAGTGTTTTCCAATTTATATCAGGTAGGTTGAAGTCACCCATAATCCAAAAAACTGCATTTTTATTTGTCTCTTTAAGTGTAGTAATCTGATTACATAGTTCCTGCATGTATTCTAAACTAGAATTTGGTGGTCTGTAAATGCTGCCTATTATAAGGGATGTTGAGGTGGTATTAATTTTACAAAATGTAGATTCTATGTTTTTTGAGCTAGGTAAGGCAATTTCTTCTGCTATAAGAGTGTTTTTTATTGCTAAAAGAACTCCTCCATGATTATCAGCCCTATCTTTTCTAAAAATTTCATAATTACTATTGAAAATTTCTGCATTATAAATTTCAGGATGTAGCCAAGTTTCTGTTCCTGCAATTATGTCTGGTTTCTCACATTCTAATAAAATTTCTAAGTCTGCTGTTTTGTTCCTAATGCTTTGAAAATTTATTACTAAGGTTTTAAGGTATTTTGGTATTACTTCTTTGGTAGGTTTGTTTATTGAGGCTGTTGTATTAATTTTAGTAGATTTAGGTTTAACAGGAGTGGATCTGGCTAGTGGTTGGTGAGTTGGTTTTGGGATGGTGTTTAGGATGTTGAATGGGTTAGAAGTGTCCGCATCAAAGGAATCAAACAGTCCTGATGTAAACTGAGGTAACCCACACGGTACACAGTGCACAGTACACAGTACACAGTGGTTATATTTAGATCATTAGTACATTGGTTCTATTTAGATCATTTGTACATTGGCACTATTTAGATC
The DNA here is from genome assembly GCA_030265305.1 of Biomphalaria pfeifferi. Classification (NCBI taxonomy): domain Eukaryota; kingdom Metazoa; phylum Mollusca; class Gastropoda; family Planorbidae; genus Biomphalaria; species Biomphalaria pfeifferi. Next base: position 444,544 of record JASAOG010000273.1, read on the forward strand.
ATTTGTACATTGGTACTGTTTAGATCATTTGTACATTGGTACTATTTAGATCATTTGTACATTGGTACCATTTAGATCATTTGTACATTGGTTCTGTTTAGATCATTTGTGCATTGGTACTATTTAGATCATTTGTACATTGGTTCTATTTAGATCATTTGTACACTGGTACTATTTATATCATTTGTACATTGGTACTATATAGATCATTTGTACATTATTACTATTTAGATCATTTGTACATTGGTACTATTTAGATCATTTGTACATTGGTACTATTTAGATCATTTGTACATTGGTGCTATTTAGATAATTTGTACATTGGTACTATTTAGATCATTTGTACATTGGTACTATTTAGATCATTTGTACATTGGTATTATTTAGATCATTTGTACATTGGTACTATTTAGATCATTTATACATTGGTGCTATTTAGATAATTTGTACATTGGTACTATTTAGATCATTTGTACATTGGTACTATTTAGATCATTTGTACATTGGTACTATTTAGATCATTTGTACATTGGTACTATTTAGATCATTTGTACTTTGGTACTATTTAGATCATTTGTACATTGGTGCTATTTAGATCATTTGTACATTGGTTCTATTTAGATCATTTGTACATTGGTACTATTTAGGTCGGGACTATGTCCAGGCAATCATCATTATTTCCATGAGATTATCCATAGTCGCATTGCGACTGAAGGAGGCCATAGACAACTTAGACCCTGGACATCTCATTTCCATGAGGTAATCCATAGTCGCTTTGCGACTGAAGGAGGCCATAGACAACTTAGACCCTGGACATCTCATTTCCATGAGGTAATCCATAGTCGCTTTGCAATTGAAGGAGGCCATAGACTACTTAGACCCTGGACATCTCATTTCCATGAGATAATCCATAGTAGCTTTGCAACTGAAGGAGGCCATAGACTACTTAGACTCTATTCAGGTGATTTGGAATATCGACAGTGATCAACCTATGAATATATTAAGCAATCATTTACTTCAGCACTATTCTTTCAAGAGAGTTTTATGAAAAGGAAGCACACACTTTTTTTTTTGGTCGCGAACGATTTCTTATGTATTCATTAAATATCTCTATGCACTCCAATTCTTAACTTCAGTAGAGTAATAGTGTTTGTCTATTATTATATACAACAATCAAAAACACATCCTCTATAACAACACAATATCGAATAGAAGGTGAAACCCTCTAATGTAATGTTAAAAGTTTAAACATACTAAACGGAAGCTGGTTTCAATTAATAACGAACTCTCAGCTTATAAATCTTTATTATCAACCCAGATATGACATAGTTTTACTTTATGTCATCCACATTTAGCAGATGCTTGTTATCTGTTAAACTATGTTTATTCCAAGTTCTGTCTTTGTTTGGTCTGTATTTCATTTACTTTTGTTCTGTATTATTTCTTCTTTTGGTCTGTGCTTTTTTTTCTGTTTGGTCTGTATTATTTCTACATTTGGTCTGTGTAAGATCTTCTTTTGGTCCTTACTTTAATTGTTTGATCTGTATTATTTCTAAGTTTGGTCTGTATTATTGAAATGTGATTAACACTTGGACATGTTTTATTAATGTTTGATCCATGGCGTCCTGCAAACGGTTTGGGCTAAATGTATTTAAACTTTCTCTCTGGAGGCGTGTCCTAAAGTAATAGAAAACATAAGCCAATACATACAGGGTTTGGCATTAATGTTTTAGCGTCCACGACACCATAAGATGAGCCAAAAAAGGTATGTCTGTAGATCCTGGTGATGCCAGCTAATGCTGATAGACCTAACTTGTCCATCCACCTGTATAATTGTAAAAAAAAAAAAGTACTCCTTTCAAACCGTACTATAGGGCGGAAGGTGTAGAGGTCATCTGTTTCTACGGCTGACGCTTAACAAGAGTGTCATAAGGCCAGACAGCGACCTTTTCTCATCTAATTTAAGACTGCTTTATTGATTCTTACGGATATTTGGTTGTGATTACAAGGACTCTTTTCTCATATAAAGACAACACAACAGAAAAATACACATAAATAGAACAGACACAACATAAAGAGTTCATTCAGCGACTACACACCATGTACCCATTAGAGTTGGGTGATTTAGGGGCGTCCTAGAAATCCCAAACTCTAAAATTCCAGCCTTCACCGAAGTTTGAACACGAGACGCCCAAGTTCGGAAGCCAAACGTTTTACCCCTCAGCCACCACGCCCCTTACAAACAAATGACCTGACAGCATTTAAGTCATTGATTAACAAGCCTGACAAGATTAACCTAGGAAAACGCGTAGGACTTAATCGTCTTCTTTTTTTCAAGTAAAGTCTGTATTTTATATTTTGCAAGATCTCTTTGACTGATTAATGTATAATTATGTCTTTGCAAAATTGCATCCTTCTCATAAACAAACTTTCCTGCAATTATCTTATTAACTTATTTCTGGGTAGTAGTTTACTAAAGCGTCATGGGACCACTGGAACCTCATAGATATATTCATCAGCTAAAAAGTACCCCCTTTCAGACTTTGCTATTCTTAGGGCAGATGATGTACAGCTCATCTGTTTCTGTGGCCTACGGTTAACGAGGGGGTCTTGTGGCCAGCACAACGACCAACCGCCTTTACTTTTCCCCAACTTATGTCAGGTATCCATTAGAGCTGGGTGGACTCAGAGGCACACAAAGATCCCGTTAAAAATCTCAGTCTTCACCAGGATTCGAATCCGGGACCTCGGTTCGGAAGCCAAGCACTTTACCGCTCAGCCACCGCGCCTCCATTCATCAGCTTGGTGGATCCCTTTAAAATTAAATTAGAACTCGAAAGATCCGAATCAATTTTGAGAACCCTAATTTGGCCAATAAACACGTTTCCGGTAGGCGATAAAAACCTAGAACCAACCAAATAGAGAGCATAAAAGTAGAGACGGTCCAACTGTAACGTACGTGAAACCTGCTACAAAGGTGTCACTCAGACCCTTGATTCCCCCGCCAAAAGAAGAAGCCGCCTCTGTCAAACGAAGCCTTTTGCGGCAGTTATATTTTTTCATTAGGTCCATTCCAATGGCAATATCTCGCTTGAAGTTGTCTAGAATCCTCGGATTTCGATATACATTTAGTTGTGCATTTCTTCCAAAGTTGTAGCTGAAACAAATCGATAGTAACACACATTACTGAGAGCATTTGCCATTTAGGAGCCGATAACTAAGTTATCAAATAGAGTTTGTATTGTAACCGGAGTCATGGTGGGAAAGTGGTTAACCGCTAGGCTTCCCTGGGGGATCGGGTTCGTATCCACGTGAAGACTTGGATTTTGAATTTCCGTATTTTTCGGACGCCCCCAAGTCCACATCAGCTCTAATGGGTACCTAAAATTAGTTGGGGAAAGCAAAGACGGTTTGTTGATCGTTGTGCTGGACGCACGACACCCTCGTTGATATTCACATCATCTGTCCTATACATCGCAAGGTCTGAAATGGGGACCTTTACTTTTTATATATATTTTTTTACTCGTTTAGACTTTATAGTGTAATGCTCTTCAACACACGCCTGACCTCCCGACTCCACTCAAGACCTGAGCGAATACACACACACACATACACATACGTGTTGACACGGAAGTAGTCCATACTTATTCCAATAGTAATGATCTTTTTATTTTGTCAAATAGTCCTGAATCAAGCTTGATCGAACTCCTCTTGTGAATGGCCGAGTTGTGTTTGCCAAGCGCATAAAGGCGGCACGGGAAAGTTCTCCTTACAAAAATCCCCCACAGACATGGACCATAGCACACTGAGCATGCTACAGCATGAGAAATAAACTAAACAAAAGCAATTTTTTTTTTTAAATTACAAAAATCCTTCCCTCTAGAGCAGGAGTTTCTAACCTGTGGGTCGCGACCCCCTTGGGGGTCGAATAAGAACACCTAAATATTTTTTTTGTCTATTCTTTTATTACTGTGCGTGTGTGTGGGTTGGGGTCGCGGCAGAGTGGATTGTAAAAAGGGGTCGCCGAGCTTAAAAGGTTGAGAACCGCTGCTTGAGAGTGTATTAAATTTATATTGCACTTGTTATAAAGAGAGGGAGGGAGAGAGAGAGAGAGAGAGAGTTTACACAGAAACTTTTTCTTTGAGCGTGAAATCCAAATCAATTTCTCTCACCCGATTAAGTAAGAACTAAGAACAATGTTAGTAACATCGGCTAAAAATTATTATTAATTTTGATTGTACAGATTTGGAACGTCACGAAAATCTGGCAACCATTTTATTTCATAAATAATTTCTTTCAAAATATTAGTCTATTTAAGAAAAGAGGGCATCTTGGACACTAAACTAGTCTACATACTGATAACATAAAACCACACAAGACACAGTGTAATTACGGATGAAATGCAACCACACAAGACACAGTGTAATTACGAATGCAACCACACAAGACACAGTCTAATGACAGATGAAAAGCAACTACACAAGACACGGTATAATTACAAATGCAACCACACAAGACACAGTCTAATTACGGATGAAATGCAACCACACAAGACACAGTCTAATTACAGATGAAATGCAACTACACAAGACATAGTATAATTACAAATGCAACCACACAAGACACAGTGTGATTACAGATGAAATGCAACTACACAAGACACAGTCTAATTACGAATGCAACCACACAAGACACAGTCTAATTACAGATGAAAGGCAAATACACAAGACACAGTGTAATTTCGGTTAAAATGTATCCACACAAGAGACAGTCTAATTACGGATGAAATGCAACTACACAAGACACAGTCAAATTACAGATGAAATGCAACCACACAAGACACAGTCAAATTACAGATTAAATGCAACCACACAAGACACAGTGTAATTGCGAATGTAACCACACAAGACGCAGTCTATTTACGAATGCAATCACACAAGACACAGTGTAATTACAGATGAAATGCAACTGCACAAGACACAGTGTTATTACAAATGAAATGCAACTACACAAGACACAGTCTATTTACGAATGAAATGCAACCACACAAGGCACATTCTAATTACGGATGAAATGCTACCACACAAGATACAGTCATATTACGGATGAAATGCAACCACACAAGATACAGTGTAATTACGTATGAAATGCAACTACACAAGACACAGTGTAATTACGGATGAAATGCAACTACACAAGACACAGTCTAATTACGAATGCAACCACACAAGACACAGTCTAATTACAGATGAAAGGCAAATATACAAGACACAGTGTAATTTCGGTTAAAATGTATCCACACAAGAGACAGTCTAATTACGGATGAAATGCAACTACACAAGACACAGTCAAATTACAGATGAAATGCAACCACACAAGACACAGTCAAATTACAGATTAAATGCAACCACACAAGACACAGTGTAATTGCGAATGCAACCACACAAGACGCAGTCTATTTACGAATGCAATCACACAAGACACAGTGTAATTACAGATGAAATGCAACTGCACAAGACACAGTGTTATTACAAATGAAATGCAACTACACAAGACACAGTCTATTTACGAATGAAATGCAACCACACAAGGCACATTCTAATTACGGATGAAATGCTACCACACAAGATACAGTCATATTACGGATGAAATGCAACCACACAAGATACAGTGTAATTACGTATGAAATGCAACTACACAAGACACAGTGTAATTACGGATGAAATGTAACCACACAAGAGACAGTGTAATTACGATTGAAATGCAATTACACAAGATACAGTCATATTACGGATGAAATGCAACCACACAAGACACAGTCTATTTACAGATGAAATGCAACTAGACAAAACACAGTATAATTACGGATAAAATGCAACCACACAATACACAGTGTAATTACAAAATGAAATGAAACCTCACAAGACACAGTCTAATTACGGATTAAATGAAACCTCACAAGACACAGTCTACGTACTGATGAAATGATACTTCATCAATGTATTTGCAGCCACCTTCCCGAAGAAATCTGAAGTGTAGAAATATGAAAAATATGTTTATAATAATTTATATTTATAAACGCAGTAAATAACATACATGAATATTTAACCTACAATCGTCACCAAAATCTAAATAAAAATTTATATTTACATTTTCATTCTAAAGCTAGAAAACTGATAATAGACCATAAAAATTTTGTCATATTGTTCCTTAATAAAAAAAAACGCTTTATTGCTAGAATTGGCTCATATCTATTAAGTTCTAAAATAAACTTTAGACAATTAACATATAATTATTATTAAAGAATCGATATAGTTGTCTGCATATGTCGTAAGTAGTATTAAGCGCTTCCGCGTTGTCCTATGAAAACAAACCCAAACGGAGGTAACACTGAAAGAACTGCAGGAACAGATAACACCGGCGAAAGGCCGAACAATCAATAGAGGTAATCAACTCTGGTGTTGAACATCAAACACGTTTAATAATCATGAACGGAACCATCGAATGTCACCTACTTCTAGCCGGTAATAAAATGCTTCTTATTGCTACGTTGTTATGAAAGCGTCTTGTTTATGTCGACATCTATATCGTTCTTACTTTTTAAAAAACTATCGCGTCATCGTTACTAATTAAAACCCCCCCCCCTCCCCATTTCTGAAACAAATAACTGATTCCTAATAGTGCCATAACAGTAGGTTTGGCCTCCTGCAGTCGCGAAGCGACTATGGATCATCTCGTGGAAATGAGAAGAATGCCTGAGCATTAGTTGTGGTCGGAACGATGTCGCCCACACATCAGTTCCCCCCTCTCCACGCAGCTGATGTATCCAAAGGAACGGCAGTGCCGATACAGTTTGGAGTCAGCGACGTCGCAGGTTGTGCCAGGGTGTAGCACTGCATATGCGAAGAAATGTTATTGTTACATAATGTTATCTACGTAAGTGAGCCTACACAAGAACAAAAGTTGACAAAATGTAACTTAGCTAACAAATACATTCGCAATAATGCAACGTCTTACGCTCTTAGTAAAGTCCCCCTTTCAGACCTTGTGGTCTATAGGGCAGATGGAGTAAAGGTCATCTGTTTCTGTGGCCTACAGTTAACAAGGGTGTCATGTGGCCAGCACATTGTCCAACCGCCTTTACTATTCCCCAACTCATGTCAGGTACCCATTAGAGCTGGGTGGACTCAGAGGCGCCCGAAGATCCCGAAATTAAAAATCCCAGGATTCGAACCCACGTACCCCGGCTCGGAAGCCAAGCGCTTTACCGCTCAGCCACCGCGCCTCGTTCTTACGCTCTTACTTGTTTGAAACTTGTATGAGATAAAAGAGACCAGACCGAAACTATGCGTGGTGGTGTCACAAACGAAAGAAACAACCCGTCCTAACTACAACCCAAGCCGCCGCCACTGCATTGAAGAACAGCAGACCGTACTCTCGCAGAATGTAGCCTCCTGCATGATAGGAGACAAGATATGGGAGGGAGGGAGGGAGAGAAAGAGAGAGGGAGAGAGATAGTGGGAGGGAGGGAGGGAGAGAGGAGAGAGAGGGAGAGAGGGAGGGAGAGAGACAGAGAGAGTGAGAGAGAGGGAGAGAGGAAGAGAGGAGGGAGAGAGACAGAGGGAGGGAGAGAAAGAGGGAGAGAGGGAGAGAGGGAGGTATAGAGACAGAGAGAGAGAGGGAGAGAGAGAGGAAGGGAGGGAGCGATGGAGAGAGGGAGGGAGAGAGACAGAGAAAGAGAGAGGGCCGGAGGGAGGGTGAGACATGGAGAGAGGGAGAGAGAGGGAGAGAGACAGAGAGAGAGAGGGACAGAGAGAGTGGGAGAGAGAGAGGGCTTGTGCATGTTCAGTTTCCCATTACTCCTTGTATGGGGACATGGAGACCTAAAAAAAAAAAACCTCGTAAGACTCAGTGCAGTGTTTCCCAAGGGAATGGTCTCAACACGAAACACTGCTCTAAGGGAATGGTCTCAACACGAAACACTGCTCTAAGGGTCTGGTCTCAACACGAAACACTGCTCTAAGGGTCTGGTCTCAACACAAAACACTGCTCTAAGGGTCTGGTCTCAACACGAAACACTGTTCTAAGGGAATGGTCTCAACATAAAACACTGCTCTAAGGGTCTGGTCTCAACACGAAACACTGCTCTAAGGGAATGGTCTCAACACGAAACACTGCTCTCAGGGTCTGGTCTCAACTCGAAACACTGCTCTAAGGGTCTTGTCTCAACACAAAACACTGCTCTAAGGGTCTAGTCTCAACACGAAATACTGCTCTAAGGGAATGGTCTCAACACGAAACACTGCTCTAAGGGTCTGGTCTCAACACGAAACACTGCTCTAAGAGAAAGGTCTCAACACGAAACACTGCTCTAAGGGTCTGGTCTCAACACGAAACACTGCTCTAAGGGAATGGTCTCAACACAAAACACTTCTCTAAGGGAATGGTCTCAACACGAAACGCCGCTCTAAGGGTCTGGTCTCAACACGAAACACTGCTCTCAGGGTCTGGTCTCAACACGAAACACTGCTCTAAGGGTCTGGTCTCAACACGAAACACTGCTCTAAGGGAAAGGTCTCAACACGAAACACTGCCCTAAGGGTCTGGTCTCAACACGAAACACTGCTCTAAGGGAATGGTCTCAACACAAAACACTGCTCTAAGGGAATTGTCTCAACACGAAACACTGCTCTAAGGGTCTGGTCTCAACACGAAACACTGATCTAAGGGTCTGGTCTCAACACAAAACACTGCTCTAAGGGAATGGTCTCAACACGAAACACTGCTCTAAGGGTCTGGACTCAACACGAAACACTGCTCTAAGGGTCTGGTCTCAACACGAAACACTGCTCTAAGGGAATGGTCTCAACACGAAACACTGCTCTAAGGGAATGGTCTCAACACGAAACACTGCTCTAAGGGTCTGGTCTCAACACAAAACACTGCTCTAAGGGAATGGTCTCAACACGAAACACTGTTCTAAGGGAATGGTCTCAACACGAAACACTGCTCTAAGGGAATGGTCTCAACACAAAACACTGCTCTAAGGGAATGGTCTCAACACGAAACACTGCTCTAAGGGTCTGGTCTCAACACAAAACACTGCTCTATGGGAATGGTCTCAACACGAAACACTGCTCTAAGGGAATTGTCTCAACACAAAACACTGCTCTAAGGGAATGGTCTCAACACGAAACACTGCTCTAAGGGTCTGGTCTCAACACAAAACACTGCTCTAAGGGTCTGGTCTCAACACGAAACACTGCTCTAAGGGTCTGGTCTCAACACGAAACACTGCTGTAAGGGTCTGGTCTCAACACGTTGTCCGTAACATAAGGAATTCAGAGCCTCTGTCTGGTTGGAGTGGGTAGCTCTGGGCGAAAGTCTGTACATCGCATTTTTTAAATCATCATCATCACTCCTTTGAGCTCCTCATGGAACATAGGGCAAGGTCGAGAGGTTAAGTGCGCTTGAACTTGGCTTGTCTTGGCTACCTAGATGGGGGCTCGAGGTTCGACACCCGACTCGGGCAGAGTTGCGTTTACTGAGCGTCTAAAGGCAGCACGGAAAACCAACTCCTAGATACCCCCTCCCCCCCCCCCCCACTTGTCTACAAATGAGATTGGACCAAAGCGCTCTGAGCATGCTATAAGCATGAAAATAGCGCTATATCAAAGCTATAATAATAATAATAACAAAAACACGCCACTCTCCACGGTCTCTTGCTAGTTTTTTTGATGGTTTCCCAGCTCTTCCCGGTCCTCTGAGCTTCTTCAAGTACACTGCGACGCCATGTTCTTTTTGGTCTTCCTCTGCGTCTTGTTCCCTGAGGGTTCCACTCTAAGGCCTGCCTAGCTCTGTTGCTGGCATCTTTTCTAAGGGTTTTAAAATAAATAAACGAAAATATTGGCATATACCTACGATTCAAAGAATAGTTTGGATCTTCTAAACTGTGCGACGTCAGGACCAATGATTCGACTGTATTTGTAAAGCTCAAATTTATTTTTCAATATTTCTCCAAAGAACTTAAAGTCTCTGACAACAGTTGTGGCGTTGATATTCAGCCGATCGTGGTACATGCTGGGCTCTGCAAATTTAAAACATAAGTAGAATGAGTTCATACTATTTTGTAGATCTATGCCTTCAAGTTCAAAATCAAGTCGCTCGCCTTCAAGGCTGTGAGGGCATTTCTTTTTGCAAGGAAAACCGAAATTCGTACACAAGGCAAAAAATAACTGGACTTTTATTTAATTATTTAATTACAAGCATCTTCACCTTCACCTATCCATTAATTTGTTGAACCATTGGGGCATTACACAAAATCTGTTATTTTTCTGAATTCCTCTCTGTCCTTTGCCTTGGATCTTATCATATAAATGACATGCGTTAGTTCAAAAGAGAAGAAAATGACGTCTTACGCGTTTCCTGTGTCGATCTAGTCATGCGTGTTAACTAGTGGTGTAAAACTCTGCCGAGTCGTTGGTTTTCCTTTACATGTGAGTCTTCTCCCCTGAAGCGTATCTAAATATAACCATTGAGTAATCACGAAACTTAAGTTTGTGCCCCGTTACTTCGCCCCGACTGAAGCAATACTGGAGCAGGGAAGTTCATGTTCTTGTGTAGCATCCCTAACGAAGAATTAACAACAATGGGAAAGCGACGCCACTACGGAACGTCATCACTGATATGGTCTCAAACTGTGTTCCGCGGAGATCTAGACTGTATAGGTTTTCCATGGAATAATTAGCTAGTAGGCCACCACGTCAGTATGTGTGATGTGTTCCGTTTAGGAAAAAGCTTTAGAAACACTGGTCTAGGGGCTTAAAAAAACGTATTTCTCTGATTCCCATTATAGAACCTTTGCTCTAGCCGTCAGACTCGGACGTCTTGTTCGTTTTTCCTGTTAGCCTAAAGGCAGCACGGAAAACCTTCTCCCAGATACCCCGAACCCCACTGAGATTGGACCATAGCGCTCTGAGCATGCTATAAGCCTGAAAGTAGCGCTATATAAAAGCTATAATTTAGTTTAACTTAATTTAGCCTGTCAGTTTGTTTCCACCGGATAGTCATTATGTCTACAATTAGGTCTCACGATGACCTGTTAACTAAAACTTTCTATTTATATCACAAGGTCATCAGGGTTCGCTACGATCTTCCTTCAGGGAACAGTACCAGGAAAAAGAAGAGACAGAGAAAGCGAAGGGTAGACAACATTAAAAAAATGACGGATCTGCCATTGAAAGAGATTCTATCCAAGGCAACAAACAGATAAAAATGGAGGAAAACGGTCAGCAGATCATGTGTGGTGCCCCAAAGGCTCTACAGACTAAGGTGAGGGTCATAAGTCAAAAGGTAGCGCACTGAGAAGGCGTGACATTGTAATGACATTGTAATGTTTAATACTTCATATAATATACTAGTATCCACTTGGCTGACCATGAAATTACAAATGATTTACTGTTAATCTAAATAAATTATGGCTCTTATATAGCGCTACTTTCATGCTTAAAGCATGCTCAGAGTGCTTTGATCTAATCTCAGTTGGGAGGGGGGGGGGGGAGGGTGTATCTTTGCTGCCTTCAGGTGCTCAGTAAACACATTTGTGCTCGAGTCGGGTGTCGAACCTCGAGCCCCCCTTCATAGATAGCCATTCCAAGCCAAGTTCAAGCGCACTTAGCCTCTCGACCACGCTTCCTTACTTAATCGTTTTGTGCGTCCTCTACACAATTTACATTTAAAATATAGTACAAACCATTTCCTAATTGAAATTCTGGAATCTCTAATTTAAACCGTGTACATAATTCTAAAAACGTCAGAGCATATCTTGATATCCAACGACCATTGGAATGCATGACAGCCGTGAAATCCATCATCAGCTTCCAACCAACTGCTTCGATAAACTTCATTATTTTAGACCAGTCCATAACTGGCAAGAAGATAAAAAAACAACAACATATAATTTAAACAAAAAACATAAAAATACTTTAAAAAAACAACAACAAAGCTTATATTAAGTGTAATTATATCAATTAACTTGGATCAGTCATGTGACTGAATTTGTAATAGATTTAGACTAACAATAATAAATGTTTTGCGATTTGAAATATTTTTACCAATTGTTTTTTTTTTTAAAGTGCATTTTATTCTTTTATCTTTCACAATGCGCTAGGATCCAATCACTTCTTAGTTGGGAAAAGGAAAGAAAGAGGAGCGTGGGAAGAAGGGGATATCTGTGTGAATGTTACCGTGATCGCTTTTTAAATACATGAAAAATGGTTCACTCAGAGCTCAATCCTCTTCAAGGGGACTAATTCAGCTTATACCACTACATCTGTCAAGTATGATTTCTATCCCAAATAATTTATTACCAAAAGTTAATTAACAAAACGGTTATTTTTTTAAAAATTGATTCTTGTTTTGTCAAATACAAAAATAAAAATTGCGCAAAACTTCAATTTGATACGAAATTGGGTCTGGGAGAAATAACGTGTATAAACTTTTCACCAGACAGATAGACAGAATTATTATAAGCTTTGTAAAAAACTGACGACCAATGGACTCATTCACCAATCGTAAACGAACATTTAGTCATGTGATAATATTGATGAAACAACGGAAAAAAACTGTCACGTTATAACCATTGTGTATTAAAATTAGATCGTAATTTGTATAGAAGAGATAGAGAATCACGTGGCTAAATGTTGTTTGTTTACGATTGGTGAATGAGGCCCATTAGCCTACCTTATCACATGTATTATGGCATTTGTTTTAACTAAACTGGCGATGCGGGAAGGTGTAACCTTGTGACCGGCCGACACATGTGACACAGGTAAGCGTACTGGGAGCACCCAAGCATGACAAAGAACTGTCATACGAGAACATTCGAGACCAATAGTTATGGATCACCCATGATATGTTCCTATTCTCTTCTAGACAGAGCAAGCTATCTATCACTTTGCGAGAGGCCTTCGGCGACCCTATCTATATATGTATATATATATATATATATATATATATATATATATATATATATATATATATATATATATATATATATATATAGAGAGAGAGAGAGAGAGAGAGAGAGAGAGAGAGAGAGAGAGAGGAGGCAGATTCAAAACGGTACACTGCATTGGAGAGTAGAGTGCAGTACAGTACAGAAATATGGTTTAAACACGATTTAAACACGATTCGCGACAGTGAAATAATTGTACAGTCTTTATTTGGTTCCTGGTCATTTCATCCACTGGTCTTTTCATCCCCCTGTCATTTTATCCCCCGGTTATCTCTCTCTATATATTATCTTCTCCCCTCAACAGTTTAAACGAGAAGTAAAGAAAAGATCACTCTCTTATTTCTGCGGATAGAGTTATCCCACGACCTTTACGAGCCTTGCGTGTAGCGAAGTCATACAGTGTATATGGAACATTTTATTTCCTACATAGATCACGCTCAATAGCATTAGTCTATCAATAATTCAATATATCTACGAGAATTGTTGAACTAAATTAATTCTTGATTAGTTTGACGCGCGAGAAGCTTCTTTCATCAGGTTACACGATTACAGCTAATGCATAATGCCGTTTTTATTTATCGCCCGTAAGATTGGCGTTTTCCATATTGTATGACACCCCGAAATGACCATTTTTGTCTATATATTTCATGAGATTTTTTTTTCAAAAGATTTTTTATAATTTCCAGCGATTTCCATGACTTTTTCATATATTTTGCAATTTCAGGAGATTTCCAGGAGCTCCTGGTAAATCAGGCGGCCGCGAGAAATCTGTTATAAGTTATAAAATGGTTTAATTTAATAATTTACACATAGAAATTGCGCGGTCCTATGTAAGTGTGGGGCCCACTGCGTTCGGATAGGCTTCTGTGGCCTATGGCCGGCCCTGTAAAATAGCGGCGTATGCTACGCCGCCGGTCGACTAGTTTCATATAATAAGGCTAGTCTTCGAGTCCGAAGATTAGTGAGAAATGCAGTATTTCCCGTGGCTGCGCAGTCCAAGCAGTGACCTACATATTTTGCCACATCCATTGTCCACAGGTGGTCGATTTAGATTTTCTTTTCGCCGTCTGCGTTTGTCCTCGTTTGCAGATTTTCTTTTGGTCTCAAATGTGTATCCCGCGGCCTTCGAGAGTGACCTTTAGCTGTCTCGTTCTGAGGCCGCATGCAACCAGGACGCCTAAGCTGGTCTTTGAAGCGTTTCCGTGGGGCGCCTCTGTTACGTCATAAACGCATGAATAACATGTAAAACAATATCAAAAAGCATTCTACATAATCCTATTTATATATTAGACGAAATGAGGGCTTTAAGTCAAAGCCTTAAGAGCACAATTAAACAATGAATAAGAAAAAATATTAATTAGGGATGAAATGACCTGGGATGAGGTGACCAAGGATGAAATGACCGGGGATGAAGTGACCGGTCACCCTTTAGTTCACGCTCATGATCGTACAGTATTTAGTTGTCATTACACTGTTAAGAAAATATCACGTTATAGGAACCCTATTTGTCTAGTTATGGAGTTAACTTTGTCATGTTGTCCAGTTTTAGCAGATCCCTCCGGACAGAAAAGCGTTGAAGTATTAAAGAGAACTTGACTATTTGCATACTGTAAATTTCGCAGCTCGAAATCGTTTTTTTTACGACAGTCATAATACACTTACTCTCTGCCCAGATTTTAAAAGCAGCCTTTTTAAAAAATCTGTTAAGTTTAATTATTTGGATAAACAATACATGGGATTCTTCTTCGTAGTTATCCTAAGATTTAGTCTAATTAGACTCTAGGAACTCAAAGCCAATGGAAGCTTGCCTCTTTCTGCCTGTCTGAATAAACTTCTGTCTTGTCTGGGAAGGACTCACAAATTATTACTTTTCTTGTATTTTAACTTTTATGATTAATTTATTAGTAGTTAAAAGTTAGGCAATCCACCACTGAGTAAGTGAGTATAGGCACCTTATCACCAAGTACCGCATCCATTTTTTTTTTTTTTTACAAAAAAAAAAAAAAAGCAATGCTTATTCTTATACAACTTCAAAGATTATTTTAAAAAATCTATCATAGCTTATAAATAACAGACGTTACTCCCTAACAGAACGCGATAATTTTTGTCTTACGTGATAATCTGCCCTTAAGATTCCTGGACGATAGTAAAAAAAGAAAAAAAAGTCTCCCTTTCAGACCTTGTGGTCTATAGGGCAGAAGGTCATCTGTTTCTGTGGCCTACGGTTAACGTGAGGCCAGCACAACGACCAACCGCCTTTACTTTTCCCCCAACTAATGTCAGGTACCCATTAGAGCTGGGTGGACTCAGAGGCGCCCGAAATTTCCGAAATAAAACCCCCAGTCTTCACCAGGATTCAAACCCGGGACCTCCAGTACGGAAGCCAAGCTTTACCGCTCAGCCACCGCGCTCTCCTGGGCGATAATAAGGCAAGAACTATCTTTAAGTAATGCATGAACAAAAAAAAAGACATGTCCTAGAAAGTTGAAATTCGGCAAACAGACTTATTTTGCACTGAATAAACATACCAATTACATTTTTAGTCCAATAGGGCAGCGAAGCAGCCCTTTCTATGCGTGAAATATGTATATGCTAATTGGGAATAAATTTTTTTTTTAAAGACAATGGATGTTGGAAGGCGTTGTTAAGAAGATCTGTGAATAAAAAAAAAAAGAATAAACAGTTCAAAATTCCTTTGCTTCTCTAACTAGGACCTAATCAGATAAACCCTTTTTTTTAAACCGTAAACTAAGTTTTTAAAGTATAATTGGTCTATTATATATTTTGTCAATATTGACAAAAGGTAAAATTAACTGAATAGTATAAACAAAATTACAGCCACTTGCAATATCGCTTACGTGAAATAATAAAGATATCTGGGTCATGGAAAGACTCTGTATCGTCCTTGAGCATTGAACCCCATACCAGTTTTTTGTCCCTTTCAAACTGAGATTTGTCTTGTGGTGTGAAGATTGGTGTCCCATAGATTCTAAGGCTGCTATATTTCATCTCAGAGGCCAGTAGTATGGCTCGTGGAGCACTTAACAAAATACGTTTAAAAAATGAAATATCACATTAGAACAACATTCAAGCAAATTAGAAAAATAAATTGTGACACTGCTTTTCAAACTTCTTGGAACAAGTACCACTCGGTGAGGACCAGTAAACTGAATTACTAATCAATGTGGACCAGTAAAATGAAGTACAATTAGTGAGAATCAGTAACTTGAAGTACCATTTATTGCGAACAAGTAAACTGAAGTACCAATCTGTGAGAACCAGTAAACTGAAGTACCAATCAGTGAGAATCAGTAAACTGAAGTACTAATCAGTGAGGACCAGTAAACTGAAGCACCAAACTGTGAGAATTAGTAAACTGAAGTACCAATCAGTGAGAATCAGTAAACTGAAGTACTAATCAGTAAGGACCAGTAAACTGAAGTACCAATCTGTGAGAATTAGTAATCTGAAGTACCAATCAGTGAGAATTAGTAAACTGAAGCACCAATCTGTGAGAATTAGTAAACTGAAGTACCAATCTGTGAGACTTAGTAAACTGAAGCACCAGTCAGTGAGAATTAGTAAACTGAAGCACCAATCAGTGAGAATCAGTAAACTGAAGTACTAATCAGTAAGGACCAGTAAACTGAAGTACCAATCTGTGAGAATTAGTAATCTGAAGTACCAATCAGTGAGAATTAGTAAACTGAAGCACCAATCTGTGAGACTTAGTAAACTGAAGCACCAGTCAGTGAGAATTAGTAAACTGAAGCACCAATCTGTGAGAATTAGTAAATTGAAGTACCAATCAGTGAGAATTAGTAAACTGAAGCACCAATCTGTGAGAATTAGTAAACTGAAGCACCAATCTGTGAGAATTAGTAAACTGAAGCACCAATCTGTGAGAATTAGTAAACTGAAGCACCAATCTGTGAGAATTAGTAAATTGAAGTACCAATCAGTGAGAATTAGTGAACTGAAGTACTAATCAGTGATAATTAGTGAACTGAAGTACTAATCAGAGAGAATTAGTGAACTGAAGTACTAATCAGTGAGAATTAGTGAACTGAAGCACCAATCCAGAACAATGATATCAAATACTTGCCAGGTTGTCAGTCAGGTACAGTGATTGTGTGTTTAGAACATCATTCATCATCATTGGCCTCCTTCAGAACGACTATGGTTCATCTCAGAGCATAGTGAGATGAAAGCCTGGGCATTGTTTATGGTCGGAATGATGTCGCTCACACAGCAGTTCCCCCCATCTCCGCGCAGCTGATGTGACCGAAAGAACGGAATATCCAATACAGTTTGGGATCAGTAGCGCCGCAGGATCTTCCAGGCTGTAGCACGATGTGCCACAGTCTGCCTAAGGGTCACCAGCTTCTGATTTTTACTCAGGGTTGTCTCCCGAAGCCTTTCCCGTGTTTGGGTATAGCCGCAGGGCAGTGGAGGTTTGGATTCAGAGTTTTCCTTCTCCTAGATGGGTAGCCAACCAAGGCTAACGAGCCCCTCCTGCTCGAAGCTTACTGGTTTAGGCGCCAGTTGCTCGCCTTTGCCCCTTCTCCTGTCTGTGGTAACGGTTCCGCCAGGCTCAGTAACTGAGCCACACGTGAAGGCCAGGAGTTGGACGGTTGTCAGAGGCTATTTGAGACGCATGCCATTGGAAGCACTTTATAGATAATGATAGGCTTAAGACCATTACCACTTCCGGCGTTAACAACATTGTGTTCAGAACACACTGCTACAAAAACACTTTTTTCACCTTACAAAAGGCGACAAGAGTTGTCTGTTATAATCTGTCTATTATGTATTGTGACCTGAGTGTTATGTATTATGTTCTGTCTGTTGTCCATTATGATCTGTCTTTTATGGCCTGTTTAGTAGGTAATGGATGGGCCGCTGAAGGAAGAATAGTTTGACAGTACTGTAGATGAGTGTGCATTCAAGCTCATTGCAAATAGCTTTTACTGTACGATTTCTGATGTCCATCTTGAAGGGCCTGTATGCAATAAAACATTTAAAACTGCACATTATCACCTTCATCATCATAATCGTCAGCTCGTTAAATAGCATCACACTTTTCGGTCAGAAGATGACCTTAGCAGGATATAACTCATTGTCGACGCTTCCCTCTAGCGCACCTTGAAAGATGACTTTTGGCAGTGAGTCATGTCTTACAATATGACTAAACCAGCTCAACTTTCGTCTTCTGGCAGTATTGAAGAGTTCCTCCTTCTTTTCGTTTCTAAATATTTGAAATCTCTTCTTTTTTTAAAATGTATTTTTACCCTGAAAGGCTTGAATTCTTCTTTCAGCCTCAGCATTCAGTGTTCAAATTTCACAAGCACAAAGGAATACGGATACCACTAACGTAGAATACAGTTTTAATTTTATTTCGAAGCTGATGTTACTTTTGACAGATTCTCCTCTTTACTAATAGCGGCGGATGCCAAGCTCAAGAGGGTGTTTATATCTCTTTTAGTGATCCTCTATCTCTTGCTAAGTTTGACTCTGGGTATTAAAGTGAGTCGACTTCTGGTTGGAAATTTAATTGAACAGAGATCCGAAACTCAGCACCTTCATTGAGACTAACCATAAATAAGACGGATAAGATGACTGCAGGGAAGCCAAGACAGGTGTGAAACGCCAAACTGGCAAGCGACTGGTATTTCATCATTTACAGATTTTTCTGCCTGTAGCCCGGGGTTATATATATATATTTTTAATGTTGAAGTCTAAATATAGATCTATTAGTCATACGGAATAACTTGTTCGCAAGGCAACGCCTCATCTAAACTATTGCGACGTCCAGAAAACATCATTAAAAAAGCATCAAAAATTACACTCACAACATCACCACATTTAAAGGAACTTTTTGAACAAAAGTGCCTAAGAAAAATCGAAAAAATCATGGAAGACAACGGCCACCCGCTCCATCAGAACTACGTCAGGTCGTCGCGAAGTGGGCGACTGCTGTCAATCAAAACAAGAACGGAGCGGTACAAAAACTCGTTCGTACCTCACTCGGTCAGACTCTATCACCGCCACTCTTTGATTAGGAAACATGAAGTGCACCAAGATACCTGTGTATAGTCGCTGAATGAACTCTTTATGTTGTCTGTTGTATTTATGTGTATTTTTCTGTTGTGTGGTCTTTATATGAGAAAAGAGTCCTTGTAATCACAACAAATTTCCGTAAGGATCAATAAAGTAGTCTAAGTCTTAGTCTTCGTTTCCAGATTGTTCACATATTTATTATTCGCAGATAGAAATGGATATAAAAAGACGAAACAATGAAAAGATTGAAACATCGATTTGTGGATAATTATGGACCACACGAGTAGCACTTTTCAAGACCCCCGTGATACGTGTACCACAGTTTGAAAAGCAGTGAGAGCACTGTGACTTGGCTGCAGCTAGAAGTATAGCTGTATGAGTTTAAAATTGTTTTAAAAGTTAGAAGCGGACTTTGCTGCAGCCATAAGTATGATGTGACAATCAAATAATACCGGTACGGAATAATATGTTTTGATCATAGGAGAAATAGAAATTCTCAGAAGACACCTACTCTAACCCTAACCCAAATATATCAAGTAAAACTCAGCAATAACGTACTCACTACACACCACACGATAGAAATAGTTCACCACACGATGGGCACACATTCATTACATGTTGGACACACATCCATTGCATGTTGGACACATATCCATTGCATGTTGGACACAGATTAATTACACGATTAGCCCACATCAATTACATTATGGACACAACAATTACATGATAGACAAACATCAATCACATGATGGAAACACATCAATTACATGACGAAAACACATCCATTACATGTTTGATGCACATCCATTAAATGTTGGAACACATTCATTACATGATGGGCACACATCAATTACATGATGGACACACATCAATTACACGATGGACACACAACTATTACATGTTGGACACATATCAATTACACATAGGAACACATTAATTACACGATGGGAACATACCTTATGGACACACATCAATTATATGTTGGACACATATTAATTACATATAGGAACACATTAATTACACGATGAGCACACATCAATTACATAATGGACACACATCAATTACACGATGGACACACAACTATTATATGTTGGACACATATCAATTACACATATGAACACATTAATTACGTGATGGACACATACATTATGGACACACATCAATTACATGTTGGACACATATCAATAACACATAGAAACACAGTAATTACATGATGGGCACACATCAATTACATGATGGACACACATCGATTACATGATGGACACACATCTATTACATGTTGGGCACATATCAAGTACACATAGGAACACATTAATTACACGATGGGCACACACATTATGGACACACATCAATTACATGTTGGACACATATCAATTACACATAGGAACACATTAATTATACGATGGGCACACATCAATTACATGATGGACACACATCGATTACATGATGGACACACATCTATTACTTGTTGGACTTATTATATCAATTACACATAGAAACACATTAAATACACGCTGGGCACACACATTATGGACACACATCAATTACATGATGGCCACACACACCCATTACACGTTGGAACACAATAATTACACGATGGGCACACATCAATTACATTATGGACACATATCAATTTCATGATGAAAACACATTAATTAGGTAATTGACACACATCAATTACACTACTGACATTTATTACCGGTATATATACTTTACTGACACACACTATGTTATACACATGCTAATTTTATGACAGATACACACTATGTCAGACACATGTTCATTTTATGACGGACACACCCTATGTCAGACACATATTAGTTTTATGACAGATACAGACTATGTCAGACACACGTTAATTTTATGACAGATACACACTATGTCAGACACATGTTCATTTTATGACAGACACACCCTATGTCAGAAACATGTTAATTGTATGACAGATACAGACTATGTCAGACACACGTTAATTTTATGACAGATACACACTATGTCAGACACATGTTCATTTTATGACAGACACACCCTATGTCAGACACATATTAGTTTTATGACAGATACAGACTATGTCAGACACACGTTAATTTTATGACAGATACACACTATGTCAGACACATGTTCATTTTATGACAGACACACCCTATGTCAGAAACATGTTAATTGTATGACAGATACAGACTATGTCAGACACACGTTAATTTTATGACAGATACACACTCTGCCAGACACATGTTCATTTTATGACAGACACACCCTATGTCAGACACATGTTAGTTTTATGACAGATACAGACTATGTCAGACACACGTTAATTTTATGACAGATACACACTATGTCAGACACATGTTCATTTTATGACAGACTCACCCTATGTCAGAAACATGTTACTTATATGACCGACACACCGTACGTCAGACACATGTTAATTGTATGACAGACACACCCTATGTCAGACAAATGTTAATGTTATGACAGACACACCCGTATGTGAGACACATGTTAATGTTATGACAGACACACCCTATGTTAGACGCATGTTAATGTTATGACAGACACACCCTATGTTAGACGCATGTTAATGTTATGACAGACACACGCTAGAGTTCACACAAGGTCTACCTAAAGTTAAATGCATTCCACTTGAAGATGTAATGTGGAAAGTTAAAGCTGAGGAAAGCTCGATTACAATTGAAGATGGACACACTTGTGTCCACTGTGAGCGATAATCTATTCAAGCTATCCACTTGATTGAACAACAGATTGGACCAGAGGAACCCCACAAACAACTTTCGAAATGTCGATTTGTTTGTCATCCGTCTTAAGTTCTTTTTTCCTGAAAATACTAAAAGTCAAGAAATTACTAAGGCATACACTGAAATAGTCTAGTGGTAGTTTTCTTGTGTCAGCGTGATATTTAATTATCAATGTGAAATTGTGTCAGTGTGACATTTAATATATCAGCGTAGCATTGTGTCAGTGTGACATTGTGTCAGTGTGACATTGTGTCAGTGTGACATTGTGTCAGTGTGACATTGTGTCAGTGTGACATTCAATGTATCAGCGAAGCATTTGTCAGTGTGGCATTGTGTCAGTGTGAGAGAATTGTGCCAGCGTGAAATTTATGTATCATAGTAGCATTGTGTCAATCTGACATTGTATCAGTGTGACATTTAATGTATCAGCGTAGCATTGTGTCAGTGTGACATTGTATCAGTGTGACATTGTGTCGATGTGAAATTGTGTCAGCGTGAAATTTAATGTATCAGAGTAGCACTGTGTCAATGTGACATTGTGTCAGTGGGACATTTAATGTATCAATTTGACATCGTGTCAGTGTCCAATATTGGTGTGTGTGTGAGTGAGGCGTAATATCGGTTGCAATAGTTTGGTTAGTATTTCGCAACTACTAAAGTAAAAGTAAAGTTCCCCCATTCAGACCTTGCAATCTATGGGGTAGATGATGTTAACCAACTACTACTATAACTATGTCTAGTCTATGGAGCAGAGATCTGGAAAACCACCATGAAAAAACAATCCAGGTAAACATTATTATTATTAAAGCTTTTATATAGCACTTTCATGCTTATAGCATGCTCAGAGCGCATTTGTGAACCGGTGGGGGGGGGGGGGAGGGGGTATCTAGGAGTTGATTTTCCGTGCTGCCTTTAGGCGCTCAGTGTCGAACCTCGAGCCCCCTTCTAGGTAGCCGAGACAAGCCAAGTTCAAGCGCACATAGCCTCTCGACCACGCTTCCCACATCATTTTGTAGCAATTTTACTCTTTGAATGAACTTATAGACTTAAGCAGTCAACCAGGAAAACCAGTGACTTTACAGAATTTTAGTCATTGGTCAACATGCATGACTAGATGCATGACAAGATGCATGACTAGATGCATGACTAGATGAATGACTAGATCGAGTAGGAACAAACCTAGGGCGTAATCATCTTCTTTTTTGAAGTAACGTCTGCATTTTATAAGATAATAAAATAAGAAATGATATTAAAGAATAATAAAGTAGAATAATAGTAGATCTAGATTGTAAACCAACCTAATGTCTAATGTTATCTTATAATCTACATACGTTCTTCAAAAGAGAAGATAATTATATCTAATAGTATCTATTAGTATCTATATATATAGTCTATGGTTTTAATCTTGGCCGGTCTTGGCGTGTATGCTAATGTCTAAGTCTAGTAATGTTACGCTTACCAGGAATCTAAATCAGAAGTATAGACTGGTAGATTTTAATCAAAAGTGAAGACTGGTAGATTTTAATCAGAAGTGAAGACTTTTACATTTAAATTAAAGCAGGAGTGAAGACTGATTGATTTAAGAAAACATTTTACCTTGACACGTTTGTCTTTTTAAATCTACAAATATTAATAATGCGAGGTAGCCATTTATACGATATGACGTCATTTATGCATAGCCTATATAGATGAGTGTTTGAGATTTAGTGTTTTTTTTTAATTATTTAAACTTAAAAAGAAAAAAAAGGTTAAAAAAAAAATCAATTCCTACTTTAGGTTCACCGCTGCCGAGGACAGACGTAGGCGGCGAAAAGAAAATCTAAATCGACCACCATCGGACAATGGTTATGCCTGCGTTAGATGTGGCAATATATGCAGGTCACAGCTTGGGTTGAGTAGCCGAGGGAAATATTGCATTCCTCATTAATCTTCGGACTCGAAGACAAGCCTTATTATTATTATTATTATGTTAGAAACGAACGAGTATTCATTCTCTGGCGCTGTCAGGGTCGAATTTCGTTAAAGGGAAACAAAATTCATTGTAGTCCCTTTAACAGTTTCCTCTGAGGGATTTCCTGGTGAACTGGCAGGTCTGCAGCAGTACCGCCCTCTGACAGGCAACGATGATGTTCCTAGGAATGTTAAGGGCCTTGAAGGTATCTGCGAGGTCTGTTATTATTATAGAATAGTAATTCTTATTTTATTTGTCATGGGAGAATCAAGGAAAAAAAAAGGACCCGCATGGGATCAGACCTAAGACACTCTACCATCTAACTAGCCATTCTACACTACCATGTACGAAATATTAGCTTAAAATAAATGACTCCTCTCTTTAAAAAAACAACATCCTAGACATTCCTTATTCACACCACAACGCTCACTTGTGCTTCCAACTTTAAAAAAAACCATTTTTTAAACATTGCCTCTCATGAAGAGAGTGTAAACAAATACAAGAATCAAAAATTGTTTAGAAATGAACTTGGGGTGTACCTATCGATTTAGCTTCGTAGTTTCTTTTTTAATCCTTTAATTTTAATAAAAACATTTGAAGTGTCTTTCGTTTACCAGCTAGAGGCCTTGCTGTAAATTTTCTTTCATTGACCACCTCGCTGTGAGTTTTCTTTGTCTGTTCAGTCATGTTTCTTTTATGTCAACCTTAATTCGCTGTCTGCTAAAAAAAAAAAGCACCCACCAAGCATTGGTTCCCATAATAATTGCTTATTGACCCGAGACTTAGGTACTATACACAAAGTAATACCTCTTAAACACTTTCCCCAAAGGCACATTTCTCGTCCCATATGCTAGGACAAATTTGTACAAAAGCTCCTTCTTCTCTAGTGCTATTAGAGCATGGAATGGGTTGTCTGAGCTGGCTAGGAAAACCAGTGACTTGGCAGAATTTAAGTCATTGGTTAATATGCATGACTAAATGCATGACGTGTAGGACGTAATCATCTTCTTTTTTGAAGTAACGTCTGTATTATATAAGATAAGATAAGATAAGATAAGACTCTATTTTGATCATACAAATGGTGATGTTATGGTGATGTTATGGCCAATGCCGGTATGTGTAGAGGTGCTGGTCGACAGCTACCTTGTACCAAAATGCTAGCTCAGTACTTCTGAACCAAATTGGAACAACTTTTAGGATACCCATAGGAGTGCGGCAAGGATGTATTCTCTCGTTACCTCTTTTTTAACATATTTCTGGAGCATATTATGATGGAAACCACATCATAACAATCGAATGATCGGACATAAAAAGTAAATGAAGTAAAATTAAAAAGTAGTAAAATTTCCCTATAAGACTCTGTAGTCCATAGGGCAGATAATTAAAATTGCAGATATGAAGGTCATCTGTTTCTGTGTCCCACGATTAACGTGGGTGCCATGTGGCCAGCAGAACGACCAACCGCTTTTACCTTTCCCCAACCAATGTCAGGTACCCATTAGAGCTGGGTGAGATAATAGAAAAATAAAAAAACGATACAAAAAAACAACAGAGCATGTATCTACAGTAATTGTATCCGTTAGTTTGGATCAGTCATGGATTAAATCTGTAATAGATCTAGACTAAGAATAAATATCTGCGAGTAGAAATATTTTTTTCCAATTTTTCTAACAGTTATTTCATGATCAATGACAATACGCTATGACCCTAAAACTTGTCTGGACAAGCTGAGGAAAGAATGGGGGGGGGGGGGGGGGGAGGGGGAAGAAGAGTGTATCTGGGTGAAGGTTACGTGATCACTTTTTAAATGCATTTTATAAAAAAGAAGTTGTACGAATTGAATTTACATGTACTAACCACTGTGCCAGCGAGGTGCTTATGTAAATAGAAATATTCCTAGCTATCTATTGTTAGTTTCAAGCTTTTAAGCGACGACCTAACTCTTACAAAGTATAAAGGAGACTTATTTAGCTTATAGGCTTACCGCCACATCTATCAAGTACATTTTCTTTCCCTTGTTCGATACCTAAAAAACATTTAGTTGCCAATAATTAATTAAATAATTGGTTAAGTTTGTTTTTTATTGATTCTTGTTTTGTCAGTGTCGTGAATTTGTTTATTTCGATTGTCGCCCCTAGTGTTTGTTTACATTTGTGGATTCACGTTAGATTGTGTACTGACCATATTCCGTGTCTTGATCTTTACTATGTGTGTAGTCATTTTCGTCATTCGGTGTAATAAAGCTTTAGATGTTAACATGGTTTTTGTTATATTAAAATACGACAGTCAGGTACAAGAAACGTGTTAGATTTCAACGTAATCCGAGATTGGATGTGCGAGTTATAACGTGTACAAAAATCATCCCAGACAGACAGATAGACAGACAGAGTAAGTTGATATAAGCTTTGTAAAAACCCGTTTCAGCTTGGCATCATAGCATAGTAAAATTAAAACTGTATTCTTTGCCAGTGAAAGTTGGTCAATAAACGCTGAGGCTTAAAGAAGAATTCAAGCCTTTGAGATACAGAAAAATGCAGGGTCTTAGCTACCAAGAAAAGAAGACTTTGTACTTTTGCAAGTCAACACTTTGCTGAGCTGGTATGGTCTACCTACGGGACATTAGCTTTTCTGTCAAAATTCATCCTTCAAGGTACAGTGGAATGAGAACGAAGAAAGATCGTCCAAAGAAAAGCTGTCTGGATAACATTCTCGATACACCCAAAACATATGCACGAGTCCTTTTTGTAGAAAATCGAAAAAATCTTGGAGGACAACGCCAACCGCTCCATCAGGTCGTCGTGAAGTGGGCGACTACTGTCAATCAAAACAAGAACAGAGCGGTACAAAAACTCGTTCGTACCTCACTCGGTCAGACTATATCAACGCCTCTTGTTGATCAGGAAACATGAAAAAGACCAAGATGCCTGTGTGTAGTCGCTCAATGAACTTTTTATGTTGTGTCTGTTCTATTTAAGTGTATGTTCCTGTTGTGTTCTTTATATGAGAAATGAGTCCTTATAATCACAACAAATTACCATTATGATCAATAAAGCAGTCTTAGTCTTAAAAGAATGGACAGGCCTCTCTCTTGACATCCTACTAAGAACAGACACTAATCGGGAAAATTGGAGGGACTTCATTACGCGAAAAGTCATAGCATATCTATGACGAAAGTCAAGTGACAGACGAGACAGATTATTTATTGCAAGCTTAGTTCCATTGTCGGTGTTGATCAGTGATTCGTTTTGTAAAAAAAAAATGTTAGTAAAATGTTTTACATTTTTCGGATGTTCCTTCATAGTTGAAGAAAATTAGCCTACTTTCTAGTCCAAACCTCCCGCAGGACGACGGAGGATGGAAGCGGGCAGGGTTTCAAACCGGGATCATCGATAAATCTGAACGACAGTCCAGCGCGCAAACCGCACGAAGGAAGGTGTACTAGATGAAGTTTTTGTTGTGAGAGCTTCAGGAAGTCTGTACAGCGATGGACCAAGTGCGTTAAAAATCAAGGAAGACTATGTTGAAAATGTATGCATAAGGACGTTTCCTATTTGTATTACGAAAACTTTTTAAACTACATCGCGGACAATAGTTGACTCCTCTGTGTTATATCATAGAAGTAAAAAAGCCCACATCGAAATGTATTTATTTTCACATTTATTTATTTTATATCATTACGTTTGATTTTAAACATACAATCTGATCGAAAATTGTCTGCAGACACATCATAAAATACCAGATAAAGACAACATGGTTGAATGTCAAGGTCAAAGCACAAGTAGTACACTGTTCACAATCAAATAAATAATTAAAATAGATCCTGCAGCTGGCACATCTGTTCTCAGCTTTGAAAGGCAACCATTGTTTGAGTCATCGTCTGAGTCAGTGTTTTGTTTTTCGGTAGTGGCGTTGACTTCTACTGTGTTTTTTTTATCCTGGTTGCCGTTTTGATCTTTGCTGCTGTCTTGTTTAAAGTAATTGATACACTGTTTGACTCTGGCCTCTGTGACGATAATAAAGTTATAGCTGTAAGGCGGAATGAGTATCTTGTCGCCGAGCTCTCTAGATTCCTTCATGTAAGGGAGATTACTTCCAGTCATTACTAACTCTTCGCCATTTAGAAGAACTCTCCTGCAGACAAAGTGATATAAAAACAAATCATTAAACTTGCACATATATCTATTTGTTTTAATATTCTGGCTTCTGATGCCACCAATGACCTCATTCGGTCGCGAAGTGACAATGGATCATGTCATAGAAATTAGATGAATGCCTTGGCGCGCATTAGCTGTGGTTTATATATCTAAAGGAACAGTAAACGGATACAGTTTGGCATCAGCGGCGGCGCAGGTTCTGCGAGGGTGTAGCACTTTGTGTTGCAAACTGCCTTAGGGTCGCAGGTTCCTGATTTGCCCTCAGGATTAACTCCCTTTTTGTTGTGAGAGCTTCAAGAAGTTTGTACAACGATGGACCAAGTGCGTTGAAAACCAAGGGAGACTATGTTAACAATTATTACACTATTACAATCACATTTTAAACCATATTGCGGATCATAGTTGACACCCTATTCTCCATATGTGAAATACAAAAAAAATGAACACTATTTATTTTTAATATCTATTCAACAAAATAATCATTTGATTTTGAAAATACAATCTGATCGGCAAATAGTATACTGACCTATAATAAAATACCAGATAAAGACAACAAGGTTGAATGTCAAGGTTCCAGTGTTAGGGTTTAGAAAACTTAAGCTCTAAACGAGCAGAGGTTTGAATTCAGAGTTTTCCTTCTCCTGGGTGTGTAGCCAGTCAAGGCTAATGAGCCATAAGTGAAGGCTAGTAGTTGAAGTCAGAGACTATTTGAGACGCATGCCATTGGAATTATTTTATAGGTAGTGGACTGCTTATGTCAGCTC
This sequence comes from Biomphalaria pfeifferi, assembly GCA_030265305.1. NCBI lineage: Eukaryota > Metazoa > Mollusca > Gastropoda > Planorbidae > Biomphalaria > Biomphalaria pfeifferi. The sequence goes on from JASAOG010000273.1 coordinate 473,244, forward strand.
ACTCTGTCTATCTGGTAAACGTTTGTACACGTCAGGTTCCACTATATAAAATTAGGAACTAAGAAATACAAGGAAAGATGAAGGCTCATTTGTGAAAGGCTATTTTGAAAGTCTTCCTCACTCATCATATCTGTCTTATTTTAATGTTGCGTTCACCTTTCAGACATCATGGTCCATCGACACATCTTTATCCCGAGCTAAGCAATCAATCCCTGAACACATCATTATCCCGAGCTAAGCAATACATCCCTGGACACATCTTTATCGTGAGCTAAGCAATCAATCCATGAACACATCTTTATCCCGAGCTAAGCAATCAATCTCTTGACTTGACATATCTTTATCCCGAGCTAAGCAATCAATTTCTTGACTTGACATATCTTTATCTTGCGCTAAGCAATCATTCTCTGGACACATCTTTATCCAGAGCTATGCCATCTATCTCTTGATACTTACTTGGACTGGAGATCATCTTCGTAGGCAGTAAATCGAAAAACAGAAACAGTTTGTGTAGAAAAAGATGTCAAATTGATATACTCTTTCAAGTCACTCAGATTCATTAAATAAATGACCAAAGATCCAGGTCTATATCTGCAGGTTTACAGATATAAAATTATTAAGAGAAAGTAATAGTAGTTGACCTTAGCAACAAATATGTTAACACAGCAATCTGTTGACATAATCTACGTACATAACAATCTTCTGAGATTACGATCCATGGACTCTTCAATCTACTAACAAAACGATCTACTGTCATAACACTCTACTAACGCTTTAATCTACTGACCTAACAATCTACTGACATTACAATCTACTGATTCTTTAATCTACACAACAATCTACTAACTCTTCAATCTACTGACATAGCAATCTACTAACTCTTCAAGTCTACTGACAAAACGATCTACTCACATTACAGTCTACTAACTCTTCAATCTACTGACATTACAATCTATGGACTCTTCAATCTACTAACATAACAATCTACTAATTACTATCTACGGCCTCTTCAATCCACTGACATAACAAAAATACACTGACATGATAATCTACTGACATTACAATCTAATGACAAGATAATTTTCTGACAATCTACTGACTCTTCAATCTACTGACATTACAACCTACGGACTCTTCAATTTACTGACATAACAATCTACTAACTCTTCAATCTATTGACATAACAATCTACTGAAATGCCATTTATTAACATAACAATCCACTTACACAAAAATACACTGACATGACAATCTACTGACACTACAATCTAATGACAAGATACTTTTCTGACAATCTACTGACTTTCAATCTACTGACATTACAATCTAAGGACTCTTCAATCTACTGACATAACAATCTACTAACTCTTCAATCTACTGACGTAACAATCTACTAATTCAATCTACTGACATAACAATCTACTAATTCAATCTACTGACATAACAATCTACTAATTCAATCTACTGACATAACAATCTACTAATTCAATTTACTGACATAACAATCTACTAACTCTTCAATCTACTGACACTACAATCTAATGACAAGATAATTTTCTGACAATCTAATGACTCTTCAATCTACTAATATAACAATCTACTAACTCTTCAATCTACTGACATTACAATCTACGGCCTCTTCAACCCACTGACATAACAATCTACTAACTCGTCAATCTACTGACATAACAATCTACTGACATGCCATTTATTGACATAACAATCAATTTACACAAAAATACACTGACACTAAAATTTACTGACACTACAATCTACTGAAACAGCTATTTATATATTGTTATAGCTGTGTGGGATCAGCTGACACATGAGATATAAGTCATCGTGCTGCTAGCGGTCAACTGTGTCAAGTGACCAGTGACGGACCTGCAGAAAAGTGCTGGTATGGAAGCTATATGGGTGTGATATGGTCATAAGATCGTATAGAAATGACTGGCGTTTTTTTTTTGTATTTTTCAAGAACGCCTTAGTATACCCCATATAAAGAAGGCCTTAGTATACCCCATATAAAGAAGGCCTTAGTATTCCCCATATAAAGAAGGCCTTAGTATACCCCATATAAAGAAGGCCTTAGTATACCCCATATAAAGAAGGCCTTAGTATACCCCATATAAAGAAAGCCTTAGTATACCCCATATAAAGAAGGAGTGTGACTAAGCAAGACCACTCGGTATAGAAGACCTGAACACTGACCTGCAACGTCACAGCCTGTGGGCCGTTTACACCAATAGCTCGTTGACTTATACGATAATACCTCGGTCCCGGACGAGACAGAGAGGCTAGTAAGTTCATCACAGCGATTACAGTCGGACGTCTCGTGTTGCCAATTGTGAAGCATTTGATTGTTTACTTATTACAATCATTAAGTATCTTATCTTATATAATACAGACGTTACTTCAAAAAAAAGAATATGATTACGTCCTACGCGTCAAGCGTTTAGTCATGCATATTAACCAATGACTTAAATTCTGCTAAGTCACTGGTTTTCCTGGCTAGCTCAGGCAACCCATTCAATGCTCTTATAGCACTAGGGAAGAAGGAGTATTTGTACAAATTTGTCCTAGCATATGGGACAAGGAATGTGCCTTTATCTTTGTATCTTTCTGAGTATTTTATTAGATTTTGTTTTTGTATTTGAAGTTTATGGTTCAGTGTTTTATGTATAATTGCTACTTTACTTTTGAGTCTTCTGTCCTGAATGCTTTCTGAATTTAGGGATTTTACTAAAGGTGTTACTCTAGTCAAATGTGAATATTCGTTTGTTATGAATCTCACTGCTCTATTTTGTGTCTGTTTTAAGTTTCTTAATGATTTCTTGAGTTGAGGGGTCCCAAACCGAAGATGTATATTGTATCATTGGCCTAACAAAGGTTAAATAACATTTTAGTTTTATGTTCTTATTTTATTTATAGAAATTTCTTTTAATAAACCCTAATGCTTTGTTGGATTTTTTTTTTATAGTTTCATCAATATGTGGATTCCATGACAGTTTTTTATTTATTATAAAACCTAGGTATTTTGCGTTTTTAGTCTGTGTTACTGGTTTGCCATGAATAAGATAAGTGGAATTAATTTGATTTTAGTATTTTTGTTACTCTTAACAACGGACATTTTTCTGGGTGGAAAAACATGCTCCTATTTGATTCCCATTTCTGTAATTCATTTACTTCTCTTTGTAAAATATCTATGTCTTGTGTTGTTTTTATTGTTCTATATATTATGCAATCGTCTGCAAATAATCTGACTTTTGTTCCTGAAGTAATGCAATTTGGGAAATCATTTATGTAAATTAAAAATAGTAGTAGACCTAAGACTGTTCCTTGAGGTACACCTTAGTTTACTGTTATTGGTGTTGATTTAGAGCCATTTATTATTACAGTTTGTTCTCTCCCTATCAGAAAATCTTTAATCCACTATTTTGCAAACGAGTTGTCAACTTCTTGAGTTAGTTGTGTTGTGTCGAGCAGAGTTAGCAGAGCGCTTGATAGTGTATAGTTGCAGTGTATAGACATAGATATATATTGTTTTTTCTTAAACTAATTATCCCCATTATAAAACAGGGAAGACTATTATTATACTATCTTCTTATATAATACAGACGTTACTTCTAAAAAGAAGATGATTACGTCCTACGCGTCATGCATTTAGTAATGCATAACTATACTAGCCGGACGCGGCCTGCTGGCCTTACTTTGCGTATCTGTGTCCATTGGATTTAGAAGAAAGGTCTGTTCTTCAACAGAGATACATTTAGGTATTTATTTTACTTTTTATGGTCTTCAGCTTGTGGTAGGGTTACTTTACATACCTTAAGTTCCCACTTTAGTATCTAAGGAACATTTATGTCAAGTTTTATCAAGATTGGTCAATTGGTTTTATTTCCTATTCAAGACATACATACATACATACATACACATACATACATACATTCATACATACATACATATATACATACATACATATTCATACATACAAACATACATACATGCATGCATGCATGCATTCATACATACGCCTTACATTCTGCTTTCATATATTATACTATTCGAATGCTTACTCTCGGGCACAATTAGCGTATATCCGGATATGACGTGGCCGGTTGGCCTTCACCGTGAACACAGGGCCTTCAACGTATCTCTTGAACATTAGGGTCAAGTAGTAATCCTGATGAGACACAGTTCAAGTAGGATTATATTGAGACACAGTACATTTGGGACTATGCTGAGACACAGTACATTTCTGACGATGCTAAGACACAATACATTTGGGACTATGCTGAGACACAGTACATTTGTGACGATGCTAAGACACAGTACATCTGTAACGATGCTAAGACACAGTACATTTGTGACGATGCTGAGACACAGTACATTTGTGACGAAGCTGAGATACAGTACATTTGGGACTTTGCTGAGACACAGTACATTTCTGACGATGCTAAGACACAATACATTTGTGACGATGCTAAGACACAATACATTTGTGACGATGCTGAGACACAGTACATTTGTGACGATGCTGAGACACAGTACATTTGGGACTATGCTGAGACACAGTACATTTCTGACGATGCTGAGACACAGTACATTTGTGACGATGCTGAGACACAGTACATTTGTGACGATGCTGAGACACAGTACATTTCTGACGATGCTGAGACACAGTACATTTGTGACAAAGCTGAGACACAGTACATTTGTGACGATGCTGAGACACAGTACATTCGTGACGATTCTGAGACACAGTGGAGTAACATACCGAGATCAAAGATAGTTTTAGTCCTTGTAGTTATGTAGAAAGTTTAAGTTAAGTAAGGGCTTTATACAGGAACTACTTACAGGATTAGGCTTTAATTTTTTATTAATCAAAGAGTATATTCCCCCAAAGTAAGAATGTCTGAAGATTTTGGTAATATTATGCAAGGCTGACTGTCCAAGTTTATCCATCCATCTGTCCAGACACAAAAGCAAAACAAAAAATAAATATAATCAACTTAAAATGATTACACTTTTATTAAAGGTTATCAGCAAAGTGCGAAATCCTAGGCCAAGTAAGGCATTGAGCAATTATATCTTGCCTTTTCTGATAGTGTCAGGCCAGCGTTTCTTTGCCAAGGAGAAAAGTGTTGTACAACACAAAGTACGTTCGACCCAAATGTTCTACCCAGATCTAGTATTTTTAAAGTTTCTAACTAGATCTAGAGCGTAGTTTAAAGTTTCTACCCACATCTAGTGACTTTAAAGTTTCTAACTAGATCTAGAGCGTAGTTTAAGGTTTTTACCCAAATCTAGAGCGTAGTTTAAAGTTTCTACCCAGATCTAGAGCTCAATTCAATGTTTTTACCCTGATTGAGAGCTGTCTAACGACCCAAATCAAGAGCTATGGTCAAATCTCTTTCTGTACCCTGGTACTTACGTGAATCCTGCCACGAATGTATCACTAAGATTAAGTACCCCACCTCCAGACGCTGATGAGGTTTCTGTGAGGCGTAAAGGTTTGCTGCAGCTGTACTTTTCCATTAACTCTTTCCCCACTTTTAGGTGTACTTTGTAATTATTCAGTAACTTGACATCCATGAAGTTTTCAAACGTGGCGTCGTCTTTGAAGTAATAACTGGAAGAAATGTCAACCAAGAGTAAACATAGCGTAACATAAAATAAACATAGCGTAACATAAAATAAACATAGCGTAACATAAAATAAACATAGCGTAACATAAAATAAACATAGCGTAACATAAAATAAACATAGCGTAACATAAAATAAACATACACCCCCATAGAGCAATATAAGTACACACACACACATTTTTTTTGCGGGGGGGGGGAGAAAAATCCGCCCGAAAACAAATCTTAGCTACGCCCATGAATGGCTTCTTTTGACTTGGAAGACAGTGGATGCGCCCAGGAGAATAAGAAAACACTCTAACTATACTAGACACTTTGTACTATGGTGACAATTGAGCTGATCCACTTGAAGGCATCTTCCTAACACCTGATGCCAAAACTTAGGTGATCCTAATTTTATTTCTTTTTTGTACCCAACACCGCGGTCTTTACACTGACCCGCTCCCCCCCCCCCCCCCCCCCCCCGTATAACTCTTCTTTGCCATAAGGTATTTCCTCCTAACAGTAGAATGAAACAGGCAGGCATAGATTAAAAGCAAAAGGGTTAATGTCTTTCTAAAGCTGTGATTCAGTTCTTACAAATGAAATGTTTTTGCAGACAAATCATGTTCATGTTGCTATCATTAGGAATAATTACTGCATAAGTTTAGTTTTCAGTTATTATTACGAAAAATTAGGCCCACTCAAAGAGCTGCCAAACTTTTGAGTGTCATGTAATTAACCCAAAATGAACATATAATCAACACATAATGAACATATAATCAACACACATTAACATGACGCACTGCGATCTGATATTTTTCTTGAATTAGATTATAATCTAAAAACTTAAATTAAATATTGAGTCTAGTCTTATAAAATAGTTCATAGAACTTACTGATGGAAAGCGATCTCGTCCACGTAATCACATCCATTGGCTTTTAAAAAACTAAAAATAGAATGTGTAGTAAACACAAGGATTAGAAATAGAAGCTCTAGCATCTTCATCAAAAATGAGAGAGAGAGAGAGAGGGAGATAGAGAGAGTGAGTGACTGAGAGAGAGAGACAGATAGAGACAGAGAGAGTGACTGAGAGAGAAACAGAGAGTGACTTAGAGAGAGAGACAGAGAAAGAGAGTGACTGAGAGAGAAACAGAGAGTGACTTAGAGAGAGACAGAGTGACTGAGAGAGAAACAGAGAGTGACTTAGAGAGAGAGAGAGACAGGTAGAGACAGAGAGAGAGACTGAGAGAGAAACAGAGTGACTTAGAGAGAGAGAGAGAGAGACAGAGTGACTAAGAGAGAAACAGAGAGTGACTTAGAGAGACAGAGAGAGAGAGAGAGTGACTGAGAGAGAAACAGAGAGTGACTTAGAAGGAGAGAGACATAAAGAGAGTGACTGAGAGAGAAACAGAGAGTGACTTAGAGAGAGAGAGACATAGAGAGAGTGACTGAGAGAGAAACAGAGAGTGACTTAGAGAGAGAGAGAGATAGAATGACTGAGAGAGAAACAGAGAGTGACTTAGAGAGAGAGACAGACAGAGTGACTAAGAAAGAAACAGAGAGTGACTTAAAGAGACAGAGAGAGAGAGTGACTGAGAGAGAAACAGAGAGTGACTTAGAGAGAGAGACAGAGAGAGAGTGACTAAGAGAGAAACAGAGAGTGACTTAGAGAGAGAGAGACAGAGAGACTAAGAGAGAAACAGAGAGTGTCTTAGAGGGAGAGAGACATAGAGAGAAACAGAGAGTGACTTAGAGAGAGAGACATAGAGAGAGTGACTAAGAGAGAAACAGAGAGTGACTTAGAGAGAGAGAGACAGAGAGAGTGACTGAGAGAGAAACAGAGAGTAACAGAGAGAGAGTGACAGAGAGAAACAGAGAGTGACTGAGAGAGAAACAGAGAGTGACTTAGAGAGAGAGACAAAGAGAGTGACTGAGAGAGAAACAGAGAGTGACTTGAGAGAGAGAGAGAGTGACTTAGAGAGAGAGACATAGAGAGAGTGACTAAGAGAGAAACAGAGAGTGACTTAGAGAGAGAGAGAGACAGGTAGAGACAGAGAGAGAGACTGAGAGAGAAACAGAGTGACTTAGAGAGAGAGAGAGAGAGACAGAGTGACTAAGAGAGAAACAGAGAGTGACTTAGAGAGACAGAGAGAGAGAGAGAGTGACTGAGAGAGAAACAGAGAGTGACTTAGAAGGAGAGAGACATAAAGAGAGTGACTGAGAGAGAAACAGAGAGTGACTTAGAGAGAGAGAGACATAGAGAGAGTGACTGAGAGAGAAACAGAGAGTGACTTAGAGAGAGAGAGAGATAGAATGACTGAGAGAGAAACAGAGAGTGACTTAGAGAGAGAGACAGACAGAGTGACTAAGAAAGAAACAGAGAGTGACTTAAAGAGACAGAGAGAGAGAGTGACTGAGAGAGAAACAGAGAGTGACTTAGAGAGAGAGACAGAGAGAGAGTGACTAAGAGAGAAACAGAGAGTGACTTAGAGAGAGAGAGACAGAGAGACTAAGAGAGAAACAGAGAGTGTCTTAGAGGGAGAGAGACATAGAGAGAAACAGAGAGTGACTTAGAGAGAGAGACATAGAGAGAGTGACTAAGAGAGAAACAGAGAGTGACTTAGAGAGAGAGAGACAGAGAGAGTGACTGAGAGAGAAACAGAGAGTAACAGAGAGAGAGAGAGTGACAGAGAGAAACAGAGAGTGACTGAGAGAGAAACAGAGAGTGACTTAGAGAGAGAGACAAAGAGAGTGACTGAGAGAGAAACAGAGAGTGACTTGAGAGAGAGAGAGAGAGTGACTTAGAGAGAGAGACATAGAGAGAGTGACTAAGAGAGAAACAGAGAGTGACTTAGAGAGAGAGAGAGACAGAGAGAGTGACTGAGAGAGAAACAGAGAGTAACAGAGAGAGAGAGAGAGTGACTGAGAGAGAAACAGAGAGTGACTGAGAGAGAAACAGAGAGTGACTTAGAGAGAGAGACAGAGAGAGTGACTGAGAGAGAAACAGAGAGTGACTTAGAGAGAGAGAGACAGAGTGACTAAGAGAGAAACAGAGAGTGACTTAGAGGGAGAGAGACATAGAGAGAGTGACTGAGAGAGAAACAGAGAGTGACTTAGAGAGAGAGACATAGAGAGAGTGACTAAGAGAGAAACAGAGAGTGACTTAGAGAGAGAGAGAGACAGAGAGAGTGACTGAGAGAGAAACAGCGAGTAACAGAGAGAGAGAGAGAGTGACTGAGAGAGAAACAGAAAGTGACTGAGAGAGAAACAGAGAGTAACAGAGAGAGAGAGAGAGTGACTGAGAGAGAAACAGAGAGTGACTGAGAGAGAAACAGAGAGTGACTTAGAGAGAGAGACAGAGAGAGTGACTGAGAGAGAAACAGAGAGTGACTTAGAGAGAGAGAGACAGAGTGACTAAGAGAGAAACAGAGAGTGACTTAGAGGGAGAGAGACATAGAGAGAGTGACTGAGAGAGAAACAGAGAGTGACTTAGAGAGAGAGACATAGAGAGAGTGACTAAGAGAGAAACAGAGAGTGACTTAGAGAGAGAGAGAGACAGAGAGAGTGACTGAGAGAGAAACAGCGAGTAACAGAGAGAGAGAGAGAGAGTGACTGAGAGAGAAACAGAAAGTGACTGAGAGAGAAACAGAGAGTAACAGAGAGAGAGAGAGAGAGTGACTGAGAGAGAAACAGAGAGTGACTGAGAGAGAAACAGAGAGTGACTTAGAGAGAGAGACAGAGAGAGTGACTGAGAGAGAAACAGAGAGTGACTTAGAGAGAGAGAGAGACAGAGTGACTAAGAGAGAAACAGAGAGTGACTTAGAGGGAGAGAGACATAGAGAGAGTGACTGAGAGAGAAACAGAGAGTGACTTAGAGAGAGAGACATAGAGAGAGTGACTAAGAGAGAAAAAGAGAGTGACTTAGAGAGAGAGAGAGACAGAGAGAGTGACTGAGAGAGAAACAGAGAGTAACAGAGAGAGAGAGAGAGTGACTGAGAGAGAAACAGAGAGTGACTGAGAGAGAAACAGAGAGTGACTTAGAGAGAGAGAAAGACAGAGAGAGAAGACTAGAGAGAAAGAGAGAGTGACTTAGAGAGAAAGAGAGAGAGAGAAAGAAAGAGTGTAGAGGATAGTGACGGAAATAGAGTGGAGAGAAGCACAGGTAGAGACAAATGGAGACAAAGATAAGAGGACACGAGAGTGGGGAAAGTGTGGCGATAGCTATTTAAAGCTCTAGGACTCCTCAAAGAAAAACAATATTTCAATGGAAATTTGAGAAACGAAATAAAGACTCTACTAACTTTCTACAAACTTTCATAAACATGCAAACAATAATACCTGTATTCATACATTTAATATAATGTTCCTTATAATAATAATAGCAATAAATTTTTTGAAATGTGGAGATCACATTAATGGTGAGTCCTAAACTGCCGCCTTGTCTTGCTCTTCGATATATCCGGCCCTGACACAAGATTGTAGATTCATAAATATTACTTCTATTATGTGACTGTCCAGATCATTCGGAAGTTTCTTGGTGGGAGGGATATGTTTTCTAAACAACTCAAGTCCGGTCGCAAAGAATTTGCATATATAATCCCCTTACTCACCTTTCGAAATATTTCTTGGACGCATTAAAGCGAGTTACATCTGGACCAATGATCTTGCTTGAATTATAGAATGGAAATCTTTTCAACAGATTTCGAAACACAGAGAAATCGTTGGCTACGGTACTACCATTGATATTCAAGTATTTGGCGTAAAGATTTGGTTCTGAAAGAAATTGCAATGTTCATTTTTTTAAAAGTAGCTTTAGATCCCTACTATCTTTAACATAATTCAACACTTTGACTTTTGTGATGAAAGCAAAATTTGCAAATAAGCCTTGTATGAGATGAGAATGTATTTTTTTTAAATGTCTCTGTGTTTTAGTTTAGAAGTACTGTATGTTAGTTTAGCAGTTGCCTTTAAATGTCACAATTGCATGATGTTTTATATTTACACACCTAAGTAAAGGCAGGCGGGTGGTCGTTGTGCTAGCAACGTAACAAACTCGTTAACCGTGGCACACAGAGACAGATGATCTTTACTAAATTTGTCCCAAAGATTGAAAGATTTTAATACATTATCTGCCCCATAGATAGAAAGATCTGCAAAAAGATCAAAAGATTTGAATACATCATCTGCCCCATAGATCAAAAGATTTGAATACATCATCTGCCCCATAGATCAAAAGATTTGAATACATCAACTGCCCCATAGATCAAAAGATTTGAATACATCAATTGCCCCATAGATCAAAAGATTTGAATACATCAACTGCCCCATAGATCAAAAGATTTGAATACATCATCTGCCCAATAGATCGAAAGATTTGAATACATCATCTGCCCAATAGATCGAAAGATTTGAATACATCATCTGAAATTTGTTAGGGTTGGGAAAATCGGTGTTTGTGATATGTACATCCAATGTCAACAAAAAGCACAAAGTAGATAACATCCACACACATTTATGCACATGATATTAACATTTATTCTCGACTATTTGAACATTATATCCCAATGCAACTTGCCGTTTCCTAGTTGAAATTCGGGTATGGGTATTTTTTCTTTGGAGCACCATTCCAGAAATGTAATGGCGTATCTAGTGTCCCAGACACCATTGATGTGACTGAAGGCAGAAAAGCCAAACATGAAGCCCCATTTGACTGCTGTAGCGAATTCCACAACGTCTTGCCATACGGCTTCTGTAGAGAAACAAACATAAACACAGGTTAGGTAAGAGTTTGCCACTTGCCATCCTGGATTCCATTTCGTTAGCATGTCTCTTCTTCTTGAAACTGTCAGCACCAGTCAGGTAGAGTTCAGCCTTCGGCTCTTGGAACTCTAGGCAGGGCTGTCTTAGGCCACTGCAACCTATGCGGTCGCAGTGGGCACCGCGCTTTCATAGGCCCCGCGCTAATTCTATGTGTAATTATTAAATTGCAAAAGTATAGGAAAAATTCCTGAAAATGTCCTGCATTTATTTAAATCTCCTGAAAACTCATAAAAATCACCCGAAAAATTGACAAAATTGTCATTTGTGGGTGTCATTTATTACGAAAACGTCAATCCTACGTGCAATAAAAAAAAGAGAATCGTCAGTTTTCATGTAATAAAATGTAATAATCGGACGAGTTTTCACCTAAACCGAAAGTTCCAAGACCTTATTTACTTTTAGTCAATAGCATATAAATATGCCATAGGTTGCAAGGTTAGTAATGTAAAGTTAATAATTTCGCAATTTTTTACATAGTAAAGAATGAATAAAATGCAAAGTCGAATTGTGTTTCTAATACAAAATCTTAATTTTCACTTATTATTATTATTCCCACCCAGACTATGCCCCGCGCAATCAGCTTCGCATAGGGCCCTGCAATTGTTAGGACCGGCCCTGACTCTAGGCCAGCAAAAGCGAACAAGAGCTCCCTCTCACCGGTACACTGTTCTGTCTAGCGGAGGTCAGACTCGCATCCAGAGGCTGCACAACACTTAAGTCACCGAGGTCACTTAGGTCACCGATTTAGTGAATAAAGATATACAGTTGATTCATTTTAAAACTATAAAAAAAAAAAAATAGAAACCTTGTTGATGGGAACAAAGTTGATATTTGATATTTTGGGGTTTTGGCACATCGGGGAACAAAGTTGATATTTGATATTTTGGGGTTTTGGCACATCGGGGAACAAAGTTGATATTTGATATTTTGGGGTTTTGGCACACTGGGGAACAAAGTTGATATTTGATATTTTGGGGATTTGGTACATCGGGGAACAAAGTTGATATTTGATATTTTGGGGTTTTGGCACATTGGGGAACAAAGTTGATATTTGATATTTTGGGGATTTGACACATCGGGGAACAAAGTTGATATTTGATATTTTGGGAATTAGGCACATCGGGGAACAAAGTTGATATTTGATATTTTGGGGTTTTGGCACATCGGGGAACAAAGTTGATATCTGATATTTTGGGGTTTTGGCACATCGGGGAACAAAGTTGATATTTGATATTTTGGGGTTTGGCACACCGGAGAGCAAAGTTGATATTTGATATTTTGGGGTTTTGGCACACTTGGGAACAAAGTTGATATTTGATATTTTGCGGATTTGGTACATCGGGGAACAAAGTTGATATTTGATATTTTGGGGTTTTGGCACATTGGGGAACAAAGTTGATATTTGATATTTTGGGGATTTGACACATCGGGGAACAAAGTTGATATTTGATATTTTGGGAATTTGGCACATCGGGGAACAAAGTTGATATTTGATATTTTGAGGTTTAGGCACATCGGGGAACAAAGTTGATATTTGATATTTTGGGGTTTTGGCACACCGGGGAACAAAATTTTGTGTTTTGTTATAACTAATTAAATCAGTGACTACGAGGATGCCACTAAGAGCTTGAGAAAATAGAGCAAAAAACAAAAAAATAACTTTTTGTGATTGCTCCAAGAAATATGGATTGTTCAAGAAGCTTGAATATTTAGAGCTAGTTCGTACACATCAGAAACTCTGTTGGTGATTAACTTCTATGCCTGAGTTAGTTTTTTCTTTCTTTAAACCAAACAACCCTGGACATATAGGGCAAAGACAGTACTCTTAGAGCATGGAATGGGTTGCCAGAGCCAGCCAGGAAAACCAATGACTTGGCCAAATTTAAGTCATTGGTTATCATGAATGACTAGATTGACCTAGGAACACGCGTAAGACGTAATCCTCTTATTTTTTGTAGTAACGTCCGTTTTATATAAGATGAGATAAAGACAGATAAGGTTTGATAAAAAAATTTTTAAAGGGGCACAACTCTCTTACTGCTTAGTATAAGCTCGCGTGGTTTATGTCCCACTAGCTGGGCGTGTGAGCCATTCACTCTCTCGGTATTAGTCTCATCTGTTTCGTCATCTCTATTATCTTCTCTTTTTTTCTTCCGGCGCTTTTCATTCCAATCCTCATTATTTCTTTCTGCGAAATATACCTCGTCTTCAGGGGTGAAGATTGGAGTGCCATAGATGCGTATGATTGTATCAGGCAATGCAAGAGACAGACTGAGGGCTTGCGGTGACCTAAAGGGAAATAATTCTCTGGTAATCATTGAGTAAAATAACAGCAAAAGAAAATATTATCTAAATAATTAAAACAATGAGCATATGTATTGAACCACAGACCAAAATATTTCTATGTTGATATGTAGAATAACAAACCTATATATTTCTATGTTTATGTGTAGAATCACAGACATATATATTTCTATCTTTATGTGTAGAATCACAGACCAATATATGTGTAGAATAACAGACATATATATTACAACGTCTATGTTTAGAATCACAGCTGTACGTATATCCAGAATCATAACCTATATATTTATATTTCAATGTTTATGTGTAGAATCACATATCTATATATTTCTACGCCTAGGTTTAGAATCACAGACCTATATACATTTCTACGTCTTGCAGTTGAATATTTTTTTATTTTCCTAAAAAGTGCGTCAAACTTAATCTATCAATAATTATACTCCAATGCCAGGAAAATCTGAATGCCAGTGAACTATGGTTATTTAACCCAAATGATTAGATTTACCTTTGCTTTTAGAGTTATAAAATGAGCTCTGATCTGGGTTGGATACTTTTATGATTTTTCACCGTTGTTGATTCATGTGTTTTCATCGAAAATAAATAATTGTGTTACGTTTCGTCTTGATAAGAGAATGGGAAGTAGGGGAAAGAAGCATGTAAAAGATTAAGACCAGACAGACAGAGTGACTTGATATATAATAAGGCTTGTCTTCAAGTCCGAAGATAAGTGAGGAATGCAGTATTTCCCGTGGCTATGCAGCCCCAGCTGTGACCTACATATTTTGCCACATCCACCGCAGACATAACCATTGACCGCCAGAGGTCGATTTAGCTTTCTTTTCGCCGTCTTCTTCAAATAAGCTCGGTAAAAATATGCATTAACTCTTTCTCTCCTAATTGACGATACCAACGTTGATTCGATTTATATTTAATTTTATAAACTTTATTTTGTGTTACATAAAAAGAGGATTGATTCCCCTTTAATTCTATACCAAATAAAACATTTTCTGATAACAAGCGAAAACGTTATTGAAGCTTAATCATAACAGGGAAGTGAAGTAGTAATGAGCAAAATAAAGACTTCCGTTGAAACGTGGTAAAATAATTACAGAGAGAAAGAGTTAAATGGGTGTCACTAAAATATAAAGTATAAAATGAAATAACAAAAAAAAAAGTGAAAAAATAATTACGGAGAGAAAGAGTTAAATGGGTGTCACTAAAATATAAAGTATTAAATGAAATAACAACAAAAAAGTGGAAAAATAATTACGGAGAGAAAGAGTTAAATGGGTGTCACTAAAATATAAAGTATTAAATGAAATAACAAAAAAAATAAATCTTTTACTTAAATGGGAATTTGGACCACTTGAAGAAGAGATGCGGAAATCCAAGATTTAAAAAACTTCGGCTACAGTTGTAATATGAATTCCTCGTCCTGACGTGGACATTGATTATCTCATCTTGTGACGTTTCTTCTTGTTCTTCTTGTGAATGGCTTCCTAGTTCAAGTGTCATCAGAATCAATAGCACATGACCATTTCGATTTAGTTTTCTGATCAGAATGAGAAAATACATACACATGTTTTCAAATGTATAATTTTATTTTATGGACACGATGCATCTATATCTAGACACTCTGGCTCTACAGACTAATGTAAAGTGTCAACTTTCTACATTACGAACTATTTATAAAGTAAGTACAGAGCTATCTAAATTATTTTACAAACCGGCACAATAGTTTAACATAAGAAAAAAAAAGTTGTTTCCTGCTTTTATTAGTACGATTTCTGAATTTTAATAAAATCTAAACAGTATAGATGGGTATGTTCCCTTGTCAGACATGTTTAGAGGCAGATGATAAAAAGCTCACCTGTTTCTATTAGCCGACGGGTAACCAGGTAGTCATGTGACCAGCACAAAGACCATCCGCCTTTACTTTCCCCAGCTAATGCCAGGTAGTCAGGGTACTCAAGAGCGTCCTAATATTTTTAACATCTTAGTTTCCACCAAGATTCGAACACTGGAACCCCCATTTCGGAAGCCAATCGCTTTGCCACTTAACCACCCCACCTCCAGTCTCATATCCTCCCCCCCCCCCCTTTTCAGACCTAGCGATCTATAGGGCAGATGATGTAAAGATCACCTGTTTCCGTGGCCGAGGGTGTCATGTGGCCAGCACAATGACCAACCGCTTTTACTTTTTTCCTAACTGATGTCAAATAACCATTAGAGTTGGGTGGATCCAGAATCGCCCTAAAGATCCTGAAATTAAAAAAAAAATCAGTCTTCACCAGAACTCGAACCAGGGACCAGTCTATATAAAAGAGGTTATTGTTGTATGATAAATTAAAACCAACAACAACTGTAGATGTAATTTTAACTCAATTCAACTCAGTTTTGTTTCTAATGTTTTGCTAAACAAATCGTCTATCCTAAAAATTAAAACTATCCAGGCACAACATAGGCGTTTAAGAATATGAAATAAAATCGCAGATTCTTGTAAAGATTAGTTTTGAGTCTATAACTACATCTACTATTATTAATCTAAAATGAAAACTACCATTAAATTTAATAAAACTCGAATAAAGCCTAATGTTGTGCCGAGCTAGCAAATCGTAAATGAATATGTAGAAACAATAGGGGAGGGGAATTTAAATGTAGGTTTATATTTTAAATATAAACAAACCAAACACGCTTGCAGAATGTGAATATCTAACTAGCTTTAAATGAGCCTTTAGTTGTGTGAACAAAATTATCGTAAGCCAAATAGCCAATAGCCGGTGAACCATTTGTCTGTGAAATGCTTGTAAAACCAAGATAGTGGGCTTGTTTTTGGCACGTGAAAGACATCAACAGAACAATGGTACTACTCTCGAAAGATGGGTAGAATCTTTGTGCGGTGTTATGAACATAATTTAAAGAGTCGAAAACCATGTCCTTAGAGTGGCTTTAATACACTGAATGACTACACAACACACATTTCGTGAACACATTGTTACGGACGAGTTATAAGCACACGTAAACACAAGAACGACAACCGATACAATATATAATATTCATAACATTCACCCCCAGTTCAAACTCTGCTGGTTTGGACATGTTCGCCGGATGGAGGACAAGCGCATCCCGAAAGTCATCCTCTATGG
Organism: Biomphalaria pfeifferi; assembly: GCA_030265305.1. Classification (NCBI taxonomy): domain Eukaryota; kingdom Metazoa; phylum Mollusca; class Gastropoda; family Planorbidae; genus Biomphalaria; species Biomphalaria pfeifferi. Next base: position 490,140 of record JASAOG010000273.1, read on the forward strand.
TCAACTCGCGACTGGCACAAGAAAAACTGGTCGCCCCCACCTCCGTTACATAGATGTAATAAAACGTGACTTCAAATCAGTGAACATCAATACTGACAATTGGGAAGACATAGCTTTAGACCGCAACATGTGAAGAGAGACAGTGACCAAGAAAGCTATGGACAGTGAAAGTACATGGGTCTCAGCCCAGGAAGAAAAACGCACAATCCGAAAAACGGCCAGTCCTCTACCACCGAAGCAAAAGCCACCTTAACCGTTTGATTGTCTTCTGAGCTGAGCCGAAGGCTCTTCGAGCTCAAAGTTTGAAAAGAAAAAACCTGTTAGGTCGTCCAGCCGTAACAGTAAAAAAGAAAAACAAACCTGTGGAACACAGTTCTGTTTGAGAGCGACCCTAGTCAATGCCTATATAAAGCATTGCTGTATCCAATGTCTTCAGCCTCCGACACATGGCCGAAGGCCTAGGAGCACTGGGAGCCTCCGTCATCTTCCTTCTTTGTACCAAGCTAACCGTGGGGGGAACCGCCATTTATGGAACGGTCCTTTGAGGAACGGCGCATGGATGTGTGACAGTTTTTGTGAGGACTTTTTTACAACCCCGCCCGTGCAAGGGGTGGACTCTCGTCTACCCATGGGCATCCCCACGGGAGTTATGTTTTGCCATTCGTTTTGCCTAGCTATCTCCTCAAATAGCCGTTTCCACCCGGATGCCACGATGAGGCAGAACAGCGAACCCGGGGCCACCTTAACCTGCGCTATCTGTGGACATGAGCGATTCTCCAAAATAGGGCTCCACAGCCACATGAGGAAGTGCGCTCTGCGATGAACCATAGTCGTTCTACGACTGAAGGAGGCCAAATGAATGAATGAAATGAATGACAATGAAAGAATTAAGTAAACGTAGAACAGTAATAGAGATTCAAGTAAACAAACAATGTAGAATAGCATGACATGCTGTAAAAAATATGACATGATAGATCAAATAGCTTATTAAAATATAACATGATAAATCAAATATCATATTATAGTCAAGTAAGGTAGTAAAATGAAGATAATAAAATTAACAAGTGTCATTTTGGAGACTAGTATTGACAAATTGAATTGTCAACTTATGAGTTCTAGTAAGCTGGTGAGCTTTTACACTTTGTAATTGGGCCTATTTTTCCTTTCTCTAAGATTGTATCTATGTGTAGTTTCGTCTGCTTGAGCTTCCGACGGTCTGGCTATGTCTATGGTGGTGCTGGTGGTTTCTTCAGCCATCGTAGAATCAGTAGGTTGATTCCTGGAAGGCGAGCTTTGGACAGGGAAGTCAGTATCGAGCTCTGTTCCACTCTGATTCTTATTTTCTATAATTTTTTGTTCCTCCCTAGGGGCTAACATTCGTAATGAGACTGTTTCCTCTCGACCGTTTGGTGTTTAGACAGCAGCGTACTGAGGGTTACATGTAACTAAATCAATTTCCTCTGTAATGGGATCATATTTAGACGATCTAACGTTCTTCTTCAGCAGGACAGGACCCAGACTGGTCAACCATGTTGGCAGAGATGTCCCGGAACCACTTCTTCGGTTGAACCCAAGAAGTCGTTCATGTGGTGTCCTGATGGTTGCAGTGTATTAAATTGTTATGAATATAATGATAATAGAGCCGAAAACTATGTCCGCTTAGAATGGCCCTAATGCACTGAATGACTACACAACACACATTTCGTGAACACATTCTTACAGACGAGTTACAAGCACATGTAAACATAAGAACGACAACCGATACAGCAAATAATATTCATAATATGCGACGATCCTATCACATATAAATTCAATTTTAGCCGATTTTATTGCGCTTTTCTCAAAAACAACATAAAAGATCATCTTCGAAAATAAAAAGAGACCTAGTAATTAAATAGCTGTAATTTTTATATTGGGAATAATATCGTTTTAATTTTTCCCCTTTTTTCAACTATGGACATAGCGACAATTTAAAAACAGATTTTTCTACAATTAGCACTCTCCGCACAAAAAAAAAAGAAGCTAGCCTTCAAGTCATTATACCCCCCTTTTTTTCCCCAATAATGAGCTCCACAAGTGGACATTGTTAAATTTACATTATGAAGCTACTGTTACAGTTACATTTAAACAAATCATGGTAAAAAAAAATAGGTCTAGATCTACCTGTTGAGCATCGTCAGAGATGAACATGTGTATGTGTGTATAATCTATTCTTATTTAAATATGCGCGAATGACCGGAAGTGTGTTAGTCTAGACAAGGACAGAGGCCAGTGTGTGATATATGCGATCGAGCAATAAAGATTCTGTGTTTGTCTTTTTTTTTAGTGTTTTGTAATTACAGTTGAACCCAGAGAAACCTAGACTTGATGAGAAACTAACGTAGTTTCTTTATAGCTAGATAGAATAGAAAACTGTAACACACATTATTATTAAACCAATTATTATCTATATTCTTATCTTATAAAATACAGAAGTTACTTCAAAATAGTAGCGTCATGCATCTAGACATGCATGTTAACCAATGATAAATTACCTAGATCTAGGTTTATCAATGTTTATTTTATTGGCATATACACAAGCTTCATATTTTTAAATTTAATAATTTGTACATAATGGGATCGAGGGCATATTCAGAACTTTTGAGAGAGGTGGCTTATTTCAAGTTTTTTTTTTTTAAATGTCCTACTGGTACTACGCCCTTGCGCACACTCCATTGGCTTCTTGTGAAAGCGAAAATCGACTACAATGTGGCCACACTTTGTCATCAGTGTATCTACAATAATGAAATGCCCTTGTAGCGAAATGATCACTCCATATGTCCCTCAGAGAACACTTCGCTCCATGGACTTAACGCTCCTAGTGGTGCCACGTTTCTCCGTCAATAGCTACGGTCTGCGGGCTCTTTTCAGTACATTATAGCTTTTTTTTTATATAGCGCTACTTTCATGCTTATAGCATGCTCAGAGCGCTTTTGGTCCAATATCATTTGTGGACCAGTGGGGGGGGGGGGGGGGGTACCTAGGAGTTGGTTTTCCGTGCTGCCTTTAGGCGCTCAGTAAACACAACTCTGCCCGAGTCGGATCTAGAGCCCCCTTCTAGGTAGCCAAGCCAAGCCAAGTTCAAGCGCACTTGGCCTCTCGACCACGCTTCCCACAATTTACATTTAGGCTGTAATTTTAAGATAATATTTTGCAAATGGTGGGACAATGCAAGAGAAGAATAAATAGCATATACTATTTATTATTGATCCTTAGAATATATAGATCGAGATATCTTATATTACAGACATTGTTTCAAATAAGAAGATAATTATCTAGTCATGCATATAGATCTCTATCTAGGCCTAGATTAATATCCTAATTTAACTAGTTTTGAACCAATTCTGACTAGATCTAGATCACTAGATTCTAGTCTACAATTCTAGATATATCTAGTTTGTGAATAAACTAAAGCTATATATTATAAAAAAATATATGTACAAGGCATTTATAAACGAGTCTTTACTTTATATACTGACCGATTGACCATGATAAAAGATACGACACTTTTGAACTAATTAGTTCTACTTCTATGGATCAAAAAATCTTTATTAAAATCAAAAGTATTAGTCTTGACCTAGATCTAAATCGAAACTTTTTTCCACAGGAAATGACGAGAACATATTGCCATCTGCAAGATTGGAAAACATTTTTTGTGAACTTTTTGATGTTGCGCACTTTTTAAAATGGAAGTATGTGCTGCTTATTACTTCTTGTGAAATAGTTTCTATTTATAGATCTAGTATTAAAAGAATAATGTTTATTGATTTGATCTGTTCAGCAACAGGACTCCGTGACGTCATGAAAGTGGTGAAAAAAAAAAGTCCTGTCTAGTCTGATCGAGATCTCAATTGAACACTTAACACAAACTAGATCTGGATCTAATCAGCTCGGTAAATTTTAATTGAATTCATTCATAAATCAGATAAAATAAGATAAGATCTAAACATACTTTTGTTCGAGCCCTAGGAAGAAAAGAGATAATGCATATGTTATCAGTCTCGCCAAATACGTCTGACCCTGTAATCTTATTTATCTTATCTACATAATCGAGTACAGACGTCTGTAATCTTATTTATCTTATCTACATAATCGAGTACAGACGTTACTTCAAAAACGAAGACAAATACAACCTATGCATTTCATGTGTCAATCTAGTCATGCATGCTAATCAATGACTTGAACTCTGCCAAGTCGTTGATTTTCCTGGCTGATTCAGACAACACATTCCATTATCTGATGGCACAAGATAAGATAAGATAACTGTGTAACCTCATGGTTGGAGTTTGAGACGTCAGTTTCTTATCTTTTCTTATATAATACAGACGTTACTTCAAAAAAGAAGATGATTACGTCCTACGCGTCATACATCTAGTCATGCATCTTAACCAATGACTTAGATTCTGCTAAGTCACTGGTTTTCCTGGCTGACTCAGGCAACCCGTTCCATGCTGCAATAAGAGTCTAATAGCACTAGCGAAGAAGGAGCATTTGTACTTATGGAACGAGGAATGTGCCTTAATCTTTGTGTCTTTCTGAGTATTTTATTAGATTTTGCTTTTGTATTTGAAGATTATGGTTCAGTGTTTTATGTATAACTGCTACTTTACTTTTGAGTCTTCTCTCCTGAAGGCTTTCTAATTTTACTGATTTTAATACAGGTGTTACTCTAGTCAAACGTGAATATTCGTTAGTTATGAATCTCACTGCTCTATTTTGTGGCTGTTTCAGTTTCTTACTGTTTTCTTGAGTTGAGGGGGCCCCAGACAGAGAATGCGTATTCTATTATTGGCCTAACCAAGGTTAACTGCTTTTCACAGTCTGCGCTTTTCTTTTGGCGTTTTTTTTTTAACCCATTTTGGTATCGAATATTTATCGAGATTTATGTTCAGCGTAAGAGTTTTGTGTTTTATGCTTCTGTGGAATTTACCTCAGTTACAGCTTCTCTTTACCTTCGCCTATCGAACATCATTTTTCTTATCTCATAAAATACAGACGTTACTTTAAACTAGAAGATGATTACATCCTACGCTATTTCCTAGGTCAATCTTGTCATGTATGTTAATTCAGATATTAAAAATTCCAGTCTTCACAAGGATTCACAGATTCGACCCACGGTTCGGAAGCGAAGAGCTTTACTTCTCAGCCACCGCGCCTCAAAAGTAAAGTTCCCCCTTTCAGACCTTTTTTTTTATTATAAAACTTATTATTGCAGATTTGAACCTGTTTCTCTACCATTGTATCTTATCAGTACGTGTAATTCTACACCTGAGAGGACCTCTCAAATGTGTTCTCGTGACTAGATGGCGTGTTTCTCTCCACGTGAGCACGACTCGTTAAATGTTCAATCAAGAAGTCTCTAATCCAAAAGTAAAGTTCAACCATAATTTGAAATTGCGTTGTTGTTGTTGTTTTTTAAATTTGAAATGCTGTTTTACCAACATCAAAACTTGAGGCTAACTTCTTGCGAAACAAAACATGTAACACATAACAGCAGCTCTAAGCTAGGCCTAACTAAGGTAATTAAAGAGAAGGAGGTGAAGAAAAAATGGTGAAACAGAGGAGAACTCGAACTCGGGCCTTTCTCAGAGCTGACCCACATTATTTCCATAATCGCTCTGACAAACAATTCTTTCTTTATGGTCAACACATACTAAAGCCCGAAACTTCTTCCAAAGACAGAGACCCAAATTTAAACTGCAACTCTATATATTGTATCTCCTCCTTCGTGATCGAAGATGATTACATTCCTCATTTCCTATGGACTCGAAGATGACTGTAAAGTCCAATCATCGCTTTAAAAAGCCAGCTGCATACGTGGCATGGGTAGGCTTGGTCAGTAGTAGATAGACCTGCTTCTTCTCTCAGCTTTTTGTTGCTTCGGCGTTCCTTCGCCTTGGCCACTTTTCTTGCTTCAAATCTCGAGACTCTGAGACTCACAGCTTCACACCATGTGAAGCGACCAAGAGCTACTGCTTCCTGTGAAAGTCAATATCGCATTCCTTGAAGGAGCTCTTGAGAGTGTCTTTATAGATCTTGAATTGACCTCCCTTTGCAGGAGCGCTTTCCTGCATGGGGTTCTGTTGGAGGACTAGTACCTCTGTCAACTGGCCAGTCGGGCTCTCTGAGCAGCGCATTGACCTTGGTCTCCACTCAGAGCCCACCTCTCACCTGTGGCTCCAACTCTCTCTCTCTCTCTCTAACAATACAACAAGACGGCATTAATATGACATATATTTCATGTACATAGCTTGAGAAGCGGCAGTAATTAAACATAAATGGAGTTAGAAATCTTCAGTGCTAAAACATATGATGATTAAACATGACATAATATAATAACATACAATAACATAATATAACATATATTAACATATAATAGCAGCACTAAAGTACGAAGATTATGGAGCGAATTGTTTTTTAAAACTAAAACTAAATTCAGCTTTTGAGCTAAAAGGGAATTTCAGGTCTGACTCAAACAAAACAAAATTCTTTTTTTCCCCTTGTGCAACCAGATGTACCTATTGTGTCTCTGTCTGCTGATGTTCCGTCTGGAGAGTTTCTGCAGGGGAGAGAACCAAGGGGGAGACAAAGGGAAGAGTTCTGTGACCATCAATATAAAACTGGACAAAAGCGTTCACTTTGTGGACAACTTGTTTTTGGCTAACTCCATGCCTCATAAAATAGAGAAATGGAACAACATACCTTTTAGGTAGGAGAGTCCGTTTGGGTGTTGAGACTAGAGCTAATGTCGTCTTTAGCGGTGTTGTTGTTACAAATGTCGTCTTTAGCGATGTAGTTGTTACAAATGTCGTCTTTAGCGATGTTGTTGTTACAAATGTCGCCTTAGCGATGTTGTTGTTACAAATGTCGTCTTTAGCGATGTTGTTGTTACAAATGTCGTCTTTAGCGATGTTGTTGTTGCAAATGTCGCCCTTAGCTATGTTGTTGCTACTAATGTCGCCTCCAGCGATGTTGTTGTTACAAATGTCGTCTTTAGCGATGTTGTTGTTACAAATGTTGCTTTTAGCGATGTTGTTGTTACAAATGTCGTCTTTAGCGATGTTGTTGTTAAGTGATGTTGTTGTTACAGATGTCGCCCCTAGCGATGTTGTTGTTACAAATGTCGTCTTTGGCTATGTTGTTGTTACAAATGTCGTCTTTAGCGATGTTGTTGTTGCAAATGTCGCCCTTAGCTATGTTGTTGTTACTAATGTCGCCCCCAGCGATGTTGTTGTTACAAATGTCTCCCTTAGCGATGTTGTCGTTACAAATGTCGTCTTTAGCGATGTTGTTGTTACATATGTCGCCTTTAGCGATGTTGTTGTTAAGCGATGTTGTTGTTATAGATGTCACCCCTAGCGATGTTGTTGTTACAAATGTCGCCTTTAGCGATGTTGTTGTTACAAATGTCGTCTTTAGCGATGTTGTTAAGCGATGTTGTTGTTACAGATGTCGCCCCTAACGATGTTGTTGTTACAAATGTCGTCTTTAGCGATGTTGTTGTTACAAATGTCGCCCTTAGCGATGTTGTTTCTACAATTGTTGCTCTTAGATACATTGACTTCAGATTTGTGGCCTTTAACTTTGTTAAACGTTTTTTAACTTTGTTAAAGTCATTTATATTGTCTTGAAATACTTTATCGCTATCAATGTTGTTTAATAAGTTGTTTTCATAATCTGTTCACGAAGGCTCTCTTATTAGTAACTAAGTTATGATTAGCACTTTTTAGCGGCCTCGTACAAAAAATCGCTATTGTTTTTGTGTTGTGTGTCTGCCCGTCGGTATGTAAAAAAAAAACTAAAAGCGTTTGCACTATTGAAAATTTAATTTCAACATCGTATGGATCGTGATTAAAGTGCGAAAGAATTATTTTTTTTAAAGCTAATTTAAATATGCACAAGGTTTTTACATACATTGCGTACATTTTTATTATCACGACACGATATGTATCTGCAAGATTTTATCTTGTACTTTACGCCAGGTTCGATCAGAGAAAGAGAGAGAGAGATGCCACAGATAATCAAGATTTCTGAATGCAATATAAGACACATGTGTAACACTCATATTATTATATATCTCATCCTTAAACGGGCTCCACACATTAATTTTTTTTAATCAAATATGAATTTCAAACATTAGTAAATAAGATAAGATAAAATAACTTTATTGATCCAAATAAATGGAAATTCATTTTGACTACAATTGACAACCTCAGCGTAACTTCTGTACAATAACAATATAGATACACGATAAACATGCACATACGAACAACATTAACACACGAATAAAACACAGAGACACTCATAACCAGCGCTAATAAATAGACTTATATGTACTTCTCGATGATGACAGAATGTTAATTTTTAATGTTGGTCATCCAGGGTCTATTATTACTGAATGTTTTTAATTTTCTTCTTTGATATAATTATGTTTTCACAGAACTGGATGAACGAATTAACAGTTGTGCTAAGTTCATATGTCTGGGCATTTGTTTACAAAAATGTCCCAATCTGCTCCAGGCAACTTTGTAGCTGTAAAGCAGCGTCATCAGACCGTGACTGGATGGACTGTACTTCGGATTTTGTTGTTTTTAAAACGGGTTTGTACGTGGGTGTAAGATGGATCATTGTGTGGTCCGACTCTCCGAGGGGAAACGGCGATCGAGATGTGTAGGCCATTTTTATGTTGCTATAACACATGTCCAATGTTTTTATCGTGCTGTGTGGGACAATTAGGACTATAAGTTGGCAAGTGTTGAGCTAACGAAAGATGATTGCAATATTCCATAACTAATCGGACAGCATCAGAACTTATAGTTTTAAGTTGATGTACAATTTCTAGTAAATGTTTTGCTGCTTTCTCTGCGCTGGCTGTGGGTGGTATATACACAAAATATGGCGTAAAATTGTGTAAACTCTCTCGGCAGGTAGAATAGCCTGAGATTGTTACAAAGTAGTTCAATATCGGTCGTGCACACTTTAGTTTTGATTGAGATATTCTTGACACAGCAGTACTGTTTATTGACATAAATGACCAGGCCAGTCCTCCTCCTCTTGTTTTGCCACTATCTGTTGTCCTGTCTGATCTGTACTAAAGAAACGCATCCAAGTCAACTGATGTGTCGGGAATAATTTCATTTAGCCATGTTTCAGTGAGACAGATTAGCGAGCTTTCACGGCATTGGTAGAAATGTCTGCAGCAACAATCAAGTTCTTCCATTTTGTTATTAAGTGATCTAACATTTAAGTTATGTATCGGCCATTTGTTTCCAAGATGGCGGGTGTGTACATAGATTCATTGATGATCATATTATTTATGCTATCCACTGAAACACTTGTTATAGACACACTACAACAACATGAGCTTCAATAAACACAATGATTTTATTAGTCTCTATTTATGTTCTTTACTCCAGCCACTTGTTCTCTATTTGGTTAATTGGTTAATATGCATGACTAAATCCATGACGCGTAGGACGTAAATCATCTTTATTTTTTGAAGTAACTTCTGTATTATATAAGATAAGATAAGTCAGAATGTGATTAAATGTAGAAATAAATCATTTCTTTTTTGACCAATATGATATACTTTTAGATTTATATTAATATTAAGCTTGAAGAAGGTCTAGACCTCAACGAAAAATTCTTCTAAAAAACCTTCTCTTTCTAAAATCCGGTACATATTGTACATAATGTCCGCTCTAGTTTGTCTTGCAACATTTTATCGGTTTTTTTTTTCCGTTCTATTTTGCCCGTGTTATTTTGTCCGCGCTATTTTACCCATGTTATTTTGTCCTCGCTATTTCGCCTGTGTTATTGTGTCCGCGCTAATTGGTCGGGAAGCCGTTAAACCATTAGAACACAATGGCAGTTAGTGTAAATCAGCAACTTGTGTGTAAAAATATTAGAACAAGTTGATGACATTTTCTTAGAACGACTGTCCCGCAAGGCCCACCCAGAGTTTGTGTGTAATACAACAAGATAAAATGATAGAGAGAAAAGGTTCAAATCTAAAAGAACACGTTTTATAATAATAAACAAAACTCGGAAACGCGGTGGCTGAGCGGTAAAGCGCTTGGCTTCCAACCCGAGGTCCAAGGTTTGAATCCTGGTGAAGACTGGGATTTTTACTTCGGGATCTTCGGGCACCTCTGAGTCTACCCAGCTCTAATGGGTACCGTTAGTTGGGGAAAAGTAAAGGCGGTTAGTCGTTGTGCTGGCCACATGACACCCTCGTTAACCGTAGGCTTTACATCATCTGTCCTATAGACCACAAGTCTGAAAGGGGGAACTTTTTTTTTTACAACAAGAAAAACATTAAAAATACTTTTAAAAAGAAAGCTTATCAATTAGTTTGGATCAGTCATGTAATTACATTTGTCATAGATCTAGAAGTGACAATAAAAAATCATTTCTGAAAGTAAAAAAGGAACGACCTGAATTTTAACTTGTGATCTTGAGAAGCTTTCTCAGGCTTCTAAAGCCAACACGGTAACCACTTTGCTAGCGCAGAGTCTATGAATTAGGAAGATTGCATAGTTATCTATTATTTCTATTTCATGTTTGTGTTCACTAAGCCTTAGACGGCAGCCTAATATAAAGGGGACTAATTCAGCTTATACCATCACTTCAGTCAATTACTATTCATTCCCTTGGTTGAAATACTAAACAAAGTAATTTATTACCAATAGTTAATAAACTAATTGTTTTTTTTTCTTATTGATTCTGGTGTTGTCAGGTAAAAGAAATAATGGTGCGAAATTTCAGCTTGATCCGAGATTGGGTGTCGGAGAACTAACGTGTACAAACTTTTGGCCAGACACACAGACAGTGAGTTGATATAATCTTATAATAACCCTTTAAGAGCTACACTGTCTTTCTTGCAATGTATCGGGTATATATTAAAAAACAAAGAGTGTGATTGTCTTGTGTGAACAAAGAACATGAGATTTCGTTATATTTCTTCGATTTTGAAAGATGAACCTCAGTATTAAAACTATACAAGTTAATTTTATCCTATTAAACAAAAATATTAATACAGACGTCTCTATAAATAGACGATGACGCATTTTTGTAACTACACTCACATTTATACAAAAAAAGAAATTTCAATTGCTTTATTACAGCGATGCGAATTTGAGAAAGTTGTGTAAAAGCCTGGCACCTACTTCCGTTCGAGTTCTGTTCAATCCGTTGTTCTCGCAAAATTCTAAAGGGCAAACAACGAAAAAAGCAGGCAACACAAAAATGGATTGCAATACACATGATATGACTGGTCAGTAAACTGTGCTTATTGTGTATATAACACGTCAGTAAACTGCCATCTGTGTGTCTATAACATGTCAGTCAACTGTCATTGTGCCTATAACTGAACTATAACATGTCAGTAAACTGTCATCATTGTGTCTATAACATGTCAGAAAACTGTCATCACTGTGTTTATAACATGTCAGTTAACTGTCATCATTGTGTCTAGTTAAATGTGTCTTGTACATTGTGTCTTATACATTGTGTCTAGTACATTATGTCTTGTAATTGTATGTAGTAGGTTGTGTCTTGCAGATTGTGTCTGTTACATTTTTGTCTGGTACATTGTGTCTTCTACAATTGCGCATAGCAGATTGCGGCTTTTAAATTGTGTCTAGTTCATTGTGTCTTCTACAATTGCGCATAGCAGATTGCGGCTTTTAAATTGTGTCTAGTTCATTGTGTCTTCTACAATTGCGCATAGCAGATTGTGGCTTTTAAATTGTGTCTAGTTCAGTGCTTCTCCAACATCTACCTGTGCGCCCATGTCGATGAATAAAATTCCCTTTGAGAACCCCGTTGCCAGCTGGGCACTCGCTGTAGGTTTTCACATTGAGGTCCAGAAGTGTTTTAAGAATTCTTCAAAAAGAAAAAGAAAAGAAACTTAAAGATATATAAATATTACACAATTCTCCGGTTTTATTTTGCATTACTTTTTTTTGTTTACTATGTTTAAAATCCAAAATTTACTTGATGAATGTTCATTAAAGCTTGTCCTTTTAGTTGTTTTTTTTTCGAAACTAGTTTTCGATGGCGGTTTGGGTTAGGATTAATCAGAGTGATGGAGTATTGGGCCCTGTGCAAATTAGCAATGGAGGCTCAAATATTATGATTTAAATAGCTAGGACTCTAGGTCTGTATTGTGTCTGTATTCATAAAGGTCCAGTCAAATCTGTAGTATGACATATTCATTAAGTTCCAGTCAAATCTGTAGTGTGACATATTCATTAAGTTCCAGTCAAATCTGCATTGTGACATATTCATTAAGTTCCAGTCAAATCTGTATTGTGACCTATTGTTATGGAGTGTGTGTGTGTCTAGTTTTAACAGCAAGGTAGTCTTTTTTTTGTTCAGTTGTGAGTGTGCTTATTATATTTAGGGGTTCTCCAGATAAATTAGCTAAAAGATGTTTTGCCATATCCTCATTGTTTAAATTATATGTAGATGAAATATGTTCAAACTGAACTAGGTAATTCTCCAATGTTTCCTCCTTAATATTAAATTTATGAAATTTGGAAATGAATGGTTTGTTAGTAGTTTGCTGGGTAATAATGTTGGGGTTCATTTTTGCTGCTTCCAATTTAGCTAGTTCTTGTTTAGTTTCTAGTTCTTTATGTTTTACTTCTAAGTCCTTAAGTTCTTTCTGATGAGCTCTTTCCGCAGCTCTTTCTTCCCTATCTTTATCTTCTTTTTCTTTTTTATCCATTCTATCTTTTTCCTTTTCAGTCCTATCTCTTTCCTCTTTTTCTTTCTTTTCAGCCTTTTCTAATTCTTTTTTGATAAACTCCTTTTTCTCATCCCCTTCTAGTTCCATTATTTTGACAAGCTCCAAAATTTTATCATATGATGCCATGGTTGTCAATGTAGTAGTTAAAGAAGTAAATCAAAGTATACAGTTGCACAAAAAATGAGATATGTTACAAATATTATATTATGTTACAAATATTACACTGGGAGAATGTGTGTGTTATGATGCACTATATTTTTACAAAATAAATATAAGATCAATGATCTTTCCTAATAGTCATATATTCAAATAATTATATGTACTAAATGAATACTTTTCACAAATGGAATAGTTCAAGTATATTTCAATATGAAGTATGTATGGCTATTGTTTATGCCAGTTATAATAGAAAAAAAAATTTTAAATTAATAAGAAGTAAAAAATATATGTACAATGTATAAAGAAAAACAAACACAGAAACAATATGAATGACGACACAGTCTGCTATAAAAGAGATTAATAAAAAGAAGAAATAGGACAGGAGAATTACAGATATGTAGATACAAGACTTTAGACCAACAACAATATAAATACAAACAGAATACTTCGACAAAGTACACAAACAAGACTAAAACAACTAATAAATAATTCCCAATATGATCTAGTACCTCCCTACCAACAAGGATGACCTCAAACGCGTTGGGTCTTATTGAAGGTAAAAGAACAGATAGGATGTTCCCTAATAGATCCTATTATTATGATAGATCATAAAATAGTCCCTCTCCAGCCACCCTTAAAAGTAACAAATATATAGAAATAAGGAAATTCAATGTCAATATCAATACTCAATATAAAATTTCAATCTTAAATAGTTAACTTACATCCTCTTTCCAACGTAGCGTAGTAGTGTAGATAATCCAATAGGTGACTTATAAGTATAATCCAACTAATCCAATAAGATAAACCAAAAGGTAAGTGTAGTAATACAGGCACGTGTTATTCCTTCGACTTTTAACGATGACTAGGAAAGCGGCAATAGGTACAAGTTAGTTCAACTTCAACGTCAAAGATAAATAATCCAAAAGTACTTGCACATTTATACCAATAATCTAATAGTACTTAAGTAGAAGACTTCAGCTTAGATAATCCAAATATGTAAAGTCGCTGAAAAAAATATAATGACCATAAGTGAACAGAGGTCTAAATGGAGGACCTTCTGTATAGCAATGTAAGGTGAAACCTCGACAATGCAGGAGCGTGTCAAGAGTTGGTGACGAGCGCTCACGTAGAAACGACGTATTAACTGTCTTCAAGCGACGCCTTGAATTTTTCACCCACACAAGTGTATCAGCTGTCTTCGGTTTCTGCAGATGGTGCTGTCACGCCGTGCTGAATCTCAAGATATCGACAATAGTGGAGAAATAAGCATTGATCAGGTATACAAGAAGTAGCTGGAAGTCCACATTAGTCAATGACATATGACGAATTAGGTTAAACAAATACGGTTCTAGTAGAAATATCAATTTGTTTCTTTGAATGGTATGTCCTTTGATATAGAGTTGATTCCACCTACTGCAATCTCCACATCTCTAGGAGATTCTTCCTTGAAGAGATTACTGACTTGTAGAACACAATAACTTCGGTGTGTAACAGTCACAATTGTGTGTAGAGGTCAACCGGCGAACAAACAAAAAATAAATTTGCAGGCTCTGTCTAGTTCAATGATGATCTACTTGAATACTTGTGACTGGTTTCGCTTGAGTGATATTTGCGCTTTAAGACCGTGCGTGTCTAGCACACAACATACTGTTCCGGTCTAATGTATATTCTTGCGCCAAACGAGAAGTGTAGGTTCACTGTCTTGAAGACACCTTTACTGGCCACCATATGTCACAGCCTGGTTTTGTTATAGGCGTGATGACGCGAATGTCTCTGTGTTGTAGATACCTCTACAATGTTCCTTGCTGATAACTAATTACTGCCACTCGCGCACTAGATTTGCCAGTGCGTGAGAACACTAATATACTGACCACTCTGTCTTACAACCTTTTGAATAAGTAATAGACTCACTTGCAGCAGACATGGTTTTTATTCACATTAAATATATAAACATAAAGATATATTGGCGACTTCAGCCATCACAAAATACATCCAAGAAAATTAGTCCTGAATACAAATCAATTCAATGACACTCTACTTGTACATTAATATCCAAAACACTCCTCTCCTTACGAGAGTCTAAAATCAACTGACTTGTCCACCTCGTGGTCAGCTTCCGACCAAAAAACAAGATCTCGTGCGAATCGTGCACGGAATGGTTCAGTGATTACTAGTCACAAAATATTACAGGGGTTCTAAAACTGACGTGACAGCCTACAACGGTTTTGTCGTCTACCAGTGATAGGTGCTGTACGTCAACGACCGGTAATAACGTATACCTAAAAAAAACTATATGATACCCCCCCCCCCCCCCCCCCCCAGAAAAAAATCTCTAATTATAAGATTTTCTGGACAGAAACCCTGCTGTCTTTCGTAGTGCATAAATGTTGCCATACAGGTGGAGAATTTTTGGTTTCCCAGACCTGTCGAGACGGAGATCATTAAGTCTGGGGAAGTCAAACACAATATGAGGCACGGTTTCCTCTTCTTGCCCGCAGCGGGGGCACCGTGAAACGAAATTTGGCCATAGCCGTGAGAAATATGAACCAACAAGACAATGGCCTGTTCTGCACTGTGCTATAATAGCTTGCTCAGGCCTGGACAGCCTCCACCACGGGGAAGTGCGGTCAGGGCGCCTCATGCGCTCCCAGACTCCACGGGCTTTTTGGGACTTGTCCCAGCACTCAAACCACTTTTCCATTTCTGTTTTTTGAATTATAGCCAGATCATGCTGAAAACTTACAGCCTGTTCAGTGGGTGGAAATTGCCCTCCCTGGTGGGCTAAGGAGTCTGCAATAGTGTTGCCAGTCACACCTATGTGACTCGATACCCACTGAATTATTACTTTATAGCTAATTATAAGAGTTTGTTTAAAGTATCTTTTCGTGCTTCATTTCCTGTTCCTTCTATTCAATGGCACTATTCGATGTTTACTGAAACTCTTTCAATGTTTTATCTTTTACAGTCAAGCTTTGGGAACAGTTCTATGAATTTATTAAGTATGTTGGTTGGCAACTGTCTATTGACTTCACCAACATTCACCGCACACCTACGAACGAATGGGATAGTGCCAACGCCCAAGCTTTCTTGGACTATGCTCAGAAGAATGAAATTCCTATTCCAGACTTTCAGTTTGGTAATGGTAAGTCCATAACTAGATAAGTCAGTGAGACCAATGAATTTACTTTGCTAGTCATTTATGTTACTAAAGTATATACAATACTTTGATCACATGATACCTTCTTGGAGGCGCGGTGGCTGATCGGCAAAGCGCTTGCTTCCTGGTGAAGACTGGGGTTTTAAAATTTTGGGATCTTGTGGCGCCTATGAATCCACCCAGCTCTAACGGGTACCTGACTATAGTTAAGGGAAAAAAGTAAAGACGGTTGGTCTTTGTGCTGGCCACATGACACCCTCGTTAATCGTTAGCCACAGAAACAGATGACCTTTACATCATCTGCCCTATAGACCACAGAGTCTGAAAGGGGAACTTAACTTTACTTTTTATGACACCTTTTTAATATTGGAAATAGACTATGAAATCTACTCCTAACACCAAATTAACACCTAACATCAAATCTACTCCAAAGATTAAAACAATTCCTTACATCAAATCTACTCCAAACATCAAATTAACTCCTATTATCTAAATTTACTTCACCGCAGAGCCCAATTCGTACGCCAGCAACTATGGACTAGATACTCAATCGCCTTCCCAGACTGTTATAGACTTACAAAATTACCACACGTTGTTAAGTCACTATCCTCCTTACAAGTACAGCACTGTGGTTGGGCCAGAGACTACACGGCCAACAAGCTCGACAAAATATTTTAATGAGTAGGTACATTCTAAAACAGTTGGAAACATTCTTTTTTTCTTTTCTTCTCTGTTAATGCTTTTTTTTTCATTGACTCATTTGTCTCTCCTGTCTCGCACTCTATCCAGTCTCTTTTACAGTAGTCTCTCTTTCTCTCTCTCTATAAATATATATAAATTTTAATCCAACTGCCTCTCTCTGCTGATACCCTTTTTACACTCCCTCCCCATCCTCCCTGCCCTGTCTCTCAATGCCACTGTTTAGCTCTACAGTCTGTCGCTCCCTGTTTGCCCTCTCTATCTCTCTCTATCTTGCGCATATCCCACAATCCCTCTTTATTCGTGTTTGCATCTATGCTGTTATTGTTATAGTAGTTACGCTGAGGTTGTCAATTGTAGTCAAACTGAATTTGATTGAATCAATAAAAAATTATCTTATCTTATCTTATTACATGTTCGCCCAATTGCATTATCTTTCCTTTTCCAAAGTTCATAGAAGAACAATTTAGCTTACTCTACAAATAGAAGTCTTTCATTCCACGCGACAACATGAAGTCTCAATGGTATGTCCCTTGAATTGGCCTTGAAATC
The DNA here is from genome assembly GCA_030265305.1 of Biomphalaria pfeifferi. Classification (NCBI taxonomy): domain Eukaryota; kingdom Metazoa; phylum Mollusca; class Gastropoda; family Planorbidae; genus Biomphalaria; species Biomphalaria pfeifferi. Next base: position 507,500 of record JASAOG010000273.1, read on the forward strand.
TTTTGACCTTGTTATTGACGTAATAAATTTATATGTATTTACATACTTTCCTTATGGATTTTGAGTTGATCACCATTTGTCTCCCTTGAATTCTTGCGGTTGGATTCGGGGAAGAGGGGGAGCGGATTAGGTATCAAAATCGGGCTTGGCGTTTGCCTACAACCCAGCTCATAAATATTTTATTATGTAATGAAAAGTTTTAAAATGCATCAAATGTTAAATTTGTAAATGCAATTATCTGCTTGTAGGTTATTTATGAATTCTTACGTGTAAAACAAAATTACAGTACATGTAGCAATTTTAATTAACCTAAATTGTATTTGTTATTAACCAGATTTTTAAATATTAGTTGACATTACCAGTAAGTGAATAAAGCAAAACGTACCGTTGAAATTAATTTCCCATACACCAGTAGCGTGGCGAGCATTACTGTCACACGCTGCAATGTACATTATTGTAACCCCCCCCCCTTTTTTTTTCCCCAGAAAGAACATAATAAATAGATTGTACTCAGTAATAAGAATGTAATAAAATAAATAGTAAAGTAAAGTTCCCCTTTCAGACCTTGCGATGTATAGGGTAGATGATGTAAACCTTAAACAGTAAAGGTCATCTGTTTCTGTGGTCCACGGTTAACAAGGTGTCATGTGGCCAGTACAACGACCTACCGGCTTTACTTTTCCCCAACTAATGTCAGGTACCCATTAGTGCTGGGTGGACTCAGAGACGCCCAAAGATCCCGAAATAAAAAATCCCAGTCTTCGCCAGGATTCAAACCCAGGACCCCTGGTTCGGAAGCCAAGCGCTTTTCATGTATTTCGTTCTGTTAGAAATGTTCTCTTACTTATTTAATTATGACTTTTTTTTTGCTATTGTTTGCTCTAAGTTTCTTAGCCAGTGGTGGCTGTAATGTCGTGGATGAGATTTCATTTCACCAGTAAGTGGATGATTATTACATTAGTGAATTCACAATTTGCACAAAAATGTTATTTAACCTTTGTCAGCCCAATAATAGAATATGCATCCTCTGTTTGGGACCCCTCAACTCAAGAAAATATTAAGAAACTGGAACAGACACAAACTAGAGCACTGAGTATCATAACAAACGAATGTTCACATTTGACTAGAGTAACACCTTTAGTAAAATCACTAAATTTAGAAAGCCTTCAGGATAGAAGATTTAAAAGTAAAGTAGCAATTATACATAAAACACTGAACCATAATCTTCAAATACAAAAACAAAATCTAATCTCAGAATGACACAAAGACAAAGGCACATTCTTTGTTCCATATGCTAGGACAAATTTGTGCAAATGCTTTTTCTTTCCTAGTTCTATTAGAGCATTGAATGGGTTGCCTGAGTTAGCCAGGAAAACCAGTGACTTGGCAGAATTTAAGTCATTGGTTAACATGCATGACTAGACGCGTAGGAAATAATCATCTTCTTTGTTTGTATTATATTATATTAGATAAGACAAACATATTTATAATGTCATAGGTATTGAGCTGTTAATAAATATTGGCTGATGAGATTCCTAAATGAAAATACAAAAATCCAGAGAACTTTTAACTGAATTCTTTCTATTGATACATTCATTTGGGTTCAACAAAACGTTTTAAGACAAATTAACTACAAAACGGCGCGCGATGATTTGGCGCTGGACTTTGGAGCTCAGATTATCAGGACATTACCTTACTGTCAGTACGAGAACAAATTCTTGCTAGAATACTTTTTGACAGATTGACCAACTCCATGTTGCTCTAACGAGTTTTATACAAACATATTGCGCTAATTTTTTTAATTGTAGCTACATTTTAGAATGTGAAAATAATAGAAATTGTACATTACAGAAAATATATCCATAATGATCAGTAGCTTAAAGGAATTGTATTCTACTATCAAAGTTAGTAAAGTTCCCTTTCCGACCTTGCGATCTATAATGCAGATGATGTTAAGGTCATCTGTTTCTGTGACCCACGGTTAACGAGGGTGTCATGTGGCCAGCACAAAGACCAACCGCCATTACTTTGCCCCAACTAATGTCAGGTACCCATTAGAGCTCTAAAAATCCTAAATGGATGGCCCAGGTGAATAGTTTTATCCGCTTTGCAGCAGCACCAGAGTTTCGTCTCCGGGGCGCATTCCTGGCCCTTAATTAAGGGGTCATGGGTGGCCCATGCGTCATTGTCCCTCTCTCAACCTTACTGATGTGATCCAAAGGAACTCATTGCGTTACATTTGGCACCAACTCAGTTGCAGAAGCAGCCGGAGGGAGTTTCACAGTTGATACTACCAACGCCAAAGGGGCTTCACTCCTGATTTTTCCTCGATGTTGTCTCCTAAAGCCTTGTTACCGCAAGGCAGCGGGGGGTTTGAAATCAGAGTACCCCTCTCCTAGATGAATTGCCTTACTAGGCTGACGAGCTCCCTCTGCAAGGTATCCGCCTTCACCCCTTCACCTGTTAGTAAGAGCAGTTTCGCCGGGCTAAGTATCTAAGCCACAGTAGCAGGTCAGGTGCTGGACTTAGTTGTCAGAGGCTATCTGAGACGCATGCCTTTAGGATTATTTTTTAGGCAATGGAGGTTAAACCCATTGACATTCCGGCCATGACAACCTTTGGGAGTAACACTTAATATAACATTTCTTATTCTTATATGATACAGGCGTTTATTCAAAAAAAAGAAGATGATTGTATTTCTCTATTCAGATATTACAGAAACAACGATCGCGACCACCCGACGTACCATGATTTTCTCAACGTATCTATCATGGACTTACTAGTTGACCAGTTCACGATGGCCAGAAAGCTGATGGCGGGCAACAACTGCAATAAAGCCATACGACTTGGAGAATCGTCGAGCGTGTCTGGAGGATTGGATAATGTAGCCGATCGATTTGTCGCTGGATTCTTGTGAGTTAGGTCAATTACTATACACAAAATATTTTGTTTAGTGTTTTAGCATCGCGTTTTTTAAAGCTCATTTCATAAAAAAAAAGTTTTAAACTAATTCAGAATAGATTTGACGATCGAACGTATGGACTGTTAGCTTGAGTTAGGAGCTGATTAAAAGTAGCAGCCCTTCATTCTGAACGTGTAAAGTAAAAGTAAAGACCTTGTGACCTATACGGCAGGTGATGTAAAGAAGGTCATCTGTTTCTCAATGTGTTCAGAAAAATTACAGACCAGCAATAATGTGAACTTTTTTGTGGGTTACAATATCGAGTGTAGACCAAGAAACTTGTAACTGCCCATAAAACCATTTGCTGATAATTTTCCTTTGAAGTCAAAGGCATTGTCTTTGAGAAGAATAGAACAATATGATAAACACTTGCATCAATTGTGGAGGGGAAAAAAAACAAGATGAAAGTAATAAAACCCAAGCAGAACGTAATCAATTTTATCTCAGCGTGTCCTTTTGTTTCTCAGTTTCATCTCTTTGTTTCTTCTATTCATTTCTTTGTTTCTCCTATTCATCTCTTTGTTTCTTCTATTCATCTCTTGTTTCTTCTATTCATCTCTTTGTTTCTTCTATTCATCTCTTTGTTTCTCCTATTCATCTCTTTGTTTCTCCTATTCATCTCTTTGTTTCTTCCATTCTTCTCTTTGTTTCTTCTATTCATCTCTTTGTTTCTCCTATTCATCTCTTTGTTTCTTCTATTCATCTCTTTGTTTCTTCTATTCATCTCTTTGTTTCTTCTATTCATCTCTTTGTTTCTCCTATTCATCTCTTTGTTTCTTCTATTCTTCTCTTTGTTTCTTCTATTCATCTCTTTGTTTCTTCTATTCATCTCTTTGTTTCTTCTATTCTTCTCTTTGTTTCTTCTATTCATCTCTTTGTTTCTTCTATTCATCTCTTTGTTTCTTCTATTCATCTCTTTGTTTCTCCTATTCATCTCTTTGTTTCTTCTATTCATCTCTTTGTTTTTTCTATTCATCTCTTTGTTTCATCTCTTTGTTTCTTTTATTCATCTCTTTGTTTCTTCTATTCATCTCTTTGTTTCATCTTTTTGTTTCTTCTATTCATCTCTTTGTTTCATCTTTTTGTTTCTTCTATTCATCTCTTTGTTTCTTCTATTCATCTCTTTGTTTCTTTTATTCATCTCTTTGTTTCTTGGAGTAAATTTTGTTTCATAGTTTTCATGTTTTTTTTTATTCGTATCTTTTGTTTTTATTCCGTTATTTAAATCTTTCAGTAATTTATGTTTCATCCGATTCCCAAAAAAAATTTTATAATCCGTTTTAGTTTTTATTTAGATCCTCGGTTCTCAACCTTTTAAGCTCGGCGACCCCTTTTTACAATATACCACTCTGCCGCGCCCCTCCCCCCGCAATAGACACACACAGCAATAGAAGAATAGACAATAACAATTCTTATTTTTGATGGTCTTAGGCGACCCCTGGCAAATCGTCAATTGACCCCCAAGGCGGGAGGGGGGGGGGGACTCACAGGCTGAGAACCCCTGATTTAGATAGACCTCCATTTATTATAGTATTATCCTTTTATTGTCGTACCCTTCCATTTTCCAATCGAAGCCAGAGACGGCATATGGGGGAGGGGGATACTCCTTTCTTTCAGACACACCACCCGGTTCGAGTAGATGTTGATAGATTCTATTTGAACTCTTCGCTACCTTAATATTCGGTAAGCCTATCTTATTCCATAAGACTATCTTATTCGATAAGACTATCTTATTCCATAAGACTATCTTATTCCATAAGACTATCTTACTCCATAAGACTATCTTATTCCATAAGAATATCTTATTCCAGAAGACTATCTTACTCCATAAGACTATCTTATTCCATAAGAATATCTTATTCCAGAAGACTATCTTACTCCATAAGACTATCTTATTCAATAATACTATCTTATTCAATAAGACTATCTTATTCCAGAAGACTATCTTACTCCATAAGACTATCTTATTCCGTTAAACTACCGCTATTAAGATTTTCGAAATCGACTTTTGTGTTTCAAGATATTCAAAGTAGCAGCAGGTATTTTCCAGTATCATGACAATATCTGCATGCTATATTCGTAAACCCCAAAGGGTTAATGTTAGGCCCAGCGCGGATTGTCCGCCCATCTCTCTACTTTTTTCTGAACTGTTTCTAACGACTTCTTACAATCGGAACTGCCAGTTAAATTGTCCTCACGTCATCGCCTTTTAACTCTTTCTCTCCTAACTGACGATACCAGCGTTGATTCCACCAGAATGTGTTAAATAATTACGGAGAGAAAGAGTTAATATCCATGTCTTGTATTTAACAGTTTTCCAAACGTCTTTTCATTTACTGATAGCGAAAATGTAGTTTGCGAGTTTATTTTTAGAGAATCTTAGTTGCCATCATTTTACTATTTTAGCAGAACACGCTTTACTCCTCTTATAAGTTGCTCTTATTTTATTTTGTAGCGTCTCTTGCTTAAGTATTAATTTTCAGGTAATATTTCTCTGTCTGTATAACTCAAAATATATCAAATTTGATATAATTTTATTCATAGCAGACCTATTCATAAGTTATTCTAGTTGAAATATTGTAGGAAACTAAACAGATTGAATTGAATTGAACTCTCTACAACAGTTCAAGTAAACGAAATAGCATACATTGATATTGAACCCGAATTAAAGTGAACACTGCATGGATTCGCTTGTATACTAAACATCCAACTGAGCCTAATAAAAGTCGTGTGGTATGGACTCGGGGGGGGGGGGGGGGAAGAGGGTAATTTCCAGATTTCCAACCTTAATCCTCCACCGTCTTGCGTAGGTTTGGGCCAGGATGTAAGCCTTCAATCCAGAGTGAACATCCTTTGACTGACATGTACTGTGCAAGGTTTAGACATTTTCCTTATTACGAAGAACTTAAACGTAAGTTCCCCCTTTCAGACCTTGCCATCTGTAGGGCAGATGATGTAATGGTCATTTGTTTCTGTGGCCCACGAATAACGAGAGTGTCATGTGGTCAGCACAACGGCTAACGGTCTTTACTTTTCCCACCTTAAGTCAAGTACCCGTTAGAGTTGGGTGAACGCAGGAGTGCTCTTAAAATCCCGAACTTCAAAATCGCAGTCGTTATCAAGATTCGAACCCAGGACCCCCTTGTTTCGGAAGTTTAGCGCTTTACCACTCAGCCACCTCGCCTCCGATGAAGTAGTTGCACTCGTTTCTTTCTTTCAGATGGCTGGATAAACTAGGTCAATGTGCCCTTCACGCAATCACTCGAGTCTACCGATTTAACGTCTGGGGAGGGAGTTACTCACTTCTGAACCGAACTTTTCTTCCAAATCCTGTGAGTGGCTTTCAATAGCATTGTTTTGATGTCATTTCAGATAAGACTTACTTAGACTTAGGTCCTCCCGCGCCATACGGCGCATTGGGCAGCAAGCTGTCTCCATAAAGATCTGTCGTCGGCAATGTCTGAAGCATTCTCCCACCTGGTGTCCACTGTTCTGAGGTCCTCCATGAAGGTGTGGCGCCAGGTAATACGAGGACGTCCATGTTTGCGCTTTCCTCGTATTGGCCTCCATGTCATCGCAACTCTTGGTATACGTAGTTCATTTTGTCGTAGAACATGTCCCACAAACCTCATACGACGCTCTGTCACAACCTCACTAAGTGTTCGACTCCAAGTTCGGCAAAGGATTTCCTTGTTTGAGACCCGATCTGTGTAACTGACTCCAAAATCTGTCTTAACCATTTTTGTTGAGCCACATTTAGCCTTTTCTCAATTTTGACAGATGACTTCCATGTCTCACATGGGATGACATTTTAGATAAGATAAACCCTTAATTCACTCTTTAGTTCTTTATGATCTTGATAGACGAAATGTGTGTATATGATTGGTTGTCGATGTCAACACTTGGTTGTCAGTGGGTGTATGTGTTGCATATTAAATGTTTGGGTGGGTGCCTGTGAAAAAACGCACAGGCCCGCAGGTCCTAAGTATGGGTATGGCCGTTGGTATAAATTGTATATATTGGGACAGAATGTACGCTATATATATATATAAATGTATACAAACTGTTAAAATAAATAGCTAAGAAGGACAGATTTGTACAAGTGCTTCTTCTTCCCTGGTGCCATTTGAGCATGGAACGAGTAGTCTGTTTTAGCCAGGAAAACCAATGACTTAGTACAGATTAAGTCTAGATGATTAGATTAACACACGGAAATCCTATAGACTTCATCTTCTTTTTATAAGAAGTACCAACACCAGGGAAATAGTTTTACCTACGTCTCATAATAATATAGTTGGATATTTTTCAAATTTAAAGTCCATCCAGCTTTACTTTTTACATGACATGTTTGTGACTCTTTGCACAGGATTACTATCTGACTTTGTTGTATAAAAGATTAGTAGAAGGATACACCTTCAATGCTTCATCAAATGCTCCTTACATCCGGGCGTATGCCAACTGTGCTAAACCTCAAGGGTAAATAACTTTAACATTTGGCCTGTTAAAAATATGATTTTAAAATCCTTTCTACCAGACCTTGTGCCCGTAGTAGGCGTTAAGGAATAACACATTCCAACTTTAATTATCAGCTTATTAATTAACAAATATTTGTATACATTGTATAATAAAGTCTACACATCTGTAGTAGGTATGAATGGAACTAGCTAAAAGAATCATAAACTAAAGTACCCCATCCAGTAGAGAAGATGTCACGCTCATCTGTTTCCTTTGCCAACGGTTAAAGAATGTACTGTGTGGTCAGCATAACGTCCAACCGCCATTTCTTTCATATTTAATGCCAGGTACCCATTAAAGCGCAGTGTAACAAAGCTCTTTCAACATTTTTGTTTCATGTGGTGAGTACTAAAAGTCGCAGAACTTTTTATCTTAGGTTACAGTCTCGTTCAGACCTTGCGATCAATAGGGCATCTATTTCTGTGGCTCACGGTTAACAAGGGTGTCATGTGGCCAGCACAACAACCAACCACATTTACACCAACTATAGTCAGGTATTCATTAGAGTGGGTAGATTTATGTGTGCCCTAAAAATCCCGAAAGAAAAACTACCAGTGTTCCAGGAGATTTGAACTCGAAACTCCTCGGTTCGAAAACGAGCGCGTTACCACTTAGCCACCACACGCCCGCGAACATTAAGAGCTGAATTTAAATATTGTCTGGCTCTACAGTATGTTCGATTTAATGTCATCGCATTCTTTACACGCGATCAGTTCTTTACATGCGGTCAGTTCTTTACACGCGATCAGTTCTTCACATGCGTCAGTTCTTCACATGCGTCAGTTCTACACATGCGGTCAGTTCTGTACATGCGATCAGTTCTTTACATGCGGTCAATTCTTCACATGCGATCAGTTTTTCACGTGTGGTCAGCTCTTTACACGCGTTCAGCTCTTTACACGCGATCGGCTCTTTACATGCGTTCAGCTCTTTAACGCGATCGGCTCTTTACACGTGTGGTCAGCTCTTTACACGCGATCGGCTCTTTACACGCGATCAGCTCTTTAAACGCGATCAGTTCTTTACATGCGGTCAGTCCTTAACATGTGGTCAGTTCTTTACATGCGGTCAGTTCTTTACACGCGATCAGTTCTTTACATGCGGTCAGTTCTTAACACGCGATCAGTTCTTTACGTGCTGTCAGTTCTTTACATGCGGTCAGCTCTTTACATGCTGTCAGCTCTTTACATGCGGCCAGTTCTTTACACGCGATCAGTTCTTTACACATGCGATCAGCTCTTTACACGCAATCAGCTCTTTACACGAGATCAGTTCTTTACATGCAGTCAATTCTTCACATGCGATCAGTTCTTCACGTGTGGTCAGCTCTTTACACGCGTTCAGCTCTTTACACGCGATCGGCTCTTTACATGCGATCAGTTCTTCACGTGTGGTCAGCTCTTTACACGCGATCGGCTCTTTACACGCGATCAGCTCTTTAAACGCGATCAGTTCTTTACATGCGGTCAGTCCTTAACATGTGGTCAGTTCTTTACATGCGGTCAGTTCTTTACACGCGATCAGTTCTTTACATGCGGTCAGTTCTTTACATGCGATCAGTTCTTTACGTGCTGTCAGTTCTTTACATGCAACCAGTTCTTTACGTGCGGTCAGTTCTTTACATGCGGTCAGTTCTTTACATGTGATCAGTTATTTACACGCGATCAGTTCTTTGCACGCGGTCAGTTATTTACACGTTGTCAGTTCTTCACATGCTATCAGTTCTTCACATGCTATCAGTTCTTCACATGCGGTCAGTTCTTTACATGCTGCCAGTTCTTCATATGCGATTAGTTTTTTACATGCGGTCAGTTCTTCACATGCGTCAGTTCTTTACACGCGGTCAGTTCTTTACATGCGGTCAGTTCTTTATATGCGGTCAGTTCTTTACATGCGGTCAATCAGCAATAAACAAAGGCTGGGGCTGAGCTGTTAAGCCAAATGACAACTGGGAAGGCATTGCATAGACTAGTACACTGTCATAAATGACATTAATTAATCCTATATTAATGTAATGGCCAAATGTCCAGCGGTACTTACATGTTTTACTACCAGTACGTTAGTACAGTCCCAACATATCAATTGTTACCAAAATATAAACTGAATTAAAATTTTATATTAGATACAAGCTTGGTGCTTTGGTGGTGTACATGGTCAATGTCAAGGACGAGCCTGTGACCATCAATCTACCACAGTTTAGTGGTCAAGCAGTGGACGTTTATTGGTTTACCTCAGGGGGCGAGGATGTATTAAGCCTGTAAGTTTCAGTAAGCTTTAGACGCATGTTTATATTTCTTCTAAGCTGATGGAATGTGACGGATGAATGGTGCAGGACTTGTTCTGGGACAACATAAGAGATCACTTAACACTTCATAGCCTGTGGCATTTTACGTCTCGAGAGAGGACCTTTTCCCTTTGCAACTACTTGTGTGACTAAAGAGGCCAATCCTTGATACACAGCTGCTATCGCAGGTTGGGCATATGTAATCACCAGGCGCCGTTGCATTTCATACAGGTATATAAATACCATGCAAATAAGATTGAAATTCATTATAAACATCATATTTCATCATATAGTTTGTATGAATTACTTAGCCTGAGAATTAGAGAGATTAGGTTACGAAAGAGATCCTGCTTAGCCAAAAAATAATTAATTCTTACTCAACGCGTAAGCCAATTATAGGAGCCATGTTATTGTAGCGTATAACTTTTACGTTATACGGATGTATGCAAACGCGACATGAAGCTCTTCAAAATCGACACTGGCAACTGGGAAGAGGTGGAACTGGACAGATCCACATTGAGAGAGAGCATAAAGGAAGGGTCACGGATTGCAGATGTCATACACAACAGAAGCAGAAAGAAGGGTGAAAATGCAATGGCGCCTGGTGATTATATATGCCCAACCTGCAATCGCAGCTGTGTATCAAGGATTGGCCTCTTTAGTCACAGAAGAAGTTGCAAAGGGAAAAGATCGGCTCTCGTGACGTAAAATGCCACAGGTTATTGTAGCAACATTTTCCAGTTTTGGCTGAGAGGTCTAGCTGTATTGCTCTAGACATATGAAAAATTCTAGTTGTCAATGCTCAAGTTGTCAATTTTCAAGTTGTCAATGTTCAAGTTGTCAATGTTCTAGTTGTCAGATGTGTAATTCTAAAACGATTAATCCCATAACCATACTATATAGCCTAATAAATAAAAGGTCAGAAATATTGTCTCCCCTGCTTGGTCATTCACATGGGTTAAATGTAACAGAGAAATGGATTGAGAATCCTCGCGTTTTGAGTTAAAAGAAATATTACACGGTCTTTTCAATTATAAAATAATAATAATATATTTAAAAGTTCCAAAAGTATGGACATTTAATTTAAAATTGATCGATAAAAGATTTAAGCCAATGAGACCATTGATATATCGGACATATTTTTGTGGTGGCCCTCGACTAAACTAGTTTAGTTTGCCTATAGGTAATCCATCACTAAATCAGTGATTTAAAAAAACAACATTTGTTTCTTTGCTTGGAATAAAACTGCGAAAAAAATAATTTTGCCCGGGGGTGGGGGGATTGATTAACCGTTGCCGTTTTGATCATGAAATGTGCTTAGTTTTTATTGCCACACGTTAAGTAATAGTAGGTTACTTTTTTTAAAAAAATTTTCAATCAGTACAAATGGTTGTCAGTTATAGGGCTTTCGCGTAACTAAAGGCCTTTATAGATTTCAACAGTATGTATCTATACATGTCGGTCCACAATATATTTGTGAAAACATTTTAAAGTGAATTGACTTTGCGCGCTGGTTTTCTTTTCCAATCAGAGCCATCAGACTCAATGACGTCTTAATGGACAGCTCGGGAAAGAATGACATTAGCTTCACCCCGAAAAGCATTCAAGACTCTATAGAAATGCCAGCATTGAGTTATGGCTTTATTGTCATTCCTGAAGCCAATGTTGAAAAGTGTCGTGATCAGCCTCCCACAACGACTCCTAGATCTAGAGCTTTAGTCACTAAACACTATGAATTCTCTAGATCTACTGGTGCTGCATTAGAAATGTGGTTTGTCAAGCTCTGTTTGACATTATACTTCATTGTTATATAGCGAGAACCTTGCTAGTTGCCGTTATGCTGATATTAATAAACTGATTTTTTAAAACTATAAAAAATAATATTCAGATTAAACGAATGGGTGTTTAATTCACAGGGTAGATGCAAAATAGCCATGCTTCGATACGTTTAAAACTTGATAAGATTTTTGTTTTTGTTATTTTTAAGGAATTTTTCTCGCATCTCAAATGGAACGGATCGAATAAAAAAAATCTACTAAGACTAAGATAAAGACTGCTTCATTGATTCTTATAAGAAATCTGTTGTGATTACATGGACTCTTTTAAAAAAAAAAATAAATAAAAATAACAATCCTCCACAAAGGAGAACAGACTCGACACACAAAAGTTCAATGAGAGACTATAAACACGCAAAGTTCAATGAGAGACTACAGACACACAAAGTTCAATGGGAGACTACAAACACACAAAGTTCAATGAGGGACTAGAAACACACAAAGTTCAATGATAGACTACAGACAGACATTAAGTTCAATGAGAGCCTTAAGACAGGCACAAAGTTTAATGAGGGACTTCAGACAGACACAAAGTTCAATGAGGGACTACAAACACACAAAGTTCAATGAGGCACTACAAACACACAAAGTTCAATGAGGGATAACAAACACACAAAGTTCAATGAGGAATAACAAACACACAAAGTTCAATGAGAGACTACAGACACAAAAAGTTCAACGAGGGACTACAAACACACAAAGTTCAATGAGGAATAACAAGCACACAAAGTTCAATGAGGGACTACAAACAAACAAAGTTCAATGAGGGACTTCAGACACACAAATATGAATGATGAACTACAAACACACAAAGTTCAATGAGGGACTACAAAGACACAAAGTTCAATGAGGGACTACAAAGACACAAAGTTCTATGAGAGACTACAGACACACAAAGTTCAACGAGGGACTACAAACACACAAAAATCAATGTGAGACTACAAACACACAAAGTCAATGAGGGACTACAAGCACACAAAGTTCATTGAGAGACTACAAACACACAAAGTTCAATGAGGGACTACAAACACACAAAGTTCAATGAGGACTACAAACACACAAAGTTCAATTAGGGACTACAAGCACACAAAGTTCATTGAGAGACTACAAACACACAAAGTTCAATGCGGGACTACAAACACACAAAGTTCAATGAGGACTACAAACACACAAAGTTCAATGAGGGACTACAAACACAGAAAGTTTAATGAGGGACTACAAACACACAAAGTTCAATGAGGACTACAAACACACAAAGTTCAATGAGGGACTACAAGCACACAAAGTTCATTGAGAGACTACAAACACACAAAGTTCAATGCGGGACTACAAACAAACAAAGTTCAATGAGAGACTACAGACACACAAAGTTCAACGAGGGACTACAAACACACAAAGATCAATGAGGAATAACAAGCACACAAAGTTCAATGAGGGACTACAAACAAACAAAGTTCAATGAGGGACTACAAACACACAAAGTTCAATGAGACACTACAAACACACAAAGTTGAATGAGGGACTACAAACACACAAAGTTCAATGAGACACTACAAACACACAAAGTTCAATGAGGGACTACAAAGACACAAAGTTCTATGAGAGACTACAGACACACATAGTTCAACGAGGGACTACAAACACACAAAGTTCAATGTGAGACTACAAACACACAAAGTCAATGAGGGATAACAAACACACAAAGTTCAATGAGACACTACAAACACACAAAGTTCAATGAGGGACTACAAGCACACAAAGTTCATTGAGAGACTACAAACACACAAAGTTCAATGCGGGACTACAAACACACAAAGTTCAATGCGGGACTACAAACACACAAAGTTGATTGAGGGACTACAAACACACAAAGTTCAATGAGACACTACAAACACACAAAGTTCAATGAGGGACTAAAGACACACAAAGTTCAATGAGAGACTACAAACACACAAAGTTCAATGAGGGACTACAAACACACAAAGTTCAATGCGGGACTACAAACACACAAAGTTCAATGAGGGACTACAAACACACAAAGTTGAATGAGGGACTACAAACACACAAAGTTCAATGAGACACTACAAACACACAAAGTTCAATGAGGGACTAAAGACAAACAAAGTTCAATGAGAGACTACAAACACACAAAGTTCAATGAGGGACTACAAACACACAAAGTTCAATGAAGGACTACAGACACACAAAGTTCAATGCGGGACTACAAACAAACAAAGTTCAATGAGGACTACAAACTCACAAAGTTCAATGAGGGACTACAAACACAAAAAGTTCAATGAGGGACTACAAACACACAAAGTTCAATGAGGGACTACAAACACACAAAGTTCAATGAGACACTACAAACACACAAAGTTCAACGAGGGACTACAAACACACAAAGTTCAATGTGAGACTACAAACACACAAAGTCAATCAGGGATAACAAACACACAAAGTTCAATGAGGGACTACAAACACACAAAGTTCAATGAGGGACTACAAACACACAAAGTTCAATGAGACACTACAAACACACAAAGTTGAATGAGGGACTACAAACACACAAAGTTCAATGAGACACTACAAACACACAAAGTTCAATGAGGGACTACAAAGACACAAAGTTCTATGAGAGACTACAGACACACATAGTTCAACGAGGGACTACAAACACACAAAGTTCAATGTGAGACTACAAACACACAAAGTCAATGAGGGATAACAAACACACAAAGTTCAATGAGACACTACAAACACACAAAGTTCAATGAGGGACTACAAGCACACAAAGTTCATTGAGAGACTACAAACACACAAAGTTCAATGCGGGACTACAAACACACAAAGTTCAATGCGGGACTACAAACACACAAAGTTGATTGAGGGACTACAAACACACAAAGTTCAATGAGACACTACAAACACACAAAGTTCAATGAGGGACTAAAGACACACAAAGTTCAATGAGAGACTACAAACACACAAAGTTCAATGAGGGACTACAAACACACAAAGTTCAATGCGGGACTACAAACACACAAAGTTGAATGAGGGACTACAAACACACAAAGTTGAATGAGGGACTACAAACACACAAAGTTCAATGAGACACTACAAACACACAAAGTTCAATGAGGGACTAAAGACACACAAAGTTCAATGAGAGACTACAAACACACAAAGTTCAATGAGGGACTACAAACACACAAAGTTCAATGAAGGACTACAGACACACAAAGTTCAATGCGGGACTACAAACAAACAAAGTTCAATGAGGACTACAAACTCACAAAGTTCAATGAGGGACTACAAACACAAAAAGTTCAATGAGGGACTACAAACACACAAAGTTCAATGAGGGACTACAAACACACAAAGTTCAATGAGACACTACAAACACACAAAGTTCAACGAGGGACTACAAACACACAAAGTTCAATGTGAGACTACAAACACACAAAGTCAATCAGGGATAACAAACACACAAAGTTCAATGAGGGACTACAAACACACAAAGTTGAATGAGGGACTACAAACACACAAAGTTCAATGAGGGACTACAGACACACAAAATTCAATGCGGGACTACAAACACACAGAGTTCAATGAGGACTACAAACACACAAAGTTCAATGAGGGACTACAAACACAGAAAGTTTAATGAGGGACTACAAACACAGAACGTTGAATGAGGGACTACAAACACACAAAGTTGAATGAGGGACTACAAACACACAAAGTTGAATGAGGGACTACAAACACACAAAGTTGAATGAGGGACTACAAACACACAAAGTTCAATGAGAGACTACAAACACACAAAGTTGAATGAGGAACTACAAACACACAAAGTTCAATGAGACACTACAAACACACAAAGTTCAATGCGGGACTACAAACACACAAAGTTGAATGAGGGACTACAAACACACAAAGTTCAATGAGAGACTACAAACACACAAAGTTCAATGAGGGACTAAAGACACACAAAGTTCAATGAGAGACTACAAACACACAAAGTTCAATGAGGGACTACAAACACACAAAGTTCAATGAAGGACTACAGACACACAAAGTTCAATGCGGGACTACACACACACAAAGTTCAATGAGGGACTACAAACAAACAAAGTTCAATGAGAAACTACAAACACACAAAGTTCAATGAGGGACTACAAACACAGAAAGTTCAATGAGGGACTACAAACACACAAAGTTCAATGAGGGACTACAGACAGTGCGGTGCGGTGGATGAGTAGTATAGCGATTGACTTTTGAACTGAGTGGTATCCGGCATGAATCCTGGAGAAGACTGGGATTTTCAATTTCGTGATATTTAGGGCACCGTAGAGTCCAAGTAAATGTGTTTGGTCGTTGTGCTGGCCACATGACACCTTTATTAACCGTGGTCCACAGAAACAGATGACCTTTACATCATCAGCCCTATAGATTGCAAGGTATGAAAAGGGAACTTTATTTTTTTTTCTAATTGTTAACTACAAACTAACCCAATAAGTAAAACACAAGGCGTATGTCAACCAAATGAGTTAACACTGGATGCTAGATGAATAAATTTAATTCATCAACAAAATGAAATTGTCCACTGACGTCGGACGACTATAGGCCTGTATGTGCTAATTTTTACAAGTAATAGTGTCATTGCACTCTAATAGTCGGTTGATAAGCGACTGTGCGCCCTAGTCATATACTGATATAGATCTTCATCATATAGATTTACATTAACAGATCTAGATCTCTAGAGATTAAACGGATATTGTTTAGTTAACTTGCTCAATATCATACGGTTTTAAGATCTAGATCTAGGTTAACACTTATATCTAGATCTAAATTGAACTAGATTCAAACCAAAAGTAGATGTAGCTTCCACCAGCACGTTACAGTTTTTAATGCACAGGTTCTATATTTAAATATACCCAGATTGATATATTGTCCATTGTTCCTTGTTCATTATTGCGTCAAACCTTCTATTTAATGTAGGCTTACACAAAATGATCCAGAGTTATATCTAAAGAAAAAACCCAACGTCGGAAGAACTTTAGACCTATAAATTTCTATTTGGATTGAATGGTTGATCATGCTAGATTTCAATGATTCCCAAAGTTGTCTACATAGACCCCCATGGGTTTGTGAAGACTTCCATGGGGTCTAGGAAAGTGAAAAAATAAATTGGGGGTATATGAGATGTCCACGGGGGTCGACAATAATGGATTTCCTTTAAGCAGGTCGTGACTTTAATTTTAATAATAATAATAATAATAATAACAGTCTTTATTGTCGCATGGAAATTTGTATTACACCAAACAAAAAACATTATAACTATAAGAAACCAAAGTGTACATTCACACCAGACTCACTCATAATTTACATGTGACAAAGTTTATATCAGATTGTTCTTATTTAATGATTTAATTTCCAGGGAAGAAAAGTATGTATTTTTTTCATTCACGAATATATGATTTGTACTTTAGTTAATCCTTTAAATATTCCCGCAAATCAAATGAAAATTTGTTGTATTTAATTTCAATACCGATTTCAATAGCTTAATTTTGTCTACATTTAACAAAAACATTATATACAATGTTCCTTCCTTGTCAAACTAGCGGTTGCCTAAGTGACTAATTACGCTGGAGAATCATTTGAGACGATGTCACCCTGATCAAAAGATAAATAAATAAACTTTCGAACTCTCCAAGATAAAGTTCAGAATAGACCCACAATATCTTCTTTCGACATTATACTGAAAAGGTGGCGTCTTACAATATCTCTTTACTTATAGCCAAATATGGAAAACACTAGATAAAACATTGATTTTTACCAGCCGTTGAGTAGTTTTAAAAACTAATTATTTTATAAAAACCTACATCTGATATTATTAAACAAATTTCTTTAAGCCGTTTACAGTTCAAGGGCACATCGGTGGTATCAATTATATATTTATAACATTAAAAGCTTTTTATGCTTATGTAATTCTTTGCAAACGACATATACATTTTGGGATTAGCGGAGTCGCAGGTTCTGACAGTGTGGAGCACTGCGCTGCAAACTGCCTAAGGGTCGCCGTGTTTGGGTATAGCTGCAAGGCAGCAGAGTCACTCCTGCCCAAAGCTTAGTGGTTTAGGAGCCTGTTACTCGCCGTCGCCCCTTCTGTTACTGAAAACAATTCCGCGGACCCAATATTTGAGCCAGACATGAAAGAAAAATACACTAGAAACTGCTCTTTGCGAAAATTGTTTTTCAATGATACTTAAAGCAAATTAATTAATTACTATTTAATGTTTGAAGGACTACTTCAGAGAACAATAAATTTCCATATGAAACATAATACCCGTAGCAACGTATGATGAACCTGCTAACCCCCCCCCCCCCCCCATTTCCATTGTGTTTGGAGATTCTAGTAATATATATTAATTGTTGTTTTAATTGGTTTAAATTAGAATTTTACAAATAAAAAAAGATCTCTCTAACTTTAAATGTAGCTTTAAATTACCTTTTCCTTCTTGGACTCACTACAGTTAGAAATAAGTTCTAACAAAATGGAGTTGGTGCAATATAAGTTAAGCAGGGGCGCTACCACAATCCATAAAATATGGCAAGGGGTCTACGAAAAAAAAACATTTGGGAACCACAGTGCTAGAAGCGTATCTGCTGTTTGGATAAAAATCATAATTCATCCGAAAGTTATTTTTCCTTTAATCAAATATATTCATTATTAAACTGACTTATATTGTAATTTACAGAAGTTAAAAAAAATCTATTCTGTACAAAACTTCCCTGATGAGGGATATCAAATCATGATCAGATGAAAAGACATTCAACGCGGCATCTACAAAATCCACATTTACCTGATCTGTGTAGTTACACATAGACACACATATAGCCAAACAGCTTGTTAAATACCCGACCATGACCGATACACAATTGCAGACTAAAATATAATTGTAAAAGATAAAAATGTTTTATATTGATAGCAATTTTTTTTACCTACAATCTTAACTTATCTTATATAATACAGACCTTACTTCAAAAAAAGAAGATTACGTCCTACGCGTCATGCATTTTGTCATGCGCCGACAAAATAGCGCTCATGACAAAATAGTGCCTATATTTATTTTAAATTTTATCTTTATTTCTCATTCATGTTTCATAAAATACTTAATAATAAGGCTTGTCTTAGTATAAATACACTTAACAAAGCTGCTTAAAACGTTAGACTAATTGTCTGACTTATGTCTGACCTAGCTTACTTTACATTCGTCTGACGTTGGTGAAAATGAACAAAGTGAAATCAGTGAAATAGTTAATCCAATTATTCATGCTAGCTTATCTTAATTAGTGAAATATATATGTTTTGGCAGGTTTTGGCGCCACCCCCTTACGCCCCAGCACCAAAAACGGATGCTCTTCTCTCCCTACATTTGGGACGCCACTGATTCTATGAAACTTGTCTCAATAGTGATTGGACTGCTCTCCAGCTCACAGTTTTAGACTCTCTCTAGCTCTCTCCAGCTTTAATTGTACAAGTCAAGACTGGACATCATTGAAGAAGGCCTGCTGCTCACAGTTTGAGACTCTCTCTAGCTTTTATTGCACAAGTCAAGAGTGGACATCATTAAAGAAGGTCTGCTGCATGCAGTTTTAGACTCTCTCCATCTTTTATTGGACAAGTCAAGACTGGACATCATTGAACAAGGTCTGCTGCACGCAGTTTGAGACGTTCCAGCTTTTATTGGACAAATCAAGACTGGACATCATTGAAAAATGTCTGCTGCACACAGTTTGAGACTCTTTCCAGCTTTTATTGGACAAGTCAAGACTGGACATCATTGAAGAAGGTCTGCTGCTCACAATTTGAGACTTTCCAGCTTTTATTGGACAAATCAAGACTGGACATCATGGAAGAAGGTATGCTGCACACAGTTTGAGACTCTCCAGCTTTTATTGGACAAGTCAAGACTGGAAATCATTAAAGAAGGCCTGCTGCACACAGTTTGAGACTCTCTCCATCTTTTATTGGATAAGTCAAGACAGGACATCATTCTGCTGCACACAGTTTGAGACTCTCCAGCTTTTATTGGACAAGTCAAGACTGGACATTATTGATGAAGGCCTGCTGCACACAGTTTGAGACTCTCTTCAGCTTTTATTGGACAATTCAAGACTGGACATCATGGAAGAAGGTCTGCGGCACGAAGTATAAACAGAAAATGCCAAGATATTGGACGTGTTCCAAGCACATACAGAAGTCCGATCTAAGGTCAAGGATGCAGGCTAGTAAACCATCAGTTTCCTTGTATAGCGAGACATTTAATCTTCATCTCATTAGAACAACAGTGCCAGAATATTGGTGAATATTTGCGTCCATTATATCCCTACGAGTAATAACATAATTTTTTTTATAAAGTTTTCAACCTGATAAACACTGACCTATATTTGAGCAAATACAAGACAAAGAATGCATCATTATAAAATAACATGTGTGCGTGTGTGTTTAGGGTGGTCCATTATAAGTCAAGACTTAATGCATATCGTGGACTAGCCAGTACTGCCTACCTGGCCCTATCTTGTGATGACCCAATCTATGCAGCATATGAATTAAGACTAAGACTGCTTTATTGATCCTTGTGGAAATTTGTTGTGATTTCAAGGACTCTTATATATAGGACATTTGTACCGATAAAAAATATAACAAGGCCAAAATAAATATATACAACTAGATTACTTTAGTAGATGTGCATTTTCGGTAATAGACAGACAGACAGACAGACAGATAGATAGATAGATAGATAGATAGATAGATAGATAGATAGAAAAATAGATAGATAGATAGATAGACAGACAGACTGACAGACAGACAAATAGAGGGATAGATAGATAGATAGATAGATAGATAGATAGATAGTTTTTATGTGTTTGCTTTTGTCAAGATATAATTCTACCAACTTTTAGGTAGTCAAGCGCTTTACCATCCGGTCGCCATGCCTCCATATGTAGATCTAGATTTAGTTTATTTATGCATGAATTAGTAGACAGATGTCAAACCAATAATAATTGGAATTGGAATAATTTAGAGTTTCTTTTTTCTCAGCAAATTGGTGTACTAACTTTTTATTGGTAGACCGAACGCTATGCTGTCACAAAAATTTGAACTAACGGATTTATCCAACAGTCATACCAACTTAACGGCCGTACGTGACAACAGGAGTGGATGTCATGTTAATGCCTTAGCTGGGTTCGTCTTTCTGATGCTGTCTGCTGCTGTAGCTGTGGTGGTGGGTGCAAACTTTATTTAAGAAAAGATAAGATAAGATACGACACAACATAAAAGAATGGACGGACCTGCCATTGAAAGAAATTCTAAGGCAAAAGACAGAAAGGAATGGAGAAAGACGTCGACGACGGTCCATTAGACTTAGGGATAGATAAAGTTAAAGATAGGATAATGTTTATTAATCCAATCAAATGGAAATTCAGTTTGACTACTGTTGAACACCTCAGCGTAACTACTGTAATAATAACTGTATAGATGCAAATAGAAACAACATTCACGCACGAAAGAATTACACACTCAAAAACAGGCTCTATGAATTCTACTTCTTAGTACTTCTGAATGACGACAAATATTGCAAAGACTCAAAAAAACAAAGATTTACTGCTGCAGGGGTAAACGACTGTATAGAAAATACGAAAAACATGCATATATGTAACCCTGCCGGACCAAGTAAAACAAAGGACGTTTGGGCCACGAGGCCTTCATCAGCTACAAAACAAACAAAAAATAAATAAAAAACAATTAACACAAAATAGTCTTAAGTTAACTTATCTGTCCGATGTTGTTCTCTATCGAGGCAGAAAAGAAATGAGCTGCGCTGGTGTAAAAGCGCGGGAAAACGGAAGGAGGCGGAGATGTCAGGCAAAGATGAATGGGAAAAGGGGGTACCGTAGTGTTAGTGCCCATCGCTTATTAAATAAAAGTGTGCTGGTTGTTGATCCCGTTAGGTTGGAGGGTGCCTGACATGTAAATAAGTTTGTTTTCGATCTGCAGACGGGTGTTTTTGTCGTTGCATTGTTGTATGGCAGTGACGAGGAGGTCGGTGGTACCCCTATGATGTGTGTTATTGAAATGGATAGAGACGGGCTTAGTAGCAAAGTTACGAATGTCTCTAAGGTGTTCTTGGAGTCGTGTTTTTAAGGTCCTGCCTGTGTTTCCAATATAAACCATCTGACACAAATATTGCAAGCAGATATTATTTGATAATTTATATTGATGGCTAGGAATATATTTATTTCAAAACAATTTTTTTTGAGGACATATTTATTCATATATTAAGAAACAAACATTAATAGCAAAATTGTTTGAAGAGGCGCGGTGGCTGAGTGATTAAGCGCTTGGCTTCCGAACGTGTGGTTCTGAGTTCAAATCTCGGCGAAGACAAGAGATTTTCAGTTTCAGGATGTTTGTCTATCCAACTGTTATGGGTACCTGACTGTAGTTGGAGAAAGTAAAAACGGTTTATCGTTGTGCTGGCCACATGACACCATGTTAGAGACAGATGACATTAACATCATCCGCCCCATAGATCGCAAGATCTGAAAGGGGAAACTTATTGTTTAAATACGAAACACAATTATAAGACAAGAGAATCACTCACGCATGCGCAGTGCTTTTTTTTTTGTTAAAGTCTTCTCCTTCTTTACGTCTTTCATTGGACATTTCCATAAAGAGGCGATAAAACTATATGTGGCTGCTTTTGGTGTATCCGGTGTACAAAAGCTAAGGAAGCATTGATAAGGTTGTTTTATTTAAAGGTTAGGCCTATATGATTTTTTTTTTACTTATTTAGCACTGTAGAGTTGAATTTTCGAGGCTCGTCCCTTGATAGCACTAAATAAGTCTAATAGGGAGAAAGTATTTTTTTTTAAAATCCAATTATAAAATGCAAACCTTATCTAAGGGAAAGAATTCCGCATTTGCAAGCATATTTCTCTATAATGTAAAAATTATTTCCCTTATTCGATATCAAACAAAATAATTAATTCCTAAAAATTCCTTTAAGTTGTTGGTTTTTCCTAGCTGATTTAGACAACCCAATACATGCACTAAAAGCACCGAAAAGAAGTAGCACTTGCACGAATTTGTCCTAGCATATGAAATAAGAAATGTGTCTATGTCTTTGTTTTGGGTTAGGGTTAGGGTTACGTGCCAATACATGCACTAAAAGCACCGAAAAGAAGGAACACTTGCACGAATTTGTCCTAGCATATGAAATAAGAAATGTGTCTATGTCTTTGTTTCTAAGTTTTGTGTTTCTCTGTATTCTCACCGTATGTCATAGATGTTTTCCTGAATTGTCTGAATTTAGTAATTTTGTAAGTAGAGTAACTCTAATCAAGTGTGAATATTCGTTTGTTATAAATGGTTACAAGGAAGGTTGCCTGGTGGTGCGGTATGTGCGTTCAGTCTCACGATGGTCCTCGGCTCACACCCTGCCCGCTGCCATCCCCCGTCACCCTGCGGGATGTTTGGAATAGGATGTAAATCATCTTCAACTCTGAAAAAACATCCAAAACAAGAAAAACAATTTACAAACAAACATTTTACAAACAAACATTATTCAAACAAAAATTTTACAAACAAACATTTCACAAACAAACATTTTACAACAAAATTTTACAAACAAACATTTTACAAACAAAATTTTACAAACAAACATTTTACAGACATTTTAGAAACAAACATTTTATAAACAAACATTTTACAAACAAACATTTTAGTCATTTTACAAACAAACATTTTACAAACAAAAATTTTAGAAACATTTTAGAAACAAACATTTTACAAACAAATATTTTACAAATCTCAAGGCTCAATTTTGCCTCAGTTTCTTTTCTTATTCTTTAGTTAGCAACAGTGAATTCAAATTAGCGTCATTGTTAGTGTCAGTGGCGTAGCTAGGAATCTGCCGTCCTTTGGGGGCGCCGGAGATTAACTTCTTTGGTGGCCTCTGCATTTTGTGTAATATTCAGTGTACAAACCCCCCCCCCCCCCACACTCATTTAGGGGCTACCGTCAAGTGGCCCCACCCTAACTACGCCTCTGGTTATTGTTTAGTTTATCGTGAAAATCACCATTTGCTATTATAGCATAAGATTATAAGCCATCGTAACTAACCGTATCGAAAGCCTTGGTGAGATACACAAAGGCAGCATATATATTTAAGTTCCACTGTCTGCATTTTGTTGTAATTGTCTCAAAACAAATTTCATGTAGGCTTATCTCTACCGGCTCTAAAGCCACATTTTTTCTCCACTAAAAAATGAGTTAGTCGGTCAAGCAAAACTCATGCAAAGAGCTTTCATGCTACTGACAGTGTGATGCCTCTATAGTCTACATTGGGTTTGGCTGTCACGTCACGTGGTATCGTTTTTAGCTGGCTCTAGTTACTAACTGGATCATCTTCCCTAGGGCTTTCTGTGATCAACCTCTTGTCTCCCCCTTAATTTCTCTTGTATTTGTGTCCTCCTTGAGAATGAGTTTGTATTGCGTTCATATGCGCTGTCCATTGTAGCCGTTGGACAATAAGCAGTAATGTGCATATACTTGGGATGTTTCGTAGCAGGCTTCACGGGCAAAAATAAGCGATTGAATCTCGTTTTTTAAAAAATATATATGATTCATCCCTTTAAAAAAAAGACTTAATTACATCTATTCTTAGGTTTCAAATTATCATTCTTCCCTAGTGCTATTAGAGCATGGAATGGGTTGCCTGAGCCAGCCAGGAAAACCAGTGACTTGGCAGAATTTAAGTCATTGGTTAACAAATCATGACTAAATGCATGACGCGTAGGACGTAATCATCTCTTTTTTTGAAGTAAGGTCTGTATTATATAAGATAAGTAAAATCCGAAGTAGATGGGTAAAGTTGGTTGTTGTGCTGGCCACATGACATCCTCGTTAATTAGCTGTCAGCCATAGAAGTAGATTACTTTTAGATCATTTGTATCCCATAAATCGCAAGGTCTGAAAAGGTATCAATATATTGATAATACATTTAAATACGTAAAATTAGATCTATGAGATCTTATGAAATTTGAATAGCTATTGTTATTGTCGCAATTGACTTTCAAAAAACTATAAATAATTTTAACTCCCGTTTATTTATTATAAAACGAATGATGACAAAAATGACAAAATAATAAATTAGCGTTTGTCTTATATTATTCTATAAAAGAGACGTTACTTCAAAAAAGAAGATAATGTGCCATTCTAGTCATACGTGTTAATAAGTGACTTAAACTCTGCTAATTCGTTGGTTTTCTTGCTTATTCAGGCAACCCATTTCATTCTCTAATGGCACTACTTTACTCCACTAAAAAAAAAATAACCTGCCCAGTGTGCAGCTGAATATTCCGGGCTAACATAGGTTTCAACAGCCACATGAGGAAGCACAAAACCCCAGTGCAACGCCCCCAGCCCCCTGGATGACAAAAGTGGTCATCATGGAACCACGATGTACGAACTATATGATATATGATTTAGATCTAGTCGACATAACTTAATTTTTCGTTTTATTCAAGTCCTTTTTATAACTAGCATAAAGTTTTTCTTTTCTTCTTCTAATAAAATTGTTATTTAATGAGACCTTAATTCTAATTATACCTAGACAGCGCTTATAATTTAATTTATATATCTTATTTTAGTATTTAATACTTTAAAATAAAAAAAAATCAGCTGTCGTTCACGCGAAAAATTAAATTATTAACAATTACACCTCTCAACGATTTGCTTTACATGGTTGATCCCTTTCCAAATTCTTTAGTCGTCTCTTTTCAAAAAGATCACTGACTAGTCTAGCAGTCTAGGTCTTGTTAGTAAACTAAGATCCACCATGACAGTCTAATAACTAGGGGCCTTCGATGGGAAGTTTTACCCAAATTAATGGGCCACGGTTGTGGCCACTGATTTTATTGTTAATTGAATTCTAGACTAGACTTACGTCTAACTTACAGTGATGTCTTCAAACTTCAATCAGACTACAGATATCAATGATAGTTATTGATAGTATGTGAGAAAACTGTCAAAGATCAGACTGTATCAGTATGATAATGAGTATGGCGTATGGAGACAGACTGTGCAATGCTCAGAATGCTGGTAAGACCCTTACTAATACTAATAGCAAAAGGACTGAGCCAGCCCTATTAATCCAGATTATAAATAATTCATGAATATGGAGGTAAATAATTAAAAAAAAATATTTTTCTTTCAAATCTAGCCATGATTAATGATAATGTTTTAAGGGGTCTCCGGTTCGAATCCCAGTAAAGGCTGGTGTCAGGTTTAGGATTTATTTGGGTTGTTAACTAGCTGTATACTATAAAGGTCCCGGGGTTCAACCTGACAAGAACATCACTCACACACAGTCGTACATACAGTAACCAACTAGGTGAATAGTTTAAATAACAACAAAAATAAATGAATTTAATTGTATGAAACTGATATATGTGTATGTACAATGAGGATGATAAATAGACAATATATATATTAGATATATATATATATATATAATAGGTATATATAAAGATATTATTCAATAATTAATTTAAGCACCTTTGCTACGGCTATCAACTTGTCACCCTGGTTACATAGTCCACCAGACTCTGACCGACTGGCGTCACAAAACTGCCAACCTCGGTAATAGTAAAGTTAGACCTCAGATGATCGCCAATTTGACAATGACACTGAAAAAACTGTAATATATATTTATGAGACGGCAAGCGATGCCCACAACTCCAACACTGGCACCCTATAAACGAAATAAACACAATACTCTCAACTTCTACACTAAAAATAGAAATAGTGACAACCTCATACAACATACAATAATAGAT
Source organism: Biomphalaria pfeifferi (assembly GCA_030265305.1). Taxonomy (NCBI): domain Eukaryota; kingdom Metazoa; phylum Mollusca; class Gastropoda; family Planorbidae; genus Biomphalaria; species Biomphalaria pfeifferi. Next base: position 534,006 of record JASAOG010000273.1, read on the forward strand.
ATAACAAACGAATAACTCACCCTAAACAGTGTTAATATGCCATGTGTTCGTTTTGGAATGTTGTAGTGAATATGTTTCGTCGAGAGAAAGGGAAGGATGTTAATAGTTGATATGTAAGTTATAGCCCTTAGTTATTGTGAGTTATGTGTTTTGTGTTGTAAACTTCCTGTTGCGCCCAAGATGGCGTCTTTTGGTGTTGAATAAAAGTGTTAGGCCCAATTCCAAGAAGTGTTGCCTCAATTATATTGGACCAACTTAACAAACAGGAGTCCCAAAAATCCTACTGAATAATAAGTCTGAGAAACTAGTACAGACAAAGAACGTTTTACGGGCCAACACACCGTCCGTTTCAACCAAAGAGGGTGAACTGCCTCATGACAAAAGAATGACCAATAGATGTCACCGGACTTTGTGACGTAGCAAAACAATTCAAAACAAAAAAAATACAAGACACTCTCACCCCGTACAAGTATTACGAGTAGAGGAAATACAAAAAAAAACAACAGAGTTAGGAGAAAGAAAAAGACACTTGTCTATACTACGCGACATCCCCTCTCCTCGACGAACTGGAAATTTTGAAAGAAATTCCAGTAATCAAAAATCCTTTCGAAGACAAAACTTTGTAGTAAGAACATGGAAGAACAAAAAGATTATAAGTGCATCTATGTCACATTTCAAAATGCAATAATGGAAGAAAAAAAAATGATGGGAAGTCACCAATTAGTGAACCAAGGAGACGATACACGTCAAGATAAAAATCCAATAACAAAGAAAGGTTGGTTGACTTTTAAGGTGACCCATATCAACTTGGGCCAAGAACCAAGTTATATTACAAAATCATATTTACAAATACAACATTAATATAATATACCAAATAATAATCATGGTAAATAAATATACATTATATTCTTGAAATTAGAATCATTTGCATAATATAAAACACAAGTTCAAATGTTTTACCACATAGAAACATAATATAAATGGCGGATGGAAGTCTATATCAATCTTGAACAAAGATCAGCCAGCAGATTGTTCTCTCCCTTTACGTGGGTAAAGTCAAAGGAGTAGTCTTGTAGCATCAATGCCCATCTTGTGATACGTGCGTTTGTAAAGTTTGTGCTCTTGAGATACGATAAGGCCTTGTGATTAGTCAGCAGGTGAAATCTTTTACCTGCTAAATACCTGTCCAGTTTCTTAACAGAATATACTATGGCTAATCCTTCCCGTTCAATAATAGAGTACTTCTGCTCCCGAGGCAACAACTTACGGCTTACGTACGTTATGGGATGTAACACACCTTTGATACACTGACAGAGAATACCAGAAATTCCTTTATCTGAAGCATCGGTCTGAAGAAAAAAGATAGAGAAGGGTCAGGTAAACGAAGAATAGGATACTTACTCAGACAAGTCTGCACTCTATTCAATGCCTTCGCACACTCATAGTTCCAGTCCACTCTTATAGACTTGCCCCGACGTAGTAACTCTGTAAAAGGGAATACTAAATCCGCGTAACTCGGAATAAATTTGCTGTAATAATTTATCAGACCAATCAAACTACGTATTTTTTTCTTTGTAGTGGGTGTTTTAAATTCCATGATCTTTTTTACATTGCTAGGATCAGATTTTTGATAACTCCCCTGTCCCACATTATGACCCATAAATTTAACACTAGTGTAGCCAACCTCAAGTTTTTATCTGGTTTTTTAGTGTAAAGCCGTTCTCTCTTAGAGCGCAAAAAAAAACACATTTTTCTGACACTTTTCAAGTGTGATTCCCAGTCTTCACTGAAAATACAAATGTCGTCGAAGTAGAACAATACATTTTTTCTACTCCCCTTAGCATACTCTTAACAACCTTATTAAAAAATGACCAAATCTTCTTGTTCAGGAATTACCTCAGCAGGTATTTCAGTAATATTATTTTAATTTTCTAAAATCTATACAAAGGCGGAGTGTGCCATCGTTTTCTTCTTAATTATAATAACTGGCGCTGCATAAGGGGAGTCCGTCGGCCCTATAATTCCAAATTCTAACATGTTGTCGATTTCTTGCTTCACTTTTCTCTTTCATATGAATGGGCACCGCATATGGTTTTCAGAGCTATAGGCTTCTTATCAATCAATTTAATTTTTAAAATTTTTTTGACAGTGGCCCTGCCAGGAACATTGGGTTAGGGTTAGGGTTAGGGGTTAGGGTTAGGGTTAGGGTTAGGGCTAGGGCTAGGGCTAGGGCTAGGGTTAGGGTTAGGGTTTAGGGTTAGGGTTACTGTATTAGACATTCAAATTGAGGAATTATAACAAGATTTAGCAATTTTTGAAACTAATTTAACTAATTTTTTAAAAAATTTTGTTACTGTCTTTTTACATCACATTTATTCTTCACAACAATCCAGTTATACTTAATGTGAAGTATTTAATTGTGCATAATGTTCCGGAACTCTGGAACTAGCTTTACTAGTTCTTATCTTTGTGACTGCTGTTAAATTACAGCCAGTCAGCATCCACTTGTTCTTCTGGTTGCATATGTTCAAACAAAAGAAAATATTCTTGTGCATCCAAAAATGTCAAAGTTTAGCATCAAGTCTTTTTAAGTGTGGAGATACAGCTTATGCACCCTTCAAACTGCTTCTCTTTTGGGTCATAATTTGCTAGGAAGTATTTTTTCGGGAGCTGAATCAGCTTCTGTACTAAATGGTAAAGTGAGGATATTCAAAAATGGTTCAAGTTCTTGACGTCTTAACATTTGTTTTCAAATTCCATAACTCTTGTTCTTTTCTTTTTACTAGAAATAGTTTCACCTTTCAGCAAAGGAAAATGATAAAACCTGTTTTCACTTGCTTGACTGGAGAAATGGAAAAGCTTGAAAAGATGCTCATAAATTTCATGATGTGCAAGTAGCCCATTGCAACTCTTCATTAGAAACATTAATAAGAAAGCCACTGTCAGTGTCATTAAGGAAAAAATAATTTTTCCTTGAGACCCCATATTCATTTCAATACCTTGCCCATGTGGTACTTCTTGAAACTGTCTGTGGCTCTGATAAGTTTGATCACTGAGATGATTAAGTCAATAATATGTCTGATATTCACAGCAACCTCTCGGTGTAGAATTTAACGTTGTGATATTGTTCTTTATTAAAAAAAACAACTGTTTTTCTCAGTCAAAGCATGGACTCCATCAGTTGTTACACTTGACATCACAGTTCTTCATAGAATTTATTAAATACTGGTCTGAGTGTGTGTCTTGTTTCGAAATATTACCAATAAGCATAATCTTCATTTGCTTAAAACTTTAGAATAACATAAAGAGACAATGTTTATTTAGCTTCTTCATCATAATTGATTGATTTGATTTTAGGCACATCGGCACAATTTAGGCCATTTAAATATCATAATTGATAAGAAGATATTTAAAATTATTTATTTTTAATATTTTTGCATTTTTATATGCTTAATCTGCGGGCTCACCTGAATTCTGTAGGTTTCCGCGGGCCGCAAAAAAACACTTTGGCAGGCCGTATGTGGCCCGTGGTCTATAATTTGCCCACCCCTGATCTAAATGAATTAAGTTATTTTGATTCTACACAATCTTCTACTACTAAAAGTAATATCAGGACTACCAATGTACCTTAGTTTTTAAATAAATATTTATTTGTGCAGCAGTTTCAGTTTTATTGTGATATCATATACATTGATTTGATTGACTCATTTTGATGTATATGTATACCTTGCAATCAAAGTGGCATTCTTTTTTTTAAAAATTGTAACTGGTCTGTGCTAAATTACTGAATTCATATTAAGAGATAACTATTAATGTATTTGAAAGTTAATGGTAAAGGGAAGTAACTGCAATAGGTCATTGTGCTGGTCTCAATACACCTTGAAATGTACAGTAATTACTTCAATGAACAAGAAGAAATTAATTTAATCTGCAATGAAATTACCAAAAAAGATTTGACAGGAAATGCTATTAACATCTAGTCAGTGATTACCCTCTACAAACTCAGTCAACTAATCTAATTGACTTCAATATTCAATCATTATCAAAAAGAAACCATTCCAAAGACAAAGTGAATGATAGACAAAAAATGGGAGAAGCTTTTTGATGTAGGGCAAAATGTTACAATATTCAAGTTAAAATAAATTTCCCTTTTTAGACTTTGCGATCTGTAAGACAGATGATACAAAAATCATCTGTTTCTGTGTCTTATGGTCAATGAGGGTATCAGGTGGCCACCACAATGACCAACCGCCTTTACTTTTCTCCATTAAATGTCAGGAACCCATTTGAGCTGGGTGGTCTGAAAGGTGCCTAATTGTTTTTCTTTATATTAGGACTATTATAAAAAAAAATGGTCTTCAAACCCTAGACCTATGTTTGGCAGCCAAGCACTTTACCGCTTAGCCACCACACCTCCAAGTGAATTCTATAGAAACTTTTAACTGTTTGCTCATCTTTCATTCTACAACTAAAGCAAGGTAATTATGTATTGTTAGGGACAATGCTGTCTGGAATGAGAGAATATGTTAATCTGGCAGGGCCTAAGGTCATGTCTAGCCTGGGATAACAAGAAATTACAGTTGCCAGATTGTAACACTACTGGGTGGGCTGTATCTGTGCACCTCTGTGACCAAGGGGTTTGAGTCATCTAAGCAACCAGACAACTAAACTAAACTAGCGAACTAAAAGAAATCTAGAAACATAAAGAAGAAATTCAAAAATGAGACTTTAATTTAAATGACTAAGGCAGCAGTTACAATCTAGTACATAAACATTAGAAGTGGCCATCATGACAGCACTGGGCAGGGCTTGGCCATATTTTTAAAACAAACTTTAGAAAAAAAAAAACTGCTACTTATTTTGACAGTTGTTCAAATATGAAGTAGATTTACACATAGTAAAATTTTTTAAAAAATAAAAAAATTCTTAAACGTACAGGCAGTCCCAGTTACAGAATAATTAAAACTGACACAGAGACCACTGGTCAACAGTACAGGAAACAGCATAGGCTCTATTTTAAGTACTCCACCCTAACCAATATAATAGGCAGAAATACAAGTATACAGCTTAGCACTAGCCTACAGAAGTAAAATTAAAAATACATAAAAGTAGCTTTGGGAGCGCCAGTTCACAATTATAAAAATTTACCTGTTAATAAAGTCTAGTTCTAATGTTTGTTTTGTTGGTTTTACATGTGTTCCATCAGAAAGAGAGATAACATCCTAACCGTAACCTCCAACAGGACAGTGAGTGTTAACACCAGAGACTATGGTGATGACAAAGTGGATACCCCATGATCACCAATAGATAATACAAAGTGAATTAGTATTTGAAAATTTTAAACACATTTAAACTCATTGCTTTAGTGAAGACTGACAATACCAAGTAGTAAATATTATTATACTCTTTATTTATAGCAAAATATGTAGGTCCTAGCTGGGGAATACTGCATACTTCTCACTATCTTCGGACTTGAAGATAAGCCTTAAAATATCGGACAAAAACTCAAAACTGTATTCATGGTAACAGCAAAACATTTATATTAAAACAGCATAGAATATGTTAACAGTTTTATTTTAAATATAATAATATAACAATATTATAATAGAGCTAAATAATGTCAAGTCGCTATTTATACTGTAAAAAAGCATAGAACAAATTGTGCAGGGATGTGACACAAAAAATTATATGATAGCACACTAAAGCAAGGGAGATAACAAATTGAATTAAAAGCATAATGTAGCCAAGCTTTGGTGTTGTGACTGTATAGAGTATTGAATGTAAACTGAAGACACGTATAGTTGTTACAACATTTTCTGGTTGAAGTGATGTTCTGCTTTAGAATTCATCAATAAAGATATACAAGTTTGCTTAATACTGGTACAATAATAATAACGATAATATACCAAAGCACCTTCCTCCTTCAAAATACAAAAACATTTAACTGAAACAACAAGAAGATTGAGGGAAAAAAAAAGGAATATTAAAAAAAAAATTAACTGGACTGATTGTCAAGATATACCTAAATATAGAACAAGATTTACAAGTCAATTATGGTGATTCCACCAAAATAGTTCTTACAAAGTACATCACTTGAGTACTTGTACCTATTCATTGTTCTATCCATTGTATCTGTTAGGTTTTCTGACCTTGCGACCACTTCCGGTAATGTAACCATGTTGTGAGGTTGGGTTACAGGGTTCGGGATGTATAACTGTGGGTGTAGAAGTATTTGTCGCCACTCTAGAAGGTGAGCATGGGTACTCAACCTGAGGTTAGGAGCATTCTTCATTGTTTCCTACTGAGTCCCATATTGCAGCTTGGTCACTAAAATTGTCTTGAGAAGGTCTGGGAAATGATAATTTCTTTCAGACGCAGTAGGATTGTAAAAACATCAACGCCAATCAGCAATCAAAAGATAATGACAGGTTCCCTTAGAGCACAAGGAAGTCTCTAAATGATGGTAGAGAAGGAAAATCTCTAATAGATCTGGTGTGTCTGTGTCTTCGCCTCTAGGAATTGTTTTACTTCTCAAGATGTTCCCTGTCAATACAAGAGAACAAAATTTGATCAAAACATTATTATAGTCAGTGAAACACAAAACTTGGCAAAGCTTTACTTAGGGGTTTAGTATAAAGAAAATATAAAGAGATATACACAGTATTGCTTGCCATTTTATTCCATACATCTCTTGACCCATTTTTCATCTTCATGTTGGTCTACATCTTCATCATGTTGGTCTACATCTTCATGTTGTCTGCCTTTTCATCATGTTGGTCTAAATAAGAATAAAAAAAATTAATAAGAAAAACTTTTGCCTTGAAAAGGAAAAAAAATAATTCTTTTGTTGCTTTTCTTTTCATGTTAAACAAAACTATTATGATGATGCAGGTTTCACTTTACGTTTTAACTTAGTATTTTATGAATAAACTTTTAAGAAAAAAAAATACACCCAAGACATCTAATACAGCAGCAAAGAATAACAAACAAATAAAGTTTTAAAAATTTAAAGGTTAATTAAGTCATTAAAGTCTAAGGAACTTATTGGAGATTTTCAATTATGCCAGAAAACAATAAATAACTAGCTATTTAGTGTATCTGGTGTATAGAATACAGGAAGCTTTAATATTTAGAGTGAAAATTATGCTATTAAGTTTGTGCATTTCTAGCAAAATAAAATCACAACTTTGTAAGTTCTTTTGCTTGCAGTACAAACTCATTTGTTTTGTTGAGTTGGCAACAGCAATCTTTCCTTCAAAATCTCCAGGTTTATTTTTTTATATATATTTTTTTATTTCACTTTATATCATTTCAGCAAATCTCTTTATTGTTTGCTCTTCTTTTTCTATCCTTATCTATTGTATTTCTTTTAGAATGTACTTAAAAATCGAAAAGTAAGCTAAGAGCAGATTACTAAGTTTAAAATTCCCACCAGATAAGATTCAAACAAATGAAAATTTAGTTTTATTATGATTATTCGGAGGATTACCACTATTGCAACGACAAATAGATACAAACAGGAACAACATTCGCACACAAAACATACAAAGACACAGTCATACACAACCACTGGTTAATAAACTAAACCTCTTTGTGATGTGACTAATGACCATGAAACACTGACAGAAAGTGGAGTAAAAGAGTTGTCAAATCTTTCTGTTCTAGCCTTAATGAAGAGGAAGCGACCACTTTATCCAGATCTGATGTAACTGGTTTAGTGGCTGCAGATTGTCCTCAAGAATGCATAAATGAGATCAGATGTTTCAACATTACTTACATGTACACAGCACTTGATATTCTTGTCAAATGTTTGACATGTTTTGAATGTTTCTTGAGAGCTGAAGAGAATCTACTTCATTGACCAAATGTCCAGCAGAATAAATGTCATCAGGCAAGATATGAGCATCAAGATGACCGGTGCACATATCACATGACCAGGCAGCCATCCATTCTTATGAGAAGACAAAGTCTTAGTGTAGTGACCTCTCTTGCTTGAATTTTTTCTTGTAACTTGGTGCACAAAATAATTGAGAACTGAAATAACTTCAACAAAAAATTATGAAAATCTAGGAGAAAAAAAATGCTAAGTAGAGGAAAAGTGACAATTATAATACACATTTTGTTAATGTTTTATTTCATTTTTGATTTTATGCACATCGGCACAATTTAGGCCATGTCGTCCCTGCAGTCCCTTAAGGACTACTCTCTCTCTCTACATAACAGGGGTTAAATTTTGTACAGTTAAATCATTAAAATCAAGGTCTAATCACAGTTAAATAGTAAGGGTAGTAAAAATTTAATAATTTGGTAAAAATCTAATGTAAATAGTACATGAATAAGATGATAATTCCCCTCTCCCTTTTCAAGTTAGTTGTTAGTAACACCAGGTTAGTAGCAACAAAATCATGTAGAAATAGACATGGCTTTATTTAATTTAGTCTGACAGTTGTTAACTTGTAGCACCAAACTGCTGGTAGGCAACTAAACTGTTGAAGGCATAATATATCTTAGCTTATAAAAACTTGAACAACTTCCTTGTGAACGAAACTAAATATAACATTTATAATACTTGTGATCACATGAAATAAATGTAGTAGACTATAATAAAATTTCTTACAATCTAACTCACTACAATAACACAACCTTTTAGTCTTACATTCTGGAGTCGTCTCCCTAAGAAAAAATGAGGACAATGCCACTTTTGCATCATTCACATCCAATCGCTTACCTCTTTCCACAGTCACCATAAAAACACACACACACACTCCATAACACTTCTGCTTGTCCAACATTCTTTCACTGAATCAAGCCCCAAGCATCCTACTTGTCCATATGTTAGACTTTGCAATGACCACGTTTTTAATCATACTAGTTACATTTAGCAAACACTCTGGCATATATTGGAAATAATAGTGCAAATAGTATGACTAATCAAGCTTTAAAAAACTCTAAATTAGATTCTTACTTCTGTACCCTGATATCTGTCAACAAAAACAACTGATACATTTGAACCTAAGGAAGAACAAAAAGAATCTGAACTATAAAGTTGTGTAACAAAAACTTGAAAGAGTTCAAGGTAACAAAACTTAATATATAGATATAAATTGCAGATATAGGCAAGAACCTAAAAAATTGAAATTTAATTTTGTAGCTGATATCTGTTAACAAAAAATTAAACTTCAGTAAAAAGAAGTGTGATTAAACATTTCAAATATATAAATTCATATGTTGCTAATGAAACTGAAAAAAAAAAGTGGTTCTGGGAGTAATAAGGACTACACATTTGTAAAAACACTGCAGATTATATATAATATATAATAACCATAATCATATATTTATTTATTTATTTATAACGGTAATCAAAACTAACATAATATAATATAATATATATATAGAGAGAGAGAGAGTTGAATGAATACTTGATGTGCCCCAACAGTCAATTGAACACTTGAGGTGCCACATAAGTTAAAAGGACAAGCAGTTGTTAGGACACTTGTGGTGCCCCAACAACTGATAGGACAAACATGAGGTGAACAACAGTTGGTATGATGGATGAGGTGCCCAACAATTGATAGGACACTTAGAGTGCCCCAACAATAAGACCATTGAGTTGTTAGGATGAATGAGATGCTCTATGATAGGATACTTTAGGTACCCCAACAGTTAATAGGAGACTTGTGGTGACCTAACAGTTGGTAGGAAAGAAGAGGTGCCTTACCAACTGATAGGATACTTGAAGTGCCCTACCAAACAATAGGACAAGAGGTGCCCTACAAATTGATAGGACACTATAGGTGCTCTACCAATTGATAGGATACTTGAGGTGCCCTACCAATTGATAGGATATTGAGATGACCCAACAGTTATAAGGACATTTGAGGTGCCTAAAAAGTGTTGAAACACTTGTGGTGCCCCAACAGCTGATTGGACAAGCTTGAGGTGGACTACAGTTGGTATGATCGATGAGGTGCCTAACAATTGATAGGACACTTGGAGTGCCCAAACAATTGATAGAACACTTGGAATGCCCAAAATTAAGATTATTGAAGTGCCCAACAGTTGTTAGGATAAATGAGATGCCCCAACAAATGATAGGACATTTGAAGTGCTTCAACAATAGGTATGATACCTAAGGTGCCTCAACAGTTAAAAGGATATTTGAGGTGCCCAAACAGTCGTTAGGACACTTGTGGTGTCCCAATAGCTGACAGGACACACTTGAGGTGCCCAACAGTTGGTATGAGGGATGAAGTATTCCAACAATTGATGACCATATAGGTGCCTAACAGTTGGAAAGTATTGATATTTTGGGTTTTTGGCACATCAGCAAATTAAGGCTATGTCATGCCCATAATCTCTCAGGGGTTATTCCCCCTTCATAGCTGAAGAGCTAAGTTTTATACAGTTGGGTCATTAAAAACAAGATTCATTCACAGCTCAGATGGTGAAAATAGTAAAAATTTACATAAATTAATAAAAATCTATTTTAAATATTATACATTCACAATTGCTTTGCCCTATCACAAATCAAACACTTGTAGACAGTTGAAGGATGAAAAAGGTGCCCCAATAATCGACCAGACACTTCAGGTGCACCAACAATTAATGAGTAAATAGTATATTGAAGTTGGACAGTGATTGTAAATTTTGACACAGGCAGACAATATTTTTATGCCAATGTATATTATATATCTCATCAAGTAATAGTCAGTAATTTTGTGCAGCACAAGTATATATATTGCATGAAAGTTGAACTGTAATTGTAATTGTAAATTTTGACACAGGCAGACAGTACATTTGTGTATATTATATATCTCATTAGTAAATAGTATGTAAACACTCGTAGACAGGTGAAGGATGAAAAAGGTGCCCCAAAAAAATCGACCAAACACTTCGGATGCACCAACAATTAATTAGTAAATAGTATATATTGAAGTTGGACAGTGATTGTAAATTTTGACACAGGCAGACAATATTTTTATGCCAATGTATATTATATATCTCATCAAGTAATAGTCAGTAATTTTGTGCAGTACAAGTATATATATTGCATTGAAGTTGAACTGTAATTGTAAATTTTGACACAGGCAGACAGTACATTTGTGTATATTATATATCTCATTAGTAAATAGTATGTAAACACTCGTAGACAGGTGAAGGATGAAAAAGGTGCCCAAAAAAAAATCGACCAAACACTTCGGATGCACCAACAATTAATTAGTAAATAGTATATATTGAAGTTGGACAGTGATTGTAAATTTTGACACAGGCAGACAATATTTTTATGCCAATGTATATTATATATCTCATCAAGTAATAGTCAGTAATTTTGTGCAGTACAAGTATATATATTGCATTGAAGTTGAACTGTAATTGTAAATTTTGACACAGGCAGACAGTACATTTGTGTATATTATATATCTCATTAGTAAATAGTATGTAAACACTCGTAGACAGGTGAAGGATGAAAAAGGTGCCCCAAAAAAATCGACCAAACACTTCGGATGCACCAACAATTAATTAGTAAATAGTATATATTGAAGTTGGACAGTGATTGTAAATTTTGACACAGGCAGACAATATTTTTATGCCAATGTATATTATATATCTCATCAAGTAATGGTCAGTAATTTTGTGCAGTACAAGTATATTTATTGCATGGAAGTTGAACTGTAACTGTAAATTTGGACACAGGCAGTAATTTTGTGCTGATGTATATTACATATCTCAAGTAACAGTCAGTAATTTTGTGCAGTAAAAGTATATATATTTATATATACATTCTATTGAAGTTGGACAGTGAAAAGATTAAGAAGCACTCTTCAAAGTGATGAGCTATATCAGTGCTAGTATTCAATGACATTACAGGAAGATAATCAGTATTGAAATATATTACTGATAATTTTGATTTTCATTTTTAACTTTTATGTTCTATTTTTAGAAAGCTGTTGACAGTATTGTTCTTGTCAAAATTTGGTATCACTGATATTGTGTCCTTGTTAAATTTTGTCTTTTTTGAATGTGTAAAAAAATATATATATATGATCAGAACATAAGGTTTTAGAGGTCGCAGATTTAACACTAGTAGATTTTTGTGTTTAGACTATTGTTTATTTTAATGTTTACGTTGTATTAATATTGTGCACAATTTCTTGGGGTCTTTAAGTCATTTTTGTTTATATTTGTAAGTATATGTAGTATTTCTTGAAAATTTTCTATCTTTTTCCTGCTGTGCTTGTTTGTTTTTATATATAAACCAAATCTTGCTTTTGGAACAGGATGTGCTTAGGGTATGAGAGTGAGGTCAATGTGTTGCTCGAATCCTCCTCAATTTAATCAAAGTTTTCAGTGCAAGGACACTCAGTCATCATCAAATCATCATTTATATAATTGTAACATTTTGGTATAAATTTTGTTACATTTTTTTTTACATTATAATATTTTATTAATTTTGTTTTCTCTTTCTATATGACAAAATAATATATTGTAAAAACATAATAATTGATTATGACATTGATTATTAGATTGTTGACAATTTAGTATGTTATGTTAATCACAATAGTATTGGCTTGATAATATTGTCAGTGATTGTAAACTATAAAAGATATTAGATATCATAATTATCTATAAAAAAGTACAGAATGCATTGGTACATTTGATAAGTATTAATAGATACATGGATGGATATATTGAACCAAAGAAAGTGCTGAATTGTTTGGTCTTAAAGATGAAGAAAAGAAAGATGTTTTGACATAAATGGAAAGGAAAGAAAATCAAGTTGATATTGAAAGAGTTGGCGAGAGCACAAAGAGAAGTGAGAAATGCAACTAGATGCTGAAAGAAATTAAAAGGAAGCAAAACCAGACAAAGAATCAGAAATAAAAAAAAAAAACAACTGAAAAATAAAAGCTGCAATTCAAAACAAGACAAAACAGAAACTACCAAGCGTGAACATAAAGAGAATATTTATAGGCAAAAAATGAGGGACCTTAACTGATGAAATAAATAGTTATTTTCAGACTATCTGTAAATCTTGCAATTACAATGAAGATACTTGTTATACTAATATATTCATCTGTAAACTAAGTGGCAAGACTTTGAGTGTTATTAACTCATTAATAGAAGAACAAAGAAAGAAATGCATCCTGTTAAAAGCAATATTGGAATCTAAATCACCAAAGAGAAATTTATCATCAACAACAAAGACAAGAATCTAATTCTTCAAACTATAATGTACCAAGAAATAGATAAGGAATCGGAAATCAGAATAGGTAACAAAGTAATAATGTTAATATAAATGAAGTTCAAGCTACAGTGTATAATATTGAAGTAGAACTGGAATTTTTTCCAGCATATGTTAATGGTGTAATAGTGAAATATACCACAGTCATTACAAATAATAAACATGTCACACAAGATACTATGACAGGTATGACTAAGAAAATATGACAGGCTTAACTAAGATAATATGACAGGTAAAACTAAGAAAATATGACAGGTAAAACTAAGAAAAAATGACAGGAAAAACTAAGAAAATAGGACAAGTAAAACTAAGAAAATATGAAAGGCATAACAAAGAAAATATGACAGGTAAAACTAAGAAAATATGACAGATAAAACTAAGAAAAAATGACAGGAAAAACTAAGAAAATAGGACAAGTAAAACTAAGAAATAATGAAAGGCATAACAAAGAAAATATGACATGTTAAACTAAGACAATATGACAGGTAAAACTAAGAAAATATGACAGGTAAAACTAATTATGTCCCAACTATTATTCAACTGAACCGAAATAACCGATTATTTTACATACTCATTCTATGAGTTTTTTTTAATGCCTTTTTACATTCCAAGTTATGATGATGCTTTGTCCAAGGCATTGTAGCACATAAAAAAAAGCAAAACAAGAAAAAGGATGTGCACTGTTGGGTTGTCTACAAATGCACAGACATAACCAACAATTTCATCTTGGATCAAAAATTCAATTGATGACTATATTACTACATCTAGTCCTCAGCTAAAAATCCTCAATTTTTCAAAAATTAATACAATATCCTTTCCTATAATAACAAAGATGGTCATGGAGACAGATCTTCTTTGAAAAAAAGTCCTCAACTACATCCTATAAATAGGACGATGGCTGCAGAGCCCATTCTTCACTTTTAAAATTCCTCCATTAATCATTCCTATAAACACGAAGATGGCTAAAGAGTCCGGTCTTCGCTTTTGAAAAGTCCTAAGCTAAACATAGTAAAGTCATCAATTAAATGTGTTTTCTCCGCAACTATTTAGTTGGTCTGCAAGGGCAAATGTTGATTAAGTGTGCGTTGCATCACGAGCGGCGATATTTCCTTTGATGGACAGGTTCATATGTTCCTTGAGTGTGTCTTAATTATTGTTACAAACCTTCCATCGGAATATAAATGAAGACGTCTAACACAGTTATACATCCGTATGAATTTCTTTTTTAAGCACTCAAAGAATGATTTCACTGGGAATTGCAAATACATTTTGATCACCACATTAAGTGCAGAGATGAAAAACCTGCGAATTGTCACACATTTGTACACAAACGTTTGTAGATATCCTCATTACAATTAAATAAAGATGTTTCAAAACATCACTGGTTACATCGCTTCACAATGTCTCAGTGGATGAGAGATGAGCGTGATACAAACGACAATCCCAACTGTTCCTGCACAATCATCCTATATCTGGTGGCTTATATTTTCATCCTTTTTTAACTCTTGTTTTGCAAACGTGCATCAGTTGAATAGTTGGAGCCCAATAAAAAGTTTCAGGCTTGCTTTTTTCACTGACTCCTGTTTTGAGCTTGTTGACCTACAGCTTCATCGTGATAAACTGACTGCAACGAATTTTTACGATGGCGTCGTGTTAGATCTCTGGAAGGTGGTCTACAAGCATCCGGTTTGAGGGCTGAATCAGCCTCACAAACTTCGCACTCAACTAATGTTGAATGGGTTGAATCAGCGTCAAAGCTTGCACTCAACTAATTATGTCCCAACTATTATTCAACTGAACTAGCCGGTTATTTTACAAACTCATTCTTCTATGATTTTTTTTGAACGCCTCTTAACATTCCAAGTTATGATGATGCTTTGTCCAAGGCACGTGAAAAAAAGCAAAACAAGAAAAAGGATGTGCACTGTTGGGTTGTCTACAAATGCACAGACATAACCAACAATTTCGTCTTGGATGAACAATTCAATTGATGACACTATTGCTACATCTAGTCCTCAGCTAAAAATCCTCAATTTTTCAAAAAATTAATACAATATCCTTTCCTATAAGTACAAAGATGGCCACCGAGACCGATCTTCTTTGAAAATGTCCTCAACTACATCCTTTTAACATGAAGATGGCTAAAGAGCCCAGTCTTCACTTTTAAAATTCCTACATTAATCATTCCTATGAACACGAAGATGGCTAAGGAGTCCAGTCTTCGCTTTTAAAATTCCTCCGTTAATCATTCCTATAAACACGAAGATGGCTAAGGAGTCCAGTCTTCGCTTTTAAAATTCCTACATTAATCATTCCTATAAACACGAAGATGGCTAAGGAGTCCAGTCTTCGCTTTTAAAATTCCTCCATTAATCATTCCTATAAACACGAAGATGGCTAAAGAGTCCGGTCTTCGCTTTTGAAAAGTCCAAAGCTAAACATAGTAAAGTCATCAATTAAATGTGTTTTCTCCGCAACTATTTAGTTGGTCTGCAAGGGCAAATGTTGATTAAGTGTGCGTTGCATCACGAGCGGCGATATTTCCTTTGATGGACAGGTTCATATGTTCCTTGAGTGTGTCTTAATTATTGTTACAAACCTTCCATCGGAATATAAATGAAGACGTCTAACACAGTTATACATCCGTATGAATTTCTTTTTTAAGCACTCAAAGAATGATTTCACTGGGAATTGCAAATACATTTTGATCACCACATTAAGTGCAGAGATGAAAAACCTGCGAATTATCACACATTTGTACACAAACGTTTGTAGATATCCTCATTACAATTAAATAAAGATGTTTCAAAACATCACTGGTTACATCGCTTCACAATGTCTCAGTGGATGAGAGATGAGCGTGATACAAACGACAATCCCAACTGTTCCTGCCTGCACAATCATCCTATATCTGGTGGCTTATATTTTCATCCTTTTTTAACTCTTGTTTTGCAAACGTGCATCAGTTGAATAGTTGGAGCCCAATAAAAAGTTTCAGGCTTGCTTTTTTCACTGACTCCTGTTTTGAGATTGTTGACCTACAGCTTCATCGTGATAAACTGACTGCAACGAATTTTTACGATGGCGTCGTGTTAGATCTCTGGAAGGTGGTCTACAAGCATCCGGTTTGAGGGCTGAATCAGCCTCACAAACTTCGCACTCAACTAATGTTGAATGGGTTGAATCAGCGTCAAAGCTTGCACTCAACTAATTATGTCCCAACTATTATTCAACTGAACTAGCCGGTTATTTTACAAACTCATTCTTCTATGATTTTTTTTGAACGCCTCTTAACATTCCAAGTTATGATGATGCTTTGTCCAAGGCACGTGAAAAAAAGCAAAACAAGAAAAAGGATGTGCACTGTTGGGTTGTCTACAAATGCACAGACATAACCAACAATTTCGTCTTGGATGAACAATTCAATTGATGACACTATTGCTACATCTAGTCCTCAGCTAAAAATCCTCAATTTTTCAAAAAATTAATACAATATCCTTTCCTATAAGTACAAAGATGGCCACCGAGACCGATCTTCTTTGAAAATGTCCTCAACTACATCCTTTTAACATGAAGATGGCTAAAGAGCCCAGTCTTCACTTTTAAAATTCCTACATTAATCATTCCTATGAACACGAAGATGGCTAAGGAGTCCAGTCTTCGCTTTTAAAATTCCTCCGTTAATCATTCCTATAAACACGAAGATGGCTAAGGAGTCCAGTCTTCGCTTTTAAAATTCCTACATTAATCATTCCTATAAACACGAAGATGTCTAAGGAGTCCAGTCTTCGCTTTTAAAATTCCTCCATTAATCATTCCTATAAACACGAAGATGGCTAAAGAGTCCGGTCTTCGCTTTTGAAAAGTCCTAAGCTAAACATAGTAAAGTCATCAATTAAATGTGTTTTCTCCGCAACTATTTAGTTGGTCTGCAAGGGCAAATGTTGATTAAGTGTGCGTTGCATCACGAGCGGCGATATTTCCTTTGATGGACAGGTTCATATGTTCCTTGAGTGTGTCTTAATTATTGTTACAAACCTTCCATCGGAATATAAATGAAGACGTCTAACACAGTTATACATCCGTATGAATTTCTTTTTTAAGCACTCAAAGAATGATTTCACTGGGAATTGCAAATACATTTTGATCACCACATTAAGTGCAGAGATGAAAAACCTGCGAATTATCACACATTTGTACACAAACGTTTGTAGATATCCTCATTACAATTAAATAAAGATGTTTCAAAACATCACTGGTTACATCGCTTCACAATGTCTCAGTGGATGAGAGATGAGCGTGATACAAACGACAATCCCAACTGTTCCTGCCTGCACAATCATCCTATATCTGGTGGCTTATATTTTCATCCTTTTTTAACTCTTGTTTTGCAAACGTGCATCAGTTGAATAGTTGGAGCCCAATAAAAAGTTTCAGGCTTGCTTTTTTCACTGACTCCTGTTTTGAGATTGTTGACCTACAGCTTCATCGTGATAAACTGACTGCAACGAATTTTTACGATGGCGTCGTGCTAGATCTCTGGAAGGTGGTCTACAAGCATCCGGTTTGAGGGCTGAATCAGCCTCACAAACTTCGCACTCAACTAATGTTGAATGGGTTGAATCAGCGTCAAAGCTTGCACTCAACTAATTATGTCCCAACTATTATTCAACTGAACTAGCCGGTTATTTTACAAACTCATTCTTCTATGATTTTTTTTGAACGCCTCTTAACATTCCAAGTTATGATGATGCTTTGTCCAAGGCACGTGAAAAAAAGCAAAACAAGAAAAAGGATGTGCACTGTTGGGTTGTCTACAAATGCACAGACATAACCAACAATTTCGTCTTGGATGAACAATTCAATTGATGACACTATTGCTACATCTAGTCCTCAGCTAAAAATCCTCAATTTTTCAAAAAATTAATACAATATCCTTTCCTATAAGTACAAAGATGGCCACCGAGACCGATCTTCTTTGAAAATGTCCTCAACTACATCCTTTTAACATGAAGATGGCTAAAGAGCCCAGTCTTCACTTTTAAAATTCCTACATTAATCATTCCTATGAACACGAAGATGGCTAAGGAGTCCAGTCTTCGCTTTTAAAATTCCTCCGTTAATCATTCCTATAAACACGAAGATGGCTAAGGAGTCCAGTCTTCGCTTTTAAAATTCCTACATTAATCATTCCTATAAACACGAAGATGGCTAAGGAGTCCAGTCTTCGCTTTTAAAATTCCTCCATTAATCATTCCTATAAACACGAAGATGGCTAAAGAGTCCGGTCTTCGCTTTTGAAAAGTCCAAAGCTAAACATAGTAAAGTCATCAATTAAATGTGTTTTCTCCGCAACTATTTAGTTGGTCTGCAAGGGCAAATGTTGATTAAGTGTGCGTTGCATCACGAGCGGCGATATTTCCTTTGATGGACAGGTTCATATGTTCCTTGAGTGTGTCTTAATTATTGTTACAAACCTTCCATCGGAATATAAATGAAGACGTCTAACACAGTTATACATCCGTATGAATTTCTTTTTTAAGCACTCAAAGAATGATTTCACTGGGAATTGCAAATACATTTTGATCACCACATTAAGTGCAGAGATGAAAAACCTGCGAATTATCACACATTTGTACACAAACGTTTGTAGATATCCTCATTACAATTAAATAAAGATGTTTCAAAACATCACTGGTTACATCGCTTCACAATGTCTCAGTGGATGAGAGATGAGCGTGATACAAACGAAGATCCCAACTGTTCCTGCACAATCATCCTATATCTGGTGGCTTATATTTTCATCCTTTTTTAACTCTTGTTTTGCAAACGTGCATCAGTTGAATAGTTGGAGCCCAATAAAAAGTTTCAGGCTTGCTTTTTTCACTGACTCCTGTTTTGAGCTTGTTGACCTACAGCTTCATCGTGATAAACTGACTGCAACGAATTTTTACGATGGCGTCGTGTTAGATCTCTGGAAGGTGGTCTACAAGCATCCGGTTTGAGGGCTGAATCAGCCTCACAAACTTCGCACTCAACTAATGTTGAATGGGTTGAATCAGCGTCAAAGCTTGCACTCAACTAATTATGTCCCAACTATTATTCAACTGAACTAGCCGGTTATTTTACAAACTCATTCTTCTATGATTTTTTTTGAACGCCTCTTAACATTCCAAGTTATGATGATGCTTTGTCCAAGGCACGTGAAAAAAAGCAAAACAAGAAAAAGGATGTGCACTGTTGGGTTGTCTACAAATGCACAGACATAACCAACAATTTCGTCTTGGATGAACAATTCAATTGATGACACTATTGCTACATCTAGTCCTCAGCTAAAAATCCTCAATTTTTCAAAAAATTAATACAATATCCTTTCCTATAAGTACAAAGATGGCCACCGAGACCGATCTTCTTTGAAAATGTCCTCAACTACATCCTTTTAACATGAAGATGGCTAAAGAGCCCAGTCTTCACTTTTAAAATTCCTACATTAATCATTCCTATGAACACGAAGATGGCTAAGGAGTCCAGTCTTCGCTTTTAAAATTCCTCCGTTAATCATTCCTATAAACACGAAGATGGCTAAGGAGTCCAGTCTTCGCTTTTAAAATTCCTACATTAATCATTCCTATAAACACGAAGATGGCTAAGGAGTCCAGTCTTCGCTTTTAAAATTCCTCCATTAATCATTCCTATAAACACGAAGATGGCTAAAGAGTCCGGTCTTCGCTTTTGAAAAGTCCAAAGCTAAACATAGTAAAGTCATCAATTAAATGTGTTTTCTCCGCAACTATTTAGTTGGTCTGCAAGGGCAAATGTTGATTAAGTGTGCGTTGCATCACGAGAGGCGATATTTCCTTTGATGGACAGGTTCATATGTTCCTTGAGTGTGTCTTAATTATTGTTACAAACCTTCCATCGGAATATAAATGAAGACGTCTAACACAGTTATACATCCGTATGAATTTCTTTTTTAAGCACTCAAAGAATGATTTCACTGGGAATTGCAAATACATTTTGATCACCACATTAAGTGCAGAGATGAAAAACCTGCGAATTATCACACATTTGTACACAAACGTTTGTAGATATCCTCATTACAATTAAATAAAGATGTTTCAAAACATCACTGGTTACATCGCTTCACAATGTCTCAGTGGATGAGAGATGAGCGTGATACAAACGACAATCCCAACTGTTCCTGCCTGCACAATCATCCTATATCTGGTGGCTTATATTTTCATCCTTTTTTAACTCTTGTTTTGCAAACGTGCATCAGTTGAATAGTTGGAGCCCAATAAAAAGTTTCAGGCTTGCTTTTTTCACTGACTCCTGTTTTGAGCTTGTTGACTTACAGCTTCATCGTGATAAACTGACTGCAACGAATTTTTACGATGGCGTCGTGTTAGATCTCTGGAAGGTGGTCTACAAGCATCCGGTTTGAGGGCTGAATCAGCCTCACAAACTTCGCACTCAACTAATGTTGAATGGGTTGAATCAGCGTCAAAGCTTGCACTCAACTAATTATGTCCCAACTATTATTCAACTGAACTAGCCGGTTATTTTTCAAACTCATTCTTCTATGATTTTTTTTGAATGCCTCTTAACATTCCAAGTTATGATGATGCTTTGTCCAAGGCATTGTAGCACGTGAAAAAAAGCAAAACAAGAAAAAGGATGTGCACTGTTGGGTTGTCTACAAATGCACAGACATAACCAACAATTTCGTCTTGGATCAACAATTCAATTGATGACTATATTACTACATCTAGTCCTCAACTAAAAATCCTCAATTTTTCAAAAATTAATACAATATCCTTTCCTATAAGTACAAAGATGGCCACCGAGACCGATCTTCTCTGAAAATGTCCACAACTACATCCTTTTAACATGAAGATGGCTAAAGAGCCCAGTCTTCACTTTTAAAATTCCTACATTAATCATTCCTATGAACACGAAGATGGCTAAGGAGTCCAGTCTTCGCTTTTAAAATTCCTCCGTTAATCATTCCTATAAACACGAAGATGGCTAAGGAGTCCAGTCTTCGCTTTTTAAATTCCTCCGTTAATCATTCCTATAAACACGAAGATGGCTAAAGAGTCCGGTCTACGCTTTTGAAAAGTCCTAAGCTAAACATAGTAAAGTCATCAATTAAATGTGTTTTCTCCGCAACTATTTAGTTGGTCTGCAAGGGCAAATGTTGATTAAGTGTGCGTTGCATCACGAGCGGCGATATTTTCTTTGATGGACAGGTTCATATGTTCCTTGAGTGTGACTTAATTATTGTTACAAACCTTCCATCGGAATATAAATGAAGACGTCTAACACAGTTATACATCCGTATGAATTTCTTTTTTAAGCACTCAAAGACCATGATTTCACTGGGAATTGCAAATACATTTTGATCACCACATTAAGTGC
This sequence comes from Biomphalaria pfeifferi, assembly GCA_030265305.1. Classification (NCBI taxonomy): domain Eukaryota; kingdom Metazoa; phylum Mollusca; class Gastropoda; family Planorbidae; genus Biomphalaria; species Biomphalaria pfeifferi. Next base: position 555,670 of record JASAOG010000273.1, read on the forward strand.
AGAGATGAAAAACCTGCGAATTATCACACATTTGTACACAAATGTTTGTAGATATCCTCATTACAATTAAATAAAGATGTTTCAAAACATCACTGGTTACATCGCTTCACAATGTCTCATTGGATGAGAGATGTGCGTGATACAAATGACAATCCCAACTGTTCCTGCACAATCCTCATATATCTGATGGCTTTTATTTTCATCCTTTTTTTTTTTTTAACTCTTGTTTTGCAAACGTGCATCAGTTGAATAGTTGGAGCCCAATAAAAAGTTTCAGGCTTGCTTTTTTCACTGACTCCTGTTTTGAGCTTGTTGACCTACAGCTTCATCGTGATAAACTGACTGCAACGAATTTTTACGATGGCGTCGTGTTAGATCTCTGGAAGGTGGTCTACAAGCATCCGGTTTGAGGGCTGAATCAGCCTCACAAACTTCGCACTCAACTAATGTTGAATGGGTTGAATCAGCGTCAAAGCTTGCACTCAACTAATTATGTCCCAACTATTATTCAACTGAACTAGCCGGTTATTTTACAAACTCATTCTTCTATGATTTTTTTTGAACGCCTCTTAACATTCCAAGTTATGATGATGCTTTGTCCAAGGCACGTGAAAAAAAGCAAAACAAGAAAAAGGATGTGCACTGTTGGGTTGTCTACAAATGCACAGACATAACCAACAATTTCGTCTTGGATGAACAATTCAATTGATGACACTATTGCTACATCTAGTCCTCAGCTAAAAATCCTCAATTTTTCAAAAAATTAATACAATATCCTTTCCTATAAGTACAAAGATGGCCACCGAGACCGATCTTCTTTGAAAATGTCCTCAACTACATCCTTTTAACATGAAGATGGCTAAAGAGCCCAGTCTTCACTTTTAAAATTCCTACATTAATCATTCCTATGAACACGAAGATGGCTAAGGAGTCCAGTCTTCGCTTTTAAAATTCCTCCGTTAATCATTCCTATAAACACGAAGATGGCTAAGGAGTCCAGTCTTCGCTTTTAAAATTCCTACATTAATCATTCCTATAAACACGAAGATGGCTAAGGAGTCCAGTCTTCGCTTTTAAAATTCCTCCATTAATCATTCCTATAAACACGAAGATGGCTAAAGAGTCCGGTCTTCGCTTTTGAAAAGTCCAAAGCTAAACATAGTAAAGTCATCAATTAAATGTGTTTTCTCCGCAACTATTTAGTTGGTCTGCAAGGGCAAATGTTGATTAAGTGTGCGTTGCATCACGAGAGGCGATATTTCCTTTGATGGACAGGTTCATATGTTCCTTGAGTGTGTCTTAATTATTGTTACAAACCTTCCATCGGAATATAAATGAAGACGTCTAACACAGTTATACATCCGTATGAATTTCTTTTTTAAGCACTCAAAGAATGATTTCACTGGGAATTGCAAATACATTTTGATCACCACATTAAGTGCAGAGATGAAAAACCTGCGAATTATCACACATTTGTACACAAACGTTTGTAGATATCCTCATTACAATTAAATAAAGATGTTTCAAAACATCACTGGTTACATCGCTTCACAATGTCTCAGTGGATGAGAGATGAGCGTGATACAAACGACAATCCCAACTGTTCCTGCCTGCACAATCATCCTATATCTGGTGGCTTATATTTTCATCCTTTTTTAACTCTTGTTTTGCAAACGTGCATCAGTTGAATAGTTGGAGCCCAATAAAAAGTTTCAGGCTTGCTTTTTTCACTGACTCCTGTTTTGAGCTTGTTGACTTACAGCTTCATCGTGATAAACTGACTGCAACGAATTTTTACGATGGCGTCGTGTTAGATCTCTGGAAGGTGGTCTACAAGCATCCGGTTTGAGGGCTGAATCAGCCTCACAAACTTCGCACTCAACTAATGTTGAATGGGTTGAATCAGCGTCAAAGCTTGCACTCAACTAATTATGTCCCAACTATTATTCAACTGAACTAGCCGGTTATTTTTCAAACTCATTCTTCTATGATTTTTTTTGAATGCCTCTTAACATTCCAAGTTATGATGATGCTTTGTCCAAGGCATTGTAGCACGTGAAAAAAAGCAAAACAAGAAAAAGGATGTGCACTGTTGGGTTGTCTACAAATGCACAGACATAACCAACAATTTCGTCTTGGATCAACAATTCAATTGATGACTATATTACTACATCTAGTCCTCAACTAAAAATCCTCAATTTTTCAAAAATTAATACAATATCCTTTCCTATAAGTACAAAGATGGCCACCGAGACCGATCTTCTCTGAAAATGTCCACAACTACATCCTTTTAACATGAAGATGGCTAAAGAGCCCAGTCTTCACTTTTAAAATTCCTACATTAATCATTCCTATAAACACGAAGATGGCTAAGGAGTCCAGTCTTCGCTTTTAAAATTCCTCCGTTAATCATTCCTATAAACACGAAGATGGCTAAGGAGTCCAGTCTTCGCTTTTTAAATTCCTCCGTTAATCATTCCTATAAACACGAAGATGGTCTACGCTTTTGAAAAGTCCTAAGCTAAACATAGTAAAGTCATCAATTAAATGTGTTTTCTCCGCAACTATTTAGTTGGTCTGCAAGGGCAAATGTTGATTAAGTGTGCGTTGCATCACGAGCGGCGATATTTTCTTTGATGGACAGGTTCATATGTTCCTTGAGTGTGACTTAATTATTGTTACAAACCTTCCATCGGAATATAAATGAAGACGTCTAACACAGTTATACATCCGTATGAATTTCTTTTTTAAGCACTCAAAGACCATGATTTCACTGGGAATTGCAAATACATTTTGATCACCACATTAAGTGCAGAGATGAAAAACCTGCGAATTATCACACATTTGTACACAAATGTTTGTAGATATCCTCATTACAATTAAATAAAGATGTTTCAAAACATCACTGGTTACATCGCTTCACAATGTCTCATTGGATGAGAGATGTGCGTGATACAAATGACAATCCCAACTGTTCCTGCACAATCCTCATATATCTGATGGCTTTTATTTTCATCCTTTTTTTTTTTTTAACTCTTGTTTTGCAAACGTGCATCAGTTGAATAGTTGGAGCCCAATAAAAAGTTTCAGGCTTGCTTTTTTCACTGACTCCTGTTTTGAGCTTGTTGACCTACAGCTTCATCGTGATAAACTGACTGCAACGAATTTTTACGATGGCGTCGTGTTAGATCTCTGGAAGGTGGTCTACAAGCATCCGGTTTGAGGGCTGAATCAGCCTCACAAACTTCGCACTCAACTAATGTTGAATGGGTTGAATCAGCGTCAAAGCTTGCACTCAACTAATTATGTCCCAACTATTATTCAACTGAACTAGCCGGTTATTTTTCAAACTCATTCTTCTATGATTTTTTTTGAATGCCTCTTAACATTCCAAGTTATGATGATGCTTTGTCCAAGGCATTGTAGCACGTGAAAAAAAGCAAAACAAGAAAAAGGATGTGCACTGTTGGGTTGTCTACAAATGCACAGACATAACCAACAATTTCGTCTTGGATCAACAATTCAATTGATGACTATATTACTACATCTAGTCCTCAGCTAAAAATCCTCAATTTTTCAAAAAATTAATACAATATCCTTTCCTATAAGTACAAAGATGGCCACCGAGACCGATTTCTTTGAAAATGTCCTCAACTACATCCTTTTAACATGAAGATGGCTAAAGAGCCCAGTCTTCACTTTTAAAATTCCTACATTAATCATTCCTATGAACACGAAGATGGCTAAGGAGTCCAGTCTTCGCTTTTAAAATTCCTCCGTTAATCATTCCTATAAACACGAAGATGGCTAAAGAGTCCAGTCTTCGCTTTTTAAAATTCCTGCATTAATCATTCCTATAAACACGAAGATGGCTAAGGAGTCCAGTCTTCGCTTTTTAAATTCCTCCGTTAATCATTCCTATAAACACGAAGATGGCTAAAGAGTCCGGTCTACGCTTTTGAAAAGTCCTAAGCTAAACATAGTAAAGTCATCAATTAAATGTGTTTTCTCCGCAACTATTTAGTTGGTCTGCAAGGGCAAATGTTGATTAAGTGTGCGTTGCATCACGAGCGGCGATATTTTCTTTGATGGACAGGTTCATATGTTCCTTGAGTGTGACTTAATTATTGTTACAAACCTTCCATCGGAATATAAATGAAGACGTCTAACACAGTTATACATCCGTATGAATTTCTTTTTTAAGCACTCAAAGACCATGATTTCACTGGGAATTGCAAATACATTTTGATCACCACATTAAGTGCAGAGATGAAAAACCTGCGAATTATCACACATTTGTACACAAATGTTTGTAGATATCCTCATTACAATTAAATAAAGATGTTTCAAAACATCACTGGTTACATCGCTTCACAATGTCTCATTGGATGAGACACAAATGTTTGTAGATATCCTCATTACAATTAAATAAAGATGTTTCAAAACATCACTGGTTACATCGCTTCACAATGTCTCATTGGATGAGAGATGTGCGTGATACAAATGACAATCCCAACTGTTCCTGCACAATCCTCATATATCTGATGGCTTATATTTTCATCCTTTTTTTTTTTAACTCTTGTTTTGCAAACGTGCATCAGTTGAATAGTTGGAGCCCAATAAAAAGTTTCAGGCTTGCTTTTTTCACTGACTCCTGTTTTGAGCTTGTTGACCTACAGCTTCATCGTGATAAACTGACTGCAACGAATTTTTACGATGGCGTCGTGTTAGATCTCTGGAAGGTGGTCTACAAGCATCCGGTTTGAGGGCTGAATCAGCCTCACAAACTTCGCACTCAACTAATGTCGAATGGGTTGAATCAGCGTCAAAGCTTGCACTCAACTAATTATGTCCCAACTATTATTCAACTGAACTAGCCGGTTATTTTTCAAACTCATTCTTCTATGATTTTTTTTGAATGCCTCTTAACATTCCAAGTTATGATGATGCTTTGTCCAAGGCATTGTAGCACGTGAAAAAAAGCAAAACAAGAAAAAGGATGTGCACTGTTGGGTTGTCTACAAATGCACAGACATAACCAACAATTTCGTCTTGGATCAACAATTCAATTGATGACTATATTACTACATCTAGTCCTCAGCTAAAAATCCTCAATTTTTCAAAAATTAATACAATATCCTTTCCTATAAGTACAAAGATGGCCACCGAGACCGATCTTCTTTGAAAATGTCCTCAACTACATCCTTTTAACATGAAGATGGCTAAAGAGCCCAGTCTTCACTTTTAAAATTCCTACATTAATCATTCCTATGAACACGAAGATGGCTAAGGAGTCCAGTCTTCGCTTTTAAAATTCCTCCGTTAATCATTCCTATAAACACGAAGATGGCTAAAGAGTCCAGTCTTCGCTTTTTAAAATTCCTGCATTAATCATTCCTATAAACACGAAGATGGCTAAGGAGTCCAGTCTTCGCTTTTTAAATTCCTCCGTTAATCATTCCTATAAACACGAAGATGGCTAAAGAGTCCGGTCTACGCTTTTGAAAAGTCCTAAGCTAAACATAGTAAAGTCATCAATTAAATGTGTTTTCTCCGCAACTATTTAGTTGGTCTGCAAGGGCAAATGTTGATTAAGTGTGCGTTGCATCACGAGCGGCGATATTTTCTTTGATGGACAGGTTCATATGTTCCTTGAGTGTGACTTAATTATTGTTACAAACCTTCCATCGGAATATAAATGAAGACGTCTAACACAGTTATACATCCGTATGAATTTCTTTTTTAAGCACTCAAAGACCATGATTTCACTGGGAATTGCAAATACATTTTGATCACCACATTAAGTGCAGAGATGAAAAACCTGCGAATTATCACACATTTGTACACAAATGTTTGTAGATATCCTCATTACAATTAAATAAAGATGTTTCAAAACATCACTGGTTACATCGCTTCACAATGTCTCATTGGATGAGACACAAATGTTTGTAGATATCCTCATTACAATTAAATAAAGATGTTTCAAAACATCACTGGTTACATCGCTTCACAATGTCTCATTGGATGAGAGATGTGCGTGATACAAATGACAATCCCAACTGTTCCTGCACAATCCTCATATATCTGATGGCTTATATTTTCATCCTTTTTTTTTTTAACTCTTGTTTTGCAAACGTGCATCAGTTGAATAGTTGGAGCCCAATAAAAAGTTTCAGGCTTGCTTTTTTCACTGACTCCTGTTTTGAGCTTGTTGACCTACAGCTTCATCGTGATAAACTGACTGCAACGAATTTTTACGATGGCGTCGTGTTAGATCTCTGGAAGGTGGTCTACAAGCATCCGGTTTGAGGGCTGAATCAGCCTCACAAACTTCGCACTCAACTAATGTCGAATGGGTTGAATCAGCGTCAAAGCTTGCACTCAACTAATTATGTCCCAACTATTATTCAACTGAACTAGCCGGTTATTTTTCAAACTCATTCTTCTATGATTTTTTTTGAATGCCTCTTAACATTCCAAGTTATGATGATGCTTTGTCCAAGGCATTGTAGCACGTGAAAAAAAGCAAAACAAGAAAAAGGATGTGCACTGTTGGGTTGTCTACAAATGCACAGACATAACCAACAATTTCGTCTTGGATCAACAATTCAATTGATGACTATATTACTACATCTAGTCCTCAGCTAAAAATCCTCAATTTTTCAAAAATTAATACAATATCCTTTCCTATAAGTACAAAGATGGCCACCGAGACCGATCTTCTTTGAAAATGTCCTCAACTACATCCTTTTAACATGAAGATGGCTAAAGAGCCCAGTCTTCACTTTTAAAATTCCTACATTAATCATTCCTATGAACACGAAGATGGCTAAGGAGTCCAGTCTTCGCTTTTTAAATTCCTCCGTTAATCATTCCTATAAACACGAAGATGGCTAAAGAGTCCAGTCTTCGCTTTTTAAAATTCCTGCATTAATCATTCCTATAAACACGAAGATGGCTAAGGAGTCCAGTCTTCGCTTTTTAAATTCCTCCGTTAATCATTCCTATAAACACGAAGATGGCTAAAGAGTCCGGTCTACGCTTTTGAAAAGTCCTAAGCTAAACATAGTAAAGTCATCAATTAAATGTGTTTTCTCCGCAACTATTTAGTTGGTCTGCAAGGGCAAATGTTGATTAAGTGTGCGTTGCATCACGAGAGGCGATATTTTCTTTGATGGACAGGTTCATATGTTCCTTGAGTGTGACTTAATTATTGTTACAAACCTTCCATCGGAATATAAATGAAGACGTCTAACACAGTTATACATCCGTATGAATTTCTTTTTTAAGCACTCAAAGACCATGATTTCACTGGGAATTGCAAATACATTTTGATCACCACATTAAGTGCAGAGATGAAAAACCTGCGAATTATCACACATTTGTACACAAATGTTTGTAGATATCCTCATTACAATTAAATAAAGATGTTTCAAAACATCACTGGTTACATCGCTTCACAATGTCTCATTGGATGAGAGATGTGCGTGATACAAATGACAATCCCAACTGTTCCTGCACAATCCTCATATATCTGATGGCTTATATTTTCATCCTTTTTTTTTTTAACTCTTGTTTTGCAAACGTGCATCAGTTGAATAGTTGGAGCCCAATAAAAAGTTTCAGGCTTGCTTTTTTCACTGACTCCTGTTTTGAGCTTGTTGACCTACAGCTTCATCGTGATAAACTGACTGCAACGAATTTTTACGATGGCGTCGTGTTAGATCTCTGGAAGGTGGTCTACAAGCATCCGGTTTGAGGGCTGAATCAGCCTCACAAACTTCGCACTCAACTAATGTCGAATGGGTTGAATCAGCGTCAAAGCTTGCACTCAACTAATTATGTCCCAACTATTATTCAACTGAACTAGCCGGTTATTTTTCAAACTCATTCTTCTATGATTTTTTTTGAATGCCTCTTAACATTCCAAGTTATGATGATGCTTTGTCCAAGGCATTGTAGCACGTGAAAAAAAGCAAAACAAGAAAAAGGATGTGCACTGTTGGGTTGTCTACAAATGCACAGACATAACCAACAATTTCGTCTTGGATCAACAATTCAATTGATGACTATATTACTACATCTAGTCCTCAGCTAAAAATCCTCAATTTTTCAAAAATTAATACAATATCCTTTCCTATAAGTACAAAGATGGCCACCGAGACCGATCTTCTTTGAAAATGTCCTCAACTACATCCTTTTAACATGAAGATGGCTAAAGAGCCCAGTCTTCACTTTTAAAATTCCTACATTAATCATTCCTATGAACACGAAGATGGCTAAGGAGTCCAGTCTTCGCTTTTAAAATTCCTCCGTTAATCATTCCTATAAACACGAAGATGGCTAAAGAGTCCAGTCTTCGCTTTTTAAAATTCCTGCATTAATCATTCCTATAAACACGAAGATGGCTAAGGAGTCCAGTCTTCGCTTTTTAAATTCCTCCGTTAATCATTCCTATAAACACGAAGATGGCTAAAGAGTCCGGTCTACGCTTTTGAAAAGTCCTAAGCTAAACATAGTAAAGTCATCAATTAAATGTGTTTTCTCCGCAACTATTTAGTTGGTCTGCAAGGGCAAATGTTGATTAAGTGTGCGTTGCATCACGAGCGGCGATATTTTCTTTGATGGACAGGTTCATATGTTCCTTGAGTGTGACTTAATTATTGTTACAAACCTTCCATCGGAATATAAATGAAGACGTCTAACACAGTTATACATCCGTATGAATTTCTTTTTTAAGCACTCAAAGACCATGATTTCACTGGGAATTGCAAATACATTTTGATCACCACATTAAGTGCAGAGATGAAAAACCTGCGAATTATCACACATTTGTACACAAATGTTTGTAGATATCCTCATTACAATTAAATAAAGATGTTTCAAAACATCACTGGTTACATCGCTTCACAATGTCTCATTGGATGAGAGATGTGCGTGATACAAATGACAATCCCAACTGTTACTGCACAATCCTCATATATCTGATGGCTTATATTTTCATCCTTTTTTTTTTTAACTCTTGTTTTGCAAACGTGCATCAGTTGAATAGTTGGAGCCCAATAAAAAGTTTCAGGCTTGCTTTTTTCACTGACTCCTGTTTTGAGCTTGTTGACCTACAGCTTCATCGTGATAAACTGACTGCAACGAATTTTTACGATGGCGTCGTGTTAGATCTCTGGAAGGTGGTCTACAAGCATCCGGTTTGAGGGCTGAATCAGCCTCACAAACTTCGCACTCAACTAATGTCGAATGGGTTGAATCAGCGTCAAAGCTTGCACTCAACTAATTATGTCCCAACTATTATTCAACTGAACTAGCCGGTTATTTTTCAAACTCATTCTTCTATGATTTTTTTTGAATGCCTCTTAACATTCCAAGTTATGATGATGCTTTGTCCAAGGCATTGTAGCACGTGAAAAAAAGCAAAACAAGAAAAAGGATGTGCACTGTTGGGTTGTCTACAAATGCACAGACATAACCAACAATTTCGTCTTCGATCAACAATTCAATTGATGACTATATTACTACATCTAGTCCTCAGCTAAAAATCCTCAATTTTTCAAAAATTAATACAATATTTTTTCCTATAAGTACAAAGATGGCCACCGAGACCGATCTTCTTTGAAAATGTCCTCAACTACATCCTTTTAACATGAAGATGGCTAAAGAGCCCAGTCTTCACTTTTAAAATTCCTACATTAATCATTCCTATGAACACGAAGATGGCTAAGGAGTCCAGTCTTCGCTTTTAAAATTCCTCCGTTAATCATTCCTATAAACACGAAGATGGCTAAAGAGTCCAGTCTTCGCTTTTTAAAATTCCTGCATTAATCATTCCTATAAACACGAAGATGGCTAAGGAGTCCAGTCTTCGCTTTTTAAATTCCTCCGTTAATCATTCCTATAAACACGAAGATGGCTAAAGAGTCCGGTCTACGCTTTTGAAAAGTCCTGCATTAATCATTCCTATAAACACGAAGATGGCTAAGGAGTCCAGTCTTCGCTTTTTAAATTCCTCCGTTAATCATTCCTATAAACACGAAGATGGCTAAAGAGTCCGGTCTACGCTTTTGAAAAGTCCTAAGCTAAACATAGTAAAGTCATCAATTAAATGTGTTTTCTCCGCAACTATTTAGTTGGTCTGCAAGGGCAAATGTTGATTAAGTGTGCGTTGCATCACGAGCGGCGATATTTTCTTTGATGGACAGGTTCATATGTTCCTTGAGTGTGACTTAATTATTGTTACAAACCTTCCATCGGAATATAAATGAAGACGTCTAACACAGTTATACATCCGTATGAATTTCTTTTTTAAGCACTCAAAGACCATGATTTCACTGGGAATTGCAAATACATTTTGATCACCACATTAAGTGCAGAGATGAAAAACCTGCGAATTATCACACATTTGTACACAAATGTTTGTAGATATCCTCATTACAATTAAATAAAGATGTTTCAAAACATCACTGGTTACATCGCTTCACAATGTCTCATTGGATGAGAGATGTGCGTGATACAAATGACAATCCCAACTGTTCCTGCACAATCCTCATATATCTGATGGCTTATATTTTCATCCTTTTTTTTTTTAACTCTTGTTTTGCAAACGTGCATCAGTTGAATAGTTGGAGCCCAATAAAAAGTTTCAGGCTTGCTTTTTTCACTGACTCCTGTTTTGAGCTTGTTGACCTACAGCTTCATCGTGATAAACTGACTGCAACGAATTTTTACGATGGCGTCGTGTTAGATCTCTGGAAGGTGGTCTACAAGCATCCGGTTTGAGGGCTGAATCAGCCTCACAAACTTCGCACTCAACTAATGTCGAATGGGTTGAATCAGCGTCAAAGCTTGCACTCAACTAATTATGTCCCAACTATTATTCAACTGAACTAGCCGGTTATTTTTCAAACTCATTCTTCTATGATTTTTTTTGAATGCCTCTTAACATTCCAAGTTCTGATGATGCTTTGTCCAAGGCATTGTAGCACGTGAAAAAAAGCAAAACAAGAAAAAGGATGTGCACTGTTGGGTTGTCTACAAATGCACAGACATAACCAACAATTTCGTCTTGGATCAACAATTCAATTGATGACTATATTACTACATCTAGTCCTCAGCTAAAAATCCTCAATTTTTCAAAAATTAATACAATATCCTTTCCTATAAGTACAAAGATGGCCACCGAGACCGATCTTCTTTGAAAATGTCCTCAACTACATCCTTTTAACATGAAGATGGCTAAAGAGCCCAGTCTTCACTTTTAAAATTCCTACATTAATCATTCCTATGAACACGAAGATGGCTAAGGAGTCCAGTCTTCGCTTTTTAAAATTCCTGCATTAATCATTCCTATAAACACGAAGATGGCTAAGGAGTCCAGTCTTCGCTTTTTAAATTCCTCCGTTAATCATTCCTATAAACACGAAGATGGCTAAAGAGTCCGGTCTACGCTTTTGAAAAGTCCTAAGCTAAACATAGTAAAGTCATCAATTAAATGTGTTTTCTCCGCAACTATTTAGTTGGTCTGCAAGGGCAAATGTTGATTAAGTGTGCGTTGCATCACGAGCGGCGATATTTTCTTTGATGGACAGGTTCATATGTTCCTTGAGTGTGACTTAATTATTGTTACAAACCTTCCATCGGAATATAAATGAAGACGTCTAACACAGTTATACATCCGTATGAATTTCTTTTTTAAGCACTCAAAGACCATGATTTCACTGGGAATTGCAAATACATTTTGATCACCACATTAAGTGCAGAGATGAAAAACCTGCGAATTATCACACATTTGTACACAAATGTTTGTAGATATCCTCATTACAATTAAATAAAGATGTTTCAAAACATCACTGGTTACATCGCTTCACAATGTCTCATTGGATGAGAGATGTGCGTGATACAAATGACAATCCCAACTGTTCCTGCACAATCCTCATATATCTGATGGCTTATATTTTCATCCTTTTTTTTTTTTAACTCTTGTTTTGCAAACGTGCATCAGTTGAATAGTTGGAGCCCAATAAAAAGTTTCAGGCTTGCTTTTTTCACTGACTCCTGTTTTGAGCTTGTTGACCTACAGCTTCATCGTGATAAACTGACTGCAACGAATTTTTACGATGGCGTCGTGTTAGATCTCTGGAAGGTGGTCTACAAGCATCCGGTTTGAGGGCTGAATCAGCCTCACAAACTTCGCACTCAACTAATGTCGAATGGGTTGAATCAGCGTCAAAGCTTGCACTCAACTAATTAAGTCCCAACTATTATTCAACTGAACTAGCCGGTTATTTTTCAAACTCATTCTTCTATGATTTTTTTTGAATGCCTCTTAACATTCCAAGTTATGATGATGCTTTGTCCAAGGCATTGTAGCACGTGAAAAAAAGCAAAACAAGAAAAAGGATGTGCACTGTTGGGTTGTCTACAAATGCACAGACATAACCAACAATTTCGTCTTGGATCAACAATTCAATTGATGACTATATTACTACATCTAGTCCTCAGCTAAAAATCCTCAATTTTTCAAAAATTAATACAATATTCTTTCCTATAAGTACAAAGATGGCCACCGAGACCGATCTTCTTTGAAAATGTCCTCAACTACATCCTTTTAACATGAAGATGGCTAAAGAGCCCAGTCTTCACTTTTAAAATTCCTACATTAATCATTCCTATGAACACGAAGATGGCTAAGGAGTCCAGTCTTCGCTTTTAAAATTCCTCCGTTAATCATTCCTATAAACACGAAGATGGCTAAAGAGTCCGGTCTACGCTTTTGAAAAGTCCTAAGCTAAACATAGTAAAGTCATCAATTAAATGTGTTTTCTCCGCAACTATTTAGTTGGTCTGCAAGGGCAAATGTTGATTAAGTGTGCGTTGCATCACGAGCGGCGATATTTTCTTTGATGGACAGGTTCATATGTTCCTTGAGTGTGACTTAATTATTGTTACAAACCTTCCATCGGAATATAAATGAAGACGTCTTCATTACAATTAAATAAAGATGTTTCAAAACATCACTGGTTACATCGCTTCACAATGTCTCATTGGATGAGAGATGTGCGTGATACAAATGACAATCCCAACTGTTCCTGCACAATCCTCATATATCTGATGGCTTATATTTTCATCCTTTTTTTTTTTAACTCTTGTTTTGCAAACGTGCATCAGTTGAATAGTTGGAGCCCAATAAAAAGTTTCAGGCTTGCTTTTTTCACTGACTCCTGTTTTGAGCTTGTTGACCTACAGCTTCATCGTGATAAACTGACTGCAACGAATTTTTACGATGGCGTCGTGTTAGATCTCTGGAAGGTGGTCTACAAGCATCCGGTTTGAGGGCTGAATCAGCCTCACAAACTTCGCACTCAACTAATGTCGAATGGGTTGAATCAGCGTCAAAGCTTGCACTCAACTAATTATGTCCCAACTATTATTCAACTGAACTAGCCGGTTATTTTTCAAACTCATTCTTCTATGATTTTTTTTGAATGCCTCTTAACATTCCAAGTTATGATGATGCTTTGTCCAAGGCATTGTAGCACGTGAAAAAAAGCAAAACAAGAAAAAGGATGTGCACTGTTGGGTTGTCTACAAATGCACAGACATAACCAACAATTTCGTCTTGGATCAACAATTCAATTGATGACTATATTACTACATCTAGTCCTCAGCTAAAAATCCTCAATTTTTCAAAAATTAATACAATATCCTTTCCTATAAGTACAAAGATGGCCACCGAGACCGATCTTCTTTGAAAATGTCCTCAACTACATCCTTTTAACATGAAGATGGCTAAAGAGCCCAGTCTTCACTTTTAAAATTCCTACATTAATCATTCCTATGAACACGAAGATGGCTAAGGAGTCCAGTCTTCGCTTTTAAAATTCCTCCGTTAATCATTCCTATAAACACGAAGATGGCTAAAGAGTCCAGTCTTCGCTTTTTAAAATTCCTGCATTAATCATTCCTATAAACACGAAGATGGCTAAGGAGTCCAGTCTTCGCTTTTTAAATTCCTCCGTTAATCATTCCTATAAACACGAAGATGGCTAAAGAGTCCGGTCTACGCTTTTGAAAAGTCCTAAGCTAAACATAGTAAAGTCATCAATTAAATGTGTTTTCTCCGCAACTATTTAGTTGGTCTGCAAGGGCAAATGTTGATTAAGTGTGCGTTGCATCACGAGCGGCGATATTTTCTTTGATGGACAGGTTCATATGTTCCTTGAGTGTGACTTAATTATTGTTACAAACCTTCCATCGGAATATAAATGAAGACGTCTAACACAGTTATACATCCGTATGAATTTCTTTTTTAAGCACTCAAAGACCATGATTTCACTGGGAATTGCAAATACATTTTGATCACCACATTAAGTGCAGAGATGAAAAACCTGCGAATTATCACACATTTGTACACAAATGTTTGTAGATATCCTCATTACAATTAAATAAAGATGTTTCAAAACATCACTGGTTACATCGCTTCACAATGTCTCATTGGATGAGAGATGTGCGTGATACAAATGACAATCCCAACTGTTCCTGCACAATCCTCATATATCTGATGGCTTATATTTTCATCCTTTTTTTTTTTAACTCTTGTTTTGCAAACGTGCATCAGTTGAATAGTTGGAGCCCAATAAAAAGTTTCAGGCTTGCTTTTTTCACTGACTCCTGTTTTGAGCTTGTTGACCTACAGCTTCATCGTGATAAACTGACTGCAACGAATTTTTACGATGGCGTCGTGTTAGATCTCTGGAAGGTGGTCTACAAGCATCCGGTTTGAGGGCTGAATCAGCCTCACAAACTTCGCACTCAACTAATGTCGAATGGGTTGAATCAGCGTCAAAGCTTGCACTCAACTAATTATGTCCCAACTATTATTCAACTGAACTAGCCGGTTATTTTTCAAACTCATTCTTCTATGATTTTTTTTGAATGCCTCTTAACATTCCAAGTTATGATGATGCTTTGTCCAAGGCATTGTAGCACGTGAAAAAAAGCAAAACAAGAAAAAGGATGTGCACTGTTGGGTTGTCTACAAATGCACAGACATAACCAACAATTTCGTCTTGGATCAACAATTCAATTGATGACTATATTACTACATCTAGTCCTCAGCTAAAAATCCTCAATTTTTCAAAAATTAATACAATATCCTTTCCTATAAGTACAAAGATGGCCACCGAGACCGATCTTCTTTGAAAATGTCCTCAACTACATCCTTTTAACATGAAGATGGCTAAAGAGCCCAGTCTTCACTTTTAAAATTCCTACATTAATCATTCCTATGAACACGAAGATGGCTAAGGAGTCCAGTCTTCGCTTTTAAAATTCCTCCGTTAATCATTCCTATAAACACGAAGATGGCTAAAGAGTCCAGTCTTCGCTTTTTAAAATTCCTGCATTAATCATTCCTATAAACACGAAGATGGCTAAGGAGTCCAGTCTTCGCTTTTTAAATTCCTCCGTTAATCATTCCTATAAACACGAAGATGGCTAAAGAGTCCGGTCTACGCTTTTGAAAAGTCCTAAGCTAAACATAGTAAAGTCATCAATTAAATGTGTTTTCTCCGCAACTATTTAGTTGGTCTGCAAGGGCAAATGTTGATTAAGTGTGCGTTGCATCACGAGCGGCGATATTTTCTTTGATGGACAGGTTCATATGTTCCTTGAGTGTGACTTAATTATTGTTACAAACCTTCCATCGGAATATAAATGAAGACGTCTAACACAGTTATACATCCGTATGAATTTCTTTTTTAAGCACTCAAAGACCATGATTTCACTGGGAATTGCAAATACATTTTGATCACCACATTAAGTGCAGAGATGAAAAACCTGCGAATTATCACACATTTGTACACAAATGTTTGTAGATATCCTCATTACAATTAAATAAAGATGTTTCAAAACATCACTGGTTACATCGCTTCACAATGTCTCATTGGATGAGAGATGTGCGTGATACAAATGACAATCCCAACTGTTCCTGCACAATCCTCATATATCTGATGGCTTATATTTTCATCCTTTTTTTTTTTAACTCTTGTTTTGCAAACGTGCATCAGTTGAATAGTTGGAGCCCAATAAAAAGTTTCAGGCTTGCTTTTTTCACTGACTCCTGTTTTGAGCTTGTTGACCTACAGCTTCATCGTGATAAACTGACTGCAACGAATTTTTACGATGGCGTCGTGTTAGATCTCTGGAAGGTGGTCTACAAGCATCCGGTTTGAGGGCTGAATCAGCCTCACAAACTTCGCACTCAACTAATGTCGAATGGGTTGAATCAGCGTCAAAGCTTGCACTCAACTAATTATGTCCCAACTATTATTCAACTGAACTAGCCGGTTATTTTTCAAACTCATTCTTCTATGATTTTTTTTGAATGCCTCTTAACATTCCAAGTTATGATGATGCTTTGTCCAAGGCATTGTAGCACGTGAAAAAAAGCAAAACAAGAAAAAGGATGTGCACTGTTGGGTTGTCTACAAATGCACAGACATAATCAACAATTTCGTCTTGGATCAACAATTCAATTGATGACTATATTACTACATCTAGTCCTTAGCTAAAAATCCTCAATTTTTCAAAAATTAATACAATATCCTTTCCTATAAGTACAAAGATGGCCACCGAGACCGATCTTCTTTGAAAATGTCCTCAACTACATCCTTTTAACATAAAGATGGCTAAAGAGCCCAGTCTTCACTTTTAAAATTCCTACATTAATCATTCCTATGAACACGAAGATAACTAAGGAGTCCAGTCTTCGCTTTTAAAATTCCTCCGTTAATCATTCCTATAAACACGAAGATGGCTAAAGAGTCCAGTCTTCGCTTTTTAAAATTCCTGCATTAATCATTCCTATAAACACGAAGATGGCTAAGGAGTCCAGTCTTCGCTTTTTAAATTCCTCCGTTAATCATTCCTATAAACACGAAGATGGCTAAAGAGTCCGGTCTACGCTTTTGAAAAGTCCTAAGCTAAACATAGTAAAGTCATCAATTAAATGTGTTTTCTCCGCAACTATTTAGTTGGTCTGCAAGGGCAAATGTTGATTAAGTGTGCGTTGCATCACGAGCGGCGATATTTTCTTTGATGGACAGGTTCATATGTTCCTTGAGTGTGACTTAATTATTGTTACAAACCTTCCATAGGAATATAAATGAAGACGTCTAACACAGTTATACATCCGTATGAATTTCTTTTTTAAGCACTCAAAGACCATGATTTCACTGGGAATTGCAAATACATTTTGATCACCACATTAAGTGCAGAGATGAAAAACCTGCGAATTATCACACATTTGTACACAAATGTTTGTAGATATCCTCATTACAATTAAATAAAGATGTTTCAAAACATCACTGGTTACATCGCTTCACAATGTCTCATTGGATGAGAGATGTGCGTGATACAAATGACAATCCCAACTGTTCCTGCACAATCCTCATATATCTGATGGCTTATATTTTCATCCTTTTTTTTTTTAACTCTTGTTTTGCAAACGTGCATCAGTTGAATAGTTGGAGCCCAATAAAAAGTTTCAGGCTTGCTTTTTTCACTGACTCCTGTTTTGAGCTTGTTGACCTACAGCTTCATCGTGATAAACTGACTGCAACGAATTTTTACGATGGCGTCGTGTTAGATCTCTGGAAGGTGGTCTACAAGCATCCGGTTTGAGGGCTGAATCAGCCTCACAAACTTCGCACTCAACTAATGTCGAATGGGTTGAATCAGCGTCAAAGCTTGCACTCAACTAATTATGTCCCAACTATTATTCAACTGAACTAGCCGGTTATTTTTCAAACTCATTCTTCTATGATTTTTTTTGAATGCCTCTTAACATTCCAAGTTATGATGATGCTTTGTCCAAGGCATTGTAGCACGTGAAAAAAAGCAAAACAAGAAAAAGGATGTGCACTGTTGGGTTGTCTACAAATGCACAGACATAACCAACAATTTCGTCTTGGATCAACAATTCAATTGATGACTATATTACTACATCTAGTCCTCAGCTAAAAATCCTCAATTTTTCAAAAATTAATACAATATCCTTTCCTATAAGTACAAAGATGGCCACCGAGACCGATCTTCTTTGAAAATGTCCTCAACTACATCCTTTTAACATGAAGATGGCTAAAGAGCCCAGTCTTCACTTTTAAAATTCCTACATTAATCATTCCTATGAACACGAAGATGGCTAAGGAGTCCAGTCTTCGCTTTTAAAATTCCTCCGTTAATCATTCCTATAAACACGAAGATGGCTAAAGAGTCCAGTCTTCGCTTTTTAAAATTCCTGCATTAATCATTCCTATAAACACGAAGATGGCTAAGGAGTCCAGTCTTCGCTTTTTAAATTCCTCCGTTAATCATTCCTATAAACACGAAGATGGCTAAAGAGTCCGGTCTACGCTTTTGAAAAGTCCTAAGCTAAACATAGTAAAGTCATCAATTAAATGTGTTTTCTCCGCAACTATTTAGTTGGTCTGCAAGGGCAAATGTTGATTAAGTGTGCGTTGCATCACGAGCGGCGATATTTTCTTTGATGGACAGGTTCATATGTTCCTTGAGTGTGACTTAATTATTGTTACAAACCTTCCATCGGAATATAAATGAAGACGTCTAACACAGTTATACATCCGTATGAATTTCTTTTTTAAGCACTCAAAGACCATGATTTCACTGGGAATTGCAAATACATTTTGATCACCACATTAAGTGCAGAGATGAAAAACCTGCGAATTATCACACATTTGTACACAAATGTTTGTAGATATCCTCATTACAATTAAATAAAGATGTTTCAAAACATCACTGGTTACATCGCTTCACAATGTCTCATTGGATGAGACACAAATGTTTGTAGATATCCTCATTACAATTAAATAAAGATGTTTCAAAACATCACTGGTTACATCGCTTCACAATGTCTCATTGGATGAGAGATGTGCGTGATACAAATGACAATCCCAACTGTTCCTGCACAATCCTCATATATCTGATGGCTTATATTTTCATCCTTTTTTTTTTTAACTCTTGTTTTGCAAACGTGCATCAGTTGAATAGTTGGAGCCCAATAAAAAGTTTCAGGCTTGCTTTTTTCACTGACTCCTGTTTTGAGCTTGTTGACCTAAAGCTTCATCGTGATAAACTGACTGCAACGAATTTTTACGATGGCGTCGTGTTAGATCTCTGGAAGGTGGTCTACAAGCATCCGGTTTGAGGGCTGAATCAGCCTCACAAACTTCGCACTCAACTAATGTCGAATGGGTTGAATCAGCGTCAAAGCTTGCACTCAACTAATTATGTCCCAACTATTATTCAACTGAACTAGCCGGTTATTTTTCAAACTCATTCTTCTATGATTTTTTTTGAATGCCTCTTAACATTCCAAGTTATGATGATGCTTTGTCCAAGGCATTGTAGCACGTGAAAAAAAGCAAAACAAGAAAAAGGATGTGCACTGTTGGGTTGTCTACAAATGCACAGACATAACCAACAATTTCGTCTTGGATCAACAATTCAATTGATGACTATATTACTACATCTAGTCCTCAGCTAAAAATCCTCAATTTTTCAAAAATTAATACAATATCCTTTCCTATAAGTACAAAGATGGCCACCGAGACCGATCTTCTTTGAAAATGTCCTCAACTACATCCTTTTAACATGAAGATGGCTAAAGAGCCCAGTCTTCACTTTTAAAATTCCTACATTAATCATTCCTATGAACACGAAGATGGCTAAGGAGTCCAGTCTTCGCTTTTAAAATTCCTCCGTTAATCATTCCTATAAACACGAAGATGGCTAAAGAGTCCAGTCTTCGCTTTTTAAAATTCCTGCATTAATCATTCCTATAAACACGAAGATGGCTAAGGAGTCCAGTCTTCGCTTTTTAAATTCCTCCGTTAATCATTCCTATAAACACGAAGATGGCTAAAGAGTCCGGTCTACGCTTTTGAAAAGTCCTAAGCTAAACATAGTAAAGTCATCAATTAAATGTGTTTTCTCCGCAACTATTTAGTTGGTCTGCAAGGGCAAATGTTGATTAAGTGTGCGTTGCATCACGAGCGGCGATATTTTCTTTGATGGACAGGTTCATATGTTCCTTGAGTGTGACTTAATTATTGTTACAAACCTTCCATAGGAATATAAATGAAGACGTCTAACACAGTTATACATCCGTATGAATTTCTTTTTTAAGCACTCAAAGACCATGATTTCACTGGGAATTGCAAATACATTTTGATCACCACATTAAGTGCAGAGATGAAAAACCTGCGAATTATCACACATTTGTACACAAATGTTTGTAGATATCCTCATTACAATTAAATAAAGATGTTTCAAAACATCACTGGTTACATCGCTTCACAATGTCTCATTGGATGAGACACAAATGTTTGTAGATATCCTCATTACAATTAAATAAAGATGTTTCAAAACATCACTGGTTACATCGCTTCACAATGTCTCATTGGATGAGAGATGTGCGTGATACAAATGACAATCCCAACTGTTCCTGCACAATCCTCATATATCTGATGGCTTATATTTTCATCCTTTTTTTTTTTAACTCTTGTTTTGCAAACGTGCATCAGTTGAATAGTTGGAGCCCAATAAAAAGTTTCAGGCTTGCTTTTTTCACTGACTCCTGTTTTGAGCTTGTTGACCTACAGCTTCATCGTGATAAACTGACTGCAACGAATTTTTACGATGGCGTCGTGTTAGATCTCTGGAAGGTGGTCTACAAGCATCCGGTTTGAGGGCTGAATCAGCCTCACAAACTTCGCACTCAACTAATGTCGAATGGGTTGAATCAGCGTCAAAGCTTGCACTCAACTAATTATGTCCCAACTATTATTCAACTGAACTAGCCGGTTATTTTTCAAACTCATTCTTCTATGATTTTTTTTGAATGCCTCTTAACATTCCAAGTTATGATGATGCTTTGTCCAAGGCATTGTAGCACGTGAAAAAAAGCAAAACAAGAAAAAGGATGTGCACTGTTGGGTTGTCTACAAATGCACAGACATAACCAACAATTTCGTCTTGGATCAACAATTCAATTGATGACTATATTACTACATCTAGTCCTCAGCTAAAAATCCTCAATTTTTCAAAAATTAATACAATATCCTTTCCTATAAGTACAAAGATGGCCACCGAGACCGATCTTCTTTGAAAATGTCCTCAACTACATCCTTTTAACATGAAGATGGCTAAAGAGCCCAGTCTTCACTTTAAAAATTCCTACATTAATCATTCCTATGAACACGAAGATGGCTAAGGAGTCCAGTCTTCGCTTTTAAAATTCCTCCGTTAATCATTCCTATAAACACGAAGATGGCTAAAGAGTCCAGTCTTCGCTTTTTAAAATTCCTGCATTAATCATTCCTATAAACACGAAGATGGCTAAGGAGTCCAGTCTTCGCTTTTTAAATTCCTCCGTTAATCATTCCTATAAACACGAAGATGGCTAAAGAGTCCGGTCTACGCTTTTGAAAAGTCCTAAGCTAAACATAGTAAAGTCATCAATTAAATGTGTTTTCTCCGCAACTATTTAGTTGGTCTGCAAGGGCAAATGTTGATTAAGTGTGCGTTGCATCACGAGCGGCGATATTTTCTTTGATGGACAGGTTCATATGTTCCTTGAGTGTGACTTAATTATTGTTACAAACCTTCCATCGGAATATAAATGAAGACGTCTAACACAGTTATACATCCGTATGAATTTCTTTTTTAAGCACTCAAAGACCATGATTTCACTGGGAATTGCAAATACATTTTGATCACCACATTAAGTGCAGAGATGAAAAACCTGCGAATTATCACACATTTGTACACAAATGTTTGTAGATATCCTCATTACAATTAAATAAAGATGTTTCAAAACATCACTGGTTACATCGCTTCACAATGTCTCATTGGATGAGACACAAATGTTTGTAGATATCCTCATTACAATTAAATAAAGATGTTTCAAAACATCACTGGTTACATCGCTTCACAATGTCTCATTGGATGAGAGATGTGCGTGATACAAATGACAATCCCAACTGTTCCTGCACAATCCTCATATATCTGATGGCTTATATTTTCATCCTTTTTTTTTTAACTCTTGTTTTGCAAACGTGCATCAGTTGAATAGTTGGAGCCCAATAAAAAGTTTCAGGCTTGCTTTTTTCACTGACTCCTGTTTTGAGCTTGTTGACCTACAGCTTCATCGTGATAAACTGACTGCAACGAATTTTTACGATGGCGTCGTGTTAGATCTCTGGAAGGTGGTCTACAAGCATCCGGTTTGAGGGCTGAATCAGCCTCACAAACTTCGCACTCAACTAATGTCGAATGGGTTGAATCAGCGTCAAAGCTTGCACTCAACTAATTATGTCCCAACTATTATTCAACTGAACTAGCCGGTTATTTTTCAAACTCATTCTTCTATGATTTTTTTTGAATGCCTCTTAACATTCCAAGTTATGATGATGCTTTGTCCAAGGCATTGTAGCACGTGAAAAAAAGCAAAACAAGAAAAAGGATGTGCACTGTTGGGTTGTCTACAAATGCACAGACATAACCAACAATTTCGTCTTGGATCAACAATTCAATTGATGACTATATTACTACATCTAGTCCTCAGCTAAAAATCCTCAATTTTTCAAAAATTAATACAATATCCTTTCCTATAAGTACAAAGATGGCCACCGAGACCGATCTTCTTTGAAAATGTCCTCAACTACATCCTTTTAACATGAAGATGGCTAAAGAGCCCAGTCTTCACTTTAAAAATTCCTACATTAATCATTCCTATGAACACGAAGATGGCTAAGGAGTCCAGTCTTCGCTTTTAAAATTCCTCCGTTAATCATTCCTATAAACACGAAGATGGCTAAAGAGTCCAGTCTTCGCTTTTTAAAATTCCTGCATTAATCATTTCTATAAACACGAAGATGGCTAAGGAGTCCAGTCTTCGCTTTTTAAATTCCTCCGTTAATCATTCCTATAAACACGAAGATGGCTAAAGAGTCCGGTCTACGCTTTTGAAAAGTCCTAAGCTAAACATAGTAAAGTCATCAATTAAATGTGTTTTCTCCGCAACTATTTAGTTGGTCTGCAAGGGCAAATGTTGATTAAGTGTGCGTTGCATCACGAGCGGCGATATTTTCTTTGATGGACAGGTTCATATGTTCCTTGAGTGTGACTTAATTATTGTTACAAACCTTCCATCGGAATATAAATGAAGACGTCTAACACAGTTATACATCCGTATGAATTTCTTTTTTAAGCACTCAAAGACCATGATTTCACTGGGAATTGCAAATACATTTTGATCACCACATTAAGTGCAGAGATGAAAAACCTGCGAATTATCACACATTTGTACACAAATGTTTGTAGATATCCTCATTACAATTAAATAAAGATGTTTCAAAACATCACTGGTTACATCGCTTCACAATGTCTCATTGGATGAGACACAAATGTTTGTAGATATCCTCATTACAATTAAATAAAGATGTTTCAAAACATCACTGGTTACATCGCTTCACAATGTCTCATTGGATGAGAGATGTGCGTGATACAAATGACAATCCCAACTGTTCCTGCACAATCCTCATATATCTGATGGCTTATATTTTCATCCTTTTTTTTTTTGACTCTTGTTTTGCAAACGTGCATCAGTTGAATAGTTGGAGCCCAATAAAAAGTTTCAGGCTTGCTTTTTTCACTGACTCCTGTTTTGAGCTTGTTGACCTACAGCTTCATCGTGATAAACTGACTGCAACGAATTTTTACGATGGCGTCGTGTTAGATCTCTGGAAGGTGGTCTACAAGCATCCGGTTTGAGGGCTGAATCAGCCTCACAAACTTCGCACTCAACTAATGTCGAATGGGTTGAATCAGCGTCAAAGCTTGCACTCAACTAATTATGTCCCAACTATTATTCAACTGAACTAGCCGGTTATTTTTCAAACTCATTCTTCTATGATTTTTTTTGAATGCCTCTTAACATTCCAAGTTATGATGATGCTTTGTCCAAGGCATTGTAGCACGTGAAAAAAAGCAAAACAAGAAAAAGGATGTGCACTGTTGGGTTGTCTACAAATGCACAGACATAACCAACAATTTCGTCTTGGATCAACAATTCAATTGATGACTATATTACTACATCTAGTCCTCAGCTAAAAATCCTCAATTTTTCAAAAATTAATACAATATCCTTTCCTATAAGTACAAAGATGGCCACCGAGACCGATCTTCTTTGAAAATGTCCTCAACTACATCCTTTTAACATGAAGATGGCTAAAGAGCCCAGTCTTCACTTTTAAAATTCCTACATTAATCATTCCTATGAACACGAAGATGGCTAAGGAGTCCAGTCTTCGCTTTTAAAATTCCTCCGTTAATCATTCCTATAAACACGAAGATGGCTAAAGAGTCCAGTCTTCGCTTTTTAAAATTCCTGCATTAATCATTCCTATAAACACGAAGATGGCTAAGGAGTCCAGTCTTCGCTTTTAAAATTCCTCCGTTAATCATTCCTATAAACACGAAGATGGCTAAAGAGTCCGGTCTACGCTTTTGAAAAGTCCTAAGCTAAACATAGTAAAGTCATCAATTAAATGTGTTTTCTCCGCAACTATTTAGTTGGTCTGCAAGGGCAAATGTTGATTAAGTGTGCGTTGCATCACGAGCGGCGATATTTTCTTTGATGGACAGGTTCATATGTTCCTTGAGTGTGACTTAATTATTGTTACAAACCTTCCATAGGAATATAAATGAAGACGTCTAACACAGTTATACATCCGTATGAATTTCTTTTTTAAGCACTCAAAGACCATGATTTCACTGGGAATTGCAAATACATTTTGATCACCACATTAAGTGCAGAGATGAAAAACCTGCGAATTATCACACATTTGTACACAAATGTTTGTAGATATCCTCATTACAATTAAATAAAGATGTTTCAAAACATCACTGGTTACATCGCTTCACAATGTCTCATTGGATGAGACACAAATGTTTGTAGATATCCTCATTACAATTAAATAAAGATGTTTCAAAACATCACTGGTTACATCGCTTCACAATGTCTCATTGGATGAGAGATGTGCGTGATACAAATGACAATCCCAACTGTTCCTGCACAATCCTCATATATCTGATGGCTTATATTTTCATCCTTTTTTTTTTTAACTCTTGTTTTGCAAACGTGCATCAGTTGAATAGTTGGAGCCCAATAAAAAGTTTCAGGCTTGCTTTTTTCACTGACTCCTGTTTTGAGCTTGTTGACCTACAGCTTCATCGTGATAAACTGACTGCAACGAATTTTTACGATGGCGTCGTGTTAGATCTCTGGAAGGTGGTCTACAAGCATCCGGTTTGAGGGCTGAATCAGCCTCACAAACTTCGCACTCAACTAATGTCGAATGGGTTGAATCAGCGTCAAAGCTTGCACTCAACTAATTATGTCCCAACTATTATTCAACTGAACTAGCCGGTTATTTTTCAAACTCATTCTTCTATGATTTTTTTTGAATGCCTCTTAACATTCCAAGTTATGATGATGCTTTGTCCAAGGCATTGTAGCACGTGAAAAAAAGCAAAACAAGAAAAAGGATGTGCACTGTTGGGTTGTCTACAAATGCACAGACATAACCAACAATTTCGTCTTGGATCAACAATTCAATTGATGACTATATTACTACATCTAGTCCTCAGCTAAAAATCCTCAATTTTTCAAAAATTAATACAATATCCTTTCCTATAAGTACAAAGATGGCCACCGAGACCGATCTTCTTTGAAAATGTCCTCAACTACATCCTTTTAACATGAAGATGGCTAAAGAGCCCAGTCTTCACTTTTAAAATTCCTACATTAATCATTCCTATGAACACGAAGATGGCTAAGGAGTCCAGTCTTCGCTTTTAAAATTCCTCCGTTAATCATTCCTATAAACACGAAGATGGCTAAAGAGTCCAGTCTTCGCTTTTTAAAATTCCTGCATTAATCATTCCTATAAACACGAAGATGGCTAAGGAGTCCAGTCTTCGCTTTTAAAATTCCTCCGTTAATCATTCCTATAAACACGAAGATGGCTAAAGAGTCCGGTCTACGCTTTTGAAAAGTCCTAAGCTAAACATAGTAAAGTCATCAATTAAATGTGTTTTCTCCGCAACTATTTAGTTGGTCTGCAAGGGCAAATGTTGATTAAGTGTGCGTTGCATCACGAGCGGCGATATTTTCTTTGATGGACAGGTTCATATGTTCCTTGAGTGTGACTTAATTATTGTTACAAACCTTCCATCGGAATATAAATGAAGACGTCTAACACAGTTATACATCCGTATGAATTTCTTTTTTAAGCACTCAAAGACCATGATTTCACTGGGAATTGCAAATACATTTTGATCACCACATTAAGTGCAGAGATGAAAAACCTGCGAATTATCACACATTTGTACACAAATGTTTGTAGATATCCTCATTACAATTAAATAAAGATGTTTCAAAACATCACTGGTTACATCGCTTCACAATGTCTCATTGGATGAGACACAAATGTTTGTAGATATCCTCATTACAATTAAATAAAGATGTTTCAAAACATCACTGGTTACATCGCTTCACAATGTCTCATTGGATGAGAGATGTGCGTGATACAAATGACAATCCCAACTGTTCCTGCACAATCCTCATATATCTGATGGCTTATATTTTCATCCTTTTTTTTTTTAACTCTTGTTTTGCAAACGTGCATCAGTTGAATAGTTGGAGCCCAATAAAAAGTTTCAGGCTTGCTTTTTTCACTGACTCCTGTTTTGAGCTTGTTGACCTACAGCTTCATCGTGATAAACTGACTGCAACGAATTTTTACGATGGCGTCGTGTTAGATCTCTGGAAGGTGGTCTACAAGCATCCGGTTTGAGGGCTGAATCAGCCTCACAAACTTCGCACTCAACTAATGTCGAATGGGTTGAATCAGCGTCAAAGCTTGCACTCAACTAATTATGTCCCAACTATTATTCAACTGAACTAGCCGGTTATTTTTCAAACTCATTCTTCTATGATTTTTTTTGAATGCCTCTTAACATTCCAAGTTATGATGATGCTTTGTCCAAGGCATTGTAGCACGTGAAAAAAAGCAAAACAAGAAAAAGGATGTGCACTGTTGGGTTGTCTACAAATGCACAGACATAACCAACAATTTCGTCTTGGATCAACAATTCAATTGATGACTATATTACTACATCTAGTCCTCAGCTAAAAATCCTCAATTTTTCAAAAATTAATACAATATCCTTTCCTATAAGTACAAAGATGGCCACCGAGACCGATCTTCTTTGAAAATGTCCTCAACTACATCCTTTTAACATGAAGATGGCTAAAGAGCCCAGTCTTCACTTTAAAAATTCCTACATTAATCATTCCTATGAACACGAAGATGGCTAAGGAGTCCAGTCTTCGCTTTTAAAATTCCTCCGTTAATCATTCCTATAAACACGAAGATGGCTAAAGAGTCCAGTCTTCGCTTTTTAAAATTCCTGCATTAATCATTCCTATAAACACGAAGATGGCTAAGGAGTCCAGTCTTCGCTTTTTAAATTCCTCCGTTAATCATTCCTATAAACACGAAGATGGCTAAAGAGTCCGGTCTACGCTTTTGAAAAGTCCTAAGCTAAACATAGTAAAGTCATCAATTAAATGTGTTTTCTCCGCAACTATTTAGTTGGTCTGCAAGGGCAAATGTTGATTAAGTGTGCGTTGCATCACGAGCGGCGATATTTTCTTTGATGGACAGGTTCATATGTTCCTTGAGTGTGACTTAATTATTGTTACAAACCTTCCATCGGAATATAAATGAAGACGTCTAACACAGTTATACATCCGTATGAATTTCTTTTTTAAGCACTCAAAGACCATGATTTCACTGGGAATTGCAAATACATTTTGATCACCACATTAAGTGCAGAGATGAAAAACCTGCGAATTATCACACATTTGTACACAAATGTTTGTAGATATCCTCATTACAATTAAATAAAGATGTTTCAAAACATCACTGGTTACATCGCTTCACAATGTCTCATTGGATGAGACACAAATGTTTGTAGATATCCTCATTACAATTAAATAAAGATGTTTCAAAACATCACTGGTTACATCGCTTCACAATGTCTCATTGGATGAGAGATGTGCGTGATACAAATGACAATCCCAACTGTTCCTGCACAATCCTCATATATCTGATGGCTTATATTTTCATCCTTTTTTTTTTAACTCTTGTTTTGCAAACGTGCATCAGTTGAATAGTTGGAGCCCAATAAAAAGTTTCAGGCTTGCTTTTTTCACTGACTCCTGTTTTGAGCTTGTTGACCTACAGCTTCATCGTGATAAACTGACTGCAACGAATTTTTACGATGGCGTCGTGTTAGATCTCTGGAAGGTGGTCTACAAGCATCCGGTTTGAGGGCTGAATCAGCCTCACAAACTTCGCACTCAACTAATGTCGAATGGGTTGAATCAGCGTCAAAGCTTGCACTCAACTAATTATGTCCCAACTATTATTCAACTGAACTAGCCGGTTATTTTTCAAACTCATTCTTCTATGATTTTTTTTGAATGCCTCTTAACATTCCAAGTTATGATGATGCTTTGTCCAAGGCATTGTAGCACGTGAAAAAAAGCAAAACAAGAAAAAGGATGTGCACTGTTGGGTTGTCTACAAATGCACAGACATAACCAACAATTTCGTCTTGGATCAACAATTCAATTGATGACTATATTACTACATCTAGTCCTCAGCTAAAAATCCTCAATTTTTCAAAAATTAATACAATATCCTTTCCTATAAGTACAAAGATGGCCACCGAGACCGATCTTCTTTGAAAATGTCCTCAACTACATCCTTTTAACATGAAGATGGCTAAAGAGCCCAGTCTTCACTTTAAAAATTCCTACATTAATCATTCCTATGAACACGAAGATGGCTAAGGAGTCCAGTCTTCGCTTTTAAAATTCCTCCGTTAATCATTCCTATAAACACGAAGATGGCTAAAGAGTCCAGTCTTCGCTTTTTAAAATTCCTGCATTAATCATTCCTATAAACACGAAGATGGCTAAGGAGTCCAGTCTTCGCTTTTTAAATTCCTCCGTTAATCATTCCTATAAACACGAAGATGGCTAAAGAGTCCGGTCTACGCTTTTGAAAAGTCCTAAGCTAAACATAGTAAAGTCATCAATTAAATGTGTTTTCTCCGCAACTATTTAGTTGGTCTGCAAGGGCAAATGTTGATTAAGTGTGCGTTGCATCACGAGCGGCGATATTTTCTTTGATGGACAGGTTCATATGTTCCTTGAGTGTGACTTAATTATTGTTACAAACCTTCCATAGGAATATAAATGAAGACGTCTAACACAGTTATACATCCGTATGAATTTCTTTTTTAAGCACTCAAAGACCATGATTTCACTGGGAATTGCAAATACATTTTGATCACCACATTAAGTGCAGAGATGAAAAACCTGCGAATTATCACACATTTGTACACAAATGTTTGTAGATATCCTCATTACAATTAAATAAAGATGTTTCAAAACATCACTGGTTACATCGCTTCACAATGTCTCATTGGATGAGACACAAATGTTTGTAGATATCCTCATTACAATTAAATAAAGATGTTTCAAAACATCACTGGTTACATCGCTTCACAATGTCTCATTGGATGAGAGATGTGCGTGATACAAATGACAATCCCAACTGTTCCTGCACAATCCTCATATATCTGATGGCTTATATTTTCATCCTTTTTTTTTTAACTCTTGTTTTGCAAACGTGCATCAGTTGAATAGTTGGAGCCCAATAAAAAGTTTCAGGCTTGCTTTTTTCACTGACTCCTGTTTTGAGCTTGTTGACCTACAGCTTCATCGTGATAAACTGACTGCAACGAATTTTTACGATGGCGTCGTGTTAGATCTCTGGAAGGTGGTCTACAAGCATCCGGTTTGAGGGCTGAATCAGCCTCACAAACTTCGCACTCAACTAATGTCGAATGGGTTGAATCAGCGTCAAAGCTTGCACTCAACTAATTATGTCCCAACTATTATTCAACTGAACTAGCCGGTTATTTTTCAAACTCATTCTTCTATGATTTTTTTTGAATGCCTCTTAACATTCCAAGTTATGATGATGCTTTGTCCAAGGCATTGTAGCACGTGAAAAAAAGCAAAACAAGAAAAAGGATGTGCACTGTTGGGTTGTCTAAAAATGCACAGACATAACCAACAATTTCGTCTTGGATCAACAATTCAATTGATGACTATATTACTACATCTAGTCCTCAGCTAAAAATCCTCAATTTTTCAAAAATTAATACAATATCCTTTCCTATAAGTACAAAGATGGCCACCGAGACCGATCTTCTTTGAAAATGTCCTCAACTACATCCTTTTAACATGAAGATGGCTAAAGAGCCCAGTCTTCACTTTAAAAATTCCTACATTAATCATTCCTATGAACACGAAGATGGCTAAGGAGTCCAGTCTTCGCTTTTAAAATTCCTCCGTTAATCAATCCTATAAACACGAAGATGGCTAAAGAGTCCAGTCTTCGCTTTTTAAAATTCCTGCATTAATCATTCCTATAAACACGAAGATGGCTAAGGAGTCCAGTCTTCGCTTTTTAAATTCCTCCGTTAATCATTCCTATAAACACGAAGATGGCTAAAGAGTCCGGTCTACGCTTTTGAAAAGTCCTAAGCTAAACATAGTAAAGTCATCAATTAAATGTGTTTTCTCCGCAACTATTTAGTTGGTCTGCAAGGGCAAATGTTGATTAAGTGTGCGTTGCATCACGAGCGGCGATATTTTCTTTGATGGACAGGTTCATATGTTCCTTGAGTGTGACTTAATTATTGTTACAAACCTTCCATCGGAATATAAATGAAGACGTCTAACACAGTTATACATCCGTATGAATTTCTTTTTTAAGCACTCAAAGACCATGATTTCACTGGGAATTGCAAATACATTTTGATCACCACATTAAGTGCAGAGATGAAAAACCTGCGAATTATCACACATTTGTACACAAATGTTTGTAGATATCCTCATTACAATTAAATAAAGATGTTTCAAAACATCACTGGTTACATCGCTTCACAATGTCTCATTGGATGAGACACAAATGTTTGTAGATATCCTCATTACAATTAAATAAAGATGTTTCAAAACATCACTGGTTACATCGCTTCACAATGTCTCATTGGATGAGAGATGTGCGTGATACAAATGACAATCCCAACTGTTCCTGCACAATCCTCATATATCTGATGGCTTATATTTTCATCCTTTTTTTTTTTAACTCTTGTTTTGCAAACGTGCATCAGTTGAATAGTTGGAGCCCAATAAAAAGTTTCAGGCTTGCTTTTTTCACTGACTCCTGTTTTGAGCTTGTTGACCTACAGCTTCATCGTGATAAACTGACTGCAACGAATTTTTACGATGGCGTCGTGTTAGATCTCTGGAAGGTGGTCTACAAGCATCCGGTTTGAGGGCTGAATCAGCCTCACAAACTTCGCACTCAACTAATGTCGAATGGGTTGAATCAGCGTCAAAGCTTGCACTCAACTAATTATGTCCCAACTATTATTCAACTGAACTAGCCGGTTATTTTTCAAACTCATTCTTCTATGATTTTTTTTGAATGCCTCTTAACATTCCAAGTTATGATGATGCTTTGTCCAAGGCATTGTAGCACGTGAAAAAAAGCAAAACAAGAAAAAGGATGTGCACTGTTGGGTTGTCTACAAATGCACAGACATAATCAACAATTTCGTCTTGGATCAACAATTCAATTGATGACTATATTACTACATCTAGTCCTTAGCTAAAAATCCTCAATTTTTCAAAAATTAATACAATATCCTTTCCTATAAGTACAAAGATGGCCACCGAGACCGATCTTCTTTGAAAATGTCCTCAACTACATCCTTTTAACATAAAGATGGCTAAAGAGCCCAGTCTTCACTTTAAAAATTCCTACATTAATCATTCCTATGAACACGAAGATAACTAAGGAGTCCAGTCTTCGCTTTTAAAATTCCTCCGTTAATCATTCCTATAAACACGAAGATGGCTAAAGAGTCCAGTCTTCGCTTTTTAAAATTCCTGCATTAATCATTCCTATAAACACGAAGATGGCTAAGGAGTCCAGTCTTCGCTTTTTAAATTCCTCCGTTAATCATTCCTATAAACACGAAGATGGCTAAAGAGTCCGGTCTACGCTTTTGAAAAGTCCTAAGCTAAACATAGTAAAGTCATCAATTAAATGTGTTTTCTCCGCAACTATTTAGTTGGTCTGCAAGGGCAAATGTTGATTAAGTGTGCGTTGCATCACGAGCGGCGATATTTTCTTTGATGGACAGGTTCATATGTTCCTTGAGTGTGACTTAATTATTGTTACAAACCTTCCATCGGAATATAAATGAAGACGTCTAACACAGTTATACATCCGTATGAATTTCTTTTTTAAGCACTCAAAGACCATGATTTCACTGGGAATTGCAAATACATTTTGATCACCACATTAAGTGCAGAGATGAAAAACCTGCGAATTATCACACATTTGTACACAAATGTTTGTAGATATCCTCATTACAATTAAATAAAGATGTTTCAAAACATCACTGGTTACATCGCTTCACAATGTCTCATTGGATGAGAGATGTGCGTGATACAAATGACAATCCCAACTGTTCCTGCACAATCCTCATATATCTGATGGCTTATATTTTCATCCTTTTTTTTTTTAACTCTTGTTTTGCAAACGTGCATCAGTTGAATAGTTGGAGCCCAATAAAAAGTTTCAGGCTTGCTTTTTTCACTGACTCCTGTTTTGAGCTTGTTGACCTACAGCTTCATCGTGATAAACTGACTGCAACGAATTTTTACGATGGCGTCGTGTTAGATCTCTGGAAGGTGGTCTACAAGCATCCGGTTTGAGGGCTGAATCAGCCTCACAAACTTCGCACTCAACTAATGTCGAATGGGTTGAATCAGCGTCAAAGCTTGCACTCAACTAATTATGTCCCAACTATTATTCAACTGAACTAGCCGGTTATTTTTCAAACTCATTCTTCTATGATTTTTTTTGAATGCCTCTTAACATTCCAAGTTATGATGATGCTTTGTCCAAGGCATTGTAGCACGTGAAAAAAAGCAAAACAAGAAAAAGGATGTGCACTGTTGGGTTGTCTACAAATGCACAGACATAATCAACAATTTCGTCTTGGATCAACAATTCAATTGATGACTATATTACTACATCTAGTCCTTAGCTAAAAATCCTCAATTTTTCAAAAATTAATACAATATCCTTTCCTATAAGTACAAAGATGGCCACCGAGACCGATCTTCTTTGAAAATGTCCTCAACTACATCCTTTTAACATAAAGATGGCTAAAGAGCCCAGTCTTCACTTTTAAAATTCCTACATTAATCATTCCTATGAACACGAAGATAACTAAGGAGTCCAGTCTTCGCTTTTAAAATTCCTCCGTTAATCATTCCTATAAACACGAAGATGGCTAAAGAGTCCAGTCTTCGCTTTTTAAAATTCCTGCATTAATCATTCCTATAAACACGAAGATGGCTAAGGAGTCCAGTCTTCGCTTTTTAAATTCCTCCGTTAATCATTCCTATAAACACGAAGATGGCTAAAGAGTCCGGTCTACGCTTTTGAAAAGTCCTAAGCTAAACATAGTAAAGTCATCAATTAAATGTGTTTTCTCCGCAACTATTTAGTTGGTCTGCAAGGGCAAATGTTGATTAAGTGTGCGTTGCATCACGAGCGGCGATATTTTCTTTGATGGACAGGTTCATATGTTCCTTGAGTGTGACTTAATTATTGTTACAAACCTTCCATAGGAATATAAATGAAGACGTCTAACACAGTTATACATCCGTATGAATTTCTTTTTTAAGCACTCAAAGACCATGATTTCACTGGGAATTGCAAATACATTTTGATCACCACATTAAGTGCAGAGATGAAAAACCTGCGAATTATCACACATTTGTACACAAATGTTTGTAGATATCCTCATTACAATTAAATAAAGATGTTTCAAAACATCACTGGTTACATCGCTTCACAATGTCTCATTGGATGAGAGATGTGCGTGATACAAATGACAATCCCAACTGTTCCTGCACAATCCTCATATATCTGATGGCTTATATTTTCATCCTTTTTTTTTTTAACTCTTGTTTTGCAAACGTGCATCAGTTGAATAGTTGGAGCCCAATAAAAAGTTTCAGGCTTGCTTTTTTCACTGACTCCTGTTTTGAGCTTGTTGACCTACAGCTTCATCGTGATAAACTGACTGCAACGAATTTTTACGATGGCGTCGTGTTAGATCTCTGGAAGGTGGTCTACAAGCATCCGGTTTGAGGGCTGAATCAGCCTCACAAACTTCGCACTCAACTAATGTCGAATGGGTTGAATCAGCGTCAAAGCTTGCACTCAACTAATTATGTCCCAACTATTATTCAACTGAACTAGCCGGTTATTTTTCAAACTCATTCTTCTATGATTTTTTTTGAATGCCTCTTAACATTCCAAGTTATGATGATGCTTTGTCCAAGGCATTGTAGCACGTGAAAAAAAGCAAAACAAGAAAAAGGATGTGCACTGTTGGGTTGTCTACAAATGCACAGACATAACCAACAATTTCGTCTTGGATCAACAATTCAATTGATGACTATATTACTACATCTAGTCCTCAGCTAAAAATCCTCAATTTTTCAAAAATTAATACAATATCCTTTCCTATAAGTACAAAGATGGCCACCGAGACCGATCTTCTTTGAAAATGTCCTCAACTACATCCTTTTAACATGAAGATGGCTAAAGAGCCCAGTCTTCACTTTTAAAATTCCTACATTAATCATTCCTATGAACACGAAGATGGCTAAGGAGTCCAGTCTTCGCTTTTAAAATTCCTCCGTTAATCATTCCTATAAACACGAAGATGGCTAAAGAGTCCAGTCTTCGCTTTTTAAAATTCCTGCATTAATCATTCCTATAAACACGAAGATGGCTAAGGAGTCCAGTCTTCGCTTTTTAAATTCCTCCGTTAATCATTCCTATAAACACGAAGATGGCTAAAGAGTCCGGTCTACGCTTTTGAAAAGTCCTAAGCTAAACATAGTAAAGTCATCAATTAAATGTGTTTTCTCCGCAACTATTTAGTTGGTCTGCAAGGGCAAATGTTGATTAAGTGTGCGTTGCATCACGAGCGGCGATATTTTCTTTGATGGACAGGTTCATATGTTCCTTGAGTGTGACTTAATTATTGTTACAAACCTTCCATAGGAATATAAATGAAGACGTCTAACACAGTTATACATCCGTATGAATTTCTTTTTTAAGCACTCAAAGACCATGATTTCACTGGGAATTGCAAATACATTTTGATCACCACATTAAGTGCAGAGATGAAAAACCTGCGAATTATCACACATTTGTACACAAATGTTTGTAGATATCCTCATTACAATTAAATAAAGATGTTTCAAAACATCACTGGTTACATCGCTTCACAATGTCTCATTGGATGAGACACAAATGTTTGTAGATATCCTCATTACAATTAAATAAAGATGTTTCAAAACATCACTGGTTACATCGCTTCACAATGTCTCATTGGATGAGAGATGTGCGTGATACAAATGACAATCCCAACTGTTCCTGCACAATCCTCATATATCTGATGGCTTATATTTTCATCCTTTTTTTTTTTAACTCTTGTTTTGCAAACGTGCATCAGTTGAATAGTTGGAGCCCAATAAAAAGTTTCAGGCTTGCTTTTTTCACTGACTCCTGTTTTGAGCTTGTTGACCTACAGCTTCATCGTGATAAACTGACTGCAACGAATTTTTACGATGGCGTCGTGTTAGATCTCTGGAAGGTGGTCTACAAGCATCCGGTTTGAGGGCTGAATCAGCCTCACAAACTTCGCACTCAACTAATGTCGAATGGGTTGAATCAGCGTCAAAGCTTGCACTCAACTAATTATGTCCCAACTATTATTCAACTGAACTAGCCGGTTATTTTTCAAACTCATTCTTCTATGATTTTTTTTGAATGCCTCTTAACATTCCAAGTTATGATGATGCTTTGTCCAAGGCATTGTAGCACGTGAAAAAAAGCAAAACAAGAAAAAGGATGTGCACTGTTGGGTTGTCTACAAATGCACAGACATAACCAACAATTTCGTCTTGGATCAACAATTCAATTGATGACTATATTACTACATCTAGTCCTCAGCTAAAAATCCTCAATTTTTCAAAAATTAATACAATATCCTTTCCTATAAGTACAAAGATGGCCACCGAGACCGATCTTCTTTGAAAATGTCCTCAACTACATCCTTTTAACATGAAGATGGCTAAAGAGCCCAGTCTTCACTTTAAAAATTCCTACATTAATCATTCCTATGAACACGAAGATGGCTAAGGAGTCCAGTCTTCGCTTTTAAAATTCCTCCGTTAATCATTCCTATAAACACGAAGATGGCTAAAGAGTCCAGTCTTCGCTTTTTAAAATTCCTGCATTAATCATTCCTATAAACACGAAGATGGCTAAGGAGTCCAGTCTTCGCTTTTTAAATTCCTCCGTTAATCATTCCTATAAACACGAAGATGGCTAAAGAGTCCGGTCTACGCTTTTGAAAAGTCCTAAGCTAAACATAGTAAAGTCATCAA
The DNA here is from genome assembly GCA_030265305.1 of Biomphalaria pfeifferi. NCBI lineage: Eukaryota > Metazoa > Mollusca > Gastropoda > Planorbidae > Biomphalaria > Biomphalaria pfeifferi. Next base: position 592,460 of record JASAOG010000273.1, read on the forward strand.
TTAAATGTGTTTTCTCCGCAACTATTTAGTTGGTCTGCAAGGGCAAATGTTGATTAAGTGTGCGTTGCATCACGAGCGGCGATATTTTCTTTGATGGACAGGTTCATATGTTCCTTGAGTGTGACTTAATTATTGTTACAAACCTTCCATCGGAATATAAATGAAGACGTCTAACACAGTTATACATCCGTATGAATTTCTTTTTTAAGCACTCAAAGACCATGATTTCACTGGGAATTGCAAATACATTTTGATCACCACATTAAGTGCAGAGATGAAAAACCTGCGAATTATCACACATTTGTACACAAATGTTTGTAGATATCCTCATTACAATTAAATAAAGATGTTTCAAAACATCACTGGTTACATCGCTTCACAATGTCTCATTGGATGAGACACAAATGTTTGTAGATATCCTCATTACAATTAAATAAAGATGTTTCAAAACATCACTGGTTACATCGCTTCACAATGTCTCATTGGATGAGAGATGTGCGTGATACAAATGACAATCCCAACTGTTCCTGCACAATCCTCATATATCTGATGGCTTATATTTTCATCCTTTTTTTTTTAACTCTTGTTTTGCAAACGTGCATCAGTTGAATAGTTGGAGCCCAATAAAAAGTTTCAGGCTTGCTTTTTTCACTGACTCCTGTTTTGAGCTTGTTGACCTACAGCTTCATCGTGATAAACTGACTGCAACGAATTTTTACGATGGCGTCGTGTTAGATCTCTGGAAGGTGGTCTACAAGCATCCGGTTTGAGGGCTGAATCAGCCTCACAAACTTCGCACTCAACTAATGTCGAATGGGTTGAATCAGCGTCAAAGCTTGCACTCAACTAATTATGTCCCAACTATTATTCAACTGAACTAGCCGGTTATTTTTCAAACTCATTCTTCTATGATTTTTTTTGAATGCCTCTTAACATTCCAAGTTATGATGATGCTTTGTCCAAGGCATTGTAGCACGTGAAAAAAAGCAAAACAAGAAAAAGGATGTGCACTGTTGGGTTGTCTACAAATGCACAGACATAACCAACAATTTCGTCTTGGATCAACAATTCAATTGATGACTATATTACTACATCTAGTCCTCAGCTAAAAATCCTCAATTTTTCAAAAATTAATACAATATCCTTTCCTATAAGTACACAGATGGCCACCGAGACCGATCTTCTTTGAAAATGTCCTCAACTACATCCTTTTAACATGAAGATGGCTAAAGAGCCCAGTCTTCACTTTAAAAATTCCTACATTAATCATTCCTATGAACACGAAGATGGCTAAGGAGTCCAGTCTTCGCTTTTAAAATTCCTCCGTTAATCATTCCTATAAACACGAAGATGGCTAAAGAGTCCAGTCTTCGCTTTTTAAAATTCCTGCATTAATCATTCCTATAAACACGAAGATGGCTAAGGAGTCCAGTCTTCGCTTTTTAAATTCCTCCGTTAATCATTCCTATAAACACGAAGATGGCTAAAGAGTCCGGTCTACGCTTTTGAAAAGTCCTAAGCTAAACATAGTAAAGTCATCAATTAAATGTGTTTTCTCCGCAACTATTTAGTTGGTCTGCAAGGGCAAATGTTGATTAAGTGTGCGTTGCATCACGAGCGGCGATATTTTCTTTGATGGACAGGTTCATATGTTCCTTGAGTGTGACTTAATTATTGTTACAAACCTTCCATAGGAATATAAATGAAGACGTCTAACACAGTTATACATCCGTATGAATTTCTTTTTTAAGCACTCAAAGACCATGATTTCACTGGGAATTGCAAATACATTTTGATCACCACATTAAGTGCAGAGATGAAAAACCTGCGAATTATCACACATTTGTACACAAATGTTTGTAGATATCCTCATTACAATTAAATAAAGATGTTTCAAAACATCACTGGTTACATCGCTTCACAATGTCTCATTGGATGAGACACAAATGTTTGTAGATATCCTCATTACAATTAAATAAAGATGTTTCAAAACATCACTGGTTACATCGCTTCACAATGTCTCATTGGATGAGAGATGTGCGTGATACAAATGACAATCCCAACTGTTCCTGCACAATCCTCATATATCTGATGGCTTATATTTTCATCCTTTTTTTTTTTAACTCTTGTTTTGCAAACGTGCATCAGTTGAATAGTTGGAGCCCAATAAAAAGTTTCAGGCTTGCTTTTTTCACTGACTCCTGTTTTGAGCTTGTTGACCTACAGCTTCATCGTGATAAACTGACTGCAACGAATTTTTACGATGGCGTCGTGTTAGATCTCTGGAAGGTGGTCTACAAGCATCCGGTTTGAGGGCTGAATCAGCCTCACAAACTTCGCACTCAACTAATGTCGAATGGGTTGAATCAGCGTCAAAGCTTGCACTCAACTAATTATGTCCCAACTATTATTCAACTGAACTAGCCGGTTATTTTTCAAACTCATTCTTCTATGATTTTTTTTGAATGCCTCTTAACATTCCAAGTTATGATGATGCTTTGTCCAAGGCATTGTAGCACGTGAAAAAAAGCAAAACAAGAAAAAGGATGTGCACTGTTGGGTTGTCTAAAAATGCACAGACATAACCAACAATTTCGTCTTGGATCAACAATTCAATTGATGACTATATTACTACATCTAGTCCTCAGCTAAAAATCCTCAATTTTTCAAAAATTAATACAATATCCTTTCCTATAAGTACAAAGATGGCCACCGAGACCGATCTTCTTTGAAAATGTCCTCAACTACATCCTTTTAACATGAAGATGGCTAAAGAGCCCAGTCTTCACTTTAAAAATTCCTACATTAATCATTCCTATGAACACGAAGATGGCTAAGGAGTCCAGTCTTCGCTTTTAAAATTCCTCCGTTAATCAATCCTATAAACACGAAGATGGCTAAAGAGTCCAGTCTTCGCTTTTTAAAATTCCTGCATTAATCATTCCTATAAACACGAAGATGGCTAAGGAGTCCAGTCTTCGCTTTTTAAATTCCTCCGTTAATCATTCCTATAAACACGAAGATGGCTAAAGAGTCCGGTCTACGCTTTTGAAAAGTCCTAAGCTAAACATAGTAAAGTCATCAATTAAATGTGTTTTCTCCGCAACTATTTAGTTGGTCTGCAAGGGCAAATGTTGATTAAGTGTGCGTTGCATCACGAGCGGCGATATTTTCTTTGATGGACAGGTTCATATGTTCCTTGAGTGTGACTTAATTATTGTTACAAACCTTCCATCGGAATATAAATGAAGACGTCTAACACAGTTATACATCCGTATGAATTTCTTTTTTAAGCACTCAAAGACCATGATTTCACTGGGAATTGCAAATACATTTTGATCACCACATTAAGTGCAGAGATGAAAAACCTGCGAATTATCACACATTTGTACACAAATGTTTGTAGATATCCTCATTACAATTAAATAAAGATGTTTCAAAACATCACTGGTTACATCGCTTCACAATGTCTCATTGGATGAGACACAAATGTTTGTAGATATCCTCATTACAATTAAATAAAGATGTTTCAAAACATCACTGGTTACATCGCTTCACAATGTCTCATTGGATGAGAGATGTGCGTGATACAAATGACAATCCCAACTGTTCCTGCACAATCCTCATATATCTGATGGCTTATATTTTCATCCTTTTTTTTTTTAACTCTTGTTTTGCAAACGTGCATCAGTTGAATAGTTGGAGCCCAATAAAAAGTTTCAGGCTTGCTTTTTTCACTGACTCCTGTTTTGAGCTTGTTGACCTACAGCTTCATCGTGATAAACTGACTGCAACGAATTTTTACGATGGCGTCGTGTTAGATCTCTGGAAGGTGGTCTACAAGCATCCGGTTTGAGGGCTGAATCAGCCTCACAAACTTCGCACTCAACTAATGTCGAATGGGTTGAATCAGCGTCAAAGCTTGCACTCAACTAATTATGTCCCAACTATTATTCAACTGAACTAGCCGGTTATTTTTCAAACTCATTCTTCTATGATTTTTTTTGAATGCCTCTTAACATTCCAAGTTATGATGATGCTTTGTCCAAGGCATTGTAGCACGTGAAAAAAAGCAAAACAAGAAAAAGGATGTGCACTGTTGGGTTGTCTACAAATGCACAGACATAATCAACAATTTCGTCTTGGATCAACAATTCAATTGATGACTATATTACTACATCTAGTCCTTAGCTAAAAATCCTCAATTTTTCAAAAATTAATACAATATCCTTTCCTATAAGTACAAAGATGGCCACCGAGACCGATCTTCTTTGAAAATGTCCTCAACTACATCCTTTTAACATAAAGATGGCTAAAGAGCCCAGTCTTCACTTTAAAAATTCCTACATTAATCATTCCTATGAACACGAAGATAACTAAGGAGTCCAGTCTTCGCTTTTAAAATTCCTCCGTTAATCATTCCTATAAACACGAAGATGGCTAAAGAGTCCAGTCTTCGCTTTTTAAAATTCCTGCATTAATCATTCCTATAAACACGAAGATGGCTAAGGAGTCCAGTCTTCGCTTTTTAAATTCCTCCGTTAATCATTCCTATAAACACGAAGATGGCTAAAGAGTCCGGTCTACGCTTTTGAAAAGTCCTAAGCTAAACATAGTAAAGTCATCAATTAAATGTGTTTTCTCCGCAACTATTTAGTTGGTCTGCAAGGGCAAATGTTGATTAAGTGTGCGTTGCATCACGAGCGGCGATATTTTCTTTGATGGACAGGTTCATATGTTCCTTGAGTGTGACTTAATTATTGTTACAAACCTTCCATCGGAATATAAATGAAGACGTCTAACACAGTTATACATCCGTATGAATTTCTTTTTTAAGCACTCAAAGACCATGATTTCACTGGGAATTGCAAATACATTTTGATCACCACATTAAGTGCAGAGATGAAAAACCTGCGAATTATCACACATTTGTACACAAATGTTTGTAGATATCCTCATTACAATTAAATAAAGATGTTTCAAAACATCACTGGTTACATCGCTTCACAATGTCTCATTGGATGAGAGATGTGCGTGATACAAATGACAATCCCAACTGTTCCTGCACAATCCTCATATATCTGATGGCTTATATTTTCATCCTTTTTTTTTTTAACTCTTGTTTTGCAAACGTGCATCAGTTGAATAGTTGGAGCCCAATAAAAAGTTTCAGGCTTGCTTTTTTCACTGACTCCTGTTTTGAGCTTGTTGACCTACAGCTTCATCGTGATAAACTGACTGCAACGAATTTTTACGATGGCGTCGTGTTAGATCTCTGGAAGGTGGTCTACAAGCATCCGGTTTGAGGGCTGAATCAGCCTCACAAACTTCGCACTCAACTAATGTCGAATGGGTTGAATCAGCGTCAAAGCTTGCACTCAACTAATTATGTCCCAACTATTATTCAACTGAACTAGCCGGTTATTTTTCAAACTCATTCTTCTATGATTTTTTTTGAATGCCTCTTAACATTCCAAGTTATGATGATGCTTTGTCCAAGGCATTGTAGCACGTGAAAAAAAGCAAAACAAGAAAAAGGATGTGCACTGTTGGGTTGTCTACAAATGCACAGACATAATCAACAATTTCGTCTTGGATCAACAATTCAATTGATGACTATATTACTACATCTAGTCCTTAGCTAAAAATCCTCAATTTTTCAAAAATTAATACAATATCCTTTCCTATAAGTACAAAGATGGCCACCGAGACCGATCTTCTTTGAAAATGTCCTCAACTACATCCTTTTAACATAAAGATGGCTAAAGAGCCCAGTCTTCACTTTTAAAATTCCTACATTAATCATTCCTATGAACACGAAGATAACTAAGGAGTCCAGTCTTCGCTTTTAAAATTCCTCCGTTAATCATTCCTATAAACACGAAGATGGCTAAAGAGTCCAGTCTTCGCTTTTTAAAATTCCTGCATTAATCATTCCTATAAACACGAAGATGGCTAAGGAGTCCAGTCTTCGCTTTTTAAATTCCTCCGTTAATCATTCCTATAAACACGAAGATGGCTAAAGAGTCCGGTCTACGCTTTTGAAAAGTCCTAAGCTAAACATAGTAAAGTCATCAATTAAATGTGTTTTCTCCGCAACTATTTAGTTGGTCTGCAAGGGCAAATGTTGATTAAGTGTGCGTTGCATCACGAGCGGCGATATTTTCTTTGATGGACAGGTTCATATGTTCCTTGAGTGTGACTTAATTATTGTTACAAACCTTCCATAGGAATATAAATGAAGACGTCTAACACAGTTATACATCCGTATGAATTTCTTTTTTAAGCACTCAAAGACCATGATTTCACTGGGAATTGCAAATACATTTTGATCACCACATTAAGTGCAGAGATGAAAAACCTGCGAATTATCACACATTTGTACACAAATGTTTGTAGATATCCTCATTACAATTAAATAAAGATGTTTCAAAACATCACTGGTTACATCGCTTCACAATGTCTCATTGGATGAGAGATGTGCGTGATACAAATGACAATCCCAACTGTTCCTGCACAATCCTCATATATCTGATGGCTTATATTTTCATCCTTTTTTTTTTTAACTCTTGTTTTGCAAACGTGCATCAGTTGAATAGTTGGAGCCCAATAAAAAGTTTCAGGCTTGCTTTTTTCACTGACTCCTGTTTTGAGCTTGTTGACCTACAGCTTCATCGTGATAAACTGACTGCAACGAATTTTTACGATGGCGTCGTGTTAGATCTCTGGAAGGTGGTCTACAAGCATCCGGTTTGAGGGCTGAATCAGCCTCACAAACTTCGCACTCAACTAATGTCGAATGGGTTGAATCAGCGTCAAAGCTTGCACTCAACTAATTATGTCCCAACTATTATTCAACTGAACTAGCCGGTTATTTTTCAAACTCATTCTTCTATGATTTTTTTTGAATGCCTCTTAACATTCCAAGTTATGATGATGCTTTGTCCAAGGCATTGTAGCACGTGAAAAAAAGCAAAACAAGAAAAAGGATGTGCACTGTTGGGTTGTCTACAAATGCACAGACATAACCAACAATTTCGTCTTGGATCAACAATTCAATTGATGACTATATTACTACATCTAGTCCTCAGCTAAAAATCCTCAATTTTTCAAAAATTAATACAATATCCTTTCCTATAAGTACAAAGATGGCCACCGAGACCGATCTTCTTTGAAAATGTCCTCAACTACATCCTTTTAACATGAAGATGGCTAAAGAGCCCAGTCTTCACTTTTAAAATTCCTACATTAATCATTCCTATGAACACGAAGATGGCTAAGGAGTCCAGTCTTCGCTTTTAAAATTCCTCCGTTAATCATTCCTATAAACACGAAGATGGCTAAAGAGTCCAGTCTTCGCTTTTTAAAATTCCTGCATTAATCATTCCTATAAACACGAAGATGGCTAAGGAGTCCAGTCTTCGCTTTTTAAATTCCTCCGTTAATCATTCCTATAAACACGAAGATGGCTAAAGAGTCCGGTCTACGCTTTTGAAAAGTCCTAAGCTAAACATAGTAAAGTCATCAATTAAATGTGTTTTCTCCGCAACTATTTAGTTGGTCTGCAAGGGCAAATGTTGATTAAGTGTGCGTTGCATCACGAGCGGCGATATTTTCTTTGATGGACAGGTTCATATGTTCCTTGAGTGTGACTTAATTATTGTTACAAACCTTCCATAGGAATATAAATGAAGACGTCTAACACAGTTATACATCCGTATGAATTTCTTTTTTAAGCACTCAAAGACCATGATTTCACTGGGAATTGCAAATACATTTTGATCACCACATTAAGTGCAGAGATGAAAAACCTGCGAATTATCACACATTTGTACACAAATGTTTGTAGATATCCTCATTACAATTAAATAAAGATGTTTCAAAACATCACTGGTTACATCGCTTCACAATGTCTCATTGGATGAGAGATGTGCGTGATACAAATGACAATCCCAACTGTTCCTGCACAATCCTCATATATCTGATGGCTTATATTTTCATCCTTTTTTTTTTTAACTCTTGTTTTGCAAACGTGCATCAGTTGAATAGTTGGAGCCCAATAAAAAGTTTCAGGCTTGCTTTTTTCACTGACTCCTGTTTTGAGCTTGTTGACCTACAGCTTCATCGTGATAAACTGACTGCAACGAATTTTTACGATGGCGTCGTGTTAGATCTCTGGAAGGTGGTCTACAAGCATCCGGTTTGAGGGCTGAATCAGCCTCACAAACTTCGCACTCAACTAATGTCGAATGGGTTGAATCAGCGTCAAAGCTTGCACTCAACTAATTATGTCCCAACTATTATTCAACTGAACTAGCCGGTTATTTTTCAAACTCATTCTTCTATGATTTTTTTTGAATGCCTCTTAACATTCCAAGTTATGATGATGCTTTGTCCAAGGCATTGTAGCACGTGAAAAAAAGCAAAACAAGAAAAAGGATGTGCACTGTTGGGTTGTCTACAAATGCACAGACATAACCAACAATTTCGTCTTGGATCAACAATTCAATTGATGACTATATTACTACATCTAGTCCTCAGCTAAAAATCCTCAATTTTTCAAAAATTAATACAATATCCTTTCCTATAAGTACAAAGATGGCCACCGAGACCGATCTTCTTTGAAAATGTCCTCAACTACATCCTTTTAACATGAAGATGGCTAAAGAGCCCAGTCTTCACTTTAAAAATTCCTACATTAATCATTCCTATGAACACGAAGATGGCTAAGGAGTCCAGTCTTCGCTTTTAAAATTCCTCCGTTAATCATTCCTATAAACACGAAGATGGCTAAAGAGTCCAGTCTTCGCTTTTTAAAATTCCTGCATTAATCATTTCTATAAACACGAAGATGGCTAAGGAGTCCAGTCTTCGCTTTTTAAAATTCCTGCATTAATCATTCCTATAAACACGAAGATGGCTAAGGAGTCCAGTCTTCGCTTTTTAAATTCCTCCGTTAATCATTCCTATAAACACGAAGATGGCTAAAGAGTCCGGTCTACGCTTTTGAAAAGTCCTAAGCTAAACATAGTAAAGTCATCAATTAAATGTGTTTTCTCCGCAACTATTTAGTTGGTCTGCAAGGGCAAATGTTGATTAAGTGTGCGTTGCATCACGAGCGGCGATATTTTCTTTGATGGACAGGTTCATATGTTCCTTGAGTGTGACTTAATTATTGTTACAAACCTTCCATCGGAATATAAATGAAGACGTCTAACACAGTTATACATCCGTATGAATTTCTTTTTTAAGCACTCAAAGACCATGATTTCACTGGGAATTGCAAATACATTTTGATCACCACATTAAGTGCAGAGATGAAAAACCTGCGAATTATCACACATTTGTACACAAATGTTTGTAGATATCCTCATTACAATTAAATAAAGATGTTTCAAAACATCACTGGTTACATCGCTTCACAATGTCTCATTGGATGAGAGATGTGCGTGATACAAATGACAATCCCAACTGTTCCTGCACAATCCTCATATATCTGATGGCTTATATTTTCATCCTTTTTTTTTTTAACTCTTGTTTTGCAAACGTGCATCAGTTGAATAGTTGGAGCCCAATAAAAAGTTTCAGGCTTGCTTTTTTCACTGACTCCTGTTTTGAGCTTGTTGACCTACAGCTTCATCGTGATAAACTGACTGCAACGAATTTTTACGATGGCGTCGTGTTAGATCTCTGGAAGGTGGTCTACAAGCATCCGGTTTGAGGGCTGAATCAGCCTCACAAACTTCGCACTCAACTAATGTCGAATGGGTTGAATCAGCGTCAAAGCTTGCACTCAACTAATTATGTCCCAACTATTATTCAACTGAACTAGCCGGTTATTTTTCAAACTCATTCTTCTATGATTTTTTTTGAATGCCTCTTAACATTCCAAGTTATGATGATGCTTTGTCCAAGGCATTGTAGCACGTGAAAAAAAGCAAAACAAGAAAAAGGATGTGCACTGTTGGGTTGTCTACAAATGCACAGACATAACCAACAATTTCGTCTTGGATCAACAATTCAATTGATGACTATATTACTACATCTAGTCCTCAGCTAAAAATCCTCAATTTTTCAAAAATTAATACAATATCCTTTCCTATAAGTACAAAGATGGCCACCGAGACCGATCTTCTTTGAAAATGTCCTCAACTACATCCTTTTAACATGAAGATGGCTAAAGAGCCCAGTCTTCACTTTAAAAATTCCTACATTAATCATTCCTATGAACACGAAGATGGCTAAGGAGTCCAGTCTTCGCTTTTAAAATTCCTCCGTTAATCATTCCTATAAACACGAAGATGGCTAAAGAGTCCAGTCTTCGCTTTTTAAAATTCCTGCATTAATCATTTCTATAAACACGAAGATGGCTAAGGAGTCCAGTCTTCGCTTTTTAAAATTCCTGCATTAATCATTCCTATAAACACGAAGATGGCTAAGGAGTCCAGTCTTCGCTTTTTAAATTCCTCCGTTAATCATTCCTATAAACACGAAGATGGCTAAAGAGTCCGGTCTACGCTTTTGAAAAGTCCTAAGCTAAACATAGTAAAGTCATCAATTAAATGTGTTTTCTCCGCAACTATTTAGTTGGTCTGCAAGGGCAAATGTTGATTAAGTGTGCGTTGCATCACGAGCGGCGATATTTTCTTTGATGGACAGGTTCATATGTTCCTTGAGTGTGACTTAATTATTGTTACAAACCTTCCATCGGAATATAAATGAAGACGTCTAACACAGTTATACATCCGTATGAATTTCTTTTTTAAGCACTCAAAGACCATGATTTCACTGGGAATTGCAAATACATTTTGATCACCACATTAAGTGCAGAGATGAAAAACCTGCGAATTATCACACATTTGTACACAAATGTTTGTAGATATCCTCATTACAATTAAATAAAGATGTTTCAAAACATCACTGGTTACATCGCTTCACAATGTCTCATTGGATGAGAGATGTGCGTGATACAAATGACAATCCCAACTGTTCCTGCACAATCCTCATATATCTGATGGCTTATATTTTCATCCTTTTTTTTTTTAACTCTTGTTTTGCAAACGTGCATCAGTTGAATAGTTGGAGCCCAATAAAAAGTTTCAGGCTTGCTTTTTTCACTGACTCCTGTTTTGAGCTTGTTGACCTACAGCTTCATCGTGATAAACTGACTGCAACGAATTTTTACGATGGCGTCGTGTTAGATCTCTGGAAGGTGGTCTACAAGCATCCGGTTTGAGGGCTGAATCAGCCTCACAAACTTCGCACTCAACTAATGTCGAATGGGTTGAATCAGCGTCAAAGCTTGCACTCAACTAATTATGTCCCAACTATTATTCAACTGAACTAGCCGGTTATTTTTCAAACTCATTCTTCTATGATTTTTTTTGAATGCCTCTTAACATTCCAAGTTATGATGATGCTTTGTCCAAGGCATTGTAGCACGTGAAAAAAAGCAAAACAAGAAAAAGGATGTGCACTGTTGGGTTGTCTACAAATGCACAGACATAACCAACAATTTCGTCTTGGATCAACAATTCAATTGATGACTATATTACTACATCTAGTCCTCAGCTAAAAATCCTCAATTTTTCAAAAATTAATACAATATCCTTTCCTATAAGTACAAAGATGGCCACCGAGACCGATCTTCTTTGAAAATGTCCTCAACTACATCCTTTTAACATGAAGATGGCTAAAGAGCCCAGTCTTCACTTTAAAAATTCCTACATTAATCATTCCTATGAACACGAAGATGGCTAAGGAGTCCAGTCTTCGCTTTTAAAATTCCTCCGTTAATCATTCCTATAAACACGAAGATGGCTAAAGAGTCCAGTCTTCGCTTTTTAAAATTCCTGCATTAATCATTCCTATAAACACGAAGATGGCTAAGGAGTCCAGTCTTCGCTTTTTAAATTCCTCCGTTAATCATTCCTATAAACACGAAGATGGCTAAAGAGTCCGGTCTACGCTTTTGAAAAGTCCTAAGCTAAACATAGTAAAGTCATCAATTAAATGTGTTTTCTCCGCAACTATTTAGTTGGTCTGCAAGGGCAAATGTTGATTAAGTGTGCGTTGCATCACGAGCGGCGATATTTTCTTTGATGGACAGGTTCATATGTTCCTTGAGTGTGACTTAATTATTGTTACAAACCTTCCATAGGAATATAAATGAAGACGTCTAACACAGTTATACATCCGTATGAATTTCTTTTTTAAGCACTCAAAGACCATGATTTCACTGGGAATTGCAAATACATTTTGATCACCACATTAAGTGCAGAGATGAAAAACCTGCGAATTATCACACATTTGTACACAAATGTTTGTAGATATCCTCATTACAATTAAATAAAGATGTTTCAAAACATCACTGGTTACATCGCTTCACAATGTCTCATTGGATGAGAGATGTGCGTGATACAAATGACAATCCCAACTGTTCCTGCACAATCCTCATATATCTGATGGCTTATATTTTCATCCTTTTTTTTTTTAACTCTTGTTTTGCAAACGTGCATCAGTTGAATAGTTGGAGCCCAATAAAAAGTTTCAGGCTTGCTTTTTTCACTGACTCCTGTTTTGAGCTTGTTGACCTACAGCTTCATCGTGATAAACTGACTGCAACGAATTTTTACGATGGCGTCGTGTTAGATCTCTGGAAGGTGGTCTACAAGCATCCGGTTTGAGGGCTGAATCAGCCTCACAAACTTCGCACTCAACTAATGTCGAATGGGTTGAATCAGCGTCAAAGCTTGCACTCAACTAATTATGTCCCAACTATTATTCAACTGAACTAGCCGGTTATTTTTCAAACTCATTCTTCTATGATTTTTTTTGAATGCCTCTTAACATTCCAAGTTATGATGATGCTTTGTCCAAGGCATTGTAGCACGTGAAAAAAAGCAAAACAAGAAAAAGGATGTGCACTGTTGGGTTGTCTACAAATGCACAGACATAACCAACAATTTCGTCTTGGATCAACAATTCAATTGATGACTATATTACTACATCTAGTCCTCAGCTAAAAATCCTCAATTTTTCAAAAATTAATACAATATCCTTTCCTATAAGTACAAAGATGGCCACCGAGACCGATCTTCTTTGAAAATGTCCTCAACTACATCCTTTTAACATGAAGATGGCTAAAGAGCCCAGTCTTCACTTTTAAAATTCCTACATTAATCATTCCTATGAACACGAAGATGGCTAAGGAGTCCAGTCTTCGCTTTTAAAATTCCTCCGTTAATCATTCCTATAAACACGAAGATGGCTAAAGAGTCCAGTCTTCGCTTTTTAAAATTCCTGCATTAATCATTCCTATAAACACGAAGATGGCTAAGGAGTCCAGTCTTCGCTTTTTAAATTCCTCCGTTAATCATTCCTATAAACACGAAGATGGCTAAAGAGTCCGGTCTACGCTTTTGAAAAGTCCTAAGCTAAACATAGTAAAGTCATCAATTAAATGTGTTTTCTCCGCAACTATTTAGTTGGTCTGCAAGGGCAAATGTTGATTAAGTGTGCGTTGCATCACGAGCGGCGATATTTTCTTTGATGGACAGGTTCATATGTTCCTTGAGTGTGACTTAATTATTGTTACAAACCTTCCATCGGAATATAAATGAAGACGTCTAACACAGTTATACATCCGTATGAATTTCTTTTTTAAGCACTCAAAGACCATGATTTCACTGGGAATTGCAAATACATTTTGATCACCACATTAAGTGCAGAGATGAAAAACCTGCGAATTATCACACATTTGTACACAAATGTTTGTAGATATCCTCATTACAATTAAATAAAGATGTTTCAAAACATCACTGGTTACATCGCTTCACAATGTCTCATTGGATGAGACACAAATGTTTGTAGATATCCTCATTACAATTAAATAAAGATGTTTCAAAACATCACTGGTTACATCGCTTCACAATGTCTCATTGGATGAGAGATGTGCGTGATACAAATGACAATCCCAACTGTTCCTGCACAATCCTCATATATCTGATGGCTTATATTTTCATCCTTTTTTTTTTTAACTCTTGTTTTGCAAACGTGCATCAGTTGAATAGTTGGAGCCCAATAAAAAGTTTCAGGCTTGCTTTTTTCACTGACTCCTGTTTTGAGCTTGTTGACCTACAGCTTCATCGTGATAAACTGACTGCAACGAATTTTTACGATGGCGTCGTGTTAGATCTCTGGAAGGTGGTCTACAAGCATCCGGTTTGAGGGCTGAATCAGCCTCACAAACTTCGCACTCAACTAATGTCGAATGGGTTGAATCAGCGTCAAAGCTTGCACTCAACTAATTATGTCCCAACTATTATTCAACTGAACTAGCCGGTTATTTTTCAAACTCATTCTTCTATGATTTTTTTTGAATGCCTCTTAACATTCCAAGTTATGATGATGCTTTGTCCAAGGCATTGTAGCACGTGAAAAAAAGCAAAACAAGAAAAAGGATGTGCACTGTTGGGTTGTCTACAAATGCACAGACATAACCAACAATTTCGTCTTGGATCAACAATTCAATTGATGACTATATTACTACATCTAGTCCTCAGCTAAAAATCCTCAATTTTTCAAAAATTAATACAATATCCTTTCCTATAAGTACAAAGATGGCCACCGAGACCGATCTTCTTTGAAAATGTCCTCAACTACATCCTTTTAACATGAAGATGGCTAAAGAGCCCAGTCTTCACTTTAAAAATTCCTACATTAATCATTCCTATGAACACGAAGATGGCTAAGGAGTCCAGTCTTCGCTTTTAAAATTCCTCCGTTAATCATTCCTATAAACACGAAGATGGCTAAAGAGTCCAGTCTTCGCTTTTTAAAATTCCTGCATTAATCATTTCTATAAACACGAAGATGGCTAAGGAGTCCAGTCTTCGCTTTTTAAATTCCTCCGTTAATCATTCCTATAAACACGAAGATGGCTAAAGAGTCCGGTCTACGCTTTTGAAAAGTCCTAAGCTAAACATAGTAAAGTCATCAATTAAATGTGTTTTCTCCGCAACTATTTAGTTGGTCTGCAAGGGCAAATGTTGATTAAGTGTGCGTTGCATCACGAGCGGCGATATTTTCTTTGATGGACAGGTTCATATGTTCCTTGAGTGTGACTTAATTATTGTTACAAACCTTCCATCGGAATATAAATGAAGACGTCTAACACAGTTATACATCCGTATGAATTTCTTTTTTAAGCACTCAAAGACCATGATTTCACTGGGAATTGCAAATACATTTTGATCACCACATTAAGTGCAGAGATGAAAAACCTGCGAATTATCACACATTTGTACACAAATGTTTGTAGATATCCTCATTACAATTAAATAAAGATGTTTCAAAACATCACTGGTTACATCGCTTCACAATGTCTCATTGGATGAGACACAAATGTTTGTAGATATCCTCATTACAATTAAATAAAGATGTTTCAAAACATCACTGGTTACATCGCTTCACAATGTCTCATTGGATGAGAGATGTGCGTGATACAAATGACAATCCCAACTGTTCCTGCACAATCCTCATATATCTGATGGCTTATATTTTCATCCTTTTTTTTTTGACTCTTGTTTTGCAAACGTGCATCAGTTGAATAGTTGGAGCCCAATAAAAAGTTTCAGGCTTGCTTTTTTCACTGACTCCTGTTTTGAGCTTGTTGACCTACAGCTTCATCGTGATAAACTGACTGCAACGAATTTTTACGATGGCGTCGTGTTAGATCTCTGGAAGGTGGTCTACAAGCATCCGGTTTGAGGGCTGAATCAGCCTCACAAACTTCGCACTCAACTAATGTCGAATGGGTTGAATCAGCGTCAAAGCTTGCACTCAACTAATTATGTCCCAACTATTATTCAACTGAACTAGCCGGTTATTTTTCAAACTCATTCTTCTATGATTTTTTTTGAATGCCTCTTAACATTCCAAGTTATGATGATGCTTTGTCCAAGGCATTGTAGCACGTGAAAAAAAGCAAAACAAGAAAAAGGATGTGCACTGTTGGGTTGTCTACAAATGCACAGACATAACCAACAATTTCGTCTTGGATCAACAATTCAATTGATGACTATATTACTACATCTAGTCCTCAGCTAAAAATCCTCAATTTTTCAAAAATTAATACAATATCCTTTCCTATAAGTACAAAGATGGCCACCGATCTTCTTTGAAAATGTCCTCAACTACATCCTTTTAACATGAAGATGGCTAAAGAGCCCAGTCTTCACTTTTAAAATTCCTACATTAATCATTCCTATGAACACGAAGATGGCTAAGGAGTCCAGTCTTCGCTTTTAAAATTCCTCCGTTAATCATTCCTATAAACACGAAGATGGCTAAAGAGTCCAGTCTTCGCTTTTTAAAATTCCTGCATTAATCATTCCTATAAACACGAAGATGGCTAAGGAGTCCAGTCTTCGCTTTTTAAATTCCTCCGTTAATCATTCCTATAAACACGAAGATGGCTAAAGAGTCCGGTCTACGCTTTTGAAAAGTCCTAAGCTAAACATAGTAAAGTCATCAATTAAATGTGTTTTCTCCGCAACTATTTAGTTGGTCTGCAAGGGCAAATGTTGATTAAGTGTGCGTTGCATCACGAGCGGCGATATTTTCTTTGATGGACAGGTTCATATGTTCCTTGAGTGTGACTTAATTATTGTTACAAACCTTCCATAGGAATATAAATGAAGACGTCTAACACAGTTATACATCCGTATGAATTTCTTTTTTAAGCACTCAAAGACCATGATTTCACTGGGAATTGCAAATACATTTTGATCACCACATTAAGTGCAGAGATGAAAAACCTGCGAATTATCACACATTTGTACACAAATGTTTGTAGATATCCTCATTACAATTAAATAAAGATGTTTCAAAACATCACTGGTTACATCGCTTCACAATGTCTCATTGGATGAGACACAAATGTTTGTAGATATCCTCATTACAATTAAATAAAGATGTTTCAAAACATCACTGGTTACATCGCTTCACAATGTCTCATTGGATGAGAGATGTGCGTGATACAAATGACAATCCCAACTGTTCCTGCACAATCCTCATATATCTGATGGCTTATATTTTCATCCTTTTTTTTTTTAACTCTTGTTTTGCAAACGTGCATCAGTTGAATAGTTGGAGCCCAATAAAAAGTTTCAGGCTTGCTTTTTTCACTGACTCCTGTTTTGAGCTTGTTGACCTACAGCTTCATCGTGATAAACTGACTGCAACGAATTTTTACGATGGCGTCGTGTTAGATCTCTGGAAGGTGGTCTACAAGCATCCGGTTTGAGGGCTGAATCAGCCTCACAAACTTCGCACTCAACTAATGTCGAATGGGTTGAATCAGCGTCAAAGCTTGCACTCAACTAATTATGTCCCAACTATTATTCAACTGAACTAGCCGGTTATTTTTCAAACTCATTCTTCTATGATTTTTTTTGAATGCCTCTTAACATTCCAAGTTATGATGATGCTTTGTCCAAGGCATTGTAGCACGTGAAAAAAAGCAAAACAAGAAAAAGGATGTGCACTGTTGGGTTGTCTACAAATGCACAGACATAACCAACAATTTCGTCTTGGATCAACAATTCAATTGATGACTATATTACTACATCTAGTCCTCAGCTAAAAATCCTCAATTTTTCAAAAATTAATACAATATCCTTTCCTATAAGTACAAAGATGGCCACCGATCTTCTTTGAAAATGTCCTCAACTACATCCTTTTAACATGAAGATGGCTAAAGAGCCCAGTCTTCACTTTTAAAATTCCTACATTAATCATTCCTATGAACACGAAGATGGCTAAGGAGTCCAGTCTTCGCTTTTAAAATTCCTCCGTTAATCATTCCTATAAACACGAAGATGGCTAAAGAGTCCAGTCTTCGCTTTTTAAAATTCCTGCATTAATCATTCCTATAAACACGAAGATGGCTAAGGAGTCCAGTCTTCGCTTTTTAAATTCCTCCGTTAATCATTCCTATAAACACGAAGATGGCTAAAGAGTCCGGTCTACGCTTTTGAAAAGTCCTAAGCTAAACATAGTAAAGTCATCAATTAAATGTGTTTTCTCCGCAACTATTTAGTTGGTCTGCAAGGGCAAATGTTGATTAAGTGTGCGTTGCATCACGAGCGGCGATATTTTCTTTGATGGACAGGTTCATATGTTCCTTGAGTGTGACTTAATTATTGTTACAAACCTTCCATAGGAATATAAATGAAGACGTCTAACACAGTTATACATCCGTATGAATTTCTTTTTTAAGCACTCAAAGACCATGATTTCACTGGGAATTGCAAATACATTTTGATCACCACATTAAGTGCAGAGATGAAAAACCTGCGAATTATCACACATTTGTACACAAATGTTTGTAGATATCCTCATTACAATTAAATAAAGATGTTTCAAAACATCACTGGTTACATCGCTTCACAATGTCTCATTGGATGAGACACAAATGTTTGTAGATATCCTCATTACAATTAAATAAAGATGTTTCAAAACATCACTGGTTACATCGCTTCACAATGTCTCATTGGATGAGAGATGTGCGTGATACAAATGACAATCCCAACTGTTCCTGCACAATCCTCATATATCTGATGGCTTATATTTTCATCCTTTTTTTTTTTAACTCTTGTTTTGCAAACGTGCATCAGTTGAATAGTTGGAGCCCAATAAAAAGTTTCAGGCTTGCTTTTTTCACTGACTCCTGTTTTGAGCTTGTTGACCTACAGCTTCATCGTGATAAACTGACTGCAACGAATTTTTACGATGGCGTCGTGTTAGATCTCTGGAAGGTGGTCTACAAGCATCCGGTTTGAGGGCTGAATCAGCCTCACAAACTTCGCACTCAACTAATGTCGAATGGGTTGAATCAGCGTCAAAGCTTGCACTCAACTAATTATGTCCCAACTATTATTCAACTGAACTAGCCGGTTATTTTTCAAACTCATTCTTCTATGATTTTTTTTGAATGCCTCTTAACATTCCAAGTTATGATGATGCTTTGTCCAAGGCATTGTAGCACGTGAAAAAAAGCAAAACAAGAAAAAGGATGTGCACTGTTGGGTTGTCTACAAATGCACAGACATAACCAACAATTTCGTCTTGGATCAACAATTCAATTGATGACTATATTACTACATCTAGTCCTCAGCTAAAAATCCTCAATTTTTCAAAAATTAATACAATATCCTTTCCTATAAGTACAAAGATGGCCACCGAGACCGATCTTCTTTGAAAATGTCCTCAACTACATCCTTTTAACATGAAGATGGCTAAAGAGCCCAGTCTTCACTTTTAAAATTCCTACATTAATCATTCCTATGAACACGAAGATGGCTAAGGAGTCCAGTCTTCGCTTTTAAAATTCCTCCGTTAATCATTCCTATAAACACGAAGATGGCTAAAGAGTCCAGTCTTCGCTTTTTAAAATTCCTGCATTAATCATTCCTATAAACACGAAGATGGCTAAGGAGTCCAGTCTTCGCTTTTTAAATTCCTCCGTTAATCATTCCTATAAACACGAAGATGGCTAAAGAGTCCGGTCTACGCTTTTGAAAAGTCCTAAGCTAAACATAGTAAAGTCATCAATTAAATGTGTTTTCTCCGCAACTATTTAGTTGGTCTGCAAGGGCAAATGTTGATTAAGTGTGCGTTGCATCACGAGCGGCGATATTTTCTTTGATGGACAGGTTCATATGTTCCTTGAGTGTGACTTAATTATTGTTACAAACCTTCCATAGGAATATAAATGAAGACGTCTAACACAGTTATACATCCGTATGAATTTCTTTTTTAAGCACTCAAAGACCATGATTTCACTGGGAATTGCAAATACATTTTGATCACCACATTAAGTGCAGAGATGAAAAACCTGCGAATTATCACACATTTGTACACAAATGTTTGTAGATATCCTCATTACAATTAAATAAAGATGTTTCAAAACATCACTGGTTACATCGCTTCACAATGTCTCATTGGATGAGACACAAATGTTTGTAGATATCCTCATTACAATTAAATAAAGATGTTTCAAAACATCACTGGTTACATCGCTTCACAATGTCTCATTGGATGAGAGATGTGCGTGATACAAATGACAATCCCAACTGTTCCTGCACAATCCTCATATATCTGATGGCTTATATTTTCATCCTTTTTTTTTTTAACTCTTGTTTTGCAAACGTGCATCAGTTGAATAGTTGGAGCCCAATAAAAAGTTTCAGGCTTGCTTTTTTCACTGACTCCTGTTTTGAGCTTGTTGACCTACAGCTTCATCGTGATAAACTGACTGCAACGAATTTTTACGATGGCGTCGTGTTAGATCTCTGGAAGGTGGTCTACAAGCATCCGGTTTGAGGGCTGAATCAGCCTCACAAACTTCGCACTCAACTAATGTCGAATGGGTTGAATCAGCGTCAAAGCTTGCACTCAACTAATTATGTCCCAACTATTATTCAACTGAACTAGCCGGTTATTTTTCAAACTCATTCTTCTATGATTTTTTTTGAATGCCTCTTAACATTCCAAGTTATGATGATGCTTTGTCCAAGGCATTGTAGCACGTGAAAAAAAGCAAAACAAGAAAAAGGATGTGCACTGTTGGGTTGTCTACAAATGCACAGACATAACCAACAATTTCGTCTTGGATCAACAATTCAATTGATGACTATATTACTACATCTAGTCCTCAGCTAAAAATCCTCAATTTTTCAAAAATTAATACAATATCCTTTCCTATAAGTACAAAGATGGCCACCGAGACCGATCTTCTTTGAAAATGTCCTCAACTACATCCTTTTAACATGAAGATGGCTAAAGAGCCCAGTCTTCACTTTAAAAATTCCTACATTAATCATTCCTATGAACACGAAGATGGCTAAGGAGTCCAGTCTTCGCTTTTAAAATTCCTCCGTTAATCATTCCTATAAACACGAAGATGGCTAAAGAGTCCAGTCTTCGCTTTTTAAAATTCCTGCATTAATCATTCCTATAAACACGAAGATGGCTAAGGAGTCCAGTCTTCGCTTTTTAAATTCCTCCGTTAATCATTCCTATAAACACGAAGATGGCTAAAGAGTCCGGTCTACGCTTTTGAAAAGTCCTAAGCTAAACATAGTAAAGTCATCAATTAAATGTGTTTTCTCCGCAACTATTTAGTTGGTCTGCAAGGGCAAATGTTGATTAAGTGTGCGTTGCATCACGAGCGGCGATATTTTCTTTGATGGACAGGTTCATATGTTCCTTGAGTGTGACTTAATTATTGTTACAAACCTTCCATCGGAATATAAATGAAGACGTCTAACACAGTTATACATCCGTATGAATTTCTTTTTTAAGCACTCAAAGACCATGATTTCACTGGGAATTGCAAATACATTTTGATCACCACATTAAGTGCAGAGATGAAAAACCTGCGAATTATCACACATTTGTACACAAATGTTTGTAGATATCCTCATTACAATTAAATAAAGATGTTTCAAAACATCACTGGTTACATCGCTTCACAATGTCTCATTGGATGAGACACAAATGTTTGTAGATATCCTCATTACAATTAAATAAAGATGTTTCAAAACATCACTGGTTACATCGCTTCACAATGTCTCATTGGATGAGAGATGTGCGTGATACAAATGACAATCCCAACTGTTCCTGCACAATCCTCATATATCTGATGGCTTATTTTTTCATCCTTTTTTTTTTTAACTCTTGTTTTGCAAACGTGCATCAGTTGAATAGTTGGAGCCCAATAAAAAGTTTCAGGCTTGCTTTTTTCACTGACTCCTGTTTTGAGCTTGTTGACCTACAGCTTCATCGTGATAAACTGACTGCAACGAATTTTTACGATGGCGTCGTGTTAGATCTCTGGAAGGTGGTCTACAAGCATCCGGTTTGAGGGCTGAATCAGCCTCACAAACTTCGCACTCAACTAATGTCGAATGGGTTGAATCAGCGTCAAAGCTTGCACTCAACTAATTATGTCCCAACTATTATTCAACTGAACTAGCCGGTTATTTTTCAAACTCATTCTTCTATGATTTTTTTTGAATGCCTCTTAACATTCCAAGTTATGATGATGCTTTGTCCAAGGCATTGTAGCACGTGAAAAAAAGCAAAACAAGAAAAAGGATGTGCACTGTTGGGTTGTCTACAAATGCACAGACATAACCAACAATTTCGTCTTGGATCAACAATTCAATTGATGACTATATTACTACATCTAGTCCTCAGCTAAAAATCCTCAATTTTTCAAAAATTAATACAATATCCTTTCCTATAAGTACAAAGATGGCCACCGAGACCGATCTTCTTTGAAAATGTCCTCAACTACATCCTTTTAACATGAAGATGGCTAAAGAGCCCAGTCTTCACTTTAAAAATTCCTACATTAATCATTCCTATGAACACGAAGATGGCTAAGGAGTCCAGTCTTCGCTTTTAAAATTCCTCCGTTAATCATTCCTATAAACACGAAGATGGCTAAAGAGTCCAGTCTTCGCTTTTTAAAATTCCTGCATTAATCATTCCTATAAACACGAAGATGGCTAAGGAGTCCAGTCTTCGCTTTTTAAATTCCTCCGTTAATCATTCCTATAAACACGAAGATGGCTAAAGAGTCCGGTCTACGCTTTTGAAAAGTCCTAAGCTAAACATAGTAAAGTCATCAATTAAATGTGTTTTCTCCGCAACTATTTAGTTGGTCTGCAAGGGCAAATGTTGATTAAGTGTGCGTTGCATCACGAGCGGCGATATTTTCTTTGATGGACAGGTTCATATGTTCCTTGAGTGTGACTTAATTATTGTTACAAACCTTCCATAGGAATATAAATGAAGACGTCTAACACAGTTATACATCCGTATGAATTTCTTTTTTAAGCACTCAAAGACCATGATTTCACTGGGAATTGCAAATACATTTTGATCACCACATTAAGTGCAGAGATGAAAACCTGCGAATTATCACACATTTGTACACAAATGTTTGTAGATATCCTCATTACAATTAAATAAAGATGTTTCAAAACATCACTGGTTACATCGCTTCACAATGTCTCATTGGATGAGAGATGTGCGTGATACAAATGACAATCCCAACTGTTCCTGCACAATCCTCATATATCTGATGGCTTATATTTTCATCCTTTTTTTTTTTAACTCTTGTTTTGCAAACGTGCATCAGTTGAATAGTTGGAACCCAATAAAAAGTTTCAGGCTTGCTTTTTTCACTGACTCCTGTTTTGAGCTTGTTGACCTACAGCTTCATCGTGATAAACTGACTGCAACGAATTTTTACGATGGCGTCGTGTTAGATCTCTGGAAGGTGGTCTACAAGCATCCGGTTTGAGGGCTGAATCAGCCTCACAAACTTCGCACTCAACTAATGTCGAATGGGTTGAATCAGCGTCAAAGCTTGCACTCAACTAATTATGTCCCAACTATTATTCAACTGAACTAGCCGGTTATTTTTCAAACTCATTCTTCTATGATTTTTTTTGAATGCCTCTTAACATTCCAAGTTATGATGATGCTTTGTCCAAGGCATTGTAGCACGTGAAAAAAAGCAAAACAAGAAAAAGGATGTGCACTGTTGGGTTGTCTACAAATGCACAGACATAACCAACAATTTCGTCTTGGATCAACAATTCAATTGATGACTATATTACTACATCTAGTCCTCAGCTAAAAATCCTCAATTTTTCAAAAATTAATACAATATCCTTTCCTATAAGTACAAAGATGGCCACCGAGACCGATCTTCTTTGAAAATGTCCTCAACTACATCCTTTTAACATGAAGATGGCTAAAGAGCCCAGTCTTCACTTTTAAAATTCCTACATTAATCATTCCTATGAACACGAAGATGGCTAAGGAGTCCAGTCTTCGCTTTTAAAATTCCTCCGTTAATCATTCCTATAAACACGAAGATGGCTAAAGAGTCCAGTCTTCGCTTTTTAAAATTCCTGCATTAATCATTCCTATAAACACGAAGATGGCTAAGGAGTCCAGTCTTCGCTTTTTAAATTCCTCCGTTAATCATTCCTATAAACACGAAGATGGCTAAAGAGTCCGGTCTACGCTTTTGAAAAGTCCTAAGCTAAACATAGTAAAGTCATCAATTAAATGTGTTTTCTCCGCAACTATTTAGTTGGTCTGCAAGGGCAAATGTTGATTAAGTGTGCGTTGCATCACGAGCGGCGATATTTTCTTTGATGGACAGGTTCATATGTTCCTTGAGTGTGACTTAATTATTGTTACAAACCTTCCATCGGAATATAAATGAAGACGTCTAACACAGTTATACATCCGTATGAATTTCTTTTTTAAGCACTCAAAGACCATGATTTCACTGGGAATTGCAAATACATTTTGATCACCACATTAAGTGCAGAGATGAAAAACCTGCGAATTATCACACATTTGTACACAAATGTTTGTAGATATCCTCATTACAATTAAATAAAGATGTTTCAAAACATCACTGGTTACATCGCTTCACAATGTCTCATTGGATGAGACACAAATGTTTGTAGATATCCTCATTACAATTAAATAAAGATGTTTCAAAACATCACTGGTTACATCGCTTCACAATGTCTCATTGGATGAGAGATGTGCGTGATACAAATGACAATCCCAACTGTTCCTGCACAATCCTCATATATCTGATGGCTTATATTTTCATCCTTTTTTTTTTTGACTCTTGTTTTGCAAACGTGCATCAGTTGAATAGTTGGAGCCCAATAAAAAGTTTCAGGCTTGCTTTTTTCACTGACTCCTGTTTTGAGCTTGTTGACCTACAGCTTCATCGTGATAAACTGACTGCAACGAATTTTTACGATGGCGTCGTGTTAGATCTCTGGAAGGTGGTCTACAAGCATCCGGTTTGAGGGCTGAATCAGCCTCACAAACTTCGCACTCAACTAATGTCGAATGGGTTGAATCAGCGTCAAAGCTTGCACTCAACTAATTATGTCCCAACTATTATTCAACTGAACTAGCCGGTTATTTTTCAAACTCATTCTTCTATGATTTTTTTTGAATGCCTCTTAACATTCCAAGTTATGATGATGCTTTGTCCAAGGCATTGTAGCACGTGAAAAAAAGCAAAACAAGAAAAAGGATGTGCACTGTTGGGTTGTCTACAAATGCACAGACATAACCAACAATTTCGTCTTGGATCAACAATTCAATTGATGACTATATTACTACATCTAGTCCTCAGCTAAAAATCCTCAATTTTTCAAAAATTAATACAATATCCTTTCCTATAAGTACAAAGATGGCCACCGAGACCGATCTTCTTTGAAAATGTCCTCAACTACATCCTTTTAACATGAAGATGGCTAAAGAGCCCAGTCTTCACTTTAAAAATTCCTACATTAATCATTCCTATGAACACGAAGATGGCTAAGGAGTCCAGTCTTCGCTTTTAAAATTCCTCCGTTAATCATTCCTATAAACACGAAGATGGCTAAAGAGTCCAGTCTTCGCTTTTTAAAATTCCTGCATTAATCATTTCTATAAACACGAAGATGGCTAAGGAGTCCAGTCTTCGCTTTTTAAATTCCTCCGTTAATCATTCCTATAAACACGAAGATGGCTAAAGAGTCCGGTCTACGCTTTTGAAAAGTCCTAAGCTAAACATAGTAAAGTCATCAATTAAATGTGTTTTCTCCGCAACTATTTAGTTGGTCTGCAAGGGCAAATGTTGATTAAGTGTGCGTTGCATCACGAGCGGCGATATTTTCTTTGATGGACAGGTTCATATGTTCCTTGAGTGTGACTTAATTATTGTTACAAACCTTCCATCGGAATATAAATGAAGACGTCTAACACAGTTATACATCCGTATGAATTTCTTTTTTAAGCACTCAAAGACCATGATTTCACTGGGAATTGCAAATACATTTTGATCACCACATTAAGTGCAGAGATGAAAAACCTGCGAATTATCACACATTTGTACACAAATGTTTGTAGATATCCTCATTACAATTAAATAAAGATGTTTCAAAACATCACTGGTTACATCGCTTCACAATGTCTCATTGGATGAGACACAAATGTTTGTAGATATCCTCATTACAATTAAATAAAGATGTTTCAAAACATCACTGGTTACATCGCTTCACAATGTCTCATTGGATGAGAGATGTGCGTGATACAAATGACAATCCCAACTGTTCCTGCACAATCCTCATATATCTGATGGCTTATATTTTCATCCTTTTTTTTTTTAACTCTTGTTTTGCAAACGTGCATCAGTTGAATAGTTGGAGCCCAATAAAAAGTTTCAGGCTTGCTTTTTTCACTGACTCCTGTTTTGAGCTTGTTGACCTACAGCTTCATCGTGATAAACTGACTGCAACGAATTTTTACGATGGCGTCGTGTTAGATCTCTGGAAGGTGGTCTACAAGCATCCGGTTTGAGGGCTGAATCAGCCTCACAAACTTCGCACTCAACTAATGTCGAATGGGTTGAATCAGCGTCAAAGCTTGCACTCAACTAATTATGTCCCAACTATTATTCAACTGAACTAGCCGGTTATTTTTCAAACTCATACTTCTATGATTTTTTTTGAATGCCTCTTAACATTCCAAGTTATGATGATGCTTTGTCCAAGGCATTGTAGCACGTGAAAAAAAGCAAAACAAGAAAAAGGATGTGCACTGTTGGGTTGTCTACAAATGCACAGACATAACCAACAATTTCGTCTTGGATCAACAATTCAATTGATGACTATATTACTACATCTAGTCCTCAGCTAAAAATCCTCAATTTTTCAAAAATTAATACAATATCCTTTCCTATAAGTACAAAGATGGCCACCGAGACCGATCTTCTTTGAAAATGTCCTCAACTACATCCTTTTAACATGAAGATGGCTAAAGAGCCCAGTCTTCACTTTAAAAATTCCTACATTAATCATTCCTATGAACACGAAGATGGCTAAGGAGTCCAGTCTTCGCTTTTAAAATTCCTCCGTTAATCATTCCTATAAACACGAAGATGGCTAAAGAGTCCAGTCTTCGCTTTTTAAAATTCCTGCATTAATCATTTCTATAAACACGAAGATGGCTAAGGAGTCCAGTCTTCGCTTTTTAAATTCCTCCGTTAATCATTCCTATAAACACGAAGATGGCTAAAGAGTCCGGTCTACGCTTTTGAAAAGTCCTAAGCTAAACATAGTAAAGTCATCAATTAAATGTGTTTTCTCCGCAACTATTTAGTTGGTCTGCAAGGGCAAATGTTGATTAAGTGTGCGTTGCATCACGAGCGGCGATATTTTCTTTGATGGACAGGTTCATATGTTCCTTGAGTGTGACTTAATTATTGTTACAAACCTTCCATCGGAATATAAATGAAGACGTCTAACACAGTTATACATCCGTATGAATTTCTTTTTTAAGCACTCAAAGACCATGATTTCACTGGGAATTGCAAATACATTTTGATCACCACATTAAGTGCAGAGATGAAAAACCTGCGAATTATCACACATTTGTACACAAATGTTTGTAGATATCCTCATTACAATTAAATAAAGATGTTTCAAAACATCACTGGTTACATCGCTTCACAATGTCTCATTGGATGAGACACAAATGTTTGTAGATATCCTCATTACAATTAAATAAAGATGTTTCAAAACATCACTGGTTACATCGCTTCACAATGTCTCATTGGATGAGAGATGTGCGTGATACAAATGACAATCCCAACTGTTCCTGCACAATCCTCATATATCTGATGGCTTATATTTTCATCCTTTTTTTTTTTGACTCTTGTTTTGCAAACGTGCATCAGTTGAATAGTTGGAGCCCAATAAAAAGTTTCAGGCTTGCTTTTTTCACTGACTCCTGTTTTGAGCTTGTTGACCTACAGCTTCATCGTGATAAACTGACTGCAACGAATTTTTACGATGGCGTCGTGTTAGATCTCTGGAAGGTGGTCTACAAGCATCCGGTTTGAGGGCTGAATCAGCCTCACAAACTTCGCACTCAACTAATGTCGAATGGGTTGAATCAGCGTCAAAGCTTGCACTCAACTAATTATGTCCCAACTATTATTCAACTGAACTAGCCGGTTATTTTTCAAACTCATTCTTCTATGATTTTTTTTGAATGCCTCTTAACATTCCAAGTTATGATGATGCTTTGTCCAAGGCATTGTAGCACGTGAAAAAAAGCAAAACAAGAAAAAGGATGTGCACTGTTGGGTTGTCTACAAATGCACAGACATAACCAACAATTTCGTCTTGGATCAACAATTCAATTGATGACTATATTACTACATCTAGTCCTCAGCTAAAAATCCTCAATTTTTCAAAAATTAATACAATATCCTTTCCTATAAGTACAAAGATGGCCACCGAGACCGATCTTCTTTGAAAATGTCCTCAACTACATCCTTTTAACATGAAGATGGCTAAAGAGCCCAGTCTTCACTTTAAAAATTCCTACATTAATCATTCCTATGAACACGAAGATGGCTAAGGAGTCCAGTCTTCGCTTTTAAAATTCCTCCGTTAATCATTCCTATAAACACGAAGATGGCTAAAGAGTCCAGTCTTCGCTTTTTAAAATTCCTGCATTAATCATTCCTATAAACACGAAGATGGCTAAGGAGTCCAGTCTTCGCTTTTTAAATTCCTCCGTTAATCATTCCTATAAACACGAAGATGGCTAAAGAGTCCGGTCTACGCTTTTGAAAAGTCCTAAGCTAAACATAGTAAAGTCATCAATTAAATGTGTTTTCTCCGCAACTATTTAGTTGGTCTGCAAGGGCAAATGTTGATTAAGTGTGCGTTGCATCACGAGCGGCGATATTTTCTTTGATGGACAGGTTCATATGTTCCTTGAGTGTGACTTAATTATTGTTACAAACCTTCCATCGGAATATAAATGAAGACGTCTAACACAGTTATACATCCGTATGAATTTCTTTTTTAAGCACTCAAAGACCATGATTTCACTGGGAATTGCAAATACATTTTGATTACCACATTAAGTGCAGAGATGAAAAACCTGCGAATTATCACACATTTGTACACAAATGTTTGTAGATATCCTCATTACAATTAAATAAAGATGTTTCAAAACATCACTGGTTACATCGCTTCACAATGTCTCATTGGATGAGACACAAATGTTTGTAGATATCCTCATTACAATTAAATAAAGATGTTTCAAAACATCACTGGTTACATCGCTTCACAATGTCTCATTGGATGAGAGATGTGCGTGATACAAATGACAATCCCAACTGTTCCTGCACAATCCTCATATATCTGATGGCTTATATTTTCATCCTTTTTTTTTTAACTCTTGTTTTGCAAACGTGCATCAGTTGAATAGTTGGAGCCCAATAAAAAGTTTCAGGCTTGCTTTTTTCACTGACTCCTGTTTTGAGCTTGTTGACCTACAGCTTCATCGTGATAAACTGACTGCAACGAATTTTTACGATGGCGTCGTGTTAGATCTCTGGAAGGTGGTCTACAAGCATCCGGTTTGAGGGCTGAATCAGCCTCACAAACTTCGCACTCAACTAATGTCGAATGGGTTGAATCAGCGTCAAAGCTTGCACTCAACTAATTATGTCCCAACTATTATTCAACTGAACTAGCCGGTTATTTTTCAAACTCATTCTTCTATGATTTTTTTTGAATGCCTCTTAACATTCCAAGTTATGATGATGCTTTGTCCAAGGCATTGTAGCACGTGAAAAAAAGCAAAACAAGAAAAAGGATGTGCACTGTTGGGTTGTCTACAAATGCACAGACATAACCAACAATTTCGTCTTGGATCAACAATTCAATTGATGACTATATTACTACATCTAGTCCTCAGCTAAAAATCCTCAATTTTTCAAAAATTAATACAATATCCTTTCCTATAAGTACAAAGATGGCCACCGAGACCGATCTTCTTTGAAAATGTCCTCAACTACATCCTTTTAACATGAAGATGGCTAAAGAGCCCAGTCTTCACTTTTAAAATTCCTACATTAATCATTCCTATGAACACGAAGATGGCTAAGGAGTCCAGTCTTCGCTTTTAAAATTCCTCCGTTAATCATTCCTATAAACACGAAGATGGCTAAAGAGTCCAGTCTTCGCTTTTTAAAATTCCTGCATTAATCATTCCTATAAACACGAAGATGGCTAAGGAGTCCAGTCTTCGCTTTTTAAATTCCTCCGTTAATCATTCCTATAAACACGAAGATGGCTAAAGAGTCCGGTCTACGCTTTTGAAAAGTCCTAAGCTAAACATAGTAAAGTCATCAATTAAATGTGTTTTCTCCGCAACTATTTAGTTGGTCTGCAAGGGCAAATGTTGATTAAGTGTGCGTTGCATCACGAGCGGCGATATTTTCTTTGATGGACAGGTTCATATGTTCCTTGAGTGTGACTTAATTATTGTTACAAACCTTCCATCGGAATATAAATGAAGACGTCTAACACAGTTATACATCCGTATGAATTTCTTTTTTAAGCACTCAAAGACCATGATTTCACTGGGAATTGCAAATACATTTTGATCACCACATTAAGTGCAGAGATGAAAAACCTGCGAATTATCACACATTTGTACACAAATGTTTGTAGATATCCTCATTACAATTAAATAAAGATGTTTCAAAACATCACTGGTTACATCGCTTCACAATGTCTCATTGGATGAGAGATGTGCGTGATACAAATGACAATCCCAACTGTTCCTGCACAATCCTCATATATCTGATGGCTTATATTTTCATCCTTTTTTTTTTTAACTCTTGTTTTGCAAACGTGCATCAGTTGAATAGTTGGAGCCCAATAAAAAGTTTCAGGCTTGCTTTTTTCACTGACTCCTGTTTTGAGCTTGTTGACCTACAGCTTCATCGTGATAAACTGACTGCAACGAATTTTTACGATGGCGTCGTGTTAGATCTCTGGAAGGTGGTCTACAAGCATCCGGTTTGAGGGCTGAATCAGCCTCACAAACTTCGCACTCAACTAATGTCGAATGGGTTGAATCAGCGTCAAAGCTTGCACTCAACTAATTATGTCCCAACTATTATTCAACTGAACTAGCCGGTTATTTTTCAAACTCATTCTTCTATGATTTTTTTTGAAAGCCTCTTAACATTCCAAGTTATGATGATGCTTTGTCCAAGGCATTGTAGCACGTGAAAAAAAGCAAAACAAGAAAAAGGATGTGCACTGTTGGGTTGTCTACAAATGCACAGACATAACCAACAATTTCGTCTTGGATCAACAATTCAATTGATGACTATATTACTACATCTAGTCCTCAGCTAAAAATCCTCAATTTTTCAAAAATTAATACAATATCCTTTCCTATAAGTACAAAGATGGCCACCGAGACCGATCTTCTTTGAAAATGTCCTCAACTACATCCTTTTAACATGAAGATGGCTAAAGAGCCCAGTCTTCACTTTTAAAATTCCTACATTAATCATTCCTATGAACACGAAGATGGCTAAGGAGTCCAGTCTTCGCTTTTAAAATTCCTCCGTTAATCATTCCTATAAACACGAAGATGGCTAAAGAGTCCAGTCTTCGCTTTTTAAAATTCCTGCATTAATCATTCCTATAAACACGAAGATGGCTAAGGAATCCAGTCTTCGCTTTTAAAATTCCTCCGTTAATCATTCCTATAAACACGAAGATGGCTAAAGAGTCCAGTCTTCGCTTTTTAAAATTCCTGCATTAATCATTCCTATAAACACGAAGATGGCTAAGGAGTCCAGTCTTCGCTTTGTAAATTCCTCCGTTAATCATTCCTATAAACACGAAGATGGCTAAAGAGTCCGGTCTACGCTTTTGAAAAGTCCTAAGCTAAACATAGTAAAGTCATCAATTAAATGTGTTTTCTCCGCAACTATTTAGTTGGTCTGCAAGGGCAAATGTTGATTAAGTGTGCGTTGCATCACGAGCGGCGATATTTTCTTTGATGGACAGGTTCATATGTTCCTTGAGTGTGACTTAATTATTGTTACAAACCTTCCATCGGAATATAAATGAAGACGTCTAACACAGTTATACATCCGTATGAATTTCTTTTTTAAGCACTCAAAGACCATGATTTCACTGGGAATTGCAAATACATTTTGATCACCACATTAAGTGCAGAGATGAAAAACCTGCGAATTATCACACATTTGTACACAAATGTTTGTAGATATCCTCATTACAATTAAATAAAGATGTTTCAAAACATCACTGGTTACATCGCTTCACAATGTCTCATTGGATGAGACACAAATGTTTGTAGATATCCTCATTACAATTAAATAAAGATGTTTCAAAACATCACTGGTTACATCGCTTCACAATGTCTCATTGGATGAGAGATGTGCGTGATACAAATGACAATCCCAACTGTTCCTGCACAATCCTCATATATCTGATGGCTTATATTTTCATCCTTTTTTTTTTTAACTCTTGTTTTGCAAACGTGCATCAGTTGAATAGTTGGAGCCCAATAAAAAGTTTCAGGCTTGCTTTTTTCACTGACTCCTGTTTTGAGCTTGTTGACCTACAGCTTCATCGTGATAAACTGACTGCAACGAATTTTTACGATGGCGTCGTGTTAGATCTCTGGAAGGTGGTCTACAAGCATCCGGTTTGAGGGCTGAATCAGCCTCACAAACTTCGCACTCAACTAATGTCGAATGGGTTGAATCAGCGTCAAAGCTTGCACTCAACTAATTATGTCCCAACTATTATTCAACTGAACTAGCCGGTTATTTTTCAAACTCATTCTTCTATGATTTTTTTTGAATGCCTCTTAACATTCCAAGTTATGATGATGCTTTGTCCAAGGCATTGTAGCACGTGAAAAAAAGCAAAACAAGAAAAAGGATGTGCACTGTTGGGTTGTCTACAAATGCACAGACATAACCAACAATTTCGTCTTGGATCAACAATTCAATTGATGACTATATTACTACATCTAGTCCTCAGCTAAAAATCCTCAATTTTTCAAAAATTAATACAATATCCTTTCCTATAAGTACAAAGATGGCCACCGAGACCGATCTTCTTTGAAAATGTCCTCAACTACATCCTTTTAACATGAAGATGGCTAAAGAGCCCAGTCTTCACTTTTAAAATTCCTACATTAATCATTCCTATGAACACGAAGATGGCTAAGGAGTCCAGTCTTCGCTTTTAAAATTCCTCCGTTAATCATTCCTATAAACACGAAGATGGCTAAAGAGTCCAGTCTTCGCTTTTTAAAATTCCTGCATTAATCATTCCTATAAACACGAAGATGGCTAAGGAGTCCAGTCTTCGCTTTTTAAATTCCTCCGTTAATCATTCCTATAAACACGAAGATGGCTAAAGAGTCCGGTCTACGCTTTTGAAAAGTCCTAAGCTAAACATAGTAAAGTCATCAATTAAATGTGTTTTCTCCGCAACTATTTAGTTGGTCTGCAAGGGCAAATGTTGATTAAGTGTGCGTTGCATCACGAGCGGCGATATTTTCTTTGATGGACAGGTTCATATGTTCCTTGAGTGTGACTTAATTATTGTTACAAACCTTCCATCGGAATATAAATGAAGACGTCTAACACAGTTATACATCCGTATGAATTTCTTTTTTAAGCACTCAAAGACCATGATTTCACTGGGAATTGCAAATACATTTTGATCACCACATTAAGTGCAGAGATGAAAAACCTGCGAATTATCACACATTTGTACACAAATGTTTGTAGATATCCTCATTACAATTAAATAAAGATGTTTCAAAACATCACTGGTTACATCGCTTCACAATGTCTCATTGGATGAGACACAAATGTTTGTAGATATCCTCATTACAATTAAATAAAGATGTTTCAAAACATCACTGGTTACATCGCTTCACAATGTCTCATTGGATGAGAGATGTGCGTGATACAAATGACAATCCCAACTGTTCCTGCACAATCCTCATATATCTGATGGCTTATATTTTCATCCTTTTTTTTTTTAACTCTTGTTTTGCAAACGTGCATCAGTTGAATAGTTGGAGCCCAATAAAAAGTTTCAGGCTTGCTTTTTTCACTGACTCCTGTTTTGAGCTTGTTGACCTACAGCTTCATCGTGATAAACTGACTGCAACGAATTTTTACGATGGCGTCGTGTTAGATCTCTGGAAGGTGGTCTACAAGCATCCGGTTTGAGGGCTGAATCAGCCTCACAAACTTCGCACTCAACTAATGTCGAATGGGTTGAATCAGCGTCAAAGCTTGCACTCAACTAATTATGTCCCAACTATTATTCAACTGAACTAGCCGGTTATTTTTCAAACTCATTCTTCTATGATTTTTTTTGAATGCCTCTTAACATTCCAAGTTATGATGATGCTTTGTCCAAGGCATTGTAGCACGTGAAAAAAAGCAAAACAAGAAAAAGGATGTGCACTGTTGGGTTGTCTACAAATGCACAGACATAACCAACAATTTCGTCTTGGATCAACAATTCAATTGATGACTATATTACTACATCTAGTCCTCAGCTAAAAATCCTCAATTTTTCAAAAATTAATACAATATC
This sequence comes from Biomphalaria pfeifferi, assembly GCA_030265305.1. Lineage (NCBI taxonomy): Eukaryota > Metazoa > Mollusca > Gastropoda > Planorbidae > Biomphalaria > Biomphalaria pfeifferi. The sequence goes on from JASAOG010000273.1 coordinate 627,049, forward strand.
CTTTCCTATAAGTACAAAGATGGCCACCGAGACCGATCTTCTTTGAAAATGTCCTCAACTACATCCTTTTAACATGAAGATGGCTAAAGAGCCCAGTCTTCACTTTTAAAATTCCTACATTAATCATTCCTATGAACACGAAGATGGCTAAGGAGTCCAGTCTTCGCTTTTAAAATTCCTCCGTTAATCATTCCTATAAACACGAAGATGGCTAAAGAGTCCAGTCTTCGCTTTTTAAAATTCCTGCATTAATCATTCCTATAAACACGAAGATGGCTAAGGAATCCAGTCTTCGCTTTTAAAATTCCTCCGTTAATCATTCCTATAAACACGAAGATGGCTAAAGAGTCCAGTCTTCGCTTTTTAAAATTCCTGCATTAATCATTCCTATAAACACGAAGATGGCTAAGGAGTCCAGTCTTCGCTTTTTAAATTCCTCCGTTAATCATTCCTATAAACACGAAGATGGCTAAAGAGTCCGGTCTACGCTTTTGAAAAGTCCTAAGCTAAACATAGTAAAGTCATCAATTAAATGTGTTTTCTCCGCAACTATTTAGTTGGTCTGCAAGGGCAAATGTTGATTAAGTGTGCGTTGCATCACGAGCGGCGATATTTTCTTTGATGGACAGGTTCATATGTTCCTTGAGTGTGACTTAATTATTGTTACAAACCTTCCATCGGAATATAAATGAAGACGTCTAACACAGTTATACATCCGTATGAATTTCTTTTTTAAGCACTCAAAGACCATGATTTCACTGGGAATTGCAAATACATTTTGATCACCACATTAAGTGCAGAGATGAAAACCTGCGAATAATCACACATTTGTACACAAATGTTTGTAGATATCCTCATTACAATTAAATAAAGATGTTTCAAAACATCACTGGTTACATCGCTTCACAATGTCTCATTGGATGAGACACAAATGTTTGTAGATATCCTCATTACAATTAAATAAAGATGTTTCAAAACATTACTGGTTACATCGCTTCACAATGTCTCATTGGATGAGAGATGTGCGTGATACAAATGACAATCCCAACTGTTCCTGCACAATCCTCATATATCTGATGGCTTATATTTTCATCCTTTTTTTTTTAACTCTTGTTTTGCAAACGTGCATCAGTTGAATAGTTGGAGCCCAATAAAAAGTTTCAGGCTTGCTTTTTTCACTGACTCCTGTTTTGAGCTTGTTGACCTACAGCTTCATCGTGATAAACTGACTGCAACGAATTTTTACGATGGCGTCGTGTTAGATCTCTGGAAGGTGGTCTACAAGCATCCGGTTTGAGGGCTGAATCAGCCTCACAAACTTCGCACTCAACTAATGTCGAATGGGTTGAATCAGCGTCAAAGCTTGCACTCAACTAATTATGTCCCAACTATTATTCAACTGAACTAGCCGGTTATTTTTCAAACTCATTCTTCTATGATTTTTTTTGAATGCCTCTTAACATTCCAAGTTATGATGATGCTTTGTCCAAGGCATTGTAGCACGTGAAAAAAAGCAAAACAAGAAAAAGGATGTGCACTGTTGGGTTGTCTACAAATGCACAGACATAACCAACAATTTCGTCTTGGATCAACAATTCAATTGATGACTATATTACTACATCTAGTCCTCAGCTAAAAATCCTCAATTTTTCAAAAATTAATACAATATCCTTTCCTATAAGTACAAAGATGGCCACCGAGACCGATCTTCTTTGAAAATGTCCTCAACTACATCCTTTTAACATGAAGATGGCTAAAGAGCCCAGTCTTCACTTTTAAAATTCCTACATTAATCATTCCTATAAACACGAAGATGGCTAAGGAGTCCAGTCTTCGCTTTTAAAATTCCTCCGTTAATCATTCCTATAAACACGAAGATGGCTAAAGAGTCCAGTCTTCGCTTTTTAAAATTCCTGCATTAATCATTCCTATAAACACGAAGATGGCTAAGGAGTCCAGTCTTCGCTTTTAAAATTCCTCCGTTAATCATTCCTATAAACACGAAGATGGCTAAAGAGTCCAGTCTTCGCTTTTTAAAATTCCTGCATTAATCATTCCTATAAACACGAAGATGGCTAAGGAGTCCAGTCTTCGCTTTTTAAATTCCTCCGTTAATCATTCCTATAAACACGAAGATGGCTAAAGAGTCCGGTCTACGCTTTTGAAAAGTCCTAAGCTAAACATAGTAAAGTCATCAATGAAATGTGTTTTCTCCGCAACTATTTAGTTGGTCTGCAAGGGCAAATGTTGATTAAGTGTGCGTTGCATCACGAGCGGCGATATTTTCTTTGATGGACAGGTTCATATGTTCCTTGAGTGTGACTTAATTATTGTTACAAACCTTCCATCGGAATATAAATGAAGACGTCTAACACAGTTATACATCCGTATGAATTTCTTTTTTAAGCACTCAAAGACCATGATTTCACTGGGAATTGCAAATACATTTTGATCACCACATTAAGTGCAGAGATGAAAACCTGCGAATTATCACACATTTGTACACAAATGTTTGTAGATATCCTCATTACAATTAAATAAAGATGTTTCAAAACATCACTGGTTACATCGCTTCACAATGTCTCATTGGATGAGACACAAATGTTTGTAGATATCCTCATTACAATTAAATAAAGATGTTTCAAAACATTACTGGTTACATCGCTTCACAATGTCTCATTGGATGAGAGATGTGCGTGATACAAATGACAATCCCAACTGTTCCTGCACAATCCTCATATATCTGATGGCTTATATTTTCATCCTTTTTTTTTTTAACTCTTGTTTTGCAAACGTGCATCAGTTGAATAGTTGGAGCCCAATAAAAAGTTTCAGGCTTGCTTTTTTCACTGACTCCTGTTTTGAGCTTGTTGACCTACAGCTTCATCGTGATAAACTGACTGCAACGAATTTTTACGATGGCGTCGTGTTAGATCTCTGGAAGGTGGTCTACAAGCATCCGGTTTGAGGGCTGAATCAGCCTCACAAACTTCGCACTCAACTAATGTCGAATGGGTTGAATCAGCGTCAAAGCTTGCACTCAACTAATTATGTCCCAACTATTATTCAACTGAACTAGCCGGTTATTTTTCAAACTCATTCTTCTATGATTTTTTTTGAATGCCTCTTAACATTCCAAGTTATGATGATGCTTTGTCCAAGGCATTGTAGCACGTGAAAAAAAGCAAAACAAGAAAAAGGATGTGCACTGTTGGGTTGTCTACAAATGCACAGACATAACCAACAATTTCGTCTTGGATCAACAATTCAATTGATGACTATATTACTACATCTAGTCCTCAGCTAAAAATCCTCAATTTTTCAAAAATTAATACAATATCCTTTCCTATAAGTACAAAGATGGCCACCGAGACCGATCTTCTTTGAAAATGTCCTCAACTACATCCTTTTAACATGAAGATGGCTAAAGAGCCCAGTCTTCACTTTTAAAATTCCTACATTAATCATTCCTATGAACACGAAGATGGCTAAGGAGTCCAGTCTTCGCTTTTAAAATTCCTCCGTTAATCATTCCTATAAACACGAAGATGGCTAAAGAGTCCAGTCTTCGCTTTTTAAAATTCCTGCATTAATCATTCCTATAAACACGAAGATGGCTAAGGAGTCCAGTCTTCGCTTTTAAAATTCCTCCGTTAATCATTCCTATAAACACGAAGATGGCTAAAGAGTCCAGTCTTCGCTTTTTAAAATTCCTGCATTAATCATTCCTATAAACACGAAGATGGCTAAGGAGTCCAGTCTTCGCTTTTTAAATTCCTCCGTTAATCATTCCTATAAACACGAAGATGGCTAAAGAGTCCGGTCTACGCTTTTGAAAAGTCCTAAGCTAAACATAGTAAAGTCATCAATTAAATGTGTTTTCTCCGCAACTATTTAGTTGGTCTGCAAGGGCAAATGTTGATTAAGTGTGCGTTGCATCACGAGCGGCGATATTTTCTTTGATGGACAGGTTCATATGTTCCTTGAGTGTGACTTAATTATTGTTACAAACCTTCCATCGGAATATAAATGAAGACGTCTAACACAGTTATACATCCGTATGAATTTCTTTTTTAAGCACTCAAAGACCATGATTTCACTGGGAATTGCAAATACATTTTGATCACCACATTAAGTGCAGAGATGAAAACCTGCGAATTATCACACATTTGTACACAAATGTTTGTAGATATCCTCATTACAATTAAATAAAGATGTTTCAAAACATCACTGGTTACATCGCTTCACAATGTCTCATTGGATGAGACACAAATGTTTGTAGATATCCTCATTACAATTAAATAAAGATGTTTCAAAACATTACTGGTTACATCGCTTCACAATGTCTCATTGGATGAGAGATGTGCGTGATACAAATGACAATCCCAACTGTTCCTGCACAATCCTCATATATCTGATGGCTTATATTTTCATCCTTTTTTTTTTTAACTCTTGTTTTGCAAACGTGCATCAGTTGAATAGTTGGAGCCCAATAAAAAGTTTCAGGCTTGCTTTTTTCACTGACTCCTGTTTTAAGCTTGTTGACCTACAGCTTCATCGTGATAAACTGACTGCAACGAATTTTTACGATGGCGTCGTGTTAGATCTCTGGAAGGTGGTCTACAAGCATCCGGTTTGAGGGCTGAATCAGCCTCACAAACTTCGCACTCAACTAATGTCGAATGGGTTGAATCAGCGTCAAAGCTTGCACTCAACTAATTATGTCCCAACTATTATTCAACTGAACTAGCCGGTTATTTTTCAAACTCATTCTTCTATGATTTTTTTTGAATGCCTCTTAACATTCCAAGTTATGATGATGCTTTGTCCAAGGCATTGTAGCACGTGAAAAAAAGCAAAACAAGAAAAAGGATGTGCACTGTTGGGTTGTCTACAAATGCACAGACATAACCAACAATTTCGTCTTGGATCAACAATTCAATTGATGACTATATTACTACATCTAGTCCTCAGCTAAAAATCCTCAATTTTTCAAAAATTAATACAATATCCTTTCCTATAAGTACAAAGATGGCCACCTAGACCGATCTTCTTTGAAAATGTCCTCAACTACATCCTTTTAACATGAAGATGGCTAAAGAGCCCAGTCTTCACTTTTAAAATTCCTACATTAATCATTCCTATGAACACGAAGATGGCTAAGGAGTCCAGTCTTCGCTTTTAAAATTCCTCCGTTAATCATTCCTATAAACACGAAGATGGCTAAAGAGTCCAGTCTTCGCTTTTTAAAATTCCTGCATTAATCATTCCTATAAACACGAAGATGGCTAAGGAGTCCAGTCTTCGCTTTTAAAATTCCTCCGTTAATCATTCCTATAAACACGAAGATGGCTAAAGAGTCCAGTCTTCGCTTTTTAAAATTCCTGCATTAATCATTCCTATAAACACGAAGATGGCTAAGGAGTCCAGTCTTCGCTTTTAAAATTCCTCCGTTAATCATTCCTATAAACACGAAGATGGCTAAAGAGTCCAGTCTTCGCTTTTTAAAATTCCTGCATTAATCATTCCTATAAACACGAAGATGGCTAAGGAGTCCAGTCTTCGCTTTTTAAATTCCTCCGTTAATCATTCCTATAAACACGAAGATGGCTAAAGAGTCCGGTCTACGCTTTTGAAAAGTCCTAAGCTAAACATAGTAAAGTCATCAATGAAATGTGTTTTCTCCGCAACTATTTAGTTGGTCTGCAAGGGCAAATGTTGATTAAGTGTGCGTTGCATCACGAGCGGCGATATTTTCTTTGATGGACAGGTTCATATGTTCCTTGAGTGTGACTTAATTATTGTTACAAACCTTCCATCGGAATATAAATGAAGACGTCTAACACAGTTATACATCCGTATGAATTTCTTTTTTAAGCACTCAAAGACCATGATTTCACTGGGAATTGCAAATACATTTTGATCACCACATTAAGTGCAGAGATGAAAACCTGCGAATTATCACACATTTGTACACAAATGTTTGTAGATATCCTCATTACAATTAAATAAAGATGTTTCAAAACATCACTGGTTACATCGCTTCACAATGTCTCATTGGATGAGACACAAATGTTTGTAGATATCCTCATTACAATTAAATAAAGATGTTTCAAAACATTACTGGTTACATCGCTTCACAATGTCTCATTGGATGAGAGATGTGCGTGATACAAATGACAATCCCAACTGTTCCTGCACAATCCTCATATATCTGATGGCTTATATTTTCATCCTTTTTTTTTTTAACTCTTGTTTTGCAAACGTGCATCAGTTGAATAGTTGGAGCCCAATAAAAAGTTTCAGGCTTGCTTTTTTCACTGACTCCTGTTTTGAGCTTGTTGACCTACAGCTTCATCGTGATAAACTGACTGCAACGAATTTTTACGATGGCGTCGTGTTAGATCTCTGGAAGGTGGTCTACAAGCATCCGGTTTGAGGGCTGAATCAGCCTCACAAACTTCGCACTCAACTAATGTCGAATGGGTTGAATCAGCGTCAAAGCTTGCACTCAACTAATTATGTCCCAACTATTATTCAACTGAACTAGCCGGTTATTTTTCAAACTCATTCTTCTATGATTTTTTTTGAATGCCTCTTAACATTCCAAGTTATGATGATGCTTTGTCCAAGGCATTGTAGCACGTGAAAAAAAGCAAAACAAGAAAAAGGATGTGCACTGTTGGGTTGTCTACAAATGCACAGACATAACCAACAATTTCGTCTTGGATCAACAATTCAATTGATGACTATATTACTACATCTAGTCCTCAGCTAAAAATCCTCAATTTTTCAAAAATTAATACAATATCCTTTCCTATAAGTACAAAGATGGCCACCGAGACCGATCTTCTTTGAAAATGTCCTCAACTACATCCTTTTAACATGAAGATGGCTAAAGAGCCCAGTCTTCACTTTTAAAATTCCTACATTAATCATTCCTATGAACACGAAGATGGCTAAGGAGTCCAGTCTTCGCTTTTAAAATTCCTCCGTTAATCATTCCTATAAACACGAAGATGGCTAAAGAGTCCAGTCTTCGCTTTTTAAAATTCCTGCATTAATCATTCCTATAAACACGAAGATGGCTAAGGAGTCCAGTCTTCGCTTTTAAAATTCCTCCGTTAATCATTCCTATAAACACGAAGATGGCTAAAGAGTCCAGTCTTCGCTTTTTAAAATTCCTGCATTAATCATTCCTATAAACACGAAGATGGCTAAGGAGTCCAGTCTTCGCTTTTTAAATTCCTCCGTTAATCATTCCTATAAACACGAAGATGGCTAAAGAGTCCGGTCTACGCTTTTGAAAAGTCCTAAGCTAAACATAGTAAAGTCATCAATGAAATGTGTTTTCTCCGCAACTATTTAGTTGGTCTGCAAGGGCAAATGTTGATTAAGTGTGCGTTGCATCACGAGCGGCGATATTTTCTTTGATGGACAGGTTCATATGTTCCTTGAGTGTGACTTAATTATTGTTACAAACCTTCCATCGGAATATAAATGAAGACGTCTAACACAGTTATACATCCGTATGAATTTCTTTTTTAAGCACTCAAAGACCATGATTTCACTGGGAATTGCAAATACATTTTGATCACCACATTAAGTGCAGAGATGAAAACCTGCGAATTATCACACATTTGTACACAAATGTTTGTAGATATCCTCATTACAATTAAATAAAGATGTTTCAAAACATCACTGGTTACATCGCTTCTCAATGTCTCATTGGATGAGACACAAATGTTTGTAGATATCCTCATTACAATTAAATAAAGATGTTTCAAAACATTACTGGTTACTTCGCTTCACAATGTCTCATTGGATGAGAGATGTGCGTGATACAAATGACAATCCCAACTGTTCCTGCACAATCCTCATATATCTGATGGCTTATATTTTCATCCTTTTTTTTTTTAACTCTTGTTTTGCAAACGTGCATCAGTTGAATAGTTGGAGCCCAATAAAAAGTTTCAGGCTTGCTTTTTTCACTGACTCCTGTTTTGAGCTTGTTGACCTACAGCTTCATCGTGATAAACTGACTGCAACGAATTTTTACGATGGCGTCGTGTTAGATCTCTGGAAGGTGGTCTACAAGCATCCGGTTTGAGGGCTGAATCAGCCTCACAAACTTCGCACTCAACTAATGTCGAATGGGTTGAATCAGCGTCAAAGCTTGCACTCAACTAATTATGTCCCAACTATTATTCAACTGAACTAGCCGGTTATTTTTCAAACTCATTCTTCTATGATTTTTTTTGAATGCCTCTTAACATTCCAAGTTATGATGATGCTTTGTCCAAGGCATTGTAGCACGTGAAAAAAAGCAAAACAAGAAAAAGGATGTGCACTGTTGGGTTGTCTACAAATGCACAGACATAACCAACAATTTCGTCTTGGATCAACAATTCAATTGATGACTATATTACTACATCTAGTCCTCAGCTAAAAATCCTCAATTTTTCAAAAATTAATACAATATCCTTTCCTATAAGTACAAAGATGGCCACCGAGACCGATCTTCTTTGAAAATGTCCTCAACTACATCCTTTTAACATGAAGATGGCTAAAGAGCCCAGTCTTCACTTTTAAAATTCCTACATTAATCATTCCTATGAACACGAAGATGGCTAAGGAGTCCAGTCTTCGCTTTTAAAATTCCTCCGTTAATCATTCCTATAAACACGAAGATGGCTAAAGAGTCCAGTCTTCGCTTTTTAAAATTCCTGCATTAATCATTCCTATAAACACGAAGATGGCTAAGGAGTCCAGTCTTCGCTTTTAAAATTCCTCCGTTAATCATTCCTATAAACACGAAGATGGCTAAAGAGTCCAGTCTTCGCTTTTTAAAATTCCTGCATTAATCATTCCTATAAACACGAAGATGGCTAAGGAGTCCAGTCTTCGCTTTTTAAATTCCTCCGTTAATCATTCCTATAAACACGAAGATGGCTAAAGAGTCCGGTCTACGCTTTTGAAAAGTCCTAAGCTAAACATAGTAAAGTCATCAATTAAATGTGTTTTCTCCGCAACTATTTAGTTGGTCTGCAAGGGCAAATGTTGATTAAGTGTGCGTTGCATCACGAGCGGCGATATTTTCTTTGATGGACAGGTTCATATGTTCCTTGAGTGTGACTTAATTATTGTTACAAACCTTCCATCGGAATATAAATGAAGACGTCTAACACAGTTATACATCCGTATGAATTTCTTTTTTAAGCACTCAAAGACCATGATTTCACTGGGAATTGCAAATACATTTTGATCACCACATTAAGTGCAGAGATGAAAAACCTGCGAATTATCACACATTTGTACACAAATGTTTGTAGATATCCTCATTACAATTAAATAAAGATGTTTCAAAACATCACTGGTTACATCGCTTCACAATGTCTCATTGGATGAGACACAAATGTTTGTAGATATCCTCATTACAATTAAATAAAGATGTTTCAAAACATTACTGGTTACTTCGCTTCACAATGTCTCATTGGATGAGAGATGTGCGTGATACAAATGACAATCCCAACTGTTCCTGCACAATCCTCATATATCTGATGGCTTATATTTTCATCCTTTTTTTTTTTAACTCTTGTTTTGCAAACGTGCATCAGTTGAATAGTTGGAGCCCAATAAAAAGTTTCAGGCTTGCTTTTTTCACTGACTCCTGTTTTGAGCTTGTTGACCTACAGCTTCATCGTGATAAACTGACTGCAACGAATTTTTACGATGGCGTCGTGTTAGATCTCTGGAAGGTGGTCTACAAGCATCCGGTTTGAGGGCTGAATCAGCCTCACAAACTTCGCACTCAACTAATGTCGAATGGGTTGAATCAGCGTCAAAGCTTGCACTCAACTAATTATGTCCCAACTATTATTCAACTGAACTAGCCGGTTATTTTTCAAACTCATTCTTCTATGATTTTTTTTGAATGCCTCTTAACATTCCAAGTTATGATGATGCTTTGTCCAAGGCATTGTAGCACGTGAAAAAAAGCAAAACAAGAAAAAGGATGTGCACTGTTGGGTTGTCTACAAATGCACAGACATAACCAACAATTTCGTCTTGGATCAACAATTCAATTGATGACTATATTACTACATCTAGTCCTCAGCTAAAAATCCTCAATTTTTCAAAAATTAATACAATATCCTTTCCTATAAGTACAAAGATGGCCACCGAGACCGATCTTCTTTGAAAATGTCCTCAACTACATCCTTTTAACATGAAGATGGCTAAAGAGCCCAGTCTTCACTTTTAAAATTCCTACATTAATCATTCTTATGAACACGAAGATGGCTAAGGAGTCCAGTCTTCGCTTTTAAAATTCCTCCGTTAATCATTCCTATAAACACGAAGATGGCTAAAGAGTCCAGTCTTCGCTTTTTAAAATTCCTGCATTAATCATTCCTATAAACACGAAGATGGCTAAGGAGTCCAGTCTTCGCTTTTAAAATTCCTCCGTTAATCATTCCTATAAACACGAAGATGGCTAAAGAGTCCAGTCTTCGCTTTTTAAAATTCCTGCATTAATCATTCCTATAAACACGAAGATGGCTAAGGAGTCCAGTCTTCGCTTTTTAAATTCCTCCGTTAATCATTCCTATAAACACGAAGATGGCTAAAGAGTCCGGTCTACGCTTTTGAAAAGTCCTAAGCTAAACATAGTAAAGTCATCAATGAAATGTGTTTTCTCCGCAACTATTTAGTTGGTCTGCAAGGGCAAATGATTAAGTGTGCGTTGCATCACGAGCGGCGATATTTTCTTTGATGGACAGGTTCATATGTTCCTTGAGTGTGACTTAATTATTGTTACAAACCTTCCATCGGAATATAAATGAAGACGTCTAACACAGTTATACATCCGTATGAATTTCTTTTTTAAGCACTCAAAGACCATGATTTCACTGGGAATTGCAAATACATTTTGATCACCACATTAAGTGCAGAGATGAAAAACCTGCGAATTATCACACATTTGTACACAAATGTTTGTAGATATCCTCATTACAATTAAATAAAGATGTTTCAAAACATCACTGGTTACATCGCTTCACAATGTCTCATTGGATGAGACACAAATGTTTGTAGATATCCTCATTACAATTAAATAAAGATGTTTCAAAACATCACTGGTTACATCGCTTCACAATGTCTCATTGGATGAGAGATGTGCGTGATACAAATGACAATCCCAACTGTTCCTGCACAATCCTCATATATCTGATGGCTTATATTTTCATCCTTTTTTTTTTTAACTCTTGTTTTGCAAACGTGCATCAGTTGAATAGTTGGAGCCCAATAAAAAGTTTCAGGCTTGCTTTTTTCACTGACTCCTGTTTTGAGCTTGTTGACCTACAGCTTCATCGTGATAAACTGACTGCAACGAATTTTTACGATGGCGTCGTGTTAGATCTCTGGAAGGTGGTCTACAAGCATCCGGTTTGAGGGCTGAATCAGCCTCACAAACTTCGCACTCAACTAATGTCGAATGGGTTGAATCAGCGTCAAAGCTTGCACTCAACTAATTATGTCCCAACTATTATTCAACTGAACTAGCCGGTTATTTTTCAAACTCATTCTTCTATGATTTTTTTTGAATGCCTCTTAACATTCCAAGTTATGATGATGCTTTGTCCAAGGCATTGTAGCACGTGAAAAAAAGCAAAACAAGAAAAAGGATGTGCACTGTTGGGTTGTCTACAAATGCACAGACATAACCAACAATTTCGTCTTGGATCAACAATTCAATTGATGACTATATTACTACATCTAGTCCTCAGCTAAAAATCCTCAATTTTTCAAAAATTAATACAATATCCTTTCCTATAAGTACAAAGATGGCCACCGAGACCGATCTTCTTTGAAAATGTCCTCAACTACATCCTTTTAACATGAAGATGGCTAAAGAGCCCAGTCTTCACTTTTAAAATTCCTACATTAATCATTCCTATGAACACGAAGATGGCTAAGGAGTCCAGTCTTCGCTTTTTAAATTCCTCCGTTAATCATTCCTATAAACACGAAGATGGCTAAAGAGTCCAGTCTTCGCTTTTTAAAATTCCTGCATTAATCATTCCTATAAACACGAAGATGGCTAAGGAGTCCAGTCTTCGCTTTTTAAATTCCTCCGTTAATCATTCCTATAAACACGAAGATGGCTAAAGAGTCCAGTCTTCGCTTTTTAAAATTCCTGCATTAATCATTCCTATAAACACGAAGATGGCTAAGGAGTCCAGTCTTCGCTTTTTAAATTCCTCCGTTAATCATTCCTATAAACACGAAGATGGCTAAAGAGTCCGGTCTACGCTTTTGAAAAGTCCTAAGCTAAACATAGTAAAGTCATCAATGAAATGTGTTTTCTCCGCAACTATTTAGTTGGTCTGCAAGGGCAAATGTTGATTAAGTGTGCGTTGCATCACGAGCGGCGATATTTTCTTTGATGGACAGGTTCATATGTTCCTTGAGTGTGGCTTAATTATTGTTACAAACCTTCCATCGGAATATAAATGAAGACGTCTAACACAGTTATACATCCGTATGAATTTCTTTTTTAAGCACTCAAAGACCATGATTTCACTGGGAATTGCAAATACATTTTGATCACCACATTAAGTGCAGAGATGAAAAACCTGCGAATTATCACACATTTGTACACAAATGTTTGTAGATATCCTCATTACAATTAAATAAAGATGTTTCAAAACATCACTGGTTACATCGCTTCACAATGTCTCATTGGATGAGACACAAATGTTTGTAGATATCCTCATTACAATTAAATAAAGATGTTTCAAAACATCACTGGTTACATCGCTTCACAATGTCTCATTGGATGAGAGATGTGCGTGATACAAATGACAATCCCAACTGTTCCTGCACAATCCTCATATATCTGATGGCTTATATTTTCATCCTTTTTTTTTTTAACTCTTGTTTTGCAAACGTGCATCAGTTGAATAGTTGGAGCCCAATAAAAAGTTTCAGGCTTGCTTTTTTCACTGACTCCTGTTTTGAGCTTGTTGACCTACAGCTTCATCGTGATAAACTGACTGCAACGAATTTTTACGATGGCGTCGTGTTAGATCTCTGGAAGGTGGTCTACAAGCATCCGGTTTGAGGGCTGAATCAGCCTCACAAACTTCGCACTCAACTAATGTCGAATGGGTTGAATCAGCGTCAAAGCTTGCACTCAACTAATTATGTCCCAACTATTATTCAACTGAACTAGCCGGTTATTTTTCAAACTCATTCTTCTATGATTTTTTTTGAATGCCTCTTAACATTCCAAGTTATGATGATGCTTTGTCCAAGGCATTGTAGCACGTGAAAAAAAGCAAAACAAGAAAAAGGATGTGCACTGTTGGGTTGTCAACAAATGCACAGACATAACCAACAATTTCGTCTTGGATCAACAATTCAATTGATGACTATATTACTACATCTAGTCCTCAGCTAAAAATCCTCAATTTTTCAAAAATTAATACAATATCCTTTCCTATAAGTACAAAGATGGCCACCGAGACCGATCTTCTTTGAAAATGTCCTCAACTACATCCTTTTAACATGAAGATGGCTAAAGAGCCCAGTCTTCACTTTTAAAATTCCTACATTAATCATTCCTATGAACACGAAGATGGCTAAGGAGTCCAGTCTTCGCTTTTAAAATTCCTCCGTTAATCATTCCTATAAACACGAAGATGGCTAAAGAGTCCAGTCTTCGCTTTTTAAAATTCCTGCATTAATCATTCCTATAAACACGAAGATGGCTAAGGAGTCCAGTCTTCGCTTTTAAAATTCCTCCGTTAATCATTCCTATAAACACGAAGATGGCTAAAGAGTCCAGTCTTCGCTTTTTAAAATTCCTGCATTAATCATTCCTATAAACACGAAGATGGCTAAGGAGTCCAGTCTTCGCTTTTTAAATTCCTCCGTTAATCATTCCTATAAACACGAAGATGGCTAAAGAGTCCGGTCTACGCTTTTGAAAAGTCCTAAGCTAAACATAGTAAAGTCATCAATTAAATGTGTTTTCTCCGCAACTATTTAGTTGGTCTGCAAGGGCAAATGTTGATTAAGTGTGCGTTGCATCACGAGCGGCGATATTTTCTTTGATGGACAGGTTCATATGTTCCTTGAGTGTGACTTAATTATTGTTACAAACCTTCCATCGGAATATAAATGAAGACGTCTAACACAGTTATACATCCGTATGAATTTCTTTTTTAAGCACTCAAAGACCATGATTTCACTGGGAATTGCAAATACATTTTGATCACCACATTAAGTGCAGAGATGAAAAACCTGCGAATTATCACACATTTGTACACAAATGTTTGTAGATATCCTCATTACAATTAAATAAAGATGTTTCAAAACATCACTGGTTACATCGCTTCAAAATGTCTCATTGGATGAGACACAAATGTTTGTAGATATCCTCATTACAATTAAATAAAGATGTTTCAAAACATCACTGGTTACATCGCTTCACAATGTCTCATTGGATGAGAGATGTGCGTGATACAAATGACAATCCCAACTGTTCCTGCACAATCCTCATATATCTGATGGCTTATATTTTCATCCTTTTTTTTTTTAACTCTTGTTTTGCAAACGTGCATCAGTTGAATAGTTGGAGCCCAATAAAAAGTTTCAGGCTTGCTTTTTTCACTGACTCCTGTTTTGAGCTTGTTGACCTACAGCTTCATCGTGATAAACTGACTGCAACGAATTTTTACGATGGCGTCGTGTTAGATCTCTGGAAGGTGGTCTACAAGCATCCGGTTTGAGGGCTGAATCAGCCTCACAAACTTCGCACTCAACTAATGTCGAATGGGTTGAATCAGCGTCAAAGCTTGCACTCAACTAATTATGTCCCAACTATTATTCAACTGAACTAGCCGGTTATTTTTCAAACTCATTCTTCTATGATTTTTTTTGAATGCCTCTTAACATTCCAAGTTATGATGATGCTTTGTCCAAGGCATTGTAGCACGTGAAAAAAAGCAAAACAAGAAAAAGGATGTGCACTGTTGGGTTGTCTACAAATGCACAGACATAACCAACAATTTCGTCTTGGATCAACAATTCAATTGATGACTATATTACTACATCTAGTCCTCAGCTAAAAATCCTCAATTTTTCAAAAATTAATACAATATCCTTTCCTATAAGTACAAAGATGGCCACCGAGACCGATCTTCTTTGAAAATGTCCTCAACTACATCCTTTTAACATGAAGATGGCTAAAGAGCCCAGTCTTCACTTTTAAAATTCCTACATTAATCATTCCTATGAACACGAAGATGGCTAAGGAGTCCAGTCTTCGCTTTTAAAATTCCTCCGTTAATCATTCCTATAAACACGAAGATGGCTAAAGAGTCCAGTCTTCGCTTTTTAAAATTCCTGCATTAATCATTCCTATAAACACGAAGATGGCTAAGGAGTCCAGTCTTCGCTTTTTAAATTCCTCCGTTAATCATTCTTATAAACACGAAGATGGCTAAAGAGTCCGGTCTACGCTTTTGAAAAGTCCTAAGCTAAACATAGTAAAGTCATCAATTAAATGTGTTTTCTCCGCAACTATTTAGTTGGTCTGCAAGGGCAAATGTTGATTAAGTGTGCGTTGCATCACGAGCGGCGATATTTTCTTTGATGGACAGGTTCATATGTTCCTTGAGTGTGACTTAATTATTGTTACAAACCTTCCATCGGAATATAAATGAAGACGTCTAACACAGTTATACATCCGTATGAATTTCTTTTTTAAGCACTCAAAGACCATGATTTCACTGGGAATTGCAAATACATTTTGATCACCACATTAAGTGCAGAGATGAAAAACCTGCGAATTATCACACATTTGTACACAAATGTTTGTAGATATCCTCATTACAATTAAATAAAGATGTTTCAAAACATCACTGGTTACATCGCTTCAAAATGTCTCATTGGATGAGACACAAATGTTTGTAGATATCCTTATTACAATTAAATAAAGATGTTTCAAAACATCACTGGTTACATCGCTTCACAATGTCTCATTGGATGAGAGATGTGCGTGATACAAATGACAATCCCAACTGTTCCTGCACAATCCTCATATATCTGATGGCTTATATTTTCATCCTTTTTTTTTTTAACTCTTGTTTTGCAAACGTGCATCAGTTGAATAGTTGGAGCCCAATAAAAAGTTTCAGGCTTGCTTTTTTCACTGACTCCTGTTTTGAGCTTGTTGACCTACAGCTTCATCGTGATAAACTGACTGCAACGAATTTTTACAATGGCGTCGTGTTAGATCTCTGGAAGGTGGTCTACAAGCATCCGGTTTGAGGGCTGAATCAGCCTCACAAACTTCGCACTCAACTAATGTCGAATGGGTTGAATCAGCGTCAAAGCTTGCACTCAACTAATTATGTCCCAACTATTATTCAACTGAACTAGCCGGTTATTTTTCAAACTCATTCTTCTATGATTTTTTTTGAATGCCTCTTAACATTCCAAGTTATGATGATGCTTTGTCCAAGGCATTGTAGCACGTGAAAAAAAGCAAAACAAGAAAAAGGATGTGCACTGTTGGGTTGTCTACAAATGCACAGACATAACCAACAATTTCGTCTTGGATCAACAATTCAATTGATGACTATATTACTACATCTAGTCCTCAGCTAAAAATCCTCAATTTTTCAAAAATTAATACAATATCCTTTCCTATAAGTACAAAGATGGCCACCGAGACCGATTTTCTTTGAAAATGTCCTCAACTACATCCTTTTAACATGAAGATGGCTAAAGAGCCCAGTCTTCACTTTTAAAATTCCTACATTAATCATTCCTATGAACACGAAGATGGCTAAGGAGTCCAGTCTTCGCTTTTTAAAATTCCTGCATTAATCATTCCTATAAACACGAAGATGGCTAAGGAGTCCAGTCTTCGCTTTTTAAATTCCTCCGTTAATCATTCCTATAAACACGAAGATGGCTAAAGAGTCCGGTCTACGCTTTTGAAAAGTCCTAAGCTAAACATAGTAAAGTCATCAATTAAATGTGTTTTCTCCGCAACTATTTAGTTGGTCTGCAAGGGCAAATGTTGATTAAGTGTGCGTTGCATCACGAGCGGCGATATTTTCTTTGATGGACAGGTTCATATGTTCCTTGAGTGTGACTTAATTATTGTTACAAACCTTCCATCGGAATATAAATGAAGACGTCTAACACAGTTATACATCCGTATGAATTTCTTTTTTAAGCACTCAAAGACCATGATTTCACTGGGAATTGCAAATACATTTTGATCACCACATTAAGTGCAGAGGTCAAAGATCTGATAATTATCACACATTTGTTGTTATATTTATTGTTACAAACGTTCAATTGGAATATAAATAAAGACGTCTAACACAGTTATACATCTGTATGAATTTCTTTTTTAAGCACTCAAAGAATGATTTCATTGGGAATTGCAAATACATTTTGATCACCACATTAAGTGTAGAGTCTCAATGAATGAGAGATGAGTGTGATACAAGTGACAATCCCAAATGTTCCTGTACAATTATATACATGTAATGGATTAAATCTTTTTTTTTTTTACATTTGTTTTGCGAATGTGCATCAGTTGAATATCTGGAGCCAAATAAATAGATGCATCATGAGCAGCAACATTTCCTTTGGTGGAAAGGTTTATACTGATTGTTCATTGAATGTGTTAGGGTTAGGATTTTTTGCATGCAATTGTATATCATATCACATGGAATAGTAGATTTTTTTTTTCACATAAACTCCCAACATGAAAATATAATGCACATTTTTCCACACCTTAGAAATGAAACAGTTTAAGAGTATTCAAGTCAACTTAATATGTCATTATATTGCACATAATCACAAGAAACCATGAATGTTTTTTGTCACACTATCACACACTGAAGAATTGAAACAGTTTATTTAGTTAAAGATCTATGAAGTCAAGTCAACTTGTTTATGCAATAGTACATCATATCACTGTGAATTGTAGATCCTTTTTTTTTTGTCCAATTAAGTACTGGGGTGTAAAGACCATGCACATTAACACATAGTTGCATGGCAATTGTACAACAAAATAATATTTAGCTACAATAGTAACTTGAATCATCCCAATCTCCAGTAACTTGAATCATCCCAATCTCCAAGTGGCAAAATGAAAGTTGATGGTGATTCACAACTTTTCATTTTTGTGTTTAAATTCCATATTTAGAATACATTACTATTGAAGAAATCCAAATGACAAAGAATCCAATTCCATTATTTGTTGAAATATATTTACATTTGTACAGTTAGATTTATTTCAGAGCAATTCAGTTTTTCTGCAAAAATTAATAGGAACAACCACATATTTTAACTGAAATGAAAATGGTATATCACTAAGTTTTAAAAAATGAAAACTCAAGTTTACTTTCATAACTAGACACTATTAAAATAAATACAATACAAATTTCTTTAACTAGACAGGTGAACTTACGAGTTGTGTATGAAGTTGTTATGTGTTTGTGAAGTAATTACTGACATCATAATAATAAAAACAAATACAGGAACCATGCATACATATACAACATACAACTAATGCAGGATATTTAAAGTATCATGCACATACAACATACAACTAACGCAGGATCATCGCTTTACAAAAAATAAATGCTGTGAAGTATAAGAATATTTCTTACCTTATTCTGACTATGGCCACATTTGAAGAAATGGCAGATGAACTTAAAAAAAAACATGTCGATCATTTGTAGATCGGTAGAATCTTTTCACAGTGAGAGAGACGTTTAATGTTCCTCCTGTAGCCTTGAAATGTTCATCCTTTTTCCTTGACCTCATGTTTAATTGACCATTTAGTCTATAAGTGAGTTAAGAAAAATGCACTGTTTAACAAATACATCACATTTAAATGCATAACCTTTAAATGCAATATTGATAAAATTAGTGCATTTTAATATGTGGCAGTTACTAATCTTTTCATTCAAGAAGAGCTTTTTCTGTCTCAGACTTAATGTTTAAAGAGAATGTGTTTTTTAGTGATGGTCATTTTGTTTTCAAATAATAGTCATACTGTCTCACTGTGTGATGGAAAAATAGAAAAGGTTTATGAAACTTCATGGTATTTTAATGTCAATTTTTTTATGTATCTCTCTTTGATAGGAGGTATAGTGGCTGAGCGGTAACACACTTAGCTTCTGAAGTTGAAGTCCCAGGTTTGAATCCTGATATTTTAAATTTTGGGACCTTTGGGTACGTCAAGATTCTACCCTACTCTAATGGGTATCTGACATTAGTTGGGGAAAATAAGGTGGTTGGTTGTTGAGCTGGCCACATGACACCCTGGTTAACTGTGGGCCACAAAACATGACCTTTACATCATCCTTACTATAGATCGCAAGGTCTGAAAGGGGAACATTTTTTTAAATAAGAAAATCACATTCAACTTTTCATTTGGCTATATATATAAATGTGCCACGAAGAATGAAGCAAATTGCTTATTTTAAATTTTTAGGAAGTAATGCAGTCTAATGTGAGTTCATTAATTTGTGTTTTTAACCCAACAGCTCCAACTTTTAGGTTTTGAAATGCTATCCAATTAAACAAAAGGAGGTAACTAAATTTTTTTAAAAATAATAATTAATAAAAAAAAATGTAAATAATACAAACAAAATAAATAAATTACATAAATAGAAAAATATAGCTAGTTTTAAAATACTTCAAATATCTAAAGTATAAGTACACATTTTTAAAATATCTAAGCTACCCTATCTAGACTTATTTAAAATATTTTTAGAAAAACAAAAGACTATACAGATTTGGCTTAATTTTTGTGTTTTGGTTCTAAAACTAGCTCTTATTGTCTGAAAGTTTAAGAAACTATTGCTAGGGTCCTAAAAAAATACATCAGAATTAGGCTCCTATTGTAAAAACAATGCATCTTAGAGTAAAAGCTCTTGGGTTATAGTGTAAAAAAATATTTATTACCTTGATATGTAGATCACTAGATAAACTTTATGACAATAAAGGTGACAGTGGAGAATCAAGGCATCTGAAGAATCAGTGCACAATGATTGAGCCACTAACCTCCAGATCAGTAGCATGTAGAGTCTGTCTTTAAAAAAAAAAAAATTTGAATGTTGAAGCAAATTTACAAATTGAAAGAAAAATGTGAATAATCTAAAAAAAAAAAAAAAAAAAGGAAACAGTAATAGCCCTTGCCCAAGTGTATTAATATATATATATATATATATAAACTAGACACATTTTACCCGCGACCCGCAGGTCTCTATTTACGTATTACTGTCGATATAGTGTTTTTAAAACATTTAAATGAAATAATAATGTAATAAAGCGAATGTGTAAATGTAAAAATAGTATGAATGAAGCCATCAAATCAAAATAGCTAATCTACTTAAATCCATTTTTTTTAAAATTAAAACATTTGCTTGTAGGCCTACATATATTTGATTAAAATTTGAAATGAATAGACTTAATTTTGAATGTTCATGTGTTAAAGTATAAAGTAGATCTTGAGGTAGACATAGATCTAGATCTAGACTAATCTAGAGTTAAAAATTGGCTTTTAAAGAGTTCATTCTGTGCTGCGCATGCGTGAACTTTTTTCATGAATGAATAAAGGGCTATCTCAAAACGGCTACGCAGCTTTAGCGAACAGCGAATGAATGTATTAAAAATGCTTTACAAACACAAATTTAAATGTTAATTTGATTAAAATATGAAATGAATGGACTATAATTAGTATGTCCATTTGTTAAAGCATAAAACTATCTTTGCAAAAAGAAGTTTTTTCATCTTAGAGTTCAATAAGAGTTTTAGACCTATGCATAGACTATAACGAACTAATGTAAAAATGCTTTTGAAACACAAATTTGAAGGTTAATTTTATTAAATAATGAAATAAATAAACTATATTTTGTATTTTCATGTGTCAAAAAAAAAAAAAATAAGTGCAAAGTTAAGTTCTTAAAATTAGATCTAGATCTAAATCCTTTTGATCTTTTCTCATGTCAACATTGTAAACATTGCCTAGATCCATAAAATACTATAGCTGTAATAGAGCTGGTCTTTATTTTTTTATTTTTTTTTGAGGGTCTTAAGTTTGTTTTAGGGCCACAATACATACACTACGGTCTAAGTTGGTACCCAAGGAACATTTCTGACAAATTTTATCAAGATTTTATTTCTATACTGGAACATACATACAAACGCCAAACATTCTGCTTTATATAATATCAACCTTACAAATCAGAAGATAAGTTATTATAAAAATGTATGCACCATTCAAACAGTAAATGTGAAGCAGCTCTTGTGGGATTGCAAATACACCACCTTATTAAAAGTTCACATTTTGGTCCTAATTTGTTAACTTTAGAAGAAAACATGTAGCTTATAAACCTAAAACTAGAGCAATGTTTGAAAATTTGCTGGCCAAACAACCCATGACCAATGGTCATAGAAACAGTTGAGCTTGACACTATCTGACCCATGATCACTTGGTCTGAAACGAGTACTCTAAAACTAACATTTTATGTTTTTATAACAGATTTTTTTTTTACTTTGCTTTTGCTTTAAGATATTTGACTGGTACACTAGAATTCAACTCACCTATTGTTCTTAGAGAATTACCTAAGTAACCTTGGACACAAACTTGATCTTGGCCTGACATATCCAGACTCCTGACATTGAAATACAGTAAAGTGGGTCACTACCAATGCAAGAAAGGTGTACACACTGTTTGGCAGAGTGACTTGGCAATGATGACTTGTATATCATAGGGGTGCACTGCTGATAGCTGATACCCTGAAAACAGTTTGTGATTACATAATCTTATTTGATTGACCTAAATTTTGTAAATAAATGCCTTTTAATATTATATTAGTTATGATGATGGCTAAGTAATGCATCAAATAACAAAGATAGTTGTCTAACAAAATAAATACCTATAGCTTAATATTTTCTTCTTTTGTAAAATTTGTGTGGTGAATGAAAATAAAACTTTGTACTCACTGTGTAGCCATCTTCATAGTGTTGAGAAATGAACCAGACAGACCATTAGACATTTGTTGATATGCAGTTCAGGGTTATGCTAACCAAATCTAAGGCTTGACCAAAACACAGAAAATAGTTCAGAATAATGTTTAAAAAATTTGAATAAATTGTTTCAGAATTAACTGTCTTACTTTGGCTTTGAAAGCTTTAATTCATACAAATGTCAAAGAGAAAACTGTAATCATCTGATAGCAGGTTACCAAGGAATAGTAGTTGCTTGGATAGGATGACAAATTGGTACTGTTGGCAACAGAATGTTTGCTTGTTAAGATTCTGAAATATGGAGACATCATATACTGAATTAGAATATCTCTTAAAATACACTATCTCATGATATTAAAATAACATTGTTATATAATAATAGTAAAATAATATATTTAATTTAACTTCCATTATCTTTTTTGTAAAATGTGTGTTTTGAATGAAATTAAAACTTTGTACTCACAGTGTAGCCATCTTCATAGTGTTAAGAGATGAACCAGACAAACCATCAAACATTTGTTGATATGTAGTACAGGAATATGCTAAGCAAATCTGAAGCTTGACCAAAAACACAAAAATGTATAATAAGTTATTTATTTTTTTAACAACCAATGATAAATTATTTTAGAATTAGCAGTTAAAGAAAAGAAAAAATTAAGTCTTACTTTGGCTTTGAAAGCTTTAATTCATAAAAATGCCAAAGAGAAAACTGTCATCTGATAGCAGATTACCAAGGAATATTTGTTGCTTGGATGACAAATTGGTACTGTTGGCAGCAGAGAATGTGCACTTGTTAAGCTGATTAAATATGGAAACTTGAACTAGAAATATCTCTTAAATTAAAATATTTAAAATAACATTGTTTCTATGAAAACAATAGTTAAGCCTATTAGTATTGCATGGTTTGACTATGTTAAATAAGATATGAAGGAAAAATACTTGCCCTATAATTAGACTTCCCATGATGTTTACTTCTAGTTTCAATTTCTTCATTCATATATTTACCTGACCTGTCTGTTTACAGCTTTGGCTTTTATCTTTCAGGCTAGTAGTTGATTAGTAATCAATACTCAACATCTTGAACTGATTAAAAAAACAACTACAAGGTAAATAAATAATTGTATAATTACACATTAAGATGCAATTATTATCATTTGAATTCAACCAGATATCAAGTAGCTGAGAATTTAAACAAATAAATGGCATCTAATAAAAAATTGCTTAAAAGTATCCACTATACAACAATAGCTGTTGTTTTATAGTTTTGAAATATTTGTGCTTCAAGTAGGATGTTCTATTGAGAATAAACTTTGCCTTGACCTCGGAGAAAAAAAAGTAAAAAAAATTTATAATTATATATATTGAAAAATTACATAAAATATACAAGTTAGTACAATCAACAAAAAAAAGGAAGGATTCTACTAACGTGTTGCCTTGTTTTAAGTCTCTACTAGTTCTGCTCTTCATATTAACTACTCAGAGATGGTTTACAAATCTGTATGGCACTCCATTTCTTGAATAAGATCTATTCAACATCTTAATCTGAAAAATGTGAAAATATAATTTTATTTAACTTGTTACAATAATCATGACTATATGTACCTAACTCTAAATGCTAAATGACGGAAATGATTTTTTTAATGTAAAATAATTTCAAAGCAATTACCAAAAGCCAAGAGGACAATGAATATTCAAAATGTTATCTAATATTGAGTCCAAGGAAATCCATGATGAAAAAGCTTAGTGAAAAGCGCAAATGCTGAGGTTCTCTAAAAAAAAAAAAAAAAATTATGTTAACATTGATATTCACCAATGCAAGCACTAACACCAAAGATAGAATTCAAATAAACATTTAAAAATTAGAATATTCATAATTTGCCAGTTGCTTTAGTATACATAAAAAATAAAACAATGACATTTTATTGAAAAAAAAAAGGTAAAACATTTAGATGAACTACTTGTCTTATAAGCTCAATAGACAGATGAATGGAAAAGTATGTTAAAACAGGTCCAGAATTCTTGATGGCTAGACAACCACAGGAATGGAATTGGCATGATTAAAAAACTTTTGGATATGCTAACTACACTGATTTTTCCTGTTCCCCATAACTTGTACCTACATCTGAAGAGAACTAAGCTATACTCAGCATCTTAGCCTGAAAATTGTAATAAAGTGTGTACAGGCTGATAAATCAAATACAAGTCTTAGTGAAGATTCTGGGATTTTGACTAAGCTTCATAATGAGATAATCTCTAAATGTTAAAGTGAAGAAAATTTATTTAAGTTTTTATGTATACATTTGAAACTAATTACCATAAGGCTAAGAGATAACAGAAAACAAATATTCTTAAATTGTTAGGAAAATATTTAAAACATTTTCAATTAGCATGCAATAAAAAAAAAATGCAATTAAAATATACAAATACATAGAAAAAAATATATACTTGCTTTGATAGATCTGTAGTAAGAAACTGGTTGTTATTTAACATACATGAAAAGAAATGAATTAAATTAAAGTAGTTAAATGTAACATTGGAAAGGACCACTAGCCTTAAAAAGAGAAATATGGTACAAGCTTGCTACAATTCTGATTATAGGTGCTTTTTATTTCTCAGATGTCTCTTAGTCATAGTTCTCATAATCTAGATCCCATTTCTAGATCACTTGGCTGTAAACTGCATTTGAAACTGAAAATGTTATAAAATATGAGAATATGGATGTTATGACTGCAAAGAGAAAGAGTTTATTTTGAAGATATTGACTTCATTACCAAAATTAGTAAGGCTAAACCTGAGTTTACCTATCTCATAAATAATACATCAATCATAATAAGGCTTTTCTAATATGCATATATTTAAAACTAGTTTCCAAAAACTAAGATAACAGAAAAAAATACAAAGTGTTTTGTTAATATTAAAAACAAGTTTAATTAGCATGCAGTAACAATACAAAGTCAAAAAAAACTATACTATTACTTACAATGCTGCTCAATATCTATATATACCAATTGCCTGCCTATTCTTTATTAAGCAAGCATCAAAAGAAACTTAAGTCTAAATTACATAAATTATAGCATTTGAAGCAATGTCTTTAGAAAAAAACAAAAAAACATATCATCTAATCTTCACTACTTTCCATCACAACACCCTCACCTGTTCCTTTGTTGAACTGTTGAGCACCACACACAATCTGTCAACTGTCCTTCACTTCGCTCACAAGGCTGTACACCTGTATATCTTGTTCTTAACATTTTTAATGTGATATGAAGCTTGTGTTGAAACTTTGGCTGCTAACAAAAAAAAGTTTGAATTCATTATTTCGAGATGCACATCAAGCATTATGAAATTCAACCATTGTTATGCATATATTTTTAATTACAAAATGTTCTATAAAATCAGAAAATTATTCTTTAAATGTTATATAAACATTGAAAATATATTCTCAAATTGCATGCAAAAAAAACAAAACAACAACAACAGAATATAACAAACATTAAAAAAAAAAAACTTGCTAGATCAGTAGTTCCACAGCTTTTCTGTTCTTAATTAGCATACTTCAAATGAAAGAATGAAATTAAATGTAAAATGCCTAAATCACAATGAATGGATTACTTGCCTTAAATAACACTTTGTAGCATAACACTTTACACATGTTTTAACTTCTGACCAGTTCCTCACAAGTGATGGTTCTAATCATGGTTCTAATCATCTGATAACTAGACATTGATCTGAAAATGTTCCAAAATTTAATTATGATAATGAATATATAAAACATTGGACTATGAAATCAGAGTTGTTAAGTTTTTTTTTAAGATAAAATTTCAACTTTATTAAAACTAGATCTATAAAAACTATATGAAGCTAAATGAGTTATTAATTAACATAAATATTCTTTAAATAATTTCAATTAAAAACATGCTCAATTTGCATGCAATAACACAAAAGATAAAGCAACACAAAAAAAAGAATGAAACTTACAGATATTTGCTTTGCTAAATCAGTGGTTTAATAGCTTGCCCTTGCTTATTAGGAAAATTTTATGACAATGACATTAAATTCAAAATTGTTAAATTCTACCTTTGTCAATGACTACTTGCCTTAAAGAATGCCGGCATCCTTGATACACCAATTTTTTTAGCGTTTTTATTTACTGTCTGCTTCTCAGAGGTAATAATTTCTAGCAATCTGTATATGTTCCCTTTTTATATTACAAAGAAGAGATCTGTGTTTTGATCTGAAAAAAAGTTAAAAACTATTTATTACAACACTCATGTTTAAAATATAAATGGTTGCTAAATTTATTAAACACTATTATTATAGCTTTTATATAGCGCTACTTTCATGCCTATAGCATGCTCAGAGCGCTTTGGTCCAATACAAAGATTATGGATGAGTGACACCATCTTTAATACAAAGATTATGGATGAGTGACACCATCTTTAATACAAAGATTATGGATGAGTGACACCATATTTAATACAAAGATTATGGATGAGTGACACCATCTTTAATACAAAGATTATGGATGAGTATGCCTACAGCATTTCACATGGCTATGCAGACCAAGTTGTCAATGCATATTTCGACACAAATGAACAACTTAAGACCTAAAATCTAAACTAAGTAACTAGTTATGTTATTAAGGCAGCATTTTCTTTTCGCAAATATGATAAGTACAAAGTAAGACTAGGCCTAGGATACACTTGATACAGGTAACAATAACACAACAGTAGTTAGATGTTTACTAGATCTAGAATTCTCTCTCTCTCTCTCTATATATATATATATAAAGTTCCCCTTTCAGACCTTGTGGTCTATAGGGCAGATGATGTAAAGGTCATCTGATTCTGTGGCCTACGGTTAAGGAGGGTGTCATGTGGCCAGCACAACGACCAACCGCCTTTACTTTTCCCCAACTAATGTCAGGTACCCATTAGAGCTGGGTGGACTCAGAGGCGCCCAAGGATCCCAATATAAAATATATAGCCTTCACCGGGATTTGAACCCGGGACCCCAGGTTCAGAAGCCAAGCGCTTTACCGCTCAGCCACCATGCCTCCATATATATATATATATAATATACTATATATATAGATCTTTAGCCTAGAAATATATAGTAATAAATATGTAGATCTAGGCTTATAGACCACTAGAATCTCAATCTAGATTAGATCTAGATCTATCTAGACTTCTAGATTCTAAGAGTCTCTAGATCTAGATCTAGATACAGATGAGCCGGTTATCGTGACTTAAGCAAATTTACTTTATCTAAAAGGCCTATGATCCCTATAAGAGTGAATAGTCTACATTATAGTCTATAGCCTATACATCTCTAGAATCTAGACATAATGTTATAAAAGTTATTTAATCTTTGACAGAATTACCATAAAGTTGATAATGAGTTAGTTGCCAAAGCAAGTAAATATTGACTAGATAATAAGATGGCATTACTAAATTTAAACTAGATCTAGAAGACACTGCAAACATACCTGGAACCGAAGATTAGACACAAGGGACATAACGAGATAGGCAATAGATAGGATTAGCCTCATAGGAGCGTCCCATTTCACTTGAATGCTGGCAACACACTGAGCTCTATTCACTTCGACCGCACGTGACCAATAGGCTTCTGTGTCAAAACTTGATCGAGATTAGGTCTAATAGATAGACCCACGCCTAGTTGTACACGCTTCGACGTTTAGTTGCTATGAAACAATAGATCGCTTAAATTACTCTGACCCGTCACCCCTCAATACACATACACACAATATACTAACCAGTGGTCGGCTAACTCGTCATCCAAAAGAGAGAAATATAAACAATACTAAATTGAAGTTTGATCAGAGTTAGTAGCCCTGGAGACACTTTTATTTGAAATAATTAGGATTTAAAGTACAATCTCGCGACTACCGTTACCTTTGTCTTAGGTTGGGGGGCCTACATCAAATTAAACTTAGTATTATACCAGGGCCGGATTTACCTATAGGCAACACATGTTAGAACTATAACTTCCTCACAAGCTACGGTCTGCGGGCAATTTCTGTGCACGGACCAAAGGTTTGGAACTCACTCCCCATTGATCTCAGACAGACATGCTAAATTCACTAAATTCAAGAAGAACATTAATAAGACATATCTGTTTAAAACTTTTTATTTAGATTAGTTTGTGTCATTTTAGCTCTCCTGTTTATGTTTGTAATGTTATCACAGCGCCTTGAGCCTACATTTTTGTTTGTTAACTGCCCGAGTCGGATGTGGAACTTCGAGCCCCTTTTATAGGTAGCCAAGCAAAGTTAAGTTCAAGCGTTCTTAGTCTCTCGACCACGCTTCCAGATGTGCCGACAAATTCGATGGTTAGATTACACAAAGGATTGCGTAATAACATGTCCTTTTTTTTTCCACTAAATTATTATGTTTGTTTGTAAAATGTTTTACATGTTTCGGATGTTCATTCAGAGTTGAAGATAATGTACTTCCTAGTCCAAACCTTCCTCAGGACGACGGGAGAGGGGAGCGGGCTGGGTTTGAACCCGGGACCATCGCAAACGACAGTCCAGCGCGCATACCGCACGACCATCCTCGTAAATAGTCCCCCATCGTAAATAATTAATAACCATTCCATCAAATATTGACTATGTTTATGACGTTAATGATCTTTTTTAAATCAGCATTACATGTTCGTCATAAAAATAAAAGAGCTGTCATCTACAGATCGTTCGTTATCTCTGCACAGTGAATAGTGAATAATAAGATGATTTTTTTTTAATCGGTAAAAATTGAAGCTTAAAATGTTTCTCTCTATAACCAACGAACTTTGTCATAGGACAGAATATCTGTATCATAGATACACACACACTCTCTCTCGCTCTACTTCAATTAAAAATTCTTAAAATGTGCGAAGATAAAGATCACTAGATAAAATTCAAGTAGGCCTACTTTGCGAATTTCGGGAATTGTTTGCGCACTTAGTGATTCCTAATAAAAAATCTCGTGATATATTTTTTTCTTTCAAAATTTAGACAAATCACAGACCTATTGGCCTTTATATTAACACCAATTTCTTCCACCTTTCTACTGTTGAAAGCTAAAATCTAATTTTCCTAATGGAATTAATTTTTGTAAGCACTTAGTTATAAAATTTGCTAAATCTACCTCACGTATTTGTCATTCAATTGGAAATTAATCCCAAAATTATTATATTATATATGAGTATTGTGTATTGGAATGATTGCATGCCAAATGCGATCTTTAAACTAAGCGTAATGAAGGATGGCGTAACAGAGACCCCCCCCCTCCCCCAGGCGCTATAAAGATCAAATGAGGCGCCATTTTGATCGAGGTGACAGAGAAAAACAACTGCCAGAAAATAATACATTTGATTAGAGTAGCACAATGATCCAAATCACTCAGAAGGTTAAAAAGTAAAGTAGCAATACTACATAACACTAGCTGTACCATAATTTACAAACACGAAAGGTCATCTGTCTTCATCGAGAAGTTATAAAACGCTGGTTGTGAAGTCTATAGAAGTCTAACTTCTAAAGCGCTGGTTGTTAGGGTGTATGTGTTCCGTGTGTGAATTGTGTTCGCATTTGCATCTATATTGTTATTGTTACAGTAGTTACTTGAGGTGGTCAAAGACAAAGACAGTTCTAGACAAACAATTTCCATTTGATTGGATCAATAAAAATTATCTTGTCTGAAAGTTTTCTGAAAACAAAATAAAATACTCAGAAAAGCAGCAGGGTAAAGCACATTACTTGTTCCACGTGCTAGGACAAATGTGTACAAGTGCTCCTTCTTCAATGGTGCTATTAGAGCATGGAATGGGTTTTCTGAATCAGCCAGGAAAAGCAATGACTTGGAAAATACTAAATCACTAATTAACTAGATAACTGGATTCTCACAGGCCGTAATTTTCCTTTGAAGTAACGTCTGTAATTCATCAGATAAGATAGGTGCTGTCGACGAAAAAAAAAAAAGAACGTAGACCTCAGAGAACCTGCTTTTTATGCATAACTTGTGGCAAAATATGCAGGTCGCAACTGGGTCTACTTTGCCACGTTAAATGGGGCATTCATCTTTAGTCACACAATCTTCGGAATCAAAGGCAAAGAGATGAGTATGTATAAAGTTACTATGAAGCAAGCAGCTGGTGATCTCGTATGATGTAACCTTTTCTCACTGCTCGCTGCCACAACCGTGACCTCCGTGACCCCACAACACACCTGACCAGAGATTGATGTGCTGTTAATAAACAGAAGCCCACTGTTGCAATAGGCCTACTTATCCATTCTCGCCCCATCTCTTCATTTGTGTGTGGGGGAAAAAAAGAGGGTGCGAGTCAACACCTACGAAATAGAGACGGAGGTCGGTCTGCACGACTGGTTTAAAGTCCCCGAGATTGTGGGCGCCTAGCTGGATCTCAGAATTCAGGGTCAGGTCTAATCTTGTATCAGCTACATGTTATAATAATGGGGAAATGAACAAAAGTAAAACATGTAGAAAATCGTTAGGAAGCATAATTAGACTTTTTTTTATAACTGAATTTGTGGTACTACTCAATGAAAGCAAACATGCTTTCTCTCCCTTGTTTTTAGTACCGGTATTATAAAAAGTATCCTTTCAGACCTCACCATTTGTAGGTCAGATGATGTAAAGGCCATTGTTTTCAGGATTTAAGTGAGATCATGCCGGGCTACAGCCTCTATAAAAAAAAGAAAAATATTACCGAATTATGACGGGTCTGAACTTTTTTTTTTTTGGTCAAACATTCTATTTGTATTTTTGCCACCACAATCTTACGTCGGTTGGCAACATTGTCGTGATTAACAAGTGCCCGCTTGTTGCATGCTCATGAGTCTTTAATAATAATAACAATAATATGTAAATGTAGCTCCGGATTTACGGCAGTGAGACTACCAAAAACCTTACCATCCGCAAAATCAAGACTGTTGGCCAACTCTTTAAAACTAAAATATATATTTTAAATAATGTTTTTTAAATGAGATTAAATTAATTTCTTCTAAAATATGGCACCCTTTAGGATATAATTTTAAGTACCGGTATTGTTATTCATAATAATCATACAAGTCTTTGTAAAGCTTTTCGAAAAAGTGTATGTGACGTAACAAAATCCTGCCCCGGGGCCTGGACGCATTTTAATCCGGCCCTGTCTGTTTAAAAAGCCAACGCTTAACGATAGTGCCATGTGGCCAGCACAACGACCAACCTCCTCTACCCCGCCCCATTAATGCCAGGTACCCATTAAGAGTTGTGTAGACACAGGCGTCATAATTATCACGAAATTAAAAATACCACTCTTCAGAAATTCTTGCTGAGAACCATAGGAAGCCAAGTGCTTCACCACACAGGTACTTATCCCCCCCCCCCCCCTTGGATTTTTTAGAGCGGATAAAACAAAATGGAGCTGGGGTTGTAGCTCATAGTGCACCAACCCACGTTCCCCTGTGTCGACCAACTGACATTTATACTGTTACGAAGTGTCCAGTTCGGTTGACCCATCGAACAGTTCCGTCTTAGTCTTACAGGTCTTCCCGCGCCACAGACGTCTGCCAGTCTACCATCACAACCATCTATGAAGTATTCTTCTATGCTTGAGATTTTTTTTATGGTTGCGCTACATCGAAGAAGGCGTAAGTCACAGAGAGTTCATAAGGCTGTCTTTCCCGAGCGGGTCCTTCGCGATCAGTGCAGAAGTCGGCTCAGTGCAAAACATCGTGATTTAATATAGACCACGGCGACTCGTGCCAATAAGTTAATGGTCTTACCCAGTGCTTTCTATTTTTGTAAAACGAAAATAGATGCCGGCACTCAGTGATGGATTGCCTTACTTTTAACTCTTTATAAATTAATAATAAACGTTAAAATACAAGAAAAGTAATTGAAAAAGGTGCCGGTACACCGTAGCAGTGAATACCGTCAAAAAAAAAGTAATGGTCATACCATTTTGTCCCCTTTCCCAAAATAAACTATTCCAAATCAAATCAAAATAAATTATTCCAAATCAAATAATCTTTTACCTACAATCACTGACTGGTATATTGTTAATAACCAACACTGATTGATTGCTACACTACTGATTACCTACAATTGTGTAATCATCCTCTTTTTTGAAGCAACGTCAGTATTACATTAGATAAGAAAGATACGAATTATTGATTAGTACATTACCTAGTAGGCAATTTACAATCATTGATTGGTACACAGCCATAAATTATGAGCCGATTTTTTTTATCTATGTTTTTAAAAACATTTATTATAAACTTGTTATCTTGTCTCTGATTGGATATTCTAACTCCCCCACCCCTAGCGACGACACTAAAACTTGACACTCAGACATGACAGGTAGCAAGAGTTGTCTGCGTGGACGTGCAGACGTCTGGTGGCCTTATTCTTTTCCCTACGTGTACTAGCACAAGGTCAAGGTTATTAATGGTTGGAGATACTTGGTGTTGCTTTGCAAAGGACATGGAATCTTTCCAACCCAATAATATTACGATACCGCTACTATAATAAATTGTAAAAATTTTATATTTTAAATAAATTTATATTTCCCGGTGTTGAAAAACCGAAAACTAAATTTCTAATATGTAGCTTATTGTTATAACAATTAGATCTATAATATCCCCACACCTTTTTTCAAGTCTAGATTCTAGACTAAATCTAGGTCCATAATTTCCCGGGTACGCTGTTCTGCCTCATCGTGGCACCTGGGTGGAAACGGCTACTTGAGGGGGTAGCTAGGCTAAATGAATGGCGAAACATAACTCCCGTGGGGATGCCCACGGGTAGACGAGAGTCCATCTCTTGCACGGGCGGGGTTGTAAAAAAGTCCCCACAAACCTGTCACACAGCCATGCGCTGTTCCTCAAAGGGACCGTTACATAAATGGCGAGTCCTCCACGGTTAGCTTGGTATAACGAAGGAAAATGGCGGAGGCTCCCGGTGTCATCGGCCTTCGGCCATGTGCAGCCAAGCATGCGTCGGGGGCCAAAGGCATTGGAAACAGCAATGCTTTACATAGGCATTGACTCGGGTCTCTCTCAAACAGAACTGTGTTCTCACAGTGTTTTTTTTTTTTTTACTGTTTGGCGTCCAAACAGGTTTTTTTTCAAACTAAGAGCTCGAAGAGCCTTCGGCTCAGCCCTTGGACATCAACAAGGTCCATAACTTAACACATAAATCAATCTTCCTAGCTTGCCATTATAAGATTCTAAATAAAGTGGATCTTGTTGCGCAACCTTATATTATCCTATATCTCAATCAAAACTAAAGTGTGCACGACCGATATTGAACTACTATGTAACAATCTCAGGCTATACTACCTGCCGAGAGAGTTTACACAATTTTACGTCATACTTGAGTATATAAAACCCACAGCCAACACAGAGAAAGCAGCAAAACATATACCCTGTACTAAACATTGTACATATAATTGTGACAAAAAGTTCTGATGCTGTCCGACTAGTTATGGGAGATTTCAATCATCTTTCGTTAGCTCAACACTAGCCAACACATAGTCAATATGTTAATTGTCCCACAAGGCACGATAAAACCTTGGACATGTGTTATAGCAACATAAAAATGGCCTACACATCTCGATCGTTATTTCCCCTCGGAGAGTCGGACCACACTTACACCCGTGTACAAATCGGTTTTAAAAACAACTAAACCGGAAGTACAGTCCATCCAGTCATGGTCTGACGATGCTGTTTTACAGCCACAAAGTTGTCTGGAGCAAACATATTGGGACATGTTTGTAAACAACTTCCCAGACAGATGAACTTACCACAACTGTTAATTCGTACATCCAGTTCTGTGGAAACTATAATTATATCAAAGAAGAAAATTAAAACATTCAGTAATAATAGACCCTGGATGACTAACATAAAAAAAAAAACATTCTGTCATCGAGAATTCATAGAAGTCTATTTATAAAGCGCTGGTTATGAGTGTGTATATCATGTGTGAATGTTGTTCGTATGTGCATCTATATCGTGCATCTATATTGTTATTGTACAGGAGTTACGCAGAGGGTGTCAATTGTAGTCAAACTGAATTTCCATTTGATTGGATCAATAAAGTTATCTTACATATTACAAACGTTACTTCAAAAAGGAAAATAATTACGTCATATCACGTGTCAATCTAGTACAAAGCGTCTGCAGTCAACCCCGCAACGTGTCATACAGCCCAAAACTATCTCCGTGCTTCAACACGTGTCCATTAGCGCACGAGTTTCTCGTCAAAATAATGCCAACATTGGCAAGACTGCACTGGGTCGGAAATAAGGAAAGTAATTCAAGACATTATAATAGGTTAATAAAAAAAAATAAAAAATATTATGGCAGACAGAGAAAGCGATTAGAAAACAACAAAAAGAACGGACGTGCCTGTCTTTGGAAGAGATTTTATACAAAGCAAAGGACAGAGAGGGAAGGAGGAAGACGGTTGACCGATCATGAGTGGTGCCCCAACGGGCTAACAAACCAAGGAATAGGTTGAGGTCAATAAAGGCGCCACGACAAATGGTGCAGAGACAGCTGGTTCAATGACACCGAGTTAATTCCAGATCCCGACCTTAAGGTGGCGCCTCGGTAGAAATGTTAGTGGAAGCAGATAGGCGAACATCGGGTAGTGAGCCTCGCTTCTGTCCGTTTTTTGTTTTGTTTTTGTTGTGTGTTTTGTTTATGTTTATTTTACTCTCCATGTTGAGAATGAAAGGTACACATGACACACACACGTCCCAGTCCAAAAAGTCCGACACGCCGTTTCACAAATGGGGCCGTCATCAGAGACCCGTGACTGGAGTGGCGGTCCTTTGTGGCTGTTACAGAATTGAAACAGGAAGAAATTCCCCGTGGTCTGTGAACGAGAGAGACACACACACACAAAGAGAGAGAATAAGAGAAAGAAAAATATAGAGATGTTGACATTGTGTTTATGTGTTTGTATATAGAGCTATTCCCTTCGGTTAGCAAGATCCTATTGTGTGTTATGTGTTATTAAAGAGTTTGATGTACCCAGCATCGAGTGTTAGCGTCGCATATAGAAAATCTAATCGACCGACGGCGAACAATTGTTATGCTTGCCCTAAAGTGGCAAAATATGTAGGTCACAGCTGGGACTGTGTATCCACGAGAAATGTTGCATTCCTCGATAATCTTCGGACTCGAAGACAAGCCTTATTATTTTTATTATTATATAAGCTAACATAGATGTCTGGAAATTTAGGCACCGGATATTTAGGCACCCGGAAATTTAGGCACCTGATAATTAGACACTTTTTGACAAGGCGGAAAATTAGGGCACTGTTTGTTTAGCGACCTTAATTTTGAACATAATTAAACAATTTTAACGGATATTTAATCCTTAGGCTATGGGCTATCGTTGACCTAATAAAACAAAATAATAAATAGAACGATTCCTTATACTTTTCCTGATACAAAAGAAAAGCTGAAACAAAACGGGGAAAAAAACTATAATCATGAGAATGTGTGGCAAAAAAAAAAAGACTCCGGAATAAGAGTCATTATATAATATAGACATCACATGATTCAGGGGAGGGGAGGTAGAGATGATTCTCCGCTCATTGCTTCACCTCCATCACCAACTTCTATGGTTGTCGGTTGAAATTGATAATTACGCAATTTGTGTACATTTTAGTTACCCATGTAAATACGTTAGATTAAATAATATTATAAAATATTTATCATATATTATGTCGGAGAGTGTTGATGATAAATGTAATCGCCCTCTCTATTTCTTGTGAGATAGTCGCCTGTGTAAGGGAGCCTGATTCATTGGTTATTTTTTTTAAGAACTCAAGTAGTAAGAACTCTACCGCTGAATAAGTATTCATAAGAGACCAATTTTCTAAAAAAATTGATAAAGAAATTTTTAACACACACTTATTTACACTCACAAAATTAGATCTTCCAAGTAGAATTGTTCATTTTTAATTAATATAAAAAGAGAGAACTATAGATATTTGGATATAATTACTATTGTATTGATTATAAACTAAATACTTGTATTAGTTTATTAACATAAAAACCGAGACATATTGCCTATTGTTATAGCGATAACAACGATTGGTCTTGTTTAGACCTCGAAGTAACGCACCTAATGTCCTTTAGCCCCCCCCCCCCCTTTTTTCCACGCACTCCCACTAAAAGGAGAGGATTAGTCGTGGGTAGATGTTGAACATGGCCGTGAAAATTACGTAATGAGTCTCAAGGCTACACACTGGCGGTGTAAGGAAAGTAGATCAGCATATAGTACAAATGGACGTTTGGGGATTTCAATTTTATAGGCTTTGCAGCTTTCAAAAACTTTGGTAGACACATTTCAGTTTTAACCATCATAATGTTAATAACAGTAATACAAATAATAATATAAAGGAAATGCAGATAGTTAAATTTCATTGGGCAGTGTTGAAATGGAAACGAGTGTTTTGTTGTTGTTGTTTTGATCATATATATGTGTGTGTAAGTGTTTGTTTAATAATGTGTGTATGAAACCTTTTTTGACTTGTTCATTTTTCATTCTAAAGAGCAAAAAAATTGTATGTGGTACTGAACACAAAAAGAATGGGGGAATATCATACCTTCTCGAAAATTGTAGTAAATAGGCTCTATATTAAATTTGGTTTATGATAGAGAATGCGGGGTTAAATTGGAACATCAACAATCTGCTATAAGCAGAATAAGTATCTATAAGAGACCAATCTTCCATTAAAAAAAAAACATGACATAGAAATGTTTAACTCATCTGTCTTTTCAAAACATATTTGATCGTGATTTCTAGCCGTTTTGCAATTTGCAGCCATATACATTTATATAAATATTATATTACATAAATTTACATATATATTCAATAATAATTAATTACAACAAATAATATTTGAAGGAGGACACAGACCTATACACGCACACAATAGATCTTCATAAAGGGCCTACCCATTAACAATAGAAAGAAAGAGATTAAGACTGTTTATAAAATATGAATACTACGTAAGTTGATCAGTTATATTTTAATTCCTATAAGTAACGAACATAAAGCCTTTCTCCCTATTCCCACTCTAATTTTAACACCTTGGTACAATGCTGTTCCTTGCCCTTAACTCCAGTGTGTAGCCTTGAGACGTCATTTTCACCACCTAGTTCAACATCTACCCGCGACAAATCCTCTCCTTTTAGTGGGAATGCCTGGAAGGGGGGGGGGGGGCTAAGGAGGTGAAGAAATGAGAGGAGAATCATCATTTTATAATGGGTCTTAATCCGGAGTCATTTTTTTCCCCACGCATTCTCATGATTGTCATTTTTTCCCCGTTTTGTCAGCTTTTCTTTTATATCAAGAAAATTCAGTTAGAATAGTTATAGTTCCTTTTTTTTTTCTAGAGTCACCGATAGCCCATGGTCTAAGAATGAAATATACGTTAAAATTATTTTCAAAATAAAGGTCGCTAATTAAAGAGTGCCTAATTTTCCGCCTTGTCAAAAAAGTGCCTAAATTTCTTAAATTCGCTAAAATTGATTTAATCATAGGGAATGTACAAGATGAACAACATTATGAACATAGTGGTGCTGCTGTTACGAGAGCAATGAAACAAAAAGAGAATGAGGCCGATATTATGAAACATTCAGAAGTTATTCAGGATTGTTATAAGTTGTTTGGATCATGTGAGGATTTCTTGAGAGAACAAGTGAGTGATCCTACATTACAAGAATTATGGAACAGGCAGAAGGAGAAGAGTGTGGATAATAAGAAAAATGGAGGTGTTCGATTCAAGGTATTCGATAGATTATTGTATCGTGTATTCAAAAGTCAAGTAGGTCAGGAAGAGAAACAACTCGTGGTTCCAGTGTCAAAAAGGGAAGAATATACCAATATTTCTTTTGGCAAGGAGTTGATAAAGATGTTAAAGATTTGATTAAGAGTTGTGATATTTGTCAACGGTGTAGAATGCCACGAAGATGTGACAGAGTTGAACTTGGAAATATGAATATAGTAACATCACCATTTTACAAAGTGGCAATAGATATTGTTGGTCCGTTGGAGGTTACCGAGAACAAGAACAGATTTATTTTAACACTTGTTGACATTGCTACGAGATGGCCAGAGGCAATACCTTTAAGAAATATTACTACAGAAACTGTAATTGAGGCATTAAACA
Source organism: Biomphalaria pfeifferi (assembly GCA_030265305.1). NCBI lineage: Eukaryota > Metazoa > Mollusca > Gastropoda > Planorbidae > Biomphalaria > Biomphalaria pfeifferi. The sequence continues at coordinate 665,323 of JASAOG010000273.1, forward strand.
CAATTTTCAGTAGAATTGGTATACCGCATGAGGTACTAAGTGATAACGGAAGTCAGTTCACTGCGGATTTATACAAAGAAGTTTGTAACTTCTACAATATTAAAATAGTGCACTCAACTATTTTCCACCCTTCGTCAAATGGGATGAATGAACGTTTCAATTCTTCATTGAAAAGTTTTCTAAGGAAAGTGACACAAGAGAGTCCAAAGGATTGGGATAGAAAGGTTAGCGCTGCACTTTTTGCCTATAGAGAGGTCCCAAATGAAACTACAGGAATATCGCCATTTCAAATGGTATATGGAAGACAGATGAGAGGACCATTGGCCATTCTGAAACAAGTATTTGTAAACAAAGAGGAGGAAGATGAATACAGGAATGTTTACTCATACTTAATGGATTTGAAGAAGAGGTTATTTCATGTAACATCAATTGCCAACCGAAATAGTGAGGTTCAAAAGCAAAAGTACAAAATTCAGTATGATAGATACTCTACAATGCGCAAGATTGATGAAGGTGATTGTGTATTAATACTTAAACCTCAAAGAGAAAACAAATTATCTGTTTATTGGCAAGGACCATTTCAAGTTATACGGAAGGTATCAAGATTCAATTTTCTAGTGAAAAAGGGAGATAAGTTGAAACTTTACCATATCAATAGGTTGATGAAATACCATAGCAGAGGTAAAGACAATACAAGTGAAACTGTTACTAATATTGAAAATGAGAACAATATTTTGTCTGCTAATATGGTGTCTGTTGTGGATGATGAGGAGGAATTTGATGAAGACTTGACAAATGAAGATATTTTACCAAGCATTCCGACATTAGAAATCAACAATAACAATCAGACGAATGAAGACATTTTATCTCAAGTGACGATTAACCCAGATTTAAACCATAATCAGAGATGTGAAATTATGAAGGTGCTGGATGAATTCAAGGATATGATATCTGACATTCCAGGTAAAGCAGATGTGGAAGAATTTAAAATTAAGTTGCTGGACACTAAGCCTATAGCATTAAAGCCATATACTGTACCAATAAATATGAAGGAGAAATTAAAAGAGGAAATTGATAGTATGTTAAAGTTGGGTATCATAGGACCCACAGATTCACCGTATGCCGCTCCTGTTGTGGTTGTTAAGAAACGTGATGGTACACTACGTCCATGCATTGATTACCGCAAGTTAAACAATGTTACACAAATACCAGCTGAATTAATACCAGATCAAGAAGAGTTATTTAATAAACTCTACAGGGCTAAGTATTTTACGTTAGTTGATTTAACTAAAGGGTATTGGCAAATTCCTATAAGTGAAGAATGTAAGGAGTATACAGCTTTTAGGGTTCTGGGGGAACACTACATGTTTCATTTCTTACCATTTGGTTTAAGTGGTGCTCCTAACCATTTCAATAGAGTTTTAAAGAGTATTTTAAGAGATATTGAGAATGTATTGTTTTATTTTGATGACATCTGTATATTTAGCGAAAGTTGGGAGACTCATGTTAGAGATGTACACAATGTTTTCGGTGTATTGAAAAGTCATGGATTTACTGTAAAACCATCTAAATTAGAGGTTGGCTTTACTAACATTAAATTTCTGGGACATAATGTAGGTCGGGGAGAAGTGAAACCAGACAGTAGAAATGTTCAGAAGATTCTGGAGTTTAAACCACCCAGTACTAAGAAGGAAGTACGATCATTAATTGGGTTGGTTAACTATTACTCTAAATTTATACCATGTTATTTAGACTTGGTATTTCCATTCACAGAGTTATTGAAGAAAGGGAAATCTGTGAGAATTGATTGGAGTAACGGGTGTGTTGTGGCACTGAAAAGAATACAAACTTATTTGTGTGATTATCCTATTCTTAGATTGCCTGATCCTTCTCTTTCATTCTTTTTGCAGACAGATGCATCAGATAAAGGCATTTCAGGTATACTTAGTCAGATGAGAGATGGTGTGTTACATCCAGTGAAGTTTGTCAGTCGCAAGTTGTTGCCACGTGAACAGAAATACTCTATCCTTGAGCGGGAAGGACTGGCCATTGTATGGTCGATCAAAAAGCTAGATCGTTATTTGGCAGGAGTGAAGTTTCATCTCCAGACCGATAACAAAGCCTTGTCATTCATAACTAATAGTAGTTATAGTAACAAAAGAATAACTAGATGGTGTTTGGCGCTGCAGGATTATGTTTTTGATTCTGTCCATTTGAAGGGAGAATTAAATGTTTTTGCTGATGTCTGTTCAAGACTTATATAATTTTTTTGATTCATTTGAGCAATCATGTACTTAAGTTATATTAATTTTGTTATTGATCAATTTCAATAATGTAACTATGTAACATGCAAACAGTTGTAACTTTAACTGTAAATTTTTGAGACAAACATTATTTTGTCTATTGAAGTGTATAATTAAGATTTTTGTCTATTGAAGTGTATAATTAAGATTTTTTTTTTATTGTTGAGGTAATCATTGATGATTATTGGTTGTTGAGGATTTCTCAGTTGTGTTTTCTCAGTGAGAGCTTGAGGTCTCTTCTTGTAATTCTTGGAAGCATATTTGCAGTTTTGATCTTTGTTATATCGATCTTGGTGAAGTTGATTTTCTGGAGAATTTTCTTGCAGTTTTTTATGATAACTGGAATTTTTTTTCAAAATTGCCAGTTCGTTGAGGCGGGGGAATGTCGCAGTTATCTATGTAACTGTATAGTAGAATTATTTCTCTATTTGATAGTGCGGCGTTGTTCACTATATTGATGACGTCATTACACTATTTCTTGTGTAGACTAGGAGAAGGAAATTTTATTGCTTGTCACAACTTCTAGTGACGTAAAGTTAGTGTGTGTGTGTGTGATTTGCGTCATTTATCGTCAAGTTCAGTCTCTCCATCTTGTGCTGTATAGAGGCAAGACATGTTTTGAGAGCTCTTGAATTTCTCCTTGGTTATTGTTACTGGATAGCCTTAACGTTTGCCTTGGACATTTTCTTGTTGGATTATCTTGACCCCTGTTTAGGGTGAGTTCTATTTTTTATGGTATAGTTTTTCTATTTGAATCCGTTCGTATTTGTAAGTCTATATTTAGACTATATCTAGATGATTAGGAGAATCCTTTTCTTTTATCTTCTATAGGGTTTTAGCGACAAGTCTAGGTTTTTGGTCGTAGTCTCAGTCAAGACTCTATTTCAAGTTTTTGGCGTCAAGTCTAAGTAGTGATCTTAGCTTGGTGTCAAGTCTATGTGTAAGACTCAGTGTCAAGTCTTGGTGTCAAGACTTGTTTATCAAGTCTCAATTTTCTTTATTGAGAGTACAACTCTAGGTCTACAGTCTACAGGACTGAGGTCTTCACCTCACTAATGTCAATTAGTCGTTTGGTGTTCAAGTTGACTTTTTCATGAGTCTGAGGTTCAAGATTCCAGATTGCGGGTTGCCTTGGTCAGACCTGATGTTGCAGTGTGAATTGTGAACTTTTTGGAATTATCGTCAGTGAACAGTATTGGATTTACAGACTAGATCTATGTGGATTACCAGTTGTTGCGTTGAAAGAATGTTTAAACAACTTATGATGAATATGTTGAGGTAATGATATTGTTCAAATAATTGATCATTGATATATCACAAAGAAAATAACTATATCATATTGGATTAGAGATATTATACATATATTTATGGATATTGATACTATTATTATCATTCATCATATATCAGTTCATTTGTAAATATATCACTATAATAAATGTTTATTGTTATTTAACATTATACACTTAGTTTATTAATTTAATACAACTGTATGTGTATGGTGTGCTTGTCAGGCTGAACTTGGACCAAAATATTATAAGTTCAGAAAAAGAATAACAATAACACACATTGAATTAAAACTATGATAGATACAATAAAACACAAGAACCTGACAAAGAGAAAACCAGAAAGAAAAAAAGAGAACGAGAAAGATTGGAGCCCAGCCACAAAGATAATCTTTTGTCACCTTCAGCCCATCGTACAAATATTCGTGTCCCTAATGACACTCGTCAAGGGTCAGGTCCAGTGATAAGACAGCCTCTGATTATTTGTTATTGTAGTAATGCTATTTTCATTTTTTTAATCAAATTTTTGTAGAAACCAAAGGAGGATACTAGAATCAATTGTATACCAAACGACGAGAGAGAGAGACAGAGAGAGAAACACAAAGAGGCAGAGAAAGAAAAATATAGAGATGTTGACATTGTGTTTATGTGAATGGAGAGACTGGAGCCCGATGATACTCGACCAGCGTCCCGTCCAATTTGTTATTGTAGTAATGCTATCCTCATTTTTTAAAAATAAATTTTATTAGAAACCAAAGGAGGATAATAGACTCAAAGCATACCAGACGAGAGAGGCAGAGAGAACGAGAGACAGAGAGAAAGAAAGCGAGAAGAAAAAAATAGACATGTTGACATTTTATTTATGTGTATGTGTTTGTATGTAGTTGTTCCCCTTGGTAAGAAAGTTCTTACTGTGTTGTGTGTAACCTGTATTTTAAATAGTGTGTTATGAAAGAGTCTCGTGTATCTAGCGTGCAGTGTTCTTAAGTGTTATATTAGGCTAATGAGTGTATCATTATTTTAAGCTAACAAGAGAGGGAAAGAGAAAAATAAATAATATATATATATATATATATATATATATATATATACAGAGAGAGAGATCGGAGCCCCGCCACAATGAGAATATTTCGTCATCTTCAGCTCATCAAACAAATATTCGTGCACCCTAAAGACACTCAATTAGGGCCTCATCCAATGCTGAAGTCGTCTCTGAAGACTGTCCACCCTTGAGAAATAAATTACCATTTAAAGATGCTTTACTTATTTTAAAAATTAGAAGTAGTAATACCATTTCACAATAGAACTAAGCCGTCGCAATAGGACGAATTATAAAGACTCAAGAGATGCCTACATGCCAAAATGGAAATGTGTATTCTCAGACCTGGAAATGTGTATTTTGAGGGGCAATTGTGTATTTTTCTAAATATAAAGAAATATACTCAGGAAAGACTAAAATCCTTCAATCTCGTAAGATACACTAATACAGGCATGAAGCAACCCAAAAAAAAAATAAATAACACAGTATAAGAGTTATATAAGACATTCTGTAAAGTTTTCAAAATATTAACACTTTTAGTCTTTGTCGTAGTTCAGACTTTTCTAGAAAATGAATAAGTTCTTTACATTTGGCAATGATATTATGATCATGGTGCTTCTAGTGTTTTATTCCTGATTCCGTAATGGCACCAACAGAAAATTCATTTAAAAGAATATGACTTTATGCTACAAGTGAATTTAGACTTAAACCAGATGCAATGGTTTGTTTGTCTGGATCTAGTGACATCTAGTTTTGTTTATGAGCGATTTCTTTGCAAGCTACCAGTAGAGTATGCAGACACTGGACATTTTTTTCACATTTTTAAAGTATTCAAATTTTCATTTTCAAACCATTATTTGCAGACTCAACAATGAAAGCTTTGGCATGCTTCACTATCACCAATAAAAATAAATAAAGATTTGTTTTAAAAGACATACAATCCTAACTAGTCATTGAACTTGTTTCTAATATAGAGTTATAGAGTCTGCTGAATTATATAAGCTCCCTAGCTGTTGTAAGATAAGGTTATTTATTCTAGGTTCTTATGCTTGAAAACAAACAGATGTGTTGAAGAAAAGCACATGGGATAAAAAAGTTAATGCTTTTTTCTGCATAAGCAAAGGCTTTTCTTTTGTAATTAAAGTAAGCCTTGAATATCCCTGATGTTATTCTTTGAATTCAGGCTTTCATAAGTAATGGAACATAGCTAAGATACCAGCGACTATAACTGTAGCTTTAGATCTTCCTACTTTCTGTAATTTTTGAATCAGAGCACATCAGTTTGTTTCCCTTTGTCATGCTAAGGGAGAGAGAGATTAACCACCATTTTGTCCATTAAAACCTCTGCCCTACTCACTTTCATCTGCTGTATTATAATAGCTTACAAAAATCATATCTAAATCTAGAGCAGTGGTCTTCAACCTTTCTTGGCCTACCTTCACCCTTTTTTTTCTTTAAAAAAATCTGCCAGCTTATAAAAAAGGTTAAGAAGGGAAATTTGAACAAAATGTCATTTTTAAATTAATTTTTATGCTGATGAGAGATGACTGCATGCCAAAGGTGATCTTCTTTGTTGCCCTCACTGGCACAGAGGAAAAATACCTGGTACCAGATATCCTCTGAAAGAGACAGTTGAAGAGCTATCACACAAAAGCTGCGGAACAAACATTTGAGACTCAAAGAAAAGCCATTATTGAAGACAGGCGCAAAAGACGGAAAGAAAACTAAAATAGACCGCCAGCAGACAATGGCTTTGTCTGCACAAAATTCTGGAAAATATGCAGGTCTCAACTGGGTTTGCGTATTTATGTGAAACACTGCTCTCTCCCGTAATCTTCGGAATTGAAGGTGAAAACAACCAATATTATTATTATTATACAAAAATGATGTCAAATAATTTGCAGTGATTACACACAAAAGTTAATCTCACTGTCATGACTTTCTTTCAAATCCTTAAGAATAACCCCCTTTTAAATATTTGGGCCTCCTGTTTTTAGTTTAATTGTAAATTTAGTTTTATTCTTTTAATATAAACATTATTATTGCTGAATTCACTACAAAAAGAAATTAAGCTAATGGGAAACTTGGGCCTCCTGCAGTCTGACAATATTAGAAATTTCAAGCTTTAAATTAGCCAAAGCAAGGCAAAGGTCTCCTCTAGTCGCTACATCCAGTCTATTACTTTGCTTATTCATTAAGTTTGTCACCCACTAAATCTTGGTTAACCATGTATGTTGATGGAAAAGCTAAAACATAACTCCATTTTTGAACACAGTTTTGGAACTTTACTGAAACATTTAAATGCAGCCACATCTCAGTTGTGCCTCCAGGGGCGAAGCTAGGAATTTTCCATCATTTGGGGGCCAGGAGGGCTTGAACTCTTTGAGGGCCCCTGCATTTTGCGTAATATTTAATTTATTTAATTAAAAAGACACTCATTTGGGGCCCCACAAAGTGGGGGCCAGGGGGATTTTCAAATTGTCCCCCCCCCTCCTCCCCCCACCATAGCTATGCCATGTGTGTGCCTTCTATGTTGACATGCCAGCGAACTTAACTTTTAAGTCTTATCTCTTTATTTATCACATTTTATCATTTGTTACACAAAACTGTTGAAAGATGAGATTATTTTTGGCATGGGTTTGTATTTTATTTACAATTTTATTTAATTAGATTCAAATAGAAATGAAATAGCAGGCTAAACTTTTTGTGTATCATAACTTACTAGGTGAATAGTTTGAATAGGTCTGTTCTTTATTCTATATTACTATGAAGTCATTGTTGCGTTCAACCACTGATGGTTTCCTACATGTGGTCATAAGCTACATAACTAGACAATTTTAAAATAATATTTCATCACTAACAGACAAAAAAAAGTCTCTTCGTGTAACATATGTTTTAAAAAAAAAATACCTTTAGTTTTAATCAATTTTCAAACAGTATCATAAGACTTTTAAAAAAAGCTATGCATTTTTCTAAGAGGCTACCAAATCATATCCAGCTTTGCCGTTTTATGTTTTTAATGTTGTTTTAATAGTAGATCTTTATAATTGTTCATGAATATTCTTTTAAAAATTATTTTTCCTATTGCTATATGTTCGTGAAGCCGACTTGGTTTCATAACCTCATCTGAAAATGCCGTCATTCAAAGTAGAACATACTTTTTATCTAGTGGCAATTCACTAAGACTTTTAGTGTCCCCATTGGAGACCACTGGTGACTGATCTAGAGTTATGGGGCAGATTCATTAACGTTTGTTGGTTTTAATGTGCATAGGCTATTTAATTTAAAGCTATTTTAATAATTCTACGGAATTGTAAGCTACTGTCCTGAATGTGAAATACTAGAACTAGAATTCTAGTCTAGATCTACTACTAGACTAGTCACTAGACCTCTATTTGCCTAATTTTTAAAGCTACAATGTACCTAGTCAGTTAAATTTAGCCTTTTTTTTTAGGTCGATAAATAAAATACTAATACTTAGACTCTTAGTACTAACTTGTACTACTTGTAGTAATACTAAAACTAAAAGAATTTAATAAATAGATCTAGATTCTAGATTCAAAATTTAATTCTAGATAATAATATATACTTTGTGAGGTTGGAGTTAGATTCATATAATATATAGATCCAGACTCATACGGCATAGTCATACTCATGATACTCAGGATACTTGTAACTGGTTCTACTTTTCTAGATCTATATATAAATATATACTAGATCTATATTATATTGTCTAGTATATATACTAATAAATATAGACTCTCTAGTTCTAGTAGTAGATCTAGTAGTTAGTATACTATAGTAGTAGACCTATCTATCATAATCTATGGCTATAGCCTATATACTAGTAAATAATACTATTAGTAGTTATTACTTATTACTAGGACTAGAAACTAGAGAGACTATAGTATATAATAGTATAGTATATAATATAAATATAGTCAATATAGATAAAAAATAATTAATTCTAGTACATACCATTAGATAACAAGTCTAGGAATAAGCTGACACATTGAAAGGTACTCCACTTTGTTGGCATCAGCAAGATCTAGATATTCTAGGTCTAATAATAATAATTTGTTGAAATCTTCGCGCATCAGCGCAAGAAAAGAAAAAGTTAAATCTCGTGGTAAGAATAATCCATTTCCAGGCATGGACGCACTGATCTATATAGTTCTATATGATTGAAAAACTTTTTGTTTTTGGTTTTGTTCTTTTTGTTTTTGTTAGTTTGTTGTTGTTTTTTTGTATTAATTTTTTTTATTAATTTAAAAAAAAATTTAAACTTTTTTTTTTACTTTCGCGGGGGGGAATGCGTATTTTCTTTTCAGATGTTAAACCGTACTCGCGTATTTCCGTGTCCATTTGCGTACAAAAATACGCAAGATACTTGTAGGCAACTCTGTGAAGATATTTATTTGTGTCAATTTTGTACACCAAAAATTAGGTGATGCTTTCATTATCTGCTGGTGTGTGAGCATTTTAAATTACACACACTAAGATATGTAAAAAAAAAAATTAAAAATCTAATTCTTAATCAGTAAAAAACAAAATATATAAGAAAAATTCGGTGTATTCATAAAGTTGTTTCTGCCTTTTTTCAGAAGCTAAATCCTACTATAGAATTTTATAGGGCCTATTGATATTTTATATATAACTATTAAATTTTTGACATCATTATTCTCATATTGTGTGTTGCAATGTCTCGTCTAGATTGTACTTTGGTTCTAGATGACAATTTCACTTTTTGTGAAATTGGGAGGGGAGGGGTGAGATTCATTACTAGTAGAAGAGGAGAAGAAACTAATTATTCAAACAATGTAAACTTATCGCGAATACCGAATAATTGTAAACAGCTGTATATGGGACGGGAGGCGAAGGAGGTAGAAATACACATTATTCGGTGACGGGTGCAGATTTAGCCAAGCTATGGTAGGCCATTTAAAACAGAAAACTATGCTAAAAAGAAGAACTAGAATCTATTCAATTTCTAAGATAATACAGGGTGAGTAGGGGAAGTGGGGGTGGACCTACATAATAAGTATGTAAGGCTTTAAAACTTTCAACGAAAAAGTCAGGAAATACACGTAAATAATGTTTTAATCCATGTCTCTGTGGGATACATTTTTATCGGCACCAAAAGAAATAAATGCACCGTTCTAACATGATCCCAAAGCAGATCATAGCCCAGCGACATAGAGGGGCTCGCGCCTTAAGGGATAATACTTTCTCACTGTCAGGACATCGTACGAATATTAGTGGCTGATATGACACTCGTTTAGCGACCAAAGCAAAAAATGTCCATGTTGAATAAAAAACTAAAAATAGTTCGTTTTTTTTAAAATATCCACATTGCAATAAAAAAAAAGTCGATTTAAAAAAAAGTATTGATAACAATTAGGAGTTTATAAAATCTAGATTTAGTAAATAAAATGCATTTGCAAAATGTTGGGTTTATTTCTCATCTTCTTTTTTATTACATTTACTTAACATTAAATATGAAACTTGTCTTCGAGTCTGAATATTTCAGAGGATTTCATAATTTCTCGTGAATACAGCTGTGACCAACATATTTTGCCACATCCAGCGCAGGCATAAAAATTGTCTACTGCGTGTCGATTTAGATTTTCTTTACGCCGTCTACGTCTGTCATCGGCAGCGGATTTTTTTTTGGTCTGAAATATGTATCCCGCGGCCTTTGTAAGTGATCTCCATCTGTCTCGTTCCGAAGCCGCCTGCAACCAGGAGCTCTCTTCTATATCAGTTAAAGTAATTTGCTGCCTAAGCAATTCTTTAAAGCGTTTCTGTGGGACATCTCTGTTACGCTGACCACTTTCAGCTCAACAAAAAAGATTGCCTTTGGCATACTGTCGTCCCCCATAAGGGAGACGAACTCTGCCAAGCATAATTGTCGGACTATAAAAAGTCCATCTATACTGTCCATACCAACGTCCGCAAGAATATCGCTGTTTGTAGTGCGGGTTTAACAGTCCAGCGCGCAGCCATCCGTAGCGACATGTGAATACCCACTTGTTCTCCCCCCCCCCCTCTTGTTTTTTCGTGGGGTTACTATGCACAGAAATAAGAGAGTGATCTTTCCTTTACTTCTTGCTCGTCCAAACTGTTGAGCGAAGAAGAGAATTATACATATAGATTCTAAGAGGTGCTTTCATAATGTGGTGGAAATGTACATTTTTAGTTCCTATATGTAGGCCTATCTTATAGATACTAGAGACATGGTGTGCATTGGGGTAATGTTTTATTCTTTTATTAACTGTGCTTTAAATCCTCCTCATAAACAGAGCCTGTAATATACATGCCCATTTGTATGTTTAGTTGACAATTGCGTACTAAATAATGGCTTTTGTAAAGGGGGGGGGGGGTTATACCTATTAGCGTTTGTTTTTTTCAAACTGTAGTTTATCTGTTGTTTTTTTTAAGACCGAAATAACTTTTACGGATTTTTCACAGCTGTGTGCGAAATATTTTCGTTTAATTTACAGTAGATCTAGACCAGGCATGTCAAACTGGGTGTGCGGCCCGCGACCACCTTGCGTGCGGCCCGCGACCACCTCGCATGCGGCCCCCTTGGCAACCTAAAAAATTATAAAAATAATGTTAAACTATTACGCTGCAAAACTAGAGATGACAAGCTACTTGAATTGAAAAATAGTATTTGTTAAACTGAACAACGAGGGTGAGTCTGCAGTGAAAGCAAGCTACATTTTGTCAAACTGCATTGTAAGCCATTGCAAATCATTTAATAAATGTGATTTTATGAAGGAGTGTGTCGTTAGAACCGAAGTAATTTGTCCAGAAAAGGTGAAAGCATTCAAAGAAATAGCGTTAACTAGTGACACTGTGGCAGATAGAATAAATGACATGTCAGTCAGGTTGCGTGAACAATTAAAGAACAAAATAGCTGATTTTGAATTATTTTCATTGGCTCTCTATGAGTCAACTGATGTAAAGGGTGTAGCACAGTTAGTTATTATCATAAGGATCTGTGACAGGAATTTTGACATACACGATGAACTACTACAGTTCTGTTCTATGCATAACACCACAACAAGCGAGGATGTTTTTGAGAAATGACAGGAGGTGATATTGCAGTACAATTTATCTTTGGTAAAGCTATCTAGTCTAACAAGGTTTGGCGCACCAACCATGAAATAAAATGGTTTTGATGCAAAGTTACTTGCAAAAATAAGAGAGACTGATGATAATTTTAAATTTGCTCCTTTTCAGTGCATCATTTACCAAGAAACATTCTGTGCAAAGCAATTACAGTTTCATTATTTCATAAGACCGTTTTTAGTCGCTTGTCAATTTTATTCGTGCCCGTGGTTTTAATGCTCACCAATTTTTAATGTTTCTGGATGACAAAGGACATGAATTTGATTGTGTTCCCTACTGCACAGAAGTCCGCTGGCTCTCATGACATATACTATTGAAGATTGTTTGCACTGCGTGAGGAAATCGTATTGTTTCTGAACATGAAAGGTGAACATGTTGAACATTTCCAAACTGTCGAATGTGTTCAGGATTTGGCGTTAGCAGTTGATCCCATTGGTCACCTGCAAGACTTGAATTTGAAACTTTAAAGTAAAGACAAAATTGTCACGACTGCGTGTAATCATGTGAAATGCTTTCAAGCAAAATTAGGACTGTGGATAAACCAAATATGAAGTGAAGATCTTGTTCACTTCCCAACGTGTCAGGAACTAATAAGATTAAATAGGGTTGCGACATTTGGTGAATGTCTTACACCTAGAATCGTTAGTAGATGCTTTCAATGACCGTTTTCGTGACTTCGTTACATAAGAGCAAGAATTGTTGTGCTTTGTATCTCCATTCTCATTTGATTCTAAAGATGCTGCTGGAAATGTGCAACTAGAGCTGATAGAATAGCAGTCAGATTCTTAGTTGAAATCGAAGTATATTGAAATGGCTGTACCAAAATTGTACAGTTATTTACCCTGAACGGTATGTTGAATTGCGGAAATTTGCAGCCAGAATTCTAGCTATGTTTGCATGCACTGGTCTCTATGAGCAGTTCTTTTCCATAATAAAAGCTACAAAAACACCTATCCGTTCGAGATTATCTGATCAAAATTTTGTCATCTGTGATGAAAGCGTCAGTGGCAAACAAATTTCAATCTGACAGTAATAAAACGGTTTCCCAGAAAAGATGTCAAGCATTAGGACAAAGAAAATAATGCGTAACCAAAGTATTTTTTAATTAGCCAATAGTACTACCAATTTAGCAAGGGACAGGTATGCCATTAATTATTGTATTCTATTACATTATTTCTAATTTACAAAAAAAAAACAACTAGTAGGCTGTTTTGCAACTGATTTTTTTTTTGCTGCGGCCCCTCAGGTCATAGTAAGTTTTCTATGTGGCCCATACACCTTAATGAGTTTGACATGCCTGATATAGACTCTAGATGTAAGTCACTAAAATGCGCGGACTTTTCACGGGCGTAAGCGAATTATCTTCATTGAATCTAGCGTAAATCTAGACTCTAGATCTAAGTCACTAAATTCGCGGACTTTGCGAATTATCTTCATTACATTCTAGTGATTTAGCGTAAATCTAGATCTATCGTATCTCTAGAGCAGGGGTGTGAAATTACGACCCGCGGGCCACATATGGTCCCCTGAAGTGTTTTATGCGGCCCGCGAATACCTACAGAAATCATGTGTACCCACAGTATATACATAAAAAAAATGCTAAGCTATTAAAAATAATTCTAAATCTCCCTACAAATTATCGAAACTCTCTCATTATATAAAGTCAAAGACACAATCTCAGGCCAGTATTTCTTCAATGCTTTGAAGAACTGTGTTGAGTGTTGGGTATGATTGGAACAAGATGGCAAGTGTAACAACTGATGGAGCTCGATCTTTGACTGAGAAAAACTTTTTTTAAAGAATATCCCAACCATAAACTCTAAACAGAAAAGTTTGCACAAAGCTGCTTGAATTCTCATCATATTATGCCAAAGAAAGAACATAAATAAAAACATCAGACTTACGGTCATAACCACAGGCGGTATAGAAAAGTACTTGTAGATATATAAACTAAATATTCCGATGCATACGCTGGCTTAGAATGGGCAAGGTAATGAGAAGAATATAAATTCTCAAAGAAGAAATGTCCATATTCTTAGAAGGATATTGACTGTGACTTTGAAACTAATATTTCTATGTTTTTCATGTTAGCTATTGCAATGGGCTGCTTGCTTATGTAATGCATGTTAAATTTTTCAAACAAGGCTTTCCAATTTCTCCAGGCCAGCAGGGAAAAGTATGTTTTGTCATTTTCCTTTGTTGAAAGGTGAAAATATTTCTAGTGAAATGGTTAATATTACCAGACTTTTTTGGATTCCTTAATTATGAAGTTTATGAAGGCAAATTTCCACACTTTAAAAAAAACTTTGCAGCTAAGTTTTAACATTATTTTGGTACACATACATATGTGAACAAGAATTTTTCTTGTGGAAAATAAGTGTAATCACAGGTTGATGTTGAATGACTATAATTTGACAGCAGTCACAAGTATAACAACTAGAAAGCTAGTTCGACATTCAGGAGAGAGAGAGAGAGAGAGAGACGGAGGTCACGGTGAAAGGCGGTGTAAACGCGTCACTGGTCAGCTCATTAACACAGCAAGCCGTAACGTCATACGATCAGAATGCCTAGTTACGCTGTTGTTTTTTTCCACCCACATTTTTAGCAAGAAATAAGCCAAATTCTAATTTAACAAAAATTATTGGGTAACAATTTTAGGAAAGTGGACAACATTTTAGGAGAATTCTGGCAATTTTTAGTAGAATTTTAGGAGACTTTTAATTTTTTAGATTTTAGGAGCGCTAAGAACCCTGTGATAAGGAGGGGGGAGTTTTATTAATGTTGCCAGGGGAAAAAAATAATTTGTATTTCCATTTAAATTATAAATAAATTTTGGAACATAAACCTCAAAAAAAAAAAATAAAAGTAAACAAAGACGTCTTTTGAGTAAAAAAAAAATAAGACCTTGCTATACTA